>CM046882.1:438639579-439839579 GCA_025667525.1 Glebionis coronaria | reverse complement strand
GCCAAGATAACTCCGTTCATACAAATGGTACGCACTCGTCCGACGTCAAAATGGCCGAGTGGAGGTTGTCAACCCTCAATAGATCTATCCGTAACATAAGAGCTTACTCCAGCAGAGTAACTAACGATTCACGATAGTGGGGACTATGGCTAAAGCAACTTAAGCTATCTCATAAACAGTGTTCACAAAGCGTTCACAAAAATCAAGTTTTACTTGCGTCCAGAAGCAAGCATCAAAGCATTTATCACATCCTAAAACATTAAACATAGAAAGCAGTTTAATAGGGATCTATAAACTCACCTCAAGCAACGATTCAAACCGCACAAGTATGTTCAAATAGTAGCGAGCAACTCTAGCAACAACCTAAATATAATACTATAGTTTAGGCGCTAGCAAATAAGTCACAATAGTTCGTCACGTACGTTACTCATCAATCATGTATAGTATTTTGTTGTTAAAATCGTGACTTGTAAATGTTATATCGTTATAAACATTATAGTATATATATACCTCATTTCATGTTTCATGCATGTTCATGCTATAAAAATGGAGTTAGTGATGCATGCACACGTTGGAAACTTTTAAAAAAACCCTAAACAACATATAAGCCCACGACTTATATGATGTCTATGGGTGTTCTTGCCCTAAAAACCCTAAAACGTGTACATTTAAGCTTATATAAACTTATTTAAGCCTTAGAGAAATCACTATGCCTTAAAAGTTATAAGAAACTTAATATAAGCCGAAACAATTAAGCTAATATAAGCTCATGATTCATATAAGCCTAGCCATATCTAAGTTTGATATATAAGCTCATAAAACTTAATATAAGCCAATGACTAAAACTTATTTAAGCCACGTCATTTAAGCCTAAAAACATATATAAGCCGAAACTTAATATAGCTTATTTAAGCCATTGAAATATAAGCCATAGCTATATAATCCCATAAGTCATTAAGCCCTAAAACTAATATAAGCCTTAGTATTATTAAAAATAAGCCGAAACATATAAGCTTAACATAAGCCTTAAATAAACCCAATGAATATAAGCCCTAACTTATTTTAAGGAGTTAAGTTAAATTATTATAAGCCCATAGTAAAAACATAAGCCCACTTGGTAATTCCCTAGTAATTTGTACAAGCCCATTAGGCCCACATTATACAAGCCGAGACCCAAATGGGCTAGTCAAGCCCAATTTCTAAAATGTGGAGACTTATTGTGCCTATTATGACAAGTGGTGAAAGTATTGGTTGATTTGGCAAATTAATAAAACCTATGTAATTATTTTCGTGACTTTGTATAAGTACAAGGGCCGAACATGTCACTTTCCAAAGTATAGGGGGCGTTTAACTTAAACCGTGAGACAAATGAAAACCATAAGGGCCATTGTTGCCAAAACTTAAACTAAATTCGAGCCCTAATTGTTTTAATAAACAATTCGAGACCTCAAGGGGTCACTTTTGCCACTTATGTAAAGTGTTACAAGCCCTAGCCTTGTTTTATTAATATTCGAGACCTTAGGGGTCATTCCTGCCATTTTTGAAACTTGACATAAGCCCTAGAAACTTTATAAAACATCTTCGTGACTCAAGGGACTAAAAGTGCCAATTTGGAAACTTAAAACAAGCCCTAACTCTTTATATAATAAATTCCGAGACTTGGGGGGGTGTTTTATCATTTTCCCAAAGTTTTACAAGCCCTAGGGGCGTTTTTATAAATAAATTAACTAACAAGGATTAACGGCGTAATAAACTTAACGAACGAAACCTTAAAGGTTATTTTGTAATTTGTCATACTTACAAGGGTTTACTAGTAATTTTTTTAAAAGTATTAATAAAATATTTAATTAAATTTATTTATTTGAATAATTAAATAAATCACTAAGTTTATTTACAAGACTTTATAAACAGACGAATCCCGTTAATTATATTTTTAAGACTTAAGAAGATAATATAATATTACCTTACGGTCGATTTAATTAAAATCCATTTATTTAAATTTATTCCCGTTTACTAAGTCAACTTACATATTTTTAGACACTAAAAATATACGTTTATCACAACTCTTTATAAGTATAAACATTTAGACAATCGTTATAACATATTAATTTGTGATCATGCATTCTTTGAAAATCATACATCCATCATGCATTGTTAATTATGCATTTACTAAGGCACTTAAAATTACTTAGGTAATTACTCCGGTTCGTGATCATATTGTGCCAGTTTGTTCAGTGACATCATCATCATCACATCATTACCACGAAGGTGAGTTCATGGCCCCATCTTTACTGTTTTATAACTGGGGGAGAAAACATACAAAAACTATATATATTTTAAATATGCAAAATATGCACTGACAACAACAACAACTTATTGCCTATTGTTTGCCCCATACCTGTGGACTGTAATAGTTAATAGTGTAGCGCGAAATGTGTGAATAGATCTATTTGGGTATTGACAATACCCGGCCTGCGTGACTTGCTATCACGAAACGCTTAGGCCAAGCAACAGGTTTACATCGTTGTCGGACTGAGGGAACAACATCGGGACAGATCCAAATGGGCGTACCGAACAACTTTTTGTCTAGCTTCTATTACAGGGCAATAGGAACTACTAGTATGTAGCTTAGTGCTCTACTATCTTTGTGATGTTTTGGCATATTATTAACTTATTATTTAATTAAACCTGTGAATTCACCAACTTCGTATTGACCCCCACATTTTACTCTATATGTTTTCTCAGGAAAATAAAGCAGCTTCATGCATTGGATTCCAGTATTTTAGGAGCATCATGTCTACCATTGGGCTGGGATATTTACTTCAGTTTTATAATAAATGTGGTTTACAAACAAGATACTAAGTGTGTTCAATTGATTCATGTAATTTTATTAAATGACTTTTATGATCATTGCTCTATATACTATGTGCTATCGATCCACCCAAGTAACACCCCAATTACTATTCCACTGCATTTGACCAACTTGGGGGTGTTACAGCTCGGAGCCTGTTTGGAAAAGTACACATGAGACATGATTTATAGGTACAAAAGGACAATGCAAAAATCGTAAGATGTAATACCAGTGATAGCTGGACGGTTAGGCTGTAAACCTCTTTGGTTCTGCACCCTCCCGTTACCATGATTCCTGGTAGAAGATTGCTAATGTGTCAGAATTATGAATTATCACATGTAACATAAGGAAATGAGTAAGTGTAAGGACCTGCTGCTATTGGAGCTTCCAGCGTTGTTATGGTAATTATCATTACCGCCACGCCTATCCGTAGCAGAACGGTCTTGAGTCTAACCGTTACCCTTGGACTGAGTAGGTTGTTGTTGAGTAGCCGGCTGAGACCGGTCCCCAGTCTTCTGCCTGAAAGATGTAGTGTAAAGAGAGATATAAATATTGGATAGTACTAAATGAATTTGAAATGGTCACCGCTGAATGACGAACAATTACCTATTCTCGGGTCTCTCTGCTTCCCCGAACTCCTCTCTTTCTTGCAGCATCTCCAGCTTACGTGTTGCATCGGCAACTTGTGCCACCGTGTTGAAAGTAGCACACACCAAGTTGTTGGCGACCGATGTACGAAGAGCCCACCGGAAGTGGTATGTTTGCTCTTCGGCAGTACCTGCTACTGCGCCAAGAAAACCAGCCAAACGAAGAAAGCGCTGCATGAACTCGTTGTTGTTCTCCCCAGCTCCCTGCCTGATTCTGTGGTACTCCCTCTTCAGCTTGTCTTGCTCAGCCTTGGGGAAGAACTGTCCCATCACTAACTCCCTGAACTGAGCCCAAGTCAAACCAGCCACCCAATTGTCACCTCCCTCAGACTGCTCGACTGCCTTCCACCATCCCAGTGCATCACCTTCGAACTTGTAACAGGCCAACCTCGACTTGAAGACGGGGTCACATCCCATTGCATCAAATATCTTCTCGATATGAGCCAACCAACTTTCAACTTCATTGGGGCTATCAGTTCTCTCGAAGGATCGAGGACGTTGCTTGTTGAATCTCTCCAGCCATTTTGACCAATGTTGCTGGAGGAGGAGGATGAGGTATTGGGTGTTGTTGCTGATTGTTGGCAGCCTGCACCTCAACCCTGATTTCGTTCCTTAGCTGAGGAAGCAAAGCTTGCATTGCAGCTTGGACTGCTGCATTGAGTTGTTCCTGCTCGCGTGTGAGAACCATCTGACAGTATAACACAAAATACATGATTAAACTGATCAAAACATAAAATATATACATGAAAAAAAAAATATACCAAATAAATCATGAGAAAAATTTTATGCAGGAAAAATAGTGCATGAATGCATGATGCAGTTTATGAAAACTTTTATATGCGCGAGAGTGAACGCCTATGGCTAGTTCATTCAAAACAAAAGACATGGCGAGGGGACGCCAATGGGTCGGTCCCAAAGTTAAAAGTTTCGATAAAAGCACATGCGACTAAATTGGGCCAGTCATGTACCAACTATTACTTAGTCATAAACCTGCGACAATGACATATACATGAATGCATGAAAACAATGAATGCATGAAAACCGACTGTCAGTTCTAGGAAGACCATAGTGACTACCCACTAATCACAAGTCGTGTTTTGAGAGCCTACAGGTCGAAGCCTTGGCTCTGATACCATAATTGAAACACCCCATTTTGGTAAATGGAATGTCACGCGTGATTATGGCGTGTCATCAAAGCATACAAGGAAAATTTCTTAAAACATTACATGACCATAATGGAAATACCGGAAACAAACATCGGTACCCCAAAGTATAAGCTCATCACACACAAACATAAGTACTGTAAAGGAAAAGGACTAAACAATGTCCATAGAAATATGTAGCAAAATGTATGATGAAATGCATAAAGTAGAGAAGGCTAGAAAGCTTCCAATCCATATGCACGTACGCTTAAAGTCTACGAGCACCCTTGAGTACCTGCCGTTTGGGAACATGAAAGGAAAACGCTGAGCATAACGCTCAGTGCACGGATATACAAGTATGTCATGGAATAACGTAAGCATATAAGACTAATAGCAACGGAGTAACATCAGTTCTAAGTAATATGGATTCATGTTCATAAAACTGGTTTTATAGTTTGAAAAGACTTATGTTTCTATGAAATATGTTTAAATAGCCAAATAGCCCATATAGGTCATGAGGATCCACCGTGCATGAATACTTGGAGGGGAGACCTTGTCATGCAATTAGAGGGGTTGCCTCTAATTAAATAGTCTGGGTAGGAGGGATCAACTCCTAGTGAAGGATGCAAGGCACACATCACATTCACTTTGATAATACTGCTAACATGTAACTAGGATGCACCCATACGTCCCACATGATAATATAATATAATGGTCAAAACTGAAAAGGGGCGCCAAGAGCAATCACTTCACCGTGGGGAAGTCATAACACTGGTGCCTCCAGTGTTATGGTTATGGTACCTCCATAACTAGGTGACACTGGTCATGCATGTATATGGCTTAGGCTCTTAATCTAACATAAGTATCAAACATATAAAACAAATACTGGGAAAACAGTTGGCTGCAGACGGGGAATCCTAATAAGGAAAGTATGTCCATACTGAAGGGACGGGAAGTCCGTACCTTATGTCCAGTGAACGAAGAAGACGAACGGAAGATAGTCCTACTTTGATCTCACTAATGCTACATAAATAGTATACCTGTATAAGTATTCTTGATTACTGAGTACGTAATTGATTTTATATCATGTCTTAGCTTGTTCTATATGTTCATGTCTTGTTTTACTGATTTTAACGTTATGCTGTGTTTATCATGTATTCTGCATATTCTGATTAAGTATTACTTGTATTTCTTGTATTATTATACTTGTTGTGTAATAATAAGTAACTTTCTAAAAATAGCAGGTTTCCTAAAATAGAAAGTTTTCAAAAATAGAAAGTTTCCAAAAATAGAAAGTTTCCAAAAATATATTAGTTTCTAAAAATAGAAAGTTTCCAAAAATAGTAGGTTTCCTTAATTAGAAAGTTTCCATATATAGAATTAAGCTGAATTAGTATCATAAGTCATGTAGTTATAGTATAGTTTATAAATAATATTCTGTTAATTAAATAAACTATAGGTTATACGATTTAATTAAATATAAGCATGATTTAATTAAATTAAAGTGTATAAAAATACTTAGGTTAAAACATGTATTAATACTATATAAATATAACCTAAGTCATGATTATTAATTAATTATATGTCATGTTTAATAATTAATTAATATTATAGTATAAAATAAATAAATAAATACTTAGGTTAAAACATATATTATTTAATAATAATAATAACCTAAGTTTCATGTTTAATTAAATTAATTATAAGTCATGTATTAACTAATTTAATTATCTTGTAAAAATAATATACTTGTAAAATTAATTAGACTTGTAAAAATAATCATGAACCGAACCCGTGTGTTATCTAATTAAACATGTCGTGAACCGGACCCGTGAAAAACCTTGAACCGGTCCGAACCAAACACCCCCAAAAATAGTGGCAAACCGGCTGATTCGGTTGCCCCTGCTTTCGGTAAGCTGCCACCGGCTTAAGCCAGTGGTCTTGACCTTCTCGGCTAGCCGCTGTCACCAAAGTTCCCACCGGTTGTAGCCGGTGGTTCCCCTGCGTGCGTTGCGGTTCCCCTTTCTCGACCAACCTAGCCACCGGCTGGGCCGGTGGTGTTGGTTTGCTTGCTGCCGAGACCCACATAAACCACAAGGACACCCGGACGCATGTCGGGGTCCCTTGTACCTGCTGTCGACCGAGACCAAGCCACACGGAGACATATGTCTCGGTTGGTGGTCGAACCAAGGACGTCGAGAGCCTTGGGCTCTCGGTTTGGGTGGCGGCCGAACAACAACAACCCGAAACAACCTTTAATCTTTACCCCTTAATCCCATGACATGTTTTTATTCATGTTTTTTTTAATTACATGTTCATGTTTCAATTAATTAAATAAAAGAAAAAAACAAAAGGGTTTACGGATTTACCAATGCGTGAAAAGATTAAGGAAGAATAACACGAACACGATCTATGATTTTTTTAGCTAAAAATCAATCCAATCACCCTTGTGTGGTGATGTGTGCCGCCGGCCAAAGAGAGCAAGAAGGAGAGTAGGGTTTTTATTTTTCTTAAAAATCTTCTATGAATGAAAAGTATTTTTCCTTTATTTGTTATTTGGTAAAAATCAAATGGGCTGGGCCCCCTTCTCTCTTGTGTCGCGGCTTGTAGGGCCCACCAAGGGAAACCCGAAGCCTTTTCTCGTGTCTAATTATTACGTGTTCGTGTGTTCGTGTTTATGTGTTACGTTTAATTATTTGTGTTATTATAATTACTTGTACGTAACGATATTTATCGTATTTAATAATATACGTAAATACATAATTATATGTTCGTGTTTCTTACGTTCATGATTTCATGTTCGTGATTATACTTATTATTGATAATAATTATCGTGTATTAACACGTACTTAATACTTATCGTGTAATTATACGTACATAACTTCTGTAATTTCTAATCGTGACACGTGTTCAAGATATAAAAGGAAAGTTTTAATATGTACGTACGTTCGCTAAGGGTACTATTCATGGTAAAAGCATGCGGGTCTTACATAAATCTTTCTCCCCTATTTCTTTTGGTTCGATCGCAAGGTGTATCTCACGAAGGGTTTCGGTTGGTTTTTCTTGGTTGATCGATTGAATACATAATCTAGTCCTAGCCCCTCTCTAGGGTTGTTGGGTATATTAATTACAAGCGTTGTAGCTCGGTTTTCACGTGCTAGAATCACGGTTAGCTCGTTGTATTACGTGTGTACAAGATCGTAATATAGTCTTACTTTAGACTATATCTTGGTATATACGGTATAAACCCGAATTGGTGATTCGTTCTTCGTCTTGTGGAATTGATTTAGCGTAAAGGTATGTAGCCTAATTCGATTAATTACAATTGTGTTATTAATTATGATCTTATTAAATCGCTTCCGCTATATGTGCTTTGATCTCGTTTATGGTTTTATATAATTGCTATGATATTATAACCTTCAGCGTTCCGGTGCTATTCACGCGTATCGATCACATTAATTAAGGTACAATAGATAAATACTACAAACTACATGAGCTAGAGAAAGAAGTCACTGTGTTGAGGGTATAAGGAGGGTGTATTTGACATTCGAAAAGATAAGGCTCTTAAATGCTTCGTGTCGCCTCGTTCCTTCGCTCCATTGTGATTCTTTCAAAGGTGGTAGTAGTGAGTAGTGTACCACCCAATTAATATATTATATTGTGAATATTACCTATTGCACCTCGATTGGGTAACCATTCCCTCTCAAAGTCACCAAGGGCATTCCCCTTACTCCTCGGTTTTACTTGCATGCGCACACGCACGCGTGCAAACATACCACCTGGTGTACCACTTCCTCCCAAGAGGAAGAATAGACGCACTGTGACATGAAAAGCCAATCCTGAGAATCTATTTGTGGACGTAGTCATGGATAATAGTCCTATGCTTGAGATTTTTCAAACCCATGTGGATGGAAATGCGGACGCAATTGTGATTCCTGATATACCTGCGAACAATTTTGAGCTTAAAACTCGGATTATACAGATGGTATCTGCCATACCATTTTTGGGTCGTCTTATGGACGATCCACATGACCACATTAAGAGGTTTTTGTCATTGAGTATTACTATGAAATACAATGGGGTTCACTTGAGGTGATTAGACTTATGCTTTTCCCATTTTCTTTAGAGGGGCAAGCTAGGATTTGGTTAGACAAGGAACCATCTGATAGCATTTGTTGATAAAAAAAGTTGGATGATCCTTGCTTAATCTGAATTAGGCTTAATTTGGATATGTTCGGCTCCGGCTCTTGCACCAAGTGAATTTCTTGCTGAGATCTTGCACACTAAAACAACACGCGTTAAGCTTACCGTGGGAGGGTGTCCCATAATTAGACTCCAACGTGAGAGTAAGTAATCGATTTAGGGTTAAGAATCGGGTGTAGGTCGAGAGTATGGAGAATATGATACCTTTGTGGAACCCTTGGGGTTCCTTATATAGGCGGTGAAACCCTAATGGGCTGTCACCAATGCTTCGGCCCCAAGCAAAGGATAAGTGTCATAATTAGTTTGATTGTTATCTTCTAATTATGGTGAGTGTATATCCTCCACTTTAGGGTAAATCCCAATCCTAATAAGATTGTGATTCTGTCTGACCCTGTATCGGCCAAAATCAAGGTCAAAATAGGGGCAATTTTCAAGGGAATTATAATTTGAGGGGCCAAAATCAATTTCAAGGAAATAATTTTCAAGGTCAAAATCAAGGATTTCAAAACCAAGGTTTTTACATTCAAATCTATAATCAAGGTTTTCCAAACCAGAATCAATTTCAAAACCAAGGTTCTCCAAATCAAGGGTTTAATCAAGGGAATATTCCAAATCCTCAAATTGAATTAGTCCTTCTAAGAATGAAGGAAATGCATAAGGAAACAAATAGGAAGTTTGCTCTAATGCAAAAACAAATCTTGCAAACCCAAAGACCTCAAGAGAATTACCCTCTAATACCCAAACCAACCCAAGAGCCAATGTGAATGCTATCACAACTAGGAGTGGGAAAACCACTGTGCGACCTTCCATCTCTCTGCCAATAAAGGAGAGAAAAGGCCCGAAGGTAATAATGAGTTCTACTCCCCCTTTGATAACTTCTCCCATAGCCACTCCTAGTACTATACCACCTTTGACTGACCCTGTGAATTCTGATACTACACCTGAGGTTGTGCCTGATTAGAGTCCTCTAAAACCCTATCCTTAACCTTCTACCCAAAAACCCAATATCTCTTACCCTTCAAGGTTGAGGAAGGAGAAATTGAAAAACAAAGATTATATTCATGTTTCAAACTTTTTGAGAATGTTTAAACAATTAAATATTAATATCTCTTTTGTTGAGGCTTTTGCTCACATGTTGTTCTGTGGTCTTATTAAAGACATTTCCAATTAACTTGATGACCCTGGAAGATTCTTAATATCTTGAAATTTCCTTGGGGTGGAAAACTGTATGGCCTTAGCAGACTTAGAAGCAAGTATTAACTTGATGCCTTTATATGTGTGGAAGCAATTATCACTCCTTGAGTTAACCCTCACAAAGATGACTTTGGAATTAGCTAACTGTATGGTTGCTTATCTTGTGGGGATAGTTGAGGATGTACTTATGGGAGTTGATAAGTTTACATTCCCTGTGGATTTTGTTGTGGCAGACTATGACATGGACACAAAGAGACATGGCACACATGATTTTTTAGATGCTAAGAGATGGAGTTATTAAACCAACCACCAGTCCATTCTTATCTCCTATTATATTGACTCTGAAAAAGACGGATCTTAGAGATTTTGTGTTGATTATTGTAAAACCCGCATGCTTTTACCATGAATAGTGCCCTTAAGATCGTACGTCCTAGATTAAAACTTACCTCATTTAGTATTGATCACATTCATGTGCTAATAATCAAGCAAGTGCATACGTGTATGACATGACAAGTATCGATTACGTACGAACTCATGATAAACAGTTAATAAATATGTCATGTGAACATAATTAAATCATGATCACCATTTAAAATACGAACTAGAATAATTACGTAAATACTTATAATATAATTACGAGCGTTAAGTTTACGATAAGCGACACGATAGAATAAACAGAAACACTTTAAACACGAACACGTTAACCACGAACGAACACGAAACATCGGGACACGAGAAAGGTACGGGTACCCCATGTGGGGCCCCCATACCCACGGCACATATACAAGATGGGCTTAGCCCATGGACTTTTACAAGTAAAGGGGGGGTTATGGTAAAAACATGTTTTCATTTTTCACTTTCAAGAAATAAACACAAAAACCCTAAAAGAGTTTTCTCTCCTCCTCCTTGTTCTCTCTTTGTGCCGCCACCTACATCAACACCATAGGAGGGTGTTTTTGATTTTTGACATTAAATACAAGTGTTAGAAACCGTGTTTGTTCATCCCCTTTCAAGCTACGTATTGGTATATCATTCTAAACCCTTCTTTTTAATTCTTTTTAATCTTTGATTATTTTCATGAACATGTTATTATTTTCTTATTAAAAACATGATAATTAAACATTGATCTAACATGTTTTGGGGTTAATTAAAATCAAAGAATGATTTATAAGGGTGTTTGTTTTTAGCCGCCTAGCAAAACAAACCCGAGGGGGGTTTGGTTTGCTTATTGCCGCCACCACCAAGACCATTTTAGGTCTTGGTTGGTGCTTGTGGGACCCACGGCAGCAGGGAGACACACGTGCCCCGGGTTTGGCTCGGGGTACGGTGTCGAATTCATGCCCGATTTATGGTTCGTTGGTTAAAATCATGATCTATGTTACATGTTAATTTTTATGAATCATGAACTTAGGATATAAATTAATTAATAACATGAGATATTAATTAAACCATGACTTAGGTTATTCTAATTATTAATTTAGCATGATATTAATTTAACCTAAGTATTTTATGTTATAAGTTATGATTAATTAATTATTTAAAACATGCCTATAATTAATTAATTTAGACATGACTTAGGTTATATTATTAATAATAATAATACACATTTTAACCTAAGTATTTTCTTTTCATTTTAATTAAAACATGTTATACTTTAATTAAAATGCTTAACCTATAGTTTAATTAAAATACATGAAATAATAATTAAACTATATACTATATCATATGACTTAAGAAACAAGCTTATAAACACTTAGACTTATATGTTAGCTTATGTAACCAGCTTAATTCTAAATATGGAAACCTTCTATATATGGAAATCTATCTATTTCAGGCAGCTAATCTAATCATGGAAACCTTCTATATATGGAAACTTATTTAATTAAGGCAGCTGATCTATTTTTGGAAACCTTCTATTTTTAGAAACTAATCTATTTTAAGCAGTAAATTATATTTTAGGAAACTTTCTATTTTTGGAAACTTTCTATTTTTGGAAACTTTCTATTTTTGGTAACTTTCTATTTTTGGAAACTTTTTATTTTTGGAAACTTTCTATTTTTGGAAACTTTCTATTTTTGGACACCTGCTATTTTTGGAAAGTTACTTATTATTACACAGTAAGTATAATAATACATGAAATATCAGTAATACTTAAACGGATTAATCAGAATACAAGATAAACACAGTTTAAGGCTTTAAACAGTGAACCATGACCTAAAACATACCAAGTCAGCTAAAATGAGACATAAAAACCCTGTACGTAATCAATAAATCGATACTTATACACGTGTGTATTCATGTAGCGTTAGTGATCCAGAAGTAGGAGTCTTTCTTCCGTTCATTCACTGGACTTGAGGTACGGATTTCCGTCCTTTCAGTATGGACATTCTTTCCTTATTAGGATTTCCCCGTATGCAGCCAACTGTTTTCCCCAGCATTTGTTTTATTGTTTTGATCTGCTTATGTTTAATTAGCATAATCTATAGCCATATACAAGCATGACCAGTTTCACCTAGTTATGGAGGTACCATAACCGTAGCATTGGAGGCACCGATGTTATGACTTCCCCACGGCGGAGTGATTGCTCGTGGCGTCCCTTTTTAGTTTTGGCCATATTATTATATCAGGTGGGGCGTATGGGTGCATCCTAGTTACATGTTTTATTCAGTATTTCATGGTGAATGTGGTGTGTGCCTTGCACCCTTCACAAGGAGTTGATCCCTCCTACCCAAACCAGTATATTGATTTGAGGCATCCCCTCTAATCATCATGATGAGGTCACCCCTCCAAGTATTCATGCACGTGACCTTTTCATGACCTATATGGGCTATGGTATATTTATGTTAAAACAGTTTTCATAAGATAAACATAAGGCTTTTCAAACTATAAAACCAGTTTTCTTAACACTTAACCAGTTTACTCAGAACTTAGTCTTCCGCTGTTATATGTTACATGTTTATCCTATTTCATGCTATATTGTACATCCGTGCACTGAGCGTCTTGCTCAGCCGTTTTCCTTTTCATGTTCCCAAAACGGCAGGTACTCAGGGACACTCGTAGATCTCAAACGTACGTGCATATGGATTGGAAGCTTTACTGTCTTTCTTTACTTTATGCATTTCCTTTACTTTGATACAGTTGCTATGGACATTGTTTCGTCCTTTCCTTTTACAGTATTTATGTTTGTGTGTGATGAGCTTTACTTCGGGGTTACCGATGTTTGATTCCGGTATTTCCCTTTTATGGTCGAATAATGCTTAGACATTTATCCTTGTATGCTTTGATGACACGCCATGATTATGCGTAATATTCCATTTCCAAAATGGGGTGTTACAATTATGGTATCAGAGCCCAAGGTTTCGACCTGTAGGCTCTCAAATATGACCTGTGATTAGTGGGTAGTCACTACGGTCTTCCTAGAACTGACAGTTGTTTTCATGCATTCATCATTTTTTAAGCATACATATACATGTCATTGTTACAGGGTTTTGACTAAGTAATGGTTGGTATAGGACTGGCCCTATTTAGTCGCATGTGTTTTATCGAAACTTTTAGATTTGGGACCGACCCATAGGCGTCCCCTCGATATGTCTTTTATTTTGAGTGAACTGACCGGAGGCGTTCACTCTTGAGCATCAAAAGTTTTCATAAAACTGCATCATGCATTCATACAAAGATTTTCTTGCATAAAATTTTTCTCATGAAATTTTTGGTATAATTTTTTTTTTTTTTTTTTTTTTTTTTATATTTTATGTTGGAACTGTTAATCATATGTTTATGTTATACTGTCAGATGGTTCTCACACGCGAGCAAGAGCAGCTCAATGCTGCAATTCAGGCTGCCATGCAAGCCTTACTTCCTCAACTGAGGAATGACATTCGTGTTGAAGTCCAAGCTGCCAACAATCAGCAGCAGCAGAATCAGGCACCTCCTCCCCCTCCTCCCCCAGTGACACTAGCAGTATGGTTGGAAAGATTTAACAAGCTCCGTCCTAGAGCTTTTGAAAAGACTAATAGCCCCATCGATGCTGAAAGCTGGTTGACTCACATTGAGAAAATCTTCAATGCTATGGGATGTGACCCCGCCTTCAAGGCGAGATTGGCATGCTACCGGTTTGAAGGCGATGTACTCAACTGGTGGCTAGCTTTGACGCAGTCAGAAGGAGGTGATGAATGGGTCGCTGGTTTGACATGGGCCCAATTCAAGGAGAGAGTGATGGAGCAGTTCTTTCCTAAGGCAGAGCAGGACAAACTCAAGCGAGAATACCATGGGATACGTCAGAGAGCGGGCGAGAATAGCAACGAATTCATGCAGCGCTTTCTTCGCTTGGCAGGTTTTCTGGGAGCAGCGGCTGGTACTCCTGAGGAGCAGGCACACCATTTTAGGTGGGCACTTCGCACCTCGGTCGCGAACAATCTGGTATGTGCTACGTTCAATACAGTAGCACAAGTGGCCGACGCAGCAAGGAAGCTTGAGATGTTGCAGGAACGCGATGAGTTCGGGGAAGCTGAAAGACCCGACAAGAGGTAAAACATTTCGTGTTCTATCGATAACCAGACCCCATCCTATCATTATATGTTCTATAATCATCTCTTAAACTGTATCTTCCAGGCAGAAAACTGGGGACCGGTCTCAGCCGGCTACTCAGCAGCAGCCTAATCAGCCCAAAGGAAACGGTCACACTAACGACCGTTCTGTTGTGGAAAGGCGCAACGGTAATGATAATTACCGTAACAATGCGGGACACTCCAACAACAGCAGGTCCTACTATTTACGCATCTTATTATGATTTCATGTTATATCTCTCATGCTGACACTATATTAACCTCTACCAGGAACTACGGTAACGGGAAGGACCAGAACCACAGGGGTTCTCAGCCTAACCGTTCAGCTAACACTGGTAAACATCTTATGACGCTTACGTCCTATACTCGTGCATATACTTTATTCTTAACACGTTTTGTCATCAGCAGGCCCTCAGCAAGCAAGGACTCATGCTGGAGGATTCACTCATCCTCTTTGCAGTACTTGCCATCGCAGACACCCTGGCCCATGTCGTCGTGATTCCGACGCGTGCTACAAGTGCGGCCTCCCTGGCCATCGTATGAGAGATTGCCGTAAGGGTGAAATGGAGGGTACTTCGGGTCATGCTGATACTAAACCGCCTCCTACCACTGGGCGTGTCTACACGACATCGCGCGATCAGGCAAACAAATCTACAGGTACCATTACTGGAATTTTGTATATGTACGGCCAGGCTGCATGTGTTCTTTTCGACACGGGTGCCACTCATTCAGTTATTTCCACTACTTATGCTAAGAACATCAGGACACTTCCCTTGCCATTAGAAAATAAGCTTACCATTTCCACGCCTCTGAGGGACTCTGTATTAATAACTCATGTATACAAGAGTCTTCCTCTAGAGTTTGACGATAAAGTTCGTGCAGTAGATGCACTTCCCCTAGACATGATTGAGTTCGATATGATTCTTGGCATGGACTGGCTATCTAGGCACCATGCTACCATAGACTGCCACTCATATCGGGTGATCTTCGGCGACATTAATGCACCATAGTACATCCATAACGGGTTCATACCCGGACGGTCTGTACAGGTCATATCTACCTTGCAAGCACGTGCATTACTGTCACATGGCTGCGAAGGTTATCTAGCTACGGTTCATGACATGGATGCTGAATCCCCATCGATTCAGGATCAACCAGTAGTTTCGGAATTTCAAGACGTCTTCCCAGATGAACTTCCAGGCATACCACCTGCAAGAGAAGTGGAGTTCAACATCGACCTTGTTCCAGGAGCTGAGCCAATCTCTAAGGCTCCGTATCGTATGGCTCCCATAGAGCTAAAAGAACTGAAGGACCAACTGCAGGAACTTCTTGAACGAGGGTTCATTAGACCAAGCGCATCTCCATGGGGCGCACCGGTCTTGTTCGTTAAGAAGAAGGACGGCAGCATGCGACTTTGCATTGACTACCGTGAACTTAATAAGATTACCATCCGCAATAGATATCCACTGCCACGTATAGACGATCTGTTTGACCAACTTCAAGGAGCCAAACACTTCTCAAAGATCGATCTAAGGTCAGGCTACCATCAGTTGAGGGTTAAAGAGCAGGACATTGCTAAGACTGCTTTTCGTACCCGCTATGGCCATTATGAGTTTGTGGTCATGCCATTCGGCCTGACTAACGCTCCAGCAGTATTCATGGATCTGATGAACAGAATCTTCCATGAATTCCTTGATAAATTTGTCATTGTATTCATCGATGACATCCTGATTTTCTCAAAGTCCACGGAGGAACACGAGGACCATCTCTGTACGGTACTACAGATTCTTCGTCAGAAGCAGCTGTATGCAAAATTCTCCAAGTGTGAGTTCTGGTTAAACAAGGTGGCATTCTTAGGTCACATTGTATCAGCAGAAGGGATCACTATGGACCCAGCGAAGGTTGAGGCTATCACTAAATGGCCAAGACCAACGTCAGTGACAGAAGTCCGCAGTTTCTTAGGCTTAGCTGGATATTATCGCAGATTCGTGGAGAACTTTTCCCGCTTGGCACTACCTCTCACCAAACTGATGCGAAAAGGAGAAAAATTCGTCTGGACGGAAGATCGAGAGAAGAGCTTCGAAGACCTAAAGCAGAAGTTAGTATCTGCACCTATTCTTACTCTCCCATCTGGTACAGGTGGATTTCAGATCTATAGCGATGCATCGGGGAAGGGACTGGGCTGTGTTCTCATGCAACATGGGAAAGTGATCGCGTATGCTTCACGGCAGCTTAAGCCCTATGAAGAAAACTACCCTACGCATGACCTGGAACTTGCTGCAGTGGTGTTCGCATTGAAGATATGGAGGCATTACTTATACGGAGAATCATGCGACATTTTCACGGATCACAAGAGCTTGAAGTATATCTTCACACAGCGAGAATTGAACATGAGACAAAGGAGATGGTTGGAACTGTTGAAGGATTATGATATTAACCTACAGTATCATCCCGGGAAAGCTAATGTAGTAGCAGATGCACTCAGCAGAAAGTCCGGAATGATCAACGGCATTGAGATCAAGGAACAAAACATAAAAGACTTGGAGCGGCTAGACATCAAAATCATGGTACGTGGGCAGCACGGATACTGGGCGAATCTTAGAGTAGAACCTGAGTTACTGACTAGG
Organism: Glebionis coronaria; assembly: GCA_025667525.1. Lineage (NCBI taxonomy): Eukaryota > Viridiplantae > Streptophyta > Magnoliopsida > Asterales > Asteraceae > Glebionis > Glebionis coronaria. The sequence continues at coordinate 439,822,350 of CM046882.1, read as the reverse complement.
ATCAAGGAAGCGCAGAAGGATGATGGAGAGATTCGGGCGATAATTCAGAATTTAGAGAAGCAGACGGAATTCAGAATGGACGCAGACGGTATCGTTTGGCAGGGCACGAGACTTTGTGTTCCTGACAATCAAGAACTCCGGGAAGCATTGTTAGCTGAAGCTCACAGCTCCCCATTTTCTATACATCCTGGGTCGACAAAAATGTACCATGACATCAGACAGCACTTTTGGTGGAGTGGTATGAAACAGGATGTAGCCACTTATGTCTCCAAATGTCTTACCTGCCAGCAGGTTAAGATTGAACATCAGCGATCGGGCGGTCTCCTTCAACCGTTGGATATTCCAGAGTGGAAGTGGGACAAAATCACCATGTATTTTTTTACCGGTCTTCCGCCTACCAAGAAGAAGCACGATGCTATTTGGGTCATTGTTGATCGACTCACCAAATCAGCTCATTTCTTACCGATACGCAAGGAAGATCCGGTAAGTAAACTCGCAGATACTTACAGAAGGGAGATCATGAGACTCCACGGTACTCCCTCCAGCATCGTCTCAGACAGAGATCCTCGTTTCACGTCGCGATTCTGGAAAGGTCTGCAAAAAGCTTGGGGTACACAACTTAAGCTGAGTACGGCCTTTCATCCTCAAACGGACGGACAATCGGAGCGAACAATTCAGACATTGGAAGATATGTTAAGGTCGTGTGCGTTGGAATGGACAGGTGATTGGGACGATTACATCTGTTTAGTCGAGTTTGCATACAACAACAGCTGGCACGCAAGTATCAAATGTGCTCCTTTCGAGATGTTGTATGGCAGAAAGTGTCGCGCTCCAACTTGCTGGGATCAAGTGGGAGAGCGAACACTCGAAGGACCAAAGATTATAGAAATGACCAATGTGAAGATTGAGGTAGCTAAACAGAAATTGCAAGAAGCACGGTCACGTCAGAAGAGTTACGCCGATAAACATCGTAGGGACATACATTTTAATGTGGGAGATCACGTCTTCCTTAAGGTTTCACCGGCACGTGGTGTTAAACGCTTCGGGATCAAAGGAAAACTCAGTCCTCGTTTCATCGGACCTTTTGATATCATTGAACGAATCGGTGAAGTATCTTACCGATTGGCGTTACCTCCTCAGCTTTCGCACGTCTATAACGTGTTCCATGTGTCCTTACTCAGAGGGTACAATTATCATCCCCTTCACATGGTTCAGTATCCATTGGAACAGATACGTGAAGATCTCACTTTTATAGAAGAACCCGAACGAGTACTCGACAGGCAAGAACGAGTCATGAGAAGGAAGACGATTCCTTTCGTCAAAATCCTTTGGAGGGACCATACCGAGCGGGAAGCCACTTGGGAAACAGAGGAGTCTATCCGGGCTTCTTACCCTCACTTCATATTTTGAGTTCGGGTATGTTACTTCTTTTCAGCTTACTTTATCTATAATTCGGGGACGAATTATTCTTTTTAGGGGGGAAGAATTGTAAAACCCGCATGCTTTTACCATGAATAGTGCCCTTAAGATCGTACGTCCTAGATTAAAACTTACCTCATTTAGTATTGATCACATTCATGTGCTAATAATCAAGCAAGTGCATACGTGTATGACATGACAAGTATCGATTACGTACGAACTCATGATAAACAGTTAATAAATATGTCACGTGAACATAATTAAATCATGATCACCATTTAAAATACGAACTAGAATAATTACGTAAATACTTATAATATAATTACGAGCGTTAAGTTTACGATAAGCGACACGATAGAATAAACAGAAACACTTTAAACACGAACACGTTAACCACGAACGAACACGAAAAATCGGGACACGAGAAAGGTACGGGTACCCCATGTGGGGCCCCCATACCCACGGCACATATACAAGATGGGCTTAGCCCATGGACTTTTACAAGTAAAGGGGGGGGAGGGGGTTATGGTAAAAACATGTTTTCATTTTTCACTTTCAAGAAATAAACACAAAAACCCTAAAAGAGTTTTCTCTCCTCCTCCTTGTTCTCTCTTTGTGCCGCCACCTACATCAACACCATAGGAGGGTGTTTTTGATTTTTGACATTAAATACAAGTGTTAGAAACCGTGTTTGTTCATCCCCTTTCAAGCTACGTATTGGTATATCATTCTAAACCCTTCTTTTTAATTCTTTTTAATCTTTGATTATTTTCATGAACATGTTATTATTTTCTTATTAAAAACATGATAATTAAACATTGATCAAACATGTTTTGGGGTTAATTAAAATCAAAGAATGATTTATAAGGGTGTTTGTTTTTAGCCGCCTAGCAAAACAAACCCGAGGGGGGTTTGGTTTGCTTATTGCCGCCACCACCAAGACCATTTTAGGTCTTGGTTGGTGCTTGTGGGACCCACGGCAGCAGGGAGACACACGTGCCCCGGGTTTGGCTCGGGGTACGGTGTCGAATTCATGCCCGATTCATGGTTCGTTGGTTAAAATCATGATCTATGTTACATGTTAATTTTTATGAATCATGAACTTAGGATATAAATTAATTAATAACATGAGATATTAATTAAACCATGACTTAGGTTATTCTAATTATTAATTTAGCATGATATTAATTTAACCTAAGTATTTTATGTTATAAGTTATGATTAATTAATTATTTAAAACATGCCTATAATTAATTAATTTAGACATGACTTAGGTTATATTATTAATAATAATAATACACATTTTAACCTAAGTATTTTCTTTTCATTTTAATTAAAACATGTTATACTTTAATTAAAATGCTTAACCTATAGTTTAATTAAAATACATGAAATAATAATTAAACTATATACTATATCATATGACTTAAGAAACAAGCTTATAAACACTTAGACTTATATGTTAGCTTATGTAACCAGCTTAATTCTAAATATGGAAACCTTCTATATATGGAAATCTATCTATTTCAGGCAGCTAATCTAATCATGGAAACCTTCTATATATGGAAACTTATTTAATTAAGGCAGCTGATCTATTTTTGGAAACCTTCTATTTTTAGAAACTAATCTATTTTAATCAGTAAATTCTATTTTAGGAAACTTTCTATTTTTGGAAACTTTCTATTTTTGGAAACTTTCTATTTTTGGTAACTTTTCTATTTTTGGAAACTTTTTATTTTTAGAAACTTTCTATTTTTGGAAACTTTCTATTTTTGGACACCTGCTATTTTTGGAAAGTTACTTATTATTACACAGTAAGTATAATAATACATGAAATATCAGTAATACTTAAACGGATTAATCAGAATACAAGATAAACACAGTTTAAGGCTTTAAACAGTGAACCATGACCTAAAACATACCAAGTCAGCTAAAATGAGACATAAAAACCCTGTACGTAATTAGTAAATCGATACTTATACACGTGTGTATTCATGTAGCGTTAGTGATCCAGAAGTAGGAGTCTTTCTTCCGTTCATTCACTGGACTTGAGGTACGGATTCCCGTCCTTTCAGTATGGACATTCTTTCCTTATTAGGATTTCCCCGTATGCAGCCAACTGTTTTCCCCAGCATTTGTTTTATTGTTTTGATCTGCTTATGTTTAATTAGCATAATCTATAGCCATATACAAGCATGACCAGTTTCACCTAGTTATGGAGGTACCATAACCGTAGCATTGGAGGCACCGATGTTATGACTTCCCCACGGCGGAGTGATTGCTCGTGGCATCCCTTTTCAGTTTTGGCCATATTATTATATCAGGTGGGGCGTATGGGTGCATCCTAGTTACATGTTTTATTCAGTATTTCATGGTGAATGTGGTGTGTGCCTTGCACCCTTCACAAGGAGTTGATCCCTCCTACCCAAACCAGTATATTGATTTGAGGCATCCCCTCTAATCAGCATGATGAGGTCACCCCTCCAAGTATTCATGCACGTGACCTTTTCATGACCTATATGGGCTATGGTATATTTATGTTAAAACAGTTTTCATAAGATAAACATAAGGCTTTTCAAACTATAAAACCAGTTTTCTTAACACTTAACCAGTTTACTCAGAACTTAGTCTTCCGCTGTTATATGTTACATGTTTATCCTATTTCATGCTATATTGTACATCCGTGCACTGAGCGTCTTGCTCAGCCGTTTTCCTTTTCATGTTCCCAAAACGGCAGGTACTCAGGGACGCTCGTAGATCTCAAACGTACGTGCATATGGATTGGAAGCTTTACTGTCTTTCTTTACTTTATGCATTTCCTTTACTTTGATACAGTTGCTATGGACATTGTTTCGTCCTTTCCTTTTACAGTATTTATGTTTGTGTGTGATGAGCTTTACTTCGGGGTTACCGATGTTTGATTCCGGTATTTCCCTTTTATGGTCGAATAATGCTTAGACATTTATCCTTGTATGCTTTGATGACACGCCATGATTATGCGTAATATTCCATTTCCAAAATGGGGTGTTACAATTATCATGCATTGAATATTATCACCATACCAGATCGTTTCTCAATACAAGTAATTGATGAATTCCTTAATGCATTTTTTTGGTGCTAAATTTGTTTCTAAGATTGACCTTCATTCAGGGTATCACCAAATTCGCCTAGTAGCAACCGACACACATAAAACTTCTTTTCGTACAGTTGATGGTCATTTTGAGCTTTTAGTGATGCCTTTCGGGCTAAAAAACACCTTCAACTTTTCAAAGTGCAATGAATGATTTATTTTGGCCCTTGCTTCGTCGACACGTCCTTGTTTTCTTTGATGACATCTTAGTATATAATAAATCTTGGAAGGAACACGTTAAACATTTGGAACATATTCTACAATTGCTCGATTCTCATCAATTTTTTTCCACGTTTTCTAAATGTGTTTTTGGTGTATACCAAGTTGATTATCTTGGTCATATTATTTCAACAAAAGGAGTTGAGGCGGATCCCGAGAAACTTTGAGCCATGATTGAATGGCCACAACCGACATCTATTTCCAACCATCGTGGTTTTCTAGGGTTGACGAACTACTACCAACAGTTTGTTAAGAACTATGCTATGTTGGCTGGTCCCTTGACTGGCCTACTTAAAAGAGATGGGTTTGTATGGACCGAAGACGCACCAACAACCTTTACTCAACTAAAAAACACAATGATAACAATACAAATTTTGGCTCTTTTGGATTTCACTCAAACTTTTGATGTTGAAACGAATGCTTCGGGTACAACTATTGGTGCGGTTTTGTCTCAACACCGTCACCCTCTTGCTTATTTTAGCAAGAAGTTATCTAGTAGGCTCCAACATATATCCGCTTATGCAAGAGAAATGTTTGCTATCACAAAATCCATAAAGAAATGGCTTCAATACCTCTTGGGTAGGAAATTCAGAATTTTCACATATCAAAAGAGTACAAAACCTTATGACTCAAACCATACAAACCCATGAGCAAGAACGTTGGCTAACAAAGTTGCTCGGTTATGATTATGACATTTTATATTGGCTGGGAAAGACTAATTGTGTGGTGGATGCCTTATCTCGAGTTCATCTTCAAGTTGATGCATTTTTATAGAAAATTTCATCCACCAAATGCTATATTTTACACCAAGTCAGGCATCACTTTGCTACTAAGCAATCTACAACTGACTTGCTCACGAATATCTACAAGAATCTAGATAAGTATGATGGGTTTCACATAACATATGGTCTTTTATAGTTTCGTGACAGGTTGTTTGTTCCACAAGACTCTGGCCTTCAATAATTAATCATTCATGAGTGTCATTCCACACCCATAGTAGGTCATTCAAGAATTTGAGGAACGATTTCCCAAATGAACTCTACTTTATACTAGCCCTCACTTTCAAAATCTGTTAAAGAATACATTCGAAGTTGCCAAACAGCGAAATACTCCATTGAGCCGCCTTACGGGACCTTACAACCCTTACAAGTTCCTCTCAAGTTTGGGATGAGTTATCAATCGATTTTATAACTCATTTACCTTCCTCAAATGAAAAACATCTATATAGGTTATCGTTGATCTACTCATAATATTTGCACACTTAATTGCCTTTCCACCTGTAATTGCATATTCGAAGTTAGCTGCAATCTTTGCTACAAAGTTATATCACTTACATGGGTTTCCAAAATTAATTGTTAGTGATCGAGATTCCCTATTTATGAGTTAATTTTGGTGTGAGATGTTTAAGATACAAGGCACCTCTTTGGGATATAGTAGTGCTTATCATCCGAAAATTGATAGCCAAACTAAAGTATTGAACAGCTTCTTGGAAACATATCTTCAGTGTTTTGTTAGTGATGAACAACAACCGTGGCGTCGATATCTTCATTGGGCTTTCAGTACTCGATGCTAAAAAATAAATATGAACAAATTAATATATACAAGTAATATGCTATTTTAATATTTATATATAAATTTTCTTAATTTCTTATCATGTTTTTCATCATTCGAGGCTAAAGAATATGTATGAAGAATACAATTACGATAGCTATAGAAGATATATAGGAGCTGAATAATAGTGTAAAATTTAAAATTTATATAATTATTATATAATTAACTTTTGAATATAAATAAATATTTAAATGTTTGAGAAGGATGTTCATGTAATTACAAAATTTTAAAAATGAAGATTGATGTAATTACAAAAGTAAGAAGGATATATATGTAAGTAGAAAGATATTTATGTAATATCCAACTTCAAGAAGGATATATATGTAAATTTCTCTATGTAATTTGTCTGACCTAGTAAAAAGTGATGCACATCTTTTTTTGACCTAGCAGCCTTTGTTTTTCTCTTAACAATCCATATATAATAATTAATACACGATTGTTATGATAACATACCTCTTTTGCAAATCAAAAAGTTCTTGATGCGGTGGTGGTGACCGTGAATTTTAAGGTGGAGAACATAGAAGATGACTTGTGCAATTATGTATATAAAACCTAGCTAGTACACATGGACCTTTGAAAAGAACGGCCTAATTAGTTATGATAGGCCTAATCAAAAGTTATTAGTAAACTAGTCACTAATTTTTTGATAAAAGGTTATCCCGGTAAATTGTGTTAATCACATTAAAACGTTGAATATAATAGAATACGGCTGTTTGAACTAATAACATTTGAGTAAACCTTGAAATGTACTACAAACACATAATGTTTGTTACTTTTGAAAACAAGCAATAACAAATTATGGGTTATTATTGGGTCAAATTTATAAAAAAGAATTGTTTCATGTTTTGACAAAGCTTTTTATTTATCGTGGTCGTTATTGCTTAATATATACTTTTAGAAAAAATAACCATTAAAATCATTCAAACAATTATTAAGAAACAACAATATTATTTCATTTTTATACATAATTTATAATCACCTCTTATCAGTAAGATGTGATAGTTACATTCAGACCCAAAACATCTTAATGAAACAAATAGATACAAAATTTTAACTATTCTCTTTTAAATTGTCCTGATAGTACTTTTGTTTGGTTAAATGACGTACATGTGGTTTGTTCAAATTTCACTTCAAGTTACTCAGGGTCGTCTCGTGGATTTCGGTGAACCCGTGCCATCACCTACAAGAAGCCCTTTAACACAAAAACAAAATACACGTGTACGAAAACTTTATGAATCAATAAAGATCGAGCATCATATTATCTATATATATAATAGAAGGACATGTAATTTGGAGGCCCTCGTTAAGCGGTGGCTCTGTGCGATCGCACCTATTGCACTCCCTTAAAGACGACCCTGGTTATCGGTCTTCTGAAAGTGAATGTAGCCTTACCAGTCTTTAGGTATGTGTTCATTTCCATACGTTAACCTTAACATTCGTTAAACATTAACCGTTATTAAAAGGGAAGTTTTTTTTTCTTTTTCTTTCTTCTCAAAAATACCGCTCCATCTAGGGGCGTACCCACATGGGAGCCGGGTGTTGCACGGGCTACACCCGATTTTAGATCACGAAAGGTAAATTTATCATAAAATATGTCTTTTTTCGGTATGTGCAACACCCATTTTACGTAATGTAAGGCAACTTTCGTACTAATAACCATAGAAAAAAATTTGTCACCCTAAAATAAATTATGGGTCCGCCTCTAACTCCATCACCACCACCTCCACCACTCCTCCCACTCCACCACCACCGCTCAACATAACCCAAATCCCTAGTTGAAACGACCTTCCAAACATAACATATATATTAGTGGTCGAATCAGTACTGGATAACTTCAAAACCCGCAACACAGAGAAACAAACTAAAATATAACCCTTAAGTTTTTTTTACAAACAATTAAGTCATCATGCAACTGTTTTTTTCGATGTATTAAAAAAGAGGGATTTGATAAAATATACACTCTTTCTTAAATACGTGTTGGTATAACTTTACACTACATTTTATCGTGAAGATACGGAATTCGGAACAAAACTTAAATGCAGATTGATCTTTAGGCTTGTATGTTGAGCAATTTAAATACCCGTGACACTAGGGATCTGGGTTATGTTGAGCACTGGTGGTGGAATGGGAGGAGTGGTGGTAGTGGTGATGGAGTGGTGTCTTGGAGAAGAAAAACAAAGAAAAAGACGAAACTTCCCCCATTAGTAACAGTAATCGTTTAACGAATGTTAAGATCAAAGTATGAAAATGAACATATATCTAAACACATACACTTTCAGAAGACCGGTAACTAAAAGTGCAATTTAGACAAACCACATATACGATTTATGCATTTTACTCTTGTGTATATATTTTTCATCGACAATAATTACACAAAACTAAAAATAAAAAAAACACTAAATTTTAACAAGGCGACTAATCGGTGTATTTTGTATTCACCTCATAGCATGTTAATTTTGTATAATTGTATATTTTTTTAGTCGTTATATATGTACTTTGAGTGTGTTTTGTGATTATATAGGTTACGAACGAAGTGGAATAAAAATGGACGCTTAATTAATTTTTTGGAGAAAAGACATTGTGAGCGCCGATAAATGAAGAAAAAATATTGAAGAAAAAGATTTGAGCGCGTCGCAATATTTTCGGTCATCTTTTATTTGTCCGGGTTCGTTCGAGCAATTATTAGTGTTGGGTTATTTTTATTGGGCCAAAATTATTATATGTCAAAAGAATAAAAGAAAAAATAAATAAATAAATAAAATAAAATAATAATAATTTTTAGGCCCAATACCCAATAACCCACTGGTGGACACTATAAAAAGAAAAAAAAGGGACCATTATTCTCTTGTGTCTTCATACAGCCGAATAATAGCAAAGAGATATTCAAGGAAAAAAAAACAATTAATTCGTTTGTCTTTGGGTGGATTTATAGCCGTCGGAAAAAAAAAGAGAAACAATTGCTTTAGTGGAGACATAATAACAAGGAAAAAAAGGACATGAAAGTCAGTCGACTTTGGGTATAAGAATTATTCCATTGCAATTGAAGAAAAGAAAAGAGATAATTTGTCCCACTTGGAGGTTACACACCGAAAAGAATATAAAAAAAGAAGCCATGAACAGTGAACAGCAGGTCGGGTGCACCGTGATGTCCGGCTAATTTTGTTGTAATTCCTTCCGGTAACTTTATTTATGGTTTGATCATTACTTTTGGATTATCATATTTTTATTACATTGATTTATGATTTATTTATAAATTATTTTTATCGATTTAATATTATGTTTAATTATTTGTGTTAGACAATTTATTGTTAGTTAACGATTCATACTTATTTTATTTAGTTAAAAAAAAAGATGGTCGTATAATCAACATAAGTTGTACCGAAATAAATTGTTAAAACATAATTATTGGTTGGATTAATATAAGATTTATTATTGCGAGTCGTTGATGAACATAATACATGCCGACATTAATTCATTCATATTAAGTCAAAATAATTTTTGTAATCGGTTCTAAAAAGTTTCGATAATCCATAAGTGTGACCTACCATAAATATTAGGAGCTGGAAGGGGTTACATTTTTCTTTTAATTGTTTACATCTTTATTTTATTTTTCTAGCTTAATTATTAGTTTAATAATTATTTTTAATTTTTAATCCGCATTTTTATTATTAAAAGTATTTTAGTTGTTAGATTCCAAAACCAAAACCTTTATTGATCAGTGATCACCCCAAAACTTAAACTAAAACCACATAGTCCTCGTGGATTAATACCCGCTTACCCTATCTAGTATAAGGTAATTAGGTTATTTTTGACCGGCACTTCGACGTCGATCAAAAATTTGGCGCCGCTGCCGGGGACTCAGTGAGCTTTTCGTTTAAGTTTTTGTTAATATTTTTCTTTAATAAAATACAAAAATATAAAAAGATTTTATTTTTCATTGTTTTGTTTTGTTTTGTTTGTTTGTTTTGTCTCTTGTGAGTGTGCAGGTTAGTGTATGCGCACACGAAGATCGGGACGTACATCACCGTTAGCTTACGATCCTGAGGTTGAGAAAAGTGCAAGGTTAAGAAGGAAGACGTTTCGACAGTTTTCTACTAATCTTGATTTTTCAGGTTTAGCAGAGCTTTTCGCTGAAATGCCAGGTGACGAAAATGTTGGCGGAAGTGCTAGCGGCAGTAGTAGCGGAGAAGAATCTCCACCACGGGGTGTTGATTCTTATTACAGGCCGGGGATCTTCGAGGATCCCTCGCCTATCGTTTATCCGGATCCGGTTAAAGGGGTTACAAGTAACTTCAGGATCCAGCCGAACCTCATAGCAATCTTGCCGGTGTCTAGAGGTCGTGAGGAACCATACGCACATCTGCGAGAATTCTTCTCAATTGCTGACACACATCAGGTTAATAATATTACCAAGGATGAGGTAAGACTTCGCCTTTTTCCTTTTTCTCTTAAAGATCAAGCTAAGGACTGGTTCTCATCTCTTGAACCAGGTAGTATTAACTCATGGTCTGAAATGCAATCTGCTTTTCTTGAGGAATTTTATTCTATAAGTAAAACTGCTGCCATTAGGAATAAGATTAAATCCTTTCGTCAAATCCCAGGCGAGCAGTTTCATGAAGCATTTAATAGACTTAAGGAGTTATTAAGAACATGCCCTCATCACGATGTTCCAAAATGGGAGCTTGTCAAAGTCTTCTATGATGGGTTGGATTATAACAACCAACAATTTGTGATGGCCACTAGTGGGGGTATGTTTTTCTCGCGACCTATGGAGGAAGAATGGGAGTTTTTTGAAAAACTAAGCAAAGGTTCTAAGACCCAAGCTTCAGTGGATCGAAACAACCACCCATCTTCCGCCAATTATGTGTCTAACCAACGTGGCACAAATTCTGAAATTAGCGAGTTAAGTAAGAAAGTTGATATTTTGTTGAAAAATATAGGAAAAGGTGTTCCAAATGTGTCTAATGTGTCGCATAGTGGGTGTTCAATGTGTGGTGATCCGAGTCACTCTGTCGATAATTGTCAAAGTTGGGTGGCGCCACCAAATGAGGAGGTAAATGGAGTCTATGGTGGTCGTCCACGAAATGACCCATTTTCCGAAAGTTACAATCCTGGATGGCGCAATCACCCCAATTTCCGTTGGAAAGATGAAGACAGTCGCCCTAATAATGCCCAACAACAACACTATGGTTACAAACCAAGGTACGAGGGTGGCGATTCATCTAACTTCCAACAAAATTCTTACAATCATAGGCCACAACAACAATATGCAAATCAGGGCCAAGGGCAAGATGACAACCGTCTCTTGAACCTTGACCGAAAGTTTGATAGGCTTATGGATTCATTGTCTACCAACAATCAAGAGATTAATAGAAAATTCGAGGTCACTAATCAAAGACACGAGACCACTACTAAATCTATTGCAGCTCTTGAGAGACAAGTTGGTCAATTAGCGGATCAATTAAGCAAAAGAGATGAGGGAAGGCTACCGAGCTACCCCACCATGAATCCCGCACACAAGAAAAATGGAAATGAGCACGTGAATATGGTGACATCTCTTCGAAACGGTAAAATCTACAACAATGACAAGGGAATTCCAAATTCTCCTGATGTCGAGGATTTCGTTACTGATGACGAAATTATTGTTGAAGGTAAAAATTCTGATAATGTTAAGTCCGGTTCTAAGTTGGTAAATGATTTGTTAAACGATTTTCCTAAACCAACAACACCGAATCCTAAAGCTACTGAATCTCCCGAAGTTAAGGAGGGTGGTGTGTCCAACACACCTTACCCTACGGCTTTGGAGAAATCGACATCTGCAAAGTTAGCTAAAAAGGGTCCTCATGCTGAGGATATGTGGGAGACTTTCAAGCAAGTTAAGATCAATCTCCCCCTTATTGATGCTATCAAGCAAATTCCTGCGTATGCCAAGTTTTTAAAGGACTTGTGTACCCAGAAGAGGAAGCTGAAGGCGTCTTTGCCTAAAAAGATTGACCTAACTGAGCATGTTAGTGCAGTCTTATCTAGCTCCCTTCCTCCTAAATTCAAAGATCCTGGAGCACCGTTGATTTCAGTGGTGGTCGGAAATATTGCCATTAAGAAGGCGCTCCTTGATCTTGGTGCCAGTATCAACATCCTTCCTGCTAGTTTGGTTGATAAGTATGACTTAGGAACTCTTCGTAAGACAGACACCATTATTTCCTTAGCCGATCGATCTACCAAAATTCCTAGAGGTATCTTAGAGGATGTTATTGTGAAAGTTGATGATTTCTATTACCCAGTTGACTTCTTTGTTATGGACACCGAGTCACAATACAAAGATGTTCAACCAACTATTATCCTTGGCCGCCCATTCTTAGCCACGATAGATGCTAGGATTAATTGTCGGACTGGCGCCATGGATATTGCCTTCGGTAATAAGAAGATAAGATTGAATGTGTTTAATTCTATGAATTCTCCTACGATGAATGAATGTTACCAAGTAGATGTGATTGATGAGGAAGTTCAAAAGCATGCATCCCGTATGCTTAAGGATGATCCTTTGGAATTATATCTAACTGGTGAGAATGAGGAGATTCTTGATGTTACTGAAGTTCAAGAGATCCAAGAGTGTTTGGTCAGTTCCTTGGACCATCAAAAACCACCCTGGTCTTATAAAGTGGAGCCCTTACCTTCTACTTTTAACACGGCCACGAAGCCGTCTCTGGAGGTGCCTCCAACTCTTGAACTAAAACCTTTGCCATCCAATCTCAAATATGCTTTTTTAGGTCCTAACAATACGTTACCCGTTATTGTTGCTTCTGATCTTTCTGAATCACAAGAGGGAGCACTTCTAAAGGTGCTTTCCAAGTACAAATCAGCAGTGGGATGGACAATTGCAGACTTGAAAGGGATCAGCCCTTCATTATGTATGCATCGAATTGTTACGGACCCAGATATTAAGCCAGCAAGAGATGCGCAAAGGCGTCTGAATCCTAATATGAAAGAGGTAGTGAAGACGGAAGTTCTTAAATGGTTAGACGCTAGTATCATCTATCCCATCTCGGATAGTAAATGGGTAAGTCCTACTCAAACGGTGCCTAAAAAGGCCGGAATCACCGTTGTTGAAACCGAGAATGGGGAAAAGCTCACAACCCGACCAGTCACTGGGTGGAGAGTTTGTATAGATTACCGTAAGCTGAATAATGCCACATCTAAAGATCACTTCCCACTACCTTTCATTGATCAAATAGTTGAGAAGCTTTCTGGTAAGAAATTATATTGCTTCTTGGATGGGTACTCCGGTTATAATCAAATACCCATCCATCCTGATGACCAGGCCAAAACTACGTTTACGTGTCCATACGGGACGTTTGCATTTCGAAGAATGCCTTTTGGCCTGTGTAATGCACCGGCTACCTTTCAGCGGTGTATGATGAGTATCTTTTCTGACATGGTTGGAGAATCTGTAGAGATATTTATGGATGATTTCTCCATCTTTGGTCAATCTTTTGAAAGCTGCCTTAATCAGCTTGAAAGTGTGTTAAAAAGATGCACCGAAACTAATTTGGTGCTTAGTTGGGAGAAGATTCATTTCATGGTTCGAGAGGGAATTGTATTAGGGCATGTTGTTTCTGAAAAAGGATTTGAGGTTGGCCGTGCCAAAGTTCAAGTAATTTCGACCCTTCCTCCTCCCACTACCGTCAAAGGTGTGCGTTCTTTTCTTGGTCATGCCGGGTTCTATAGGAGATTTATTAAAGATTTTAGTGCTATATCAAAGCCTCTTTGCAATCTACTCTTAAAAGATGCACGCTTTGACTTTAATGAATCATGTCTTAAAGCATTCAACATGCTTAAGCAAAAGCTTGTAGAAGCCCCTATTCTGCAATCACCTGATTGGTCGAAGCCTTTCGAGATCATGTGTGATGCGAGTGATTATGCCGCTGGGGCGGTTTTGGGACAGCGGGTCGATAAGAAACCCGTTGTAATCTTTTATGCTAGTAAGACTTTTTCAGAAGCTCAAATGAATTACACTACTACTGAAAAAGAGTTGTTAGCCGTGGTTTTTGCTCTTGATAAGTTTAGGTCATATATTTGGGGGCATTCTAAGGTGATAATATTTTCAGATCATAGTGCCTTAAGACATTTGTTGACTAAGAAAGAGACAAAACCGAGGTTGCTTAGGTGGATTTTGCTTTTACAGGAATTTAATCTAGAAATTCGGGATAAAAGGGGTCAGAAAATGTAGTTGCTGACCATTTGTCTAGAATTATCCCTCCGCCGTTCAACCCTTCTGATGTGATTAAGGAAAGCTTTCCGGATGAAAGCTTATTTGAGGTTTCTAAGGTTCCTTGGTACGCAAATATAGTTAATTATCTAGCTGTTAAAAAGCTTCCGGATTTTTGGTCCAATCAACAAAGAAAATACTTCTTCTCTCAGTTGAAGCATTATTTTTGGGAGGATCCGGAGCTCTATAAGGTGTGTGCTGACCAAGTTGTTAGGAGATGTGTTCCCGACCATGAGCATATGGACATATTAGCTCATTGCCATTCTTATGCATGTGGTGGTCACTTTGGTGCTACGAAAACTGGGCATAAGATCCTACAAAGCGGTTTCTTTTGGCCGACTATCTTTAAGGATGCCCAGTCTTTTGTGAAAGCATGTATTCGTTGCCAACAAGTTGGAGGGATTTCAAGGCGTGATCAAATGCCTATGAATCCCATACTTGTTGTTGAGATCTTTGACGTGTGGGGTAGTGATTTTATGCGACCATTCCCCACTTCCCATGGCAATGTTTACATTTTAGTGGCAGTTGATTATGTGTCTAAGTGGGTAGAGGCTGAGGCTACTAGAACGAATGACCATAGTGTAGTTCTTAAGTTTGTTAAGAAGAATATCTTTGCTAGACATGGAATTCCTAAGGCTATAATTAGTGATGGGGGTTCTCACTTTAAGAACTTTAAATTTGGTAAATTATTGAAACATTATGGAGTTAATCATAGGATAGCTACCCCTTATCACCCACAGACTAGTGGACAGGTGGAAGTATCTAATAGGGAGATTAAGCGAATTTTAGAAAAGACCGTCCGTAGTGATAGGAAAGATTGGTCCTTGAGGTTAGATGATGCTTTGTGGGCATATAGGACGGCTTTTAAGACTCCTATTGGTATGTCACCGTATAAGTTGGTATATGGCAAGGCGTGTCATTTACCGGTTGAGATAGAGCATAGGGCTGAATGGGCGATTAAGACCGTTAATCTGGATTTAGAGAAAGCGGGTAGTTCTAGGAAACTTCAATTATCTGAACTAGATGAGATTAGACGTGATGCTTATGAGAGTTCTAGGATTTATAAGGAGAAAACCAAAGCTTTTCATGATCGACACATCACCAAGAAGTCCTTCTTGGTTGGTCAAAAAGTTTGGTTATTCAATGCTAGACTTAAGCTTTTTCCTGGAAAGTTGAGAAGTAAATGGACGGGTCCATACATAGTGACTCAAATCTCTCCATACGGAGCAATTGAAATAAAAAATATGGTGGGTGAAGAGCCTTTTAAAGTTAATGGACACCGTTTAAAGCCTTATGTTGAGTTGGAGAGTGATCAGATGGAAACGGTGGATGTGGTTTACTTGGAACCACTCCAACCGTCTCAATAGCTTATATGAGTTATGTCTGGCTGAAAACGGTAAACTTAGCGCTGCGCGGGAGGCAACCCGTGGTTTGTGGAACTTTGTGGGTGTGTTCACTACAAACCCTCACGAGACAAAACTCGTCTAGTCGGGCTACCGAGTGGTTTAAAGGCTTGTTGCATACGCTAAATGCAACCGTGATTCCTACGAAAGTGAGTTAGGTTTATGTTTTTTGTGTGAGTTTGTCAAATTGTTTTTTTAACCAAAATTTCAATTTAAAGTTTTTGCATTAGGGGCAATGCAATGCTTTAAGTTGAGGGGGGGTTGGCACATGTGTTACATGTTTTTGTGTGAAATTTTGGTCAAAATGGGTTAAAATGTGATTTTTGGGAAAAATCGAATATTTTTAAAATTTTACATCACATTATAAGAGTTTTGTGCTAATTAGATGTGGAAGTTTCTTCTACATATATGTTTGTTGAGTGTTTGCAGATTCTAAAGATTAGCTTGTGGATGATTTATTGGAGCAAGCTAGAAGATTTGGCCATAATTATCAGGTGCACCCGATTTCATTGTATAATTTGGTTATTAAATTGATTTGATTGTTTGCATGTAGTTAGGCATATGTATAATTAGATGATCAAACCACGCTGGTTAAATTCCCTCTACTTACCTTTGCTTAGATCGAGTAAAAAGTTTGAATAAATAATATGAAATATAGTAATGTAATAGTTGGGTTAGGACATTTAGAATTGATCTTATTCGGCTCGCCACCCGCGCACGGTGGCCTTAGAAAAGAGTTGGAGAACTGTCATAATTATTGGTGGTAGTCATATGCTGGGCTTGCCTATCTGATTCGTCACCCGCGCAAGGTGATACTTTAGTTGTTAGCATGGGTCAGACGCCAATTTTTATGATGGATAGCATTGCACTTAGCTGAGACAATTTTATGTGAAATAACCCAATCCTTGTATTGTTGTAATGAAATTAGAAAGATTAGTTTAATTTAGTGCATTGTATAATTAGATTATATGGTAGATAATTCCATCATGTGATGTATCAGTAGGCACGAAGTATAATTGTTCCCATTTAATTAAACAGGCTTAATTAACCGGTTCTCATGTGCCAATGTGTCGTAGTATGAACCTATAGGATAGATATTCATTTTTCTGAATAATTGGTCTTTATATCAACCTTAAAAGGAGTGTATAAAGCGTTCAGGATGACTTGTATAAGAAACGGTCCTGAATGGCTAAAAAGAAAGAGCTTATGTGTGATGTAAAATATAAAATGAAAAAAAAAGTGAAAAAAAAATGAAAGAAAAAAATGTGTGAAAAGAAAAAAAATGATGAGAAAAAAAATGGAAGTATGTAAGCTAAAGTATGATGGCTTATGATGTGCTCTTATGCTATAAAAACTCCAATGTTATAAAAGGTGTACGATATTTTCACCTCTTGTTTTAGATTAATGTTTATATTGATTATAGGTGTGTAATAGGTACGTTGGACACATGGTTAATTATATGAAATATAAAGTAAATGGAATCAATGGGAATGGTTATGCTAAGTGTTTAAGAAGGACAAAAATATTGGTAATCATTTTTGGATTATTTGTCATATAGGATGGTTATTAGTGTAGTAAGTTGAATGTGATCTTTTTGATTAAATTTCAATAGTATGATTAAAAATTATGAAATTAACATGCTTGTATATTTTTATTTTATTTTTACACGAGACGGTAAAAGTTTAAGTTGAGAGGAGTTAATCGGTGTATTTTGTATTCACCTCATAGCATGTTAATTTTGTATAATTGTATATTTTTTTAGTCGTTATATATGTACTTTGAGTGTGTTTTGTGATTATATAGGTTACGATCGAAGTGGAATAAAAATGGACGCTTAATTAATTTTTTGGAGAAAAGACATTGTGAGCGCCGATAAATGAAGAAAAAATATTGAAGAAAAAGATTTGAGCGCGTCGCAATATTTTCGGTCATCTTTTATTTGTCCGGGTTCGTTCGAGCAATTATTAATGTTGGGTTATTTTTATTGGGTCAAAATTATTATATGTCAAAAGAATAAAAGAAAAAAAAATAAATAAAAAAATAAATAATAATAATTTTTGGGCCCAATACCCAATAACCCACTGGTGGACACTATAAAAAGAAAAAAAGGGACCATTATTCTCTTGTGTCTTCATACAGCCGAATAATAGCAAAGTGATATTCAAGGAAAAAAAAGCAATTAATTCGTTTGTCTTTGGGTGGATTTATAGCCGTCGGAAAAAAAAAAGAGAAACAATTGCTTTAGTGGAGACATAATAACAAGAAAAAAAAGAACATGAAAGTCAGTCGACTTTGGGTATAAGAATTATTCCATTGCAATTGAAGAAAAGAAAAGAGATAATTTGTCCCACTTGGAGGTTACACACCGAAAAGAATATAAAAAAAGAAGCCATGAACAGTGAACAGCAGGTCGGGTGCACCGTGATGTCCGGCTAATTTTGTTGTAATTCCTTCCGGTAACTTTATTTATGGTTTGATCATTACTTTTGGATTATCATATTTTTATTACATTGATTTATGATTTATTTATAAATTATTTTTATCGATTTAATATTATGTTTAATTATTTGTGTTAGACAATTTATTGTTAGTTAATGATTCATACTTATTTTATTTAGTTAAAAAAAAAGATGGTCGTATAATCAACATAAGTTGTACCGAAATAAATTGTTAAAACATAATTATTGGTTGGATTAATATAAGATTTATTATTACGAGTCGTTGATGAACATAATAAATGCCGACATTAATTCATTCATATTAAGTCAAAATAATTTTTGTAATCGGTTCTAAAAAGTTTCGATAATCCATAAGTGTGACCTACCATAAATATTAGGAGCTGGAAGGGGTTACATTTTTCTTTTAATTGTTTACATCTTTATTTTATTTTTCTAGCTTAATTATTAGTTTAATAATTATTTTTAATTTTTAATCCGCATTTTTATTATTAAAAGTATTTTAGTTGTTAGATTCCAAAACCAAAACCTTTATTGATCAGTGATCACCCCAAAACTTAAACTAAAACCACATAGTCCTCGTGGATTGATACCCGCTTACCCTATCTAGTATAAGGTAATTAGGTTATTTTTGACCGGCACTTCGACGTCGATCAGCGACCAAAGTGTATACGAAATTCTTATAACGAGAATACTAATTAATTAATAAATACGAGCATTTTTTTAACAACTATATAATAAATACGAACATTATTATACTCTTTTCGCCTCTAAATAACCGTTAACTTTTAATTTTTGAAGTCATTTTTTTCAATTTTGACCTCAAATTTTTTTATTTGCATTATATAATACGTGTTGAAAGTTATAAAAATAAAAATACATTTAAATCTCAATCTATTCAAATAATTTGCATAAAGTATTACACAAGCAAAATAATTTAAGATTAAAGTTAAAAATGATTGACTTCAAAAATAAATAGTGGACATTTATTTAAAAATAAAGAGAGTAAAAGAGATCATTCAAAATTTTAGCTCAATATTTTCTAAATTCCTTTTGAGAAGTAGAATTTTGATCAAATCTTATTACTAAATACTTTTAAAAAAGATTTTAGATATTAATAGTAAATGTTTACTAATACTCTTAGGGAGTGTTTTTCGACTTTTATATATATATATATATAGGGATGGGTTCTAGAGAAAATCTATTGTTTGTAGAAAACCTAGAAAACTAAACTATAAGGTATTATTTAGAAATATGTCAACCTTCAGGGATAATTAATGAAACTTAAAAAATGCGGAGGGGCTAAAATTGTCAACTCCCCAAACATATACTGACTAACCTATCAAACACTCGTTCTCAGTCTCTATCACCACATACATCTGATCAAAAACACACCAAGCCCCTCATTCTCACACACTCACCGATCAAAACATAAACAAATCAATCCATATTTGTTAAGGTTGTCGTTTTATGTTTGGGAAGAAGTTTCACAATCATTCTCTGGTAACTGTTCCGAGTGGCAGCATTTTGGGTTCGAGTTAGCGTTTGCACACATGTGTTCCTTTTGACATCGACATATCCATGTTTTGACTTGAAGGTATCTCTAGAATTATAATCTTAATTTTAATTTAAGATTGGAATTTAGAACCTTAATTATAATCTTAAGTTTAAAATAAATGTTTTTTACATATATTGATCACAATGTCAAAAGGGTATCATAAGAATTGCATTTTGATTGGAATTTAGAACCTTAGTGGCCATTGGCATTCATGTAACCCTACGAATTCTTTATAGTTTATTGCAATCCTTATGTTCAACTGTAGCTTTGTGGCTGGAATTTTTAAGATATATGCCTATATATTTGTATTTTTTTCTATTACTGTTGTATCTCTATATTTTAACGCAAGTGAGTAAATCCGTTCACAAGCAATTGAAATATGTGAAATAATAGTGACAAAATACGCGATTTGTAAAGGTTTAAACTAGTTATTAACTGAATTGACTACAACTCAAATGTCATACATTTGAATATTAACTAAACTGACTACATTTAATTTGATGCTTAATTTTCAATGTAAACCGAGTTCTCGTTTTCTAGTTCTCAGTCTCTTAAACTGACTACAATTAATGAAACTTAAAAAATGCGGAGGGGCTAAAATTGTCAACTCCCCAAACATATACTGACTAACCTATCAAACACTCGTTCTCAGTCTCTATCACCACATACATCTGATCAAAAACACACCAAGCCCCTCGTTCTCACACACTCACCGATCAAAACATAAACAAGTCAATCCATATTTGTTAAGGTTGTCGTTTTATGTTTGGGAAGAAGTTTCACAATCATTCTCTGGTAACTGTTCCGAGTGGCAGCATTTTGGGTTCGAGTTAGCGTTTGCACACATGTGTTCCTTTTGACATCGACATATCCATGTTTTGACTTGAAGGTATCTCTAGAATTATAATCTTAATTTTAATTTAAGATTCAGATTATATGATGACTAAGACCAAGACCGAAAATCACCATTTGATGATCTAATTGGCTAACTATTTGAGTCTCGGAAATTATCATTGTATTTGAAACCTACATGACGCAGTCAACCTTAAAATATTGATTTTTTTTCAGCAATATGAATAAACCCGCGAATAATAACCAATAGGCGTCGAAAATAAATTGAAGAATCAGATAACTGTATGTGTTAGTTTTATTGTTGGTTATAATAACAACAAAAAAAATTGAGGAATCATAAGTTAAGGCTACTGTTTGATATAAAAGGATTATTATATTTATGTAGGAATGAGCACGGTACCCATTTTTTTCCAACCGTACCAAACGGGATTCGGTTATCGGTACCATTACGGGTATCGGTACCGGGAAATTAGGTTTTTCCCTTTTTTTTAGAATTTTCCATTTGGTACCGGCGTCCCGATTTTTTTTTCACCTTATTTCATAGTCCCGGTACCGTACCAAATGGGATTCGGGTACCGGGAATCGGTGTCATTAGATTTATGTAATTTGTTTGTTAGAAGTACGGCAGGTGTTCTTATACATGATGAATATTAGGTTTAGGGCGTTTGTTTTGTTAAGAATAGAGGCATTTGTTAAAATTAAGGCATCAATTCGGTGTATAAAGAATATTAGATTTTAGGAATCGGGTTTAAAAATATCAGGGAACCAGTTTATAACTGTCTTAAGACATTGTCATATTATGAAAGAATATTAAGTATGAATACTTTAAGTTATAAGGAATCTGTTTGTTAAAATACAGGCATATGTTTGTTATAGTAATTGCACATGTTTAATTAGACCATAAGTTTGTAAAAAACATCCTTTGAGTGTTAAAATGTATATATTAATACTTGTTTGTTTAAATTATATGATGGTCAAAATAAATTTATCATGAGTTTATTATAGCGATGATATTTGTTTGTTTAATTTAATGCCTACTATTGTTACAATCCAAACACTCCTTTAACATTTGGCAAATTTTTCCATCGTGAGTTGCTATGTTTCATGAGGCCCTGTGCGTCAGCCCAGCCTGCATTGGTCCAAATCCGGGCCTGGATACACGCACAAGAACCTGCATAATGAAGACATAGTATCTATGTCAGTATCGTAACAAGCATTTCAACACCTGATATCAACAAAAATTGTAAGCTGACATAATTCAACCTTTTATTTAAAAAGACCATATTTATTAATAGTCTTCTTTATGCACGTAAAGTGAAACTCAAACTGGTACTGAAACTTTTGGTAAGAATTTATATATAATCACATAAAAGCACAAACATTAGATGGTTGCCAAAAACGATTAATAGATACCTACACTTCAGTGAACTTAACCATAGGGGAAACTGCAAGCCCAGCAAGATCATGCTCCATGTACTAAAAAATACAAGATAAATGCAGAGGATGGGCTAAATCAACAAATAATTGATGTATGTTATACTCTTTATATATCAGTGCATCAGTTTGTTTATTTGTTTACGGCATTAGTTTGTTTATTTGTTTACGGCATCAGTTTGTTTATTTGTTCACGGCATCAGTATGTTTATTTGTTTACGG
Source organism: Glebionis coronaria (assembly GCA_025667525.1). NCBI lineage: Eukaryota > Viridiplantae > Streptophyta > Magnoliopsida > Asterales > Asteraceae > Glebionis > Glebionis coronaria. The sequence continues at coordinate 439,799,780 of CM046882.1, read as the reverse complement.
CATCAGCTTGTTTATTTGTTTACGACATCAGTTTGTTTATTTGTTCACGGCATCAGCTTGTTTATTTGTTTACGGCATCAGCTTGTTTATTTGTTTAAGACATTTGTTTGTATATTTGCATGCATCGTCGTAGTAGTTATTTTAGTGCATCCCATCAGCGCAAATGTTTGGACACAGTAGGGTATCCTTTTGCATGTTACCATCGAAAAGTAAATTGTTTTTTTATTAATTTTAGAGACATGGCTTGAATGCAGATGTGCTTTCACTTTGTAGTTAAAAGTATCTATTTGTAGTTAGTGCCCGGTTTCTTTTATTGATTAATTATGATAAGATTATCTTCTTGGATTAAATGAAAGTGCTGGAAGTTTTTATTTTATTTTGCAGATACTTGTTTCCAGAGCTTGGTTTTCTTACTTATCTAAGATACCTATATCTCCCAGACAATTAAATGAAATATATATGATTCCATGGTTGTTGTCTCTCATAGTTGTTGGAGGTTTTGGAGCTTGATAATCTCATCTTATTGACAAAGGTATTATTTTGGATCTTCCTCACCTGCAAAATGTTAGACTTGTACATTATCACAAGTATAAAAAAGAATGAGAACCAGAATCAATTTATCCAAACATGTGAAATTGAATTGTGTTATGCCAGCTCTGATGTATATTTGTTTTTTAGATATGTCGTGCTGAAGGTATACTCGTTAAAGGCATTACACAAGGGCATGTTGTGAATTTCCATAGGACGAGGACTGTTATTGCTCCCATAATGGGTACAATCAGCACATCTAGGATAGGTATGTATGCTCACAGACTGAAATTTATCCTTTTATAGTAAAATGATGGTAGAATTAAGGATTGAGTTTGTGAACAGGTTGCACAGGAGCACTGCAATAAGTTATAAATTGCATTTTTAGGCATCTGCTTGTGAAAATTAAACCATCATATATACTTTACGGCATCTGTTTGTTTTGTGAAATAGCATCTGATTGTGATGGGATAGTATGAATTGTAATTCTTTGATTTTACAGCAGTAAACATGCAACTTTCCATTAATAAGCATCGACGATATTGCTTATATGATACATAAATAATAACTTAACCATATCTCACCCATGGTTCTTTATACTTGTTTTCAGATTTGATGAGTATCCAGATTCAACATTGTTCCAACCACCTCATTTTTTGCAGCAATTAACGATGAACGTGTGGCCATTTTCTCAGAAGCGAATCCCAACTTTGAGCTGTTTTTCTCATCTTTCGGACCGTTGTTAGTGCTAGATGGTCCAGCTCCATGCGGTGCTATAACATCATCTACAGTTGCAAGTCAGGACTTAGCAAGTTTAAAATAAATGTTTTTTACATATATTGATCACAATGTCAAAAGGGTATCATAAGAATTGCATTTTGATTGGAATTTAGAACCTTAGTGGCCATTGGCATTCATGTAACCCTACGAATTCTTTATAGTTTATTGCAATCCTTATGTTCAACTGTAGCTTTGTGGCTGGAATTTTTAAGATATATGCCTATATATTTGTATTTTTTTCTATTACTGTTGTATCTCTATATTTTAACGCAAGTGAGTAAATCCGTTCACATGCAATTGAAATATGTGAAATAATAGTGACAAAATACGCGATTTGTAAAGGTTTAAACTAGTTATTAACTGAATTGACTACAACTCAAATGTCATACATTTGAATATTAACTAAACTGACTACATTTAATTTGATGCTTAATTTTCAATGTAAACCGAGTTCTCGTTTTCTAGTTCTCAGTCTCTTAAACTGACTACAATTAATGAAACTTAAAAAATGCGGAGGGGCTAAAATTGTCAACTCCCCAAACATATACTGACTAACCTATCAAACACTCGTTCTCAGTCTCTATCACCACATACATCTGATCAAAAACACACCAAGCCCCTCGTTCTCACACACTCACCGATCAAAACATAAACAAATCAATCCATATTTGTTAAGGTTGTCGTTTTATGTTTGGGAAGAAGTTTCACAATCATTCTCTGGTAACTGTTCCGAGTGGCAGCATTTTGGGTTCGAGTTAGCGTTTGCACACATGTGTTCCTTTTGACATCGACATATCCATGTTTTGACTTGAAGGTATCTCTAGAATTATAATCTTAATTTTAATTTAAGATTGGAATTTAGAACCTTAATTATAATCTTAAGTTTAAAATAAATGTTTTTTACATATATTGATCACAATGTCAAAAGGGTATCATAAGAATTGCATTTTGATTGGAATTTAGAACCTTAGTGGCCATTGGCATTCATGTAACCCTACGAATTCTTTATAGTTTATTGCAATCCTTATGTTCAACTGTAGCTTTGTGGCTAGAATTTTTAAGATATATGCCTATATATTTGTATTTTTTTCTATTACTGTTGTATCTCTATATTTTAACGCAAGTGAGTAAATCCGTTCTCGTTTTCTAGTTTATAGATTCATAATGTATCCGATATGTTGCTAACCCATTTGATATTTGGAGATACCATAACTCAAATCTATAAATGAGAAATTGTGCATATTGTAGAGATTTGTATTAACGTAAATCACTCGTCTAATTGTATCATTACAAAGTTGATGCAAATCCATCCTGTAGAGCAAGTTACAACTGTTGAAAAACTATACAAACCTCAGAAACAGGTTACATATATAAGCTTGAAAATTTTATTGAGCTCAGAAAAGTCAAGTTGACCTTGTTTAGCTTCCTGAACCTCCTTTACATTCTTTATAACTTTATTGCACTTGTAATAAACACTCATAAACGTTCCCACAGCGCCATAGTTTTTTCTACAAAAGATAGGTCCATTGAGTTCCGAAACCGCGTACTGTAGCTAGAACCCATGGTTTTCAATTAACCAACCGCTTCAGCCCCGTCAAATACCTCACCCCTCGAAATTATGACTAGTGCATATAATAGACAAGAACATCTGTTGTGTGCACTAGAGCGTAAGGTGTATCACCTTGTCTGCATCGTTGATTGAATCCGGGCTCTCTTTTTTAGCATCTATATCAACAACACCACTTCGAACACCGCTACTCGCATCCTTCAAATTTTGTGCTTCTCGTAAGCTTTCCTCCAAGTTTTTCTGCCTCTCTTTTTTTGTCCAACCTCGTGGCTTGCAACTGATATAATATTGCAACAAGATCAGGCCCTAGTTTCATTATGTCGTTATTATCGGCATCAACCTCGTGACTTGAATTACATACCAGAGCTGCAGGAAGTTGCACAAAAACAAAGATAAATAAATATTTATTACTAAGCATCGTCTAATCCAGATTGTATTTCTAATATATGTTTGTGTTTTCCATCTTCACATCAATACAGTGCAAGTTTCCATATAGGCAGCATAACATAGATTAAAGTAGTAATGAAACATAATGCACACAAGTATAACTGATGCTTTGCATTCCCAAATCTAGTTTATACGGTATGATACACCTAAAGCTCTCTAGATAATACGGTTACACAAGCAACCTGATGTCGACATTAATTAAAAACTTATTATGCTAAAGTCACCCAAACGAACACCCAGTCCAAGTGAGATTAGGCTTGGGTAAGAAACTATTAGCTGGTAAATTGAAAGATTAGTAGGGTTAATAAAATATTAGCGCATCACATCTATAAAATATCACTGAGTCCTTTTATCAAACACCTTGTGTGCAAATTTTTGTAATAACATTTTACAATTAATTATTTCCTAAAATTTGTTTCAAATAACTAACCGATACATTGCATCATTTCAAAAACTATCAAAATCGATTTAACTATAGAGCAAAAATGATGATTAATAAATCAAAATCTAAAAAAACAAAACCCTAAGTCAATATGAATAAAGATTCTTACAGGTAAAACGCTGCCAATATATATAATCGAAAACATTTAAATAACTTACTTTAATCTTCGATTTTAGAAGTTATTAGATGATTGAGTGGAAAAATTGAAATGGTTAGAATGAACACTCGAGCGTGTTCTGAGAGAAAAAGAAAAGACAAACAATTAAAGTAATAGGCTTTTTATATGGTAAGAATGAATGGTTGACAAAAGTAGTCCCTGATAAATGGAAGGGATGACGGAAAGGTCCCTGTAGTTTGGTCCGGAAAAAAGAAGGTTTGATCCAACGGTTGGAAGAAAGTTTTCTAAATTTTCTATTGAGATAAGTTTTCTCTTGATCCCATCTATATATATATATATATATATATATATATATATATATATATATATATATAGGTATAATTATGATTTGAACCACAGTTTTAATCCCAGTCATATCCCAGTCACATTTTTAGCCAATAGTATTTCAGAATTTCCTAGAAAATCTTCAAATTCCACGAAATTCGGGATTGAAATCGCAGTTTTTTGAAAATCACGTTTTGAAAACGCATTTTTTTAAACTGCGTTTTGAAACTGCGTTTTGAAGTAATGGACCAGTCCAGTTCAAGTTTGGGCCGAGCCGGGCCTGTAGTGGTTCGGTTCAAATCTGGGCCGATCCGGGTCAGGACTGGTCCGGTTCATATCTGGGTCGAGCCGTGTGTGAACCGGTCCATGTTCAACGGGTCAATTGTTTGGATCGGGTCGAAGATTTTGTTAAATCAAATTAATGGCAAAAAGTGCCTCTAACAAGATTTGAACCTTGGTCTCCAACCTCAAAACTTAACACCACTCAATTTACCAACTGTGCTATGCATGGTTTTAATTATAAGCATGCAAACCTATATATTTAAAGATAGATTAGCTGGGCTTGTGTTCGGCTTATATAATACATAGGCTTGTCCGACCTATAAAAGATGCATCAGATGGCCCCAATAAAAAATGAAAGTACCTTTGGAATCGTAATCTCGTGCTCTTATCAGTGATGTGCCCTTGGTTAAATATAAACCCCGTTTGCATCTCAAAAAACGTGTAAACATCGACAAAACGCGTTAGAAAATCACCATTTTTAATTTCTTTAATATCATTTGTATCTCCGGGACTCAATAAAGTTTAAAAAACATATTTTTACTTAAATTTAGCATATGTTAGTATTATTGGTCTATTAAGAGGGTGTTTTGATGATATTTTTAGGTACGATTTAATACAAATCGTTACAAAATCATACACAAAAACAATATAAAAAAATAAAAATAAATTATACATTTTAAACTATATGTAAAATATATTTAAGAAAAACCTATTTTAGCGTAAATTATAACAAAAATATACTTAGAGATTAAATTACAAATTAAAAAAAAACACAACACACAACAAAGAACTACGTATTAGTTCAATAAAATATATCCAATCACAAAACAATATATATAAAAAAAGAATGATACATTTTAAAATATATATAAAACCTATTTTAGAAAAATCTATTTTAGCGTAAAGTATAACAAAAATATTCTAAATATTAAATTATAAACTAAAAACACAAAAAAAAACACAAACAACAAATCCTCCCCAACAAGAAAAAAAACGACCCCGCCCGTTCGTCGGGTTAATATATATATATATATATATATATATATATATATATATATATATATATATATATATATATATATATATATATATATATATATATATATATATATATATATATATATATATATATATATATATATATATATATATATATATATATATATATATATATATATATATATATATATATATATATATATATATATATATATATATATATATATATATTTATATATATATATATATATATATGAGCTTATAAGCTTATTTGATTTTGGCTAATATATAAAAAGCTTTATTTTTTGTCTTATTTTGAGACTTGTGGACTTATATAAATTCGTTATTATATGGTAAACTTATATAAGCAATAAGTCTCGAAATGAGTCAAGATTTTGAGGCTAATGAAAGATAAGCCGAAATCAAATAAGCTCAAAAACTCACAAATAAGCCGAAACAAACACCCTTAAATGCTTCTTGCCAAACCAGAAAAAAGTCCATCGTATTAACATACATATATAACTAACATCACTTACTTAATCTACAAGAGGGCATTTGGTCTAGTGGTATGATTCTCGCTTTGGGTGCGAGTGGTCCCGATTTCGATTTTCGGAATGCCCCTTTTTTAAGATTAAATTACTTTTATTCAGATTTTTGAGTGCCACTTGTTCTTTCTTAAGGAAAAAAAATGCAGTTTACCTAGTTTACTGATGAGAAACATATTGTTCCATATGTATCAGGATGAGCACTAAGTTGGTAGGAGACATCTTCACGACCAGAATGAGCAATGATAAAGAAAGATATGACGGTCATCTTAATACCAAGCCTGCAAGAACTCATCATAAGCACAAGAGAACATAATATGATTCTCACTAAGGGTGCACAATTTCTGAATTACTAACTTACTAGGAAGTACTTAAAAACTGTCTTTGAAATACACTTGCTTGTAAATATAGTGAATTTTCTGCCATGGTGTTTCGCTGCGCTATCATCTATTTAGTTATTAGTATATTCAAAAGTTGGTCAAATGCTAATTTGCAGTTTTAGAAAAGAAACAATTGATAAAGATTTAACATTTTTGTCATTCATGATTCTTAATATATACCAAGCATGCAAGAACTCATCACAAGCGCAAGAGAGAACAACATAATATGATTCTCACTGAGGGTGCACAATTTCTGAATTACTAACTTACTAAGCAGTACTAAAAAACTATCTTTGAAATACGCTTGCTTGTATATATAGTGAATTTTCTGCCATAATGTTTCCGCTGCGCTATCATTTATTTAGTTATTAGTATATTCAGAAGTTAGTCAAATGCAATTTTGCAGCTTTAGAAAAGAAACAATTGATAAAGATTTAACATTTTTGTCATTCATGATTGCAAACCAAAGTTGATTTAGAAGCATAAATATGCACGTCTGAGCTTAGAGATCTACCATTACAAAGCTACAATCAAGTTTTTAACCAGGGTGAGATGTTACTATATAATGAAAGATATATCGATTTCTTTTCACCAGGACTTCAGATGTCCTTGTAAATCCATACATTGACTGTATTAGTTGTTACAACAATGAGAGCAATGTACTTATGGTAATACCGTATCTTTTATATAATAAAAGAATTAGATTTTTGAAGAGTTTTAGTGAAAAGTGTAGGTTGTAGAAAAAACAATTGGACCAATCAAATGGTTTTATTTTGACACATAAGAAAATAAAGCAATGTGATTGGTCCAAAAAAGTCAAAATTGAATTTAGTTTAGTCAAAATAAAAAAATTTGATGGAAGAATTTGATGAAAACACATTAAAATATATGTGTTAAATTTGTAAAATTAAAAACTTAAAAAGAAGGAAGGGATTAATAAAACTTTAGTGGTTGAATTATAAATAAATTAGATGGACTTAATTGTAAACTTATATTTTTCATATTTATTAGTAATTTTGGAAAATTAACAGAATACCATTATAAATAAATTAGATGGACTTAATTGTGAACTTATATTTTTCATATTTATTAGTAATTTTGGAAAATTAAGAGAATACCATTAAACTTTATAATCTATATACTTTATATTTTAAAAATAAAACATATATGTACTATTAAAAAATAGACAAATAAAAACACAAGTTATTGTCTATTTTTATTTTGACACTTAACAAAGTCAAGCAATGCAATCTACATAAATTATTATTAACATGAATATAAATATCAATATGAATGCACGACCTCAAAAATCGGTGTGAGGTGAAAATAAATATACGAGATTCTACATATTACAACAACAAGGTCGTTACGTGTACTAAACGCACAATGTCTAGAAAATGATACTTAACATTTTAGTTAAACAAAGCCAACTCCTTTATGCAACAAATATTTATACAAAATATCAATTATTATTATCACATAATGAAAAATCATGTAAAACTCGTGGGTCCATGAACATCATAACTATTTAAATATTAAAATTTTAATATTTTATTTATAATAATATTAAACATCACAAGATCTTGAATTTATAATCATGTATATATAAGGTTGATGTAATTGATTTATTGACTAATAATTAAAATATAACTATTTAGAGTAGAATATCGAAAGTAAAAAGAATATTAAATTTGAAAAATAAAATTGAGATGAGTTTATATTAATATACATGGTACACAATAAAACAACAAGATAATCAAACATATAAACATTATATGTTCATAAAAAACATATATAATATACATAAATTTTAATATTTTATTTAGAATAATATTAAACATCACAGAATCATGAATTTATAAATCATGTATCTATAAGGTTGATGTAAATAATTTATTGATTAATAACTAATATATAACTATTTAGAATAAAATCGAAAGTAAAAAGATTATTAATTTAAAAAATAAAATTGAGATGAGTTTATATTAATTTACATAGTACATAATAAAACAAAAAGATAATCAAACATATAAACATTAGATGTTCTTAAAAAACATATATAATATACATAAATTTGCAATAAATAAATTATTACTTAATGTATCATTTATATTTGATGGAGAAAGAAGAATAAACTGATTATTTAGTTTCCTTAGTTTACGATGTCGTTTATTTTAATTTTCTTATTTTGTGGTATGTTTTGTTTATTTTTCTGTTTTTGTGTTTCTTGGGAAGAATATTGTTATCTTTTTTCCCAAGTCTAGTTTTTCTATATAGTTAGGACTTTTTTTATTGAAATATGATTGAAGTTATGAATAAAAAAATACAGACTTTTAGTCTTTTGTTAATCAACTTAAATCCAGTTAGGGTTTATTGTTTGATTTCATCCTAATAACCGGGTATTCGTTGAATCAACGATTGTTGGAGTTTACCTAATTATCGGTATTCTTTTTGAATCAACGATAGTTGGAAGAAATTATTTCTAGTATTCATTGGAATCAATAGATCCAATTTATCTATCTTTGATTGTTTCTGGTATTCCCTGGGAATCAACAGACTCAACTATTTATCCTTGTTTTTCGCTACATCAGTTGGTATCAGAGCTGAAGTTCCTGATTAAGATGTTAGAATATCCATTTTTTGAGAGTGATGGTTTATCTTCTGATGAATGGGAAGATTATGGTGCAACTAGTGATGATTATGATGGACCTCCCATATTTGATGAATATGAAGAAGAACTGATGCTAGTTTATGATACAAATATTTAAGATGTCATTAAGGAAAAAGAAGGATTTACAAAGAAAAAAGAATTTGGTAGGGAAGAAGACAACATTGAAGACACTGTAGTTGTGGTTAATAGTCTTTGTTCTACAATGATCCAAACTATCATGGTCGGCAAGTTAGGTTTAAAGATGATCAAGGTTCGAGGTCGATTCATTTTAAAGAAAGGAAATTTAAAGGAAGGGATACAAATTTGGATTCTACGCGTACAAAGGACGAGTGAGACAAATTCGAGGACGAGTTTTTTGAAGTGAGGGAGAATGATGGAGAAAGAAGAATAAACTGATTTAGTTTCCTTAGTTTACGATGTCTTTTATTTTAATTTTCTTATTTTGTGGTATGTTTTGTTTATTTTTCTGTTTTTGTGTTTCTTGGGAAGAATATTGTTATCTTTTTTTCCAAGTTTAGTTTTTCTATATAATTAGGACTTTTTTTATTGAAATATGATTGAAGTTATGAATAAAAAAATACAGACTTTTAGTCTTTTGTTAATCAACTTAAATCCAGTTAGGGTTTATTGTTTGATTTCATCCTAATAATCGGGTATTCGTTGAATCAACGATTGTTGGAGTTTACCTAATTATCGGTATTTTTTTTGAATCAACGATAGTTGGAAGAAATTGTTTCTAGTATTCATTGGAATCAATAGATCCAATTTATCTATCTTTGATTGTTTGTATTCCTTGGGAATCAACAGACTCAATTATTTATCCTTGTTTTTCGCTACATCAATATTTAAGTCCCGTGCGTGCACGGGTATTAAAACTAGTAATCAATATATGGGAACAAAATGTTTACATGTAATCTGATGTAAGAGTTTTTTTTCTTTTTAACTATCTTAGAAAAGTAAGAACATAGATGCTTAAGGGATCTGTATTTAAAGAATAAAGATCATGTTTTGTTTGTGTTTAGGATAACCAATTATTGGTGCTATAAAGTATCCATTTACCTTTAGATTTATGTTTAAACTAGCTTAAAGACCCGTCTAACGTCGGGTTTAGTTTAATGAGTGATTTTTGTAAGAAATAATAAACATACGTTAATGTAAAAAGAAATTAAACGTGTTATGATAATAGATGAAACAATAACATAAGTAACATGAAATATACGATAAGCGTTTAACTTTATAAAAATCATATATAGCCTTTCATGCATTATTGTCTTCAACAATGACGCATGTGAGTCCTAATAAAGTGAACATCTGATGCTCATTCCGTGAATACCTAAACGTTGAACATAAAAGTAAAAGTAATTAAAAGGAAAGTCTGAACGATAATTTAGATTTAATTACAAAATTTTTGAAAAAACATTTTCTTACACACTATCATAAACTTGTTCGCAGATGGTGTAATACTTCTGTGTAAACCACATTTGTAGTCGTTTTAGATATGTTTCTATCCGGATCACAAACAAAAACCTTCAATTGATTCTTGCTTTTCACTCTTAAAACTTTTGCGTATAATTGATCGTGGGTGAAAAGAGAATGTGAGAGGTACAAACCCACACTTTTAAAAGCCATTAAACATTGCTCTTATTAATGGTCGTTGCAAATGATACAAACAAAGGAACCTGTTTTTTACTATCTTTAGCAATAAACGCATATCGAAGTGTTACCCAAACAATTCTAATGAAGAATACTTCAAGGAACGACTCTCATGAATTTATATCACCAAAAAGACCACTTATTTGAATACCATACATTCTTGTTGCTTGCCTATGTATTTATAGAATCCAATATATTGAAGCTATATTACATATTTTTCACAACATTAACTAATGTAAGGATTTGATGTCAATGCCCAAAACAAACCAAACTTACTATTTAAATCTCAAAGGCTTGTAAAACATAAATGTATTAGTAGTTCAAGTATTAGTTGGTACCCGTACCTTACAGCCCTGCATTCAACAATAACAAAAAGTAATAGATGAAAAGAATAATAAAAAACAATAAAATTTTAAAGGCTTGCAACATATGAATGCGTATAAACCCGTCTGACGTTAAGTAACACATATATGCTAATATTAAAAAAACATAAACACGTTCTATTAATAGATATATGCTAATCTTAAAAGAACATAAACACGTTTTGTTAATAAAAAAAAATAATACAAAAATAAGAATCTTTCGATAAACGTTTAATTTATAACAATCATATTCATTTTGGTATTTAATCTTGACCTATGTGAGAGCGAATAAAGTTCGATGCTAATTCTGTGAAAACAAATAAATTTAAAGAAAATTATGAACAATAATTTAGATGTATCAATAAACATTCAAAATTGAAAAAATATTTGAAATTATATATGAAAGGTGGATACATGTAAGTATGTAACTTCTAGAAGTGAACAAAATTAAAATAAACCTTCTTTATAATCTTGTCAACTTCATTTATATCCTTGTTGCGAAGTTGCTACATTATAGTCAAATCACCAACGTATATAACTTGCATTTTTAAGCATGTCATTTATTAAAATGTATAGTATCTAACAATATAAATTGGTTCTATTATAAATCATTCAAGTAACTTTGACATAGATTGTTACTTAAGCATCACAAGTTGATTATGTGGTTGAAATTCCACTATCCTACCAAATAACTAATTAATGATGTTCATACAAACACTTGAAAGAAGACGGTATACAAATTATCTAACCGAAAACTAAAAAAAACATCCTAACTTCAAAGCTATATGAAAGGCCGATCATTCTTTTACGAAGATGGCATGCGAAAACTTCTTTAACGACTACTTTTGATAGTAATAACGTCAACAACTTTGTAAGAAGAATTTTAGCGGTAGACATTTCATGTGCAACTTGCGACCCAATAGACATTTTCAGAGTTATATTGAAAGTGGAATAAAATTCTTATATATCAGCGTTCAGAAAGTATAGTACATCACATTGGTGTTTTTCTTCGTCCGCAATGAATCTCTCTCACGAATCAATGACGATGTTACATTTAACTCTAACTTCAACCATCAATTTCTTTGACACGTACATTTTCAAGCTTGAACACTGTAGCTTCAAGTTTGATTAAAGAACAATTTCTTTGACAACTAAACCCACTTTTAATTTTAATAACATCCCTACAGTGATACTCCCTTTTTATTGACGTTCACTTTCGATAGTCATTATGAAACTCTAAAGAAGTTGAATTTGATTGTCTGCTTTAGCGAATCCTCATGTACTCCTCGCAGTACACAAACCAAAAGTTTCTACATAAACCTCTTTATACAATAGTAATTGACCTCCGATCCTTTATATAGTATGTGGCTCATAATCCTCATATACCACCGGTATATATAATAAAACACCATGAAACCATTAAATAGACAAATCAAATCACAAACAACCATCCTAAGAACAAAAAGAACTTACATAATTAAAACTCATTCAAGAACCATGCATGTTAACCTCAATGCACTTAAGCGGTTCTTATAAATCAAAAAATTATTGATGCTTTGAATGAATTACACCTGAAAAATCAAAAGAAAAAGTACCATCCATAAACAAAATATTTCTACAATGCAACCTTTAAAAAGTGATGTTGTTACATGAATATTTCAATGTCAAAATATCGTACATGGCATCTTCTTTTGTCCTTTAACAAATAATATTGGTATCAACATTGAAGTGTGAGTTTTTTGGATCTAAAAAATTGGTAGCAAACATGATACAAAAACAAAAGAGGTAGAATATGTCATTTAAATCAAAACCTATATAAAAATTGAATTATGGACTGCTTACTGTCGATTTAATGAAGTGATCCGACATCCACCTTTTACATCATCACGAGTTTCTACAAAAATAAAATACTAAGAGTAGTAGAATATGAAGAATCAAAATCATAAAAATATTAGATTTATATGATAATTACCTAATTTTTTGGTGTGAACATCATAGAATCACGGAGTTCGTAGAACGAAGGTGGTTATAATATCAGGGAATTTTTACAGAATCAGATGACTGTTTTGTGCGTGTTTGATCATGTCAAGGTTGTTTATATAGAAGATTATATAAACCCTAAAACATAAAAAAGGCAAATTAGGCAATGACCGTGTTTTATTTTTGGAGAGGAGCGTATTGGGATATTAATGAGTTAAATGATTTTGATTCCGTTAGGTTTAATCATATAAATATCATAACTGTTACAACACATTAATGAGTTTTAAGACTATCCCTAATAATGATATGATAATAAAAATATTTAATAGTTTACATAATTAGAGAAAACCTTATAACGTTTTTTTTCAAAAATCTTTTTCTTTTTTAAAAAAAGCTTAAAAATATAGAATACCCTTTATGGATAGGCGCGTTTGTTATGTTTTAGAAAACAGTTTCAACTTTTAAATAACAATACTAAAAAAGTTTATAAAGTTTTGTTAAAAAAATTTGGTTTATAAAGTTTGCTTAAAAATTATGTTTTTACAAAAATAATACATTAATAAACTTGTTTTAATCTTTTTAATAAGGTTTTTTTTTTAACAAATCTCATATTTTTTGAAATTTTTTATGAATTTAGATCACGTAGCAAAAACCGTGTTTGACTTATTGTTTAAAATTATAAGTTTACAAAAATAGGTGCTTTATGATATTAATGATACAGTAGCATATTTTTTCACAGTGGCTAATTATGGTATGATACTGATTGCATTTTTAATGTGGGAACATGTAGAGTTTTTTTTTCTTTTTAACTATCTTAAAAAAGTAAGAACATAGATGCTTAAGGGATCTGTATTTAAAGAATAAAGATCATGTTTTGTTTGTTTTTAGGATAACCAATTATTGGTGCTATAAAGTATCCATTTACCTTTAGATTTATGTTTAAACAACTCAATAGAAATAAAACTAAAAGGTGCCTAGTTGTATGTTTCTCGCCTAGGGTGAAATAGGTACCAAGTTCGACTTTTAGTCAGCTTATGTTTCAACCATAGTGATAAATACTAGTAAATACACACATATAAATGCAGCAACTAGGCATTTGGTCTACTGGCATGAATACAAACTTATGTTCCTCTAAACATAGTCGCCGTAAACTGCAACAACTTAAATGTAGTGATACAGAAGTATGAAGAGGAAAATGATAGGCACATGCACAAGTATATTCACCGTTGCAACATCCTTCAGACAGTTGTGTGCTTCATGGAGATAAGAAACGATATGTCAAAATGTGTTAATGCATGTTCCACCCAATATAGCAAGAAATACAAATACACAAATGGAGCAAGAGGACATCTGGTCTAGTGGTATGATTTTGTATGCCACAAACATGTGCCTAAATTATCTGAAAAGATAATCAGTCACTAAATTCATCTCATGGTTACGGAAGATCTTTATTTACAAGTTGGTGAAAAATAATAGTACTATTCACTTACCAATATCTATATCTATACTACTTTATAAAGTATTTGAGAACTTCTTAAAATAGTAAGGCTGAAAAACTTTTATCCTACTAACCCTTTCTAACAACCTTTTGTAAGAAACTTTTGTAACAACCTATTTAAATTACAATTTTTTCTTTTAAATTGAAAAATCTTTTTATTCATTTATTATTTTTATAATCTAATTTTACCATATTTTTTCTAAAATTTAATGCTCTTTAATTCAATATTCATTTTGCTATATTTTTATTAATTATTAATTTTTTTTAATTTAGAGGTTTTTTTCGAATTTTTACAACTTTAACAATACAAACTTAGTAGAGAAGAGATTAATATTTGTTAGTTTCAAGAAAGGATTATGAGTACTCACCGTCGCATTGCGCGGGTCCATGCTAGTCACCAATAAATAGTAAATGCGTGCAGAACTGATCAGAAGGGGAGTGTAGTATGATTCACAAACATTACATATTTTAAGTATGATTAACCTAAACGGCCAAACGGGCGCGTTCACGCAAGAGGTGTGAATTGTGATTTTTGCAGAGAATACCCAACCACAAGCCCCTTAATTTAAATTTTAAAGGTCATGAAGTTGTTGATCAGCATCCTATTCGGTTGCTCCCATGTTTGACAACTAGATCCTTGAGCCCTCATATGACGCTCTTTTCTCACTTAATCCTACATCAAGGTAGCTTCTTTGTTCAAGTATATAAAGTACACCAACTCACTCCCAAAAATGATTGTAATACAAAGGACTGATATATTTATCACCTGCATAGTATAAATGATCTGAACGTGAGTGTTTGAGCCATTCGTATGACAGACTGTATAACTCGCTCAAACAAGGTTAAGTCAAAACCAGAAAACTGGGCCAGTCATACCAGAGTCATTTAAAATGGAAGTTATTTGAAACTTTTAATTATATTCTTTACCAGTTTAAATTGACGCACTTTAAGGGCCCGTTTGGTTCACCGAATTCGTTGCAATGGAATGTAATTGTAATTGCAATTCCATTACATAAGGTGTTTGCTTGGATGATAAGTGTAATTGTAATTTTTTTTAATTACATTGTACCCACAATTTCAATGTAATGTCAATTACATGACTTTAGTGGAGGAATGTTACACATTACAAAGGAATTGACACTAAATTACAAAAATAATCTTACACCTACTTTTCATCTATCTCCACTTTGTAAGTTTAATGGCTAGTTTTATAAATTTAAAATTACAATTTTCAAACTAAACAAGATTAATAAATAAATTAATAATTACATTACATTCTCCTAACTAAACATATAACATATTTAAAAAATTTAAATTACAATTCCTCCACATTACAATTCCTTTTATACATTACAATTACATCAAAAACATTAAATGAACCAAACGGAGCCTAAGGCTCAGGAAGCCTTTGGTAGTTACCTATTGCCCTACACGAAAACAAGTATAATATGCCAGATGAATTATACATTGCAACAAATGGGCATTTGGTCTAGTGGTATGATTCTCGCTTAGGGTGCGAGAGGTCTCGAGTTCAATTCTCGGAATGCCCCCTTAATTTTGTGGTTTTTTAGCCTCATCTTAAAAAGGACGCATTATTAACAACATAAAGACGATACTTCACTAAATTGACAATTGACAAACATTACGATACCATAAGACTTGTGCTGTTATGGGATGGTTATGCCTCAGTGCACCTGTTAACATCCATCTCCATCACGGCACCATAACAGGTTTTTTAGCCTCATCTTAAAAAGGACATTAACAACATAAAGACGATACTTCACTAAATTGACAATTGACAAACATTACGATACCATAAGACTTGTGCTGTTATGGGATGGTTATGCCTCAGTGCACCTGTTAACATCCATCTCCATCACGGCACCATAACAAGTTAAAAACCATAACGGTAAACTCAGGGTTTTAGGCTGTGGGCAGGAAATATGAACGAAACTGCTGCTGAAAGTGGTGTTGCATTTCCCTTCCCGAAGCAAACGGGTTACAAGAGCGTTAAACCACAAAGTAAAACAAAAGGACAAAGAATGCTTAATCTACGAACATAAATACTAAAAAAGGAAATCAAGCTGAATAGGTTGCAGGCATTGACTATAACCATATCCCAGTGGTGATCATATACATGACGATATTGAAGAGGTTCAAATTTGGTCTTTTTGATTTTATATGAAATGACAATTCATAGTAGTACTACATAACATCGAAAACCAAGTCTACGAGTTTAAGAAGACTAATTAGTTATGCTACCAAATTCCATCATAGTGATAATCTTAGCTATCAGGGGCACACAAACATGTTACTAGTACTACTTAGGAAGTGAAAAGCATACCACAAATTTATCCTGAGTTTCAACTTCTATATAAAGTTCTGTATAAAATTTCTAAATAAATAGTTTTAATAATTAAGTAAAGACTAACTCATATTAACAGCATATCTGGGCATTTGGTCTAGTGGTATGATTCTCGCTTTGGGTGCGAGAGGTCCCGAGTTTGATTCTCGGAATGCCCCTTTTTAATTAGCATATCTAATCCCTTAAAACATTTGCAATTTAAGGCGATTACTTCTACCCTATGGCATACCTGAACCTGGAGTCATGTGGGCATTTGGTCTAGTGGTATGATTCTCGCTTCGCGTGCGAGAGGTCTCGAGTTCGGTTCTCGAAATGCCCCATCTTTTGTCACTGCAATTGCAATTAAATCATATTTTATATATTTTCCTTAGTCAAATTTTAAATTAAGTAATGGCAGCATTTACTAGTAATCTGACAAGATATCTGTACCTTAATCTATATCTATATTTATATCTATCTATATTCTATATTAACTAATAAAACAAAATAATTTACAAGTTCATTAAGCTAAAAACATTAAAAGAGTTTCCTTACATAACATTAATGTACAAGCATTTTAAGCAAATGCATTAAAAACTTCATAAAAACTTTTCCTAAAATAAGTCACTAATACACAACATTTTAATATGGCCTATAAAATAATATTCTGGACTAATTTTAAAAAGCTCAAATAATGTGGCTCAATGTAGATTTGCCCGAATAATGTGACCCAACGAAGTTCCATAAACAACTGGAGTTTGTTTTGGATTGCCTTTACAAAACATAATAATTTAGTTAAAATTATTTTAACTAAATTAAAAACAATATTACATAATACATTATAAAAAGTAATAAGAGTTTTTAAAAAATAACTATTAATTTTTTATTAAATAAAAATAAAATATATATAATTATAAAAAGTAGTATTATTTTTTTAAATTAAAATTAAAATTTTAATTTAAATAATTATAATTATGACGAGTGTTAATAATAAATTAAACATTTTGAATAATTTTGAACAAAATTTTCATTATGTAAAACCGATGTTAGTTGTAACATTAAAATCGCTTTAGAACATTACCCTAATTAAAATTCCAACTAAAATTCCAATTAAAATAAATACAAGTCTCTTAAGCATAAAATATTAAAATTGTTTCTATAAATAACACCATTGTACAAGAAGATTAAGCAAAAAAATTAAATGTATCTTAAAAACAATTCTTTAAATAAGTATCAACGTTTCAGAGGTTCAAATTTGTTTAATACTTTTATAAAACAGGAAACGCCTTATTATGGTGTTTTATTTTTGTAAACTTATAAATACAATTTATAAAATTCAATCAAGCTTTTGAGAGAGTAAGATTATTTTTATAAAGTCATAACTAAATTAATGAATATCATAAACGCATATTTAAATGATACGTTATGTAACTTTTAAAATTTGAAAAGAATTAATTAAATGAGTTATTTTTGTAAAGATGTGATATTTATATAAAGTCAATATCATTTGTTTAGATGGATGCGTTGAAATTATGTGCTGTGAATTGATACAGTCAATCAATTTTTGTTTTTGTGGTGGTATTATATAAACCACACATGTATGTGGTTCAATCTACATTATGCCCTAGCCCTTAGGTCATTTTTGTTGATCATTTTTAGTTCAGTACAAAATTCTCTAACAAACTTTTATATAGTCTTCCGAGAATATATGTTCTTTATGAGTTCTATATAATCATATCGTATATACTCTTGGAACTATAGGAGCTTGGAACAGACATGAATCTCTATGCATTCGTCTTCAGTGAATCAGTTTTAAATGATGCAGTAAGTTTGATTCTGATCTCACTTATCTTAGTCCCATATAATGTGGATATATATATACCGTTCTAAAAATGCGGATCTTTATTCTCATATCGACTCTTTTTTTTGCATTGGTGTGCTCAATTGATATTGTTTCAACAACAACGTTTGATCATTATTTTGTTTATTTCAACAAACATATATATATAGCAGATGTACTCATGTTCCTTTAATGAGTTTCTTATGATTGGTTGAAAACACTAATCACATTCTTAAGCGCTATAACAAGTTGGTCAATGATCTTTGATAGTTCCGATTATCTTGAATAAAATATTTTTGGACGTAATGCTCATTTGAGTCTATAGTGCAAACAACAAGCGTCGTTGTTGGGCTATGCATGCACATATAACATCAGGAACATGTTTTTTAGGCACAATTATACATTGTTCGCACACTGATCGATCATTTTGGTGATCTAATAAAAGTATATTGTTATGCCATTTGCAGAGACCTAATTTTTTTTCAAAAAGAAGATCAAGGTAGTATGAACAAGGTAGTATGAACATGGTAGGCTGTGAAAAAGTCATTATTATCCTGTTGCAAACTCAATCCTTAAAATAAAGGATATGAACAAGGTAGTATGTTTAGATGCAGATAGGTATGTACTCTATAGACATGCTTTTGTTCAAGTTAAGTCTTTTTATATGAGAGCTTTTGTATGTGTGACATTCATGGTTCTTTTAAATTTGTTTCTCCGTTAAATCAAAGACCGGTTCTTATAAAATACGGATTAATACGTAGTATCTAGATTCTTTATATCCTTCAAACATTTTTCAACATGTATGTCTCCTTTTTACTTTGTTTTCTAATTTTACCTTTTTCCATTCAATTGGGTTAGAAAAAATCTTTGGGGCAGTTCATTATTTCAATTATTTCAATTTCATTATTTCAATTTCGATGATAACAAGATGGCATCACGATGATGACGCAAAACTGACGATGATGATGTTATACCGATTATGACGACGATGCAAAACTGAAGATGCCATTGCCGATAAGGATTGTCGCTGATCATTCGCTTGCAAGAAGATGATGACCACAATGATCATTGATGGGAAGAACTATGTTTTGGTTATTTATGCATTTTTTGGCAGCCAATGGTTCTTAAGATGCATGCAAACTGCTTATTAATGCTAAGCGCTTTTTGGTTTTTTGGTGCATGCTATTTCGATGAAAAAGGTTTTACATGTACGATTAAAATTGTTTTGCATGCATGATGTTCTTTGATGCCAAAGTACTTTGCATGCGTGATGTTCTTTGATGCCAAAGTACTTGATCCATAAACTTAAATAATAACTACATATAATTATAAACAAGTAATGTTATATCTTGAAAATGATGAAATGTTTGATGTATAAATAGCTGAATATACAATTTTGATGTAAAAGTTTGTTTTGAAAACAAAATTTGATACAACTGAATGAGTTATTAACAAGTTTTCAAAAATTTGATATAACTGAATGAGTTATGAACAAATCTGAATTTGCAAAAAGTTCATACGAAGATTAGGATTGGAAATTTTTGAAATCCTCGGTTGGCCGGTTTCCGGTCAAAAAACGCGTCATTTTTTAACCGGTTTTCACATTTTTGAATCCGGGTTTGGGTGATTCGGGTCGACACGGTTTGCACAACTTGGCCGGGTTTCGATATTTTCGTAGTTTTTCACAAATAAAACATGTAAATTATGCGTATCTATACGATATATGGACGCCTTCATGGTTTATATATATAATTTTCATATAATCTTTACAAATATATAATTATATTTTTTTTCTTTAACAACCGGTTGATCTGGTGACCCGATGAGTCGACCGGTTTGATTCTAAAACCGGTTTTCAAAAAATTGTAATTATGTATAATCACTGGCTTTGGTTTGCATAGGCTTGTCCGACCTATAAAAAATGCATTAGATGGCCCCAATAAAAAATGAAAGTACCTTTGGAATCGTAATCTCGTGCTCTTATCAATGATGTGCCCTTGGTTAAATATAAACCCCGTTTGCATCTCAAAAAACGTGTAAACATCGACAAAACGCGTTAGAAAATCACCATTTTTAATTTCTTTTATATCATGTGTAAAGTTTAAAAAACATATTTTTACTTAAATTTAGCATATGTTAGTATTATTAGTCTATTAAGAGGGTATTTTGATGATATTTTTAGGTACGATTTAATACAAATCGTTACAAAATCATACACAAATTCAACAAAAAACAATGTATTCATTCAGTAAACACACATCCAGTCACAAAACAATATAAAAAAATAAAAATAAATTATACATTTTAAACTATATGTAAAATATATTTAAGAAAAACCTATTTTAGCGTAAATTATAACAAAAATATACTTACAGATTAAATTACAAACTAAAAAAAACACAACACACAACAAAGAACTACGTATTAGTTCAATAAAATATATCCAATCACAAAACAATATATATAAAAAAAGAATGATACATTTTAAATTATATATAAAACATATTTTAGAAAAATCTATTTTAGCGTAAAGTATAAAAAAAATATTCTAAATATTAAATTATAAACTAAAAACACAAAAAAAAAAACACAAACAACAAATCCTCCCCAACAAGAAAAAAAAACAACCCCGCCCGTTGGGCGGGTTACGAAGCTAGTATATATATATATATATATGAGCTTATAAGCTTATTTGATTTTGGCTAATATATAAAAAGCTTTATTTTTTGTCTTATTTTGAGACTTGTGGACTTATATAAATTTGTTATTATATGGTAAACTTATATAAGCTATAAGTCTCGAAATGAGTCAAGATTTTGAGGCTAATGAAATATAAGCCGAAATCAAATAAGCTCAAAAACTCACAAATAAGCCGAAACAAACACCCTTAAATGCTTATTGCCAAACCAAAAAAAAGTCCATCGTATTAACATACATATATAACTAACATCACTTACTTAATCTACAAGAGGGCATTTGGTCTAGTGGTATGATTCTCGCTTTGGGTGCGAGTGGTCCCGAGTTCGATTTTCGGAATGCCCCTTTTTAAAGATTAAATTACTTTTATTCAGATTTTTGAGTGCCACTTGTTCTTTCTTAAGGAAAAAAAATGCAGTTTACCTACTTTACTGATGAGAAACCTATTGTTCCATATGTATCAGGATGAGCACTAAGTTGGTAGGAGACATCTTCACGACCATAATGAGCAATGATAAAGAAAGATATGACGGTCATCTTAATACCAAGCCTGCAAGAACTTATCATAAGCACAAGAGAACATAATATGATTCTCACCAAGGGTGCACAATTTCTGAATTACTAACTTACTAGGCAGTACTTAAAAACTGTCTTTGAAATACACTTGCTTGTAAATATAGTGAATTTTCTGCCATGGTGTTTCGCCTATTTAGTTATTAGTATATTCAAAAGTTGGTCAAATGCTAATTTGCAGTTTTAGAAAAGAAACAATTGATAAAGATTTAACATTTTTGTCATTCATGATTCTTAATATATACCAAGCGTGCAAGAACTCATCACAAGCGCAAGAGAGAACAACATAATATTATTCTCACTGAGGGTGCACAATTTCTGAATTACTAACTTACTAAGCAGTACTAAAAAACTGTCTTTGAAATACGCTTGCTTGTATATATAGTGAATTTTCTGCCATAATGTTTCCGCTGCGCTATCATTTATTTAGTTATTAGTATATTCAGAAGTTAGTCAAATGCAATTTTGCAGCTTTAGAAAAGAAATAATTGATAAAGATTTAACATTTTTGTCATTCATGATTGCAAACCAAAGTCGATTTAGAAGCATAAATATGCACGTCTGAGCTTAGAGATCTACCATTACAAAGCTACAATCAAGTTTTTAACCAGGGTGAGATATTACTATATAAGGAAAGATATATCGATTTCTTTTCACCAGGACTTCAGATGTCCTTGTAAATCCATACATTGACTGTATTAGTTGTTACAACAATGAGAGCATTGTACTTATGGTAATACCGTATCTCTTATAATAAAAGAATTAGATTTTTGAAGAGTTTTAGTGAAAAGTGTAGGTTGTAGAAAAAACACTTGGACCAATCAAATGGTTTCATTTTGACACATAAGAAAATAAAGCAATGTGATTGGTCCAAAAAAGTCAAAATTGAATTTAGTTTAGTCAAAATAAAAAATTTTGATGGAAGAATTTGATGAAAACACATTAAAATATATGTGTTAAATTTGTAAAATTAAAAACTTAAAAAGGAGGAAGGGATTAATAAAATTTTAGTGGTTGAATTATAAATAAATTAGATGGACTTAATTGTAAACTTATATTTTTCATATTTATTAGTAATTTTGGAAAATTAACAGAATACCATTATAAATAAATTAGATGGACTTAATTGTGAACTTATATTTTTCATATTTATTAGTAATTTTGGAAAATTAATAGAATACCATTAAACTTTATAATCTATATACTTTATATTTTAAAAATAAAACATATATGTACTATTAAAAAATAGACAAATAAAAACACAAGTTATTGTCTATTTTTATTTTGACACTTAACAAAGTCAAGCAATAATCTACATAAATTATTATTAACATGAATATAAATATCAATATGAATGCACGACCTCAAAAATCGGTGTGAGGTGAAAATAAATATACGAGATTCTACATATTACAACAACATATATTTTTACAAGGTCGTTACGTGTACTAAACGCACAATGTCTAGAAAATGATACTTAACATTTTAGTTAAACAAAGCCAACTCCTTTATGCAACAAATATTTATACAAAATATCAATTATTATTATCACATAATGAAAAATCATGTAAAACTCGTGGGTCTATGAACATCATAACTATTTAAATATTAAAATTTTAATATTTTATTTATAATAATATTAAACATCACAAGATCTTGAATTTATAATCATATATATATAAGGTTGATGTAATTGATTTATTGATTAATAATTAAAATATAACTATTTAGAGTAGAATATCGAAAGTAAAAAGAATATTAAATTTGAAAAATAAAATTGAGATGAGTTTATATTAATACACATGGTACACAATAAAACAACAAGATAATCAAACATATAAACATTATATGTTCTTAAAAACATATATAATATACATAAATTTTAATATTTTATTTAGAATAATATTAAACATCACAGAATCATGAATTTATAAATCATGTACCTATAAGGTTGATGTAAATAATTTATTGATTAATAACTAATATATAGCTATTTAGAATAAAATCGAAAGTAAAAAGATTATTAATTTAAAAAATAAAATTGAGATGAGTTTATATTAATTTACATAGTACATAATAAAACAAAAAGATAATCAAACATATAAACATTAGATGTTCTTAAAAAACATATATAATATACATAAATTTGCAATAAATAAATTATTACTTAATGTATCATTTATATTTGACGGAGAAAGAAGAATAAACTGATTATTTAGTTTCCTTAGTTTACGATGTCTTTTATTTTAATTTTCTTATTTTGTGGTATGTTTTGTTTATTTTTCTGTTTTTGTGTTTCTTGGGAAGAATATTGTTATCTTTTTTCCCAAGTTTAATTTTTCTATATAATTAGGACTTTTTTTATTGAAATATAATTGAAGTTATGAATAAAAAAATACAGACTTTTAGTCTTTTGTTAATCAACTTAAATCCAGTTAGGGTTTATTGTTTGATTTCATCCTAATAATCGAGTATTCGTTGAATCAACGATTGTTGGAGTTTACCTAATTATCGGTATTCTTTTTGAATCAACGATAGTTGGAAGAAATTATTTCTAGTATTCATTGGAATCAATAGATCCAATTTACCTATCTTTGATTGTTTCTGGTATTCCCTGGGAATCAACAGACTCAACTATTTATCCTTGTTTTTCGCTACATCAGTTGGTATCAGAGCTGAAGTTCCTGATTAAGATGTTAGATTATCCATTTTTTGAGAGTGATGGTTTATCTTCTGATGAATGGGAAGATTATGGTGCAACTAGTGATGATTATGATGGACCTCCCATATTTGATGAATATGAAGAAGAACCGATGCTAGTTTATGATACAAATATTTAAGATGTCATTGAGGAAAAAGAAGGATTTACAAAGAAAAAAGAATTTGGTAGGGAAGAAGACAACATTTAAGACACTGTAGTTGTGGTTAATAGTCTTTGTTCTATAATGATCCAAACTATCATGGTCGACAAGTTAGGTTTAAAGATGATCAAGGTTCGAGGTCGATTCATGTTAAAGAAAGGAAATTTAAAGGAAGGGATACAAATTTGGATTCTACGCGTACAAAGGACGAGTGAGACAAACTCGAGGACGAGTTTTTTGAAGTGAGGGAGAATGATGGAGAAAGAAGAATAAACTGATTTAGTTTCCTTAGTTTACGATGTCTTTTATTTTAATTTTCTTATTTTGTGGTATGTTTTGTTTATTTTTCTGTTTTTGTGTTTCTTGGGAAGAATATTGTTATCTTTTTTCCCAAGTTTAGTTTTTCTATATAATTAGGACTTTTTTTATTGAAATATGATTGAAGTTATGAATGAAAAAATACAGACTTTTAGTCTTTTGTTAATCAACTTAAATCCAGTTAGGGTTTATTGTTTGATTTCATCCTAATAATCGGGTATTCGTTGAATCAACGATTGTTGGAGTTTACCTAATTATCGGTATTCTTTTTGAATCAACGATAGTTGGAAGAAATTGTTTCTAGTATTCATTGGAATCAATAGATCCAATTTATCTATCTTTGATTGTTTGTATTCCCTGGGAATCAACAGACTCAATTATTTATCCTTGTTTTTCGCTACATCAATATTTAAGTCCCGTGCGTGCACGGGTATTAAAACTAGTAATCAATATATGGGAACAAAATGTTTACATGTAATCTGATGTAAGAGTTTTTTTTTCTTTTTAACTATCTTAGAAAAGTAAGAACATAGATGCTTAAGGGATCTGTATTTAAAGAATAAAGATCATGTTTTGTTTGTTTTTAGGATAACCAATTATTGGTGCTATAAAGTATCCATTTACCTTTAGATTTATGTTTAAACTAGCTTAAAGACCCGTCTAACGTCGGGTTTAGTTTAATGAGTGATTTTTGTAAGAAATAATAAACATACGTTAATGTAAAAAGAAATTAAACGTGTTATGATAATAGATGAAACAATAACATAAGTAACATGAAATATACGATAAGCGTTTAACTTTGTAAAAATCATATATAGCCTTTCATGCATTATTGTCTTCAACAATGACGCATGTGAGTCCTAATAAAGTGAACATCAGATGCTCATTCCGTGAATACCTAAACGTTGAACATAAAAGTAAAAGTAATTAAAAGGAAAGTCTGAACGATAATTTAGATTTAATTACAAAATTTTTGAAAAAACATTTTCTTACACACTATCATAAACTTGTTCGCAGATGGTGTAATACTTATGTGTAAACCACATTTGTAGTCGTTTTTGATATGTTTCTATCCGGATCACAAACAAAAACCTTCAATTGATTCTTGCTTTTCACTCTTAAAACTTTTGCGTATAATTGATCGTGGGTGAAAAGAGGATGTGAGAGGTACAAACCCACACTTTTAAAAGCCATTAAACATTGCTCTTATTAATGGTCGTTGCAAATGATACAAACAAAGGAACCTGTTTTTTACTATCTTTAGCAATAAACGCATATCGAAGTGTTACCCAAACAATTCTAATGAAGAATACTTCAAGGAACGACTCTCATGAATTTATATCACCAAAAAGACCACTTATTTGAATACCATACATTCTTGTTGCTTGCCTATGTATTTATAGAATCCAATATATTGAAGCTATATTACATATTTTTCACAACATTAACTAATGTAAGGATTTGATGTCAATGCCCAAAACAAACCAAACTTACTATTTAAATCTCAAAGGCTTGTAAAACATAAATGTATTAGTAGTTCAAGTATTAGTTGGTACCCGTACCTTACAGCCCTGCATTCAACAATAACAAAAAGTAATAGATGAAAAGAATAATAAAAAACAATAAAATTTTAAAGGCTTGCAACATATGAATGCGTATAAACCCGTCTGACGTTAAGTAACACATATATGCTAATATTAAAAAAACATAAACACGTTCTATTAATAGATATATGCTAATCTTAAAAGAACATAAACACGTTTTGTTAATAAAAAAAATAATACAAAAATATGAATCTTTCGATAAACGTTTAATTTATAACAATCATATTCATTTTGGTATTTAATCTTGACCTATGTGAGAGCGAATAAAGTTCGATGCTAATTCTGTGAAAACAAAGAAATTTAAAGAAAATTATGAACAATAATTTAGATGTATCAATAAACATTCAAAATTGAAAAAATATTTGAAATTATATATGAAAGGTGGATACATGTAAGTATGTAACTTCTAGAAGTGAACAAAATTAAAATAAACCTTCTTTATAATCTTGTCAACTTCATTTATATCCTTGTTGCGAAGTTGCTACATTATAGTCAAATCACCAACGTATATAACTTGCATTTTTTAAGCATGTCATTTATTAAAATGTATAGTATCTAACAATATAAATTGGTTCTATTATAAATCATTCAAGTAACTTTGACATAGATTGTTACTTAAGCATCACAAGTTGATTATTTGGTTGAAATTCCACAATCCTACCAAATAACTAATTAATGATGTTCATACAAACACTTGAAAGAAGACGGTATACAAATTATCTAACCGAAAATTAAAAAAAACATCCGAACTTCAAAGCTATATGAAAGGCCAATCATTCTTTTACGAAGATGGCATGCGAAAACTTCTTTAGCGACTACTTTTGATAGTAATAACGTCAACAACTTTGTAAGAAGAATTTTAGCAGTAGACATTTCATGTGCAACTTGCGACCCAATAGACATTTTCAGAGTTATATTGAAAGTGGAATAAAATTCTTATATATCAGTGTTCAGAAAGTATAGTACATCACATTGGTGTTTTTCTTCGTCCGCAATGAATCTCTCTCACGAATCAATGACGATGTTACATTTAACTCTAACTTCAACCATCAATTTCTTTGACACGTACATTTTCAAGCTTGAACACTGTAGCTTCAAGTTTGATTAAAGAACAATTTCTTTGACAACTAAACCCACTTTTAATTTAATTAACATCCCTACAGTGACACTCCCTTTTTATTGACGTTCACTTTCGATAGTCATTATGAAACTCTGAAGAAGTTGAATTTGATTGTCTGCTTTAGCGAATCCTCATGTACTCCTCGTAGTACACAAACAAAAAGTTTCTACATAAACCTCTTTATACAATAGTAATTGACCTCCGATCCTTTCTATAGTATGTGGCTCATAATCCTCATATACCACCGGTATATATAATAAAACACCATGAAACCATTAAATAGACAAATCAAATCACAAACAACCATCCTAAGAACAAAAAGAACTTACATAATTAAAACTCATTCAAGAACCATGCATGTTAACCTCAATGTACTTAAGCGGTTCTTATAAATCAAAAAATTATTGATGCTTTGAATGAATTAAACCTGAAAAATCAAAAGAAAAAATACCATCCATAAACAAAATATTTCTACAATGCAACCTTTAAAAAGTGATGTTGTTACATGAATATTTCAATGTCAAAATATCATACATGGCATCTTCTTTTGTCCTTTAACAAATAATATTGGTATCAACATTGAAGTGTGAGTTTTTTGGATCTGAAAAATTGGTAGCAAACATGATACAAAAACAAAAGAGGTAGAATATGTCATTTAAATCAAAACCCTATATAAAAATTGAATTATGGACTGCTTACTGTCGATTTAATGAAGTGATCCGACATCCACCTTTTACATCATCACGAGTTTCTACAAAAAAAAATACTAAGAGTAGTAGAATATGAAGAATCAAAATCATAAAAATATTAGATTTATATGATAATTACCTAATTTTTTGGTGTGAACATCATAGAATCACGGAGTTCGTAGAACGAAGGTGGTTATAATATCAGGGAATTTTTACAGAATCAGATGACTGTGTTGTGCGTGTTTGATCATGTCAAGGTTGTTTATATAGAAGATTATATAAACCCTAAAACATAAAAAAGGCAAATTAGGCAATGACCGTGTTTTATTTTTGGAGAGGAGCGTATTGGGATATTAATGAGTTAAATGATTTTGATTCCGTTAGGTTTAATCATATAAATATCATAACTGTTACAACACATTAATGAGTTTTAAAACTATCCCTAATAATGATATGATAATAAAAATATTTAATAGTTTACATAATTAGAGAAAACCTTATAACGTTTTTTTTCAAAAATCTTTTTCTTTTTTAAAAAAAGCTTAAAAATATAGAATACCCTTTATGGATAGGCGCGTTTGTTATGTTTTAGAAAACAGTTTCAACTTTTAAATAACAATACTAAAAAAGTTTATAAAGTTTTGTTAAAAAAATTTGGTTTATAAAGTTTGCTTAAAAATTATGTTTTTACAAAAATAATACATTAATAAACTTGTTTTAATCTTTTTAATAAGGTTTTTTTTTAACAAATCTCATATTTTTTGAAATTTTTTATGAATTTAGATCACGTAGCAAAAACCGTGTTTGACTTATTGTTTAAAATTATAAGTTTACAAAAATAGGTGCTTTATGATATTAATGATACAGTAGCATATTTTTTCACAGTGGCTAATTATGGTATGATACTGATTGCATTTTTAATGTGGGAACATGTAAGAGTTTTTTTTTCTTTTTAACTATCTTAAAAAAGTAAGAACATAGATGCTTAAGGGATCTGTATTTAAAGAATAAAGATCATGTTTTGTTTGTTTTTAGGATAACCAATTATTGGTGCTATAAAGTATCCATTTACCTTTAGATTTATGTTTAAACAACTCAATAGAAATAAAACTAAAAGGTGCCTAGTTGTATGTTTCTCGCCTAGGGTGAAATAGGTACCAAGTTCGACTTTTAGTCAGCTTATGTTTCAACCATAGTGATAAATACTCCCTCCGTCCCAAAATTATAGTCCATCTTTCCATTTTAGTTTGTCCCAATTTAATTGTCCACCTCTAAAACTTCTAAAAATAAGTAAGAATTTTAGATCGAGATTACTAGATTACCCTTAATTAAAATCATAATTACAAACTTTAAAAAGGTTTTAAAATAATTGGTTAAGGGTAAAACTGTCTTTCTGCAAAAAGTAAGAGAGAAAAAACTAAAAATGTGGTACTTTTCTTAAATTGTGTGTTTTTTGTCGGTGAACAATAATTTTGAGACGGAGGGAGTAGTAAATACACACATATAAATGCAGCAACTAGGCATTTGGTCTACTGGCATGAATACAAACTTATGTTCCTCTAAATATAGTCGCCGTAAACTGCAACAACTTAAATGTAGTGATACAGAAGTATGAAGAGGAAAATGATAGGCACATGCACAAGTATATTCACCGTTGCAACATCCTTCAGACAGTTGTGTGCTTCATGGAGATAAGAAACGATATGTCAAAATGTGTTAATGCATGTTCCACCCAATATAGCAAGAAATACAAATACACAAATGGAGCAAGAGGACATCTGGTCTAGTGGTATGATTTTGTATGCCACAAACATGTGCCTAAATTATCTGAAAAGATAATCAGTCACTAAATTCATCTCATGGTTACGGAAGATCTTTATTTACAAGTTGGTGAAAAATAATAGTACTATTCACTTACCAATATCTATATCTATACTACTTTATAAAGTATTTGAGAACTTCTTAAAATAGTAAGGCTGAAAAACTTTTATCCTACTAACCCTTTCTAACAACCTTTTGTAAGAAACTTTTGTAACAACCTATTTAAATTACAATTTTTTCTTTTAAATTGAAAAATCTTTTTATTCATTTATTATTTTTATAATCTAATTTTACCATATTTTTTCTAAAATTTAATGCTCTTTAATTCAATATTCATTTTGCTATATTTTTATTAATTATTAATTTTTTTTAATTTAGAGGTTTTTTTCGAATTTTTACAACTTTAACAATACAAACTTAGTAGAGAAGAGATTAATATTTGTTAGTTTCAAGAAAGGATTATGAGTACTCACCGTCGCATTGCGCGGGTCCATGCTAGTCACCAATAAATAGTAAATGCGTGCAGAACTGATCAGAAGGGGAGTGTAGTATGATTCACAAACATTACATATTTTAAGTATGATTAACCTAAACGGCCAAACGGGCGCGTTCACGCAAGAGGTGTGAATTGTGATTTTTGCAGAGAATACCCAACCACAAGCCCCTTAATTTAAATTTTAAAGGTCATGAAGTTGTTGATCAGCATCCTATTCGGTTGCTCCCATGTTTGACAACTAGATCCTTGAGCCCTCATATGACGCTCTTTTCTCACTTAATCCTACATCAAGGTAGCTTCTTTGTTCAAGTATATAAAGTACACCAACTCACTCCCAAAAATGATTGTAATACAAAGGACTGATATATTTATCACCTGCATAGTATAAATGATCTGAACGTGAGTGTTTGAGCCATTCGTATGACAGACTGTATAACTCGCTCAAACAAGGTTAAGTCAAAACCAGAAAACTGGGCCAGTCATACCAGAGTCATTTAAAATGGAAGTTATTTGAAACTTTTAATTATATTCTTTACCAGTTTAAATTGACGCACTTTAAGGGCCCGTTTGGTTCACCGAATTCGTTGCAATGGAATGTAATTGTAATTGCAATTCCATTACATAAGGTGTTTGCTTGGATGATAAGTGTAATTGTAATTTTTTTTAATTACATTGTACCCACAATTTCAATGTAATGTCAATTACATGACTTTAGTGGAGGAATGTTACACATTACAAAGGAATTGACACTAAATTACAAAAATAATCTTACACCTACTTTTCATCTATCTCCACTTTGTAAGTTTAATGGCTAGTTTTATAAATTTAAAATTACAATTTTCAAACTAAACAAGATTAATAAATAAATTAATAATTACATTACATTCTCCTAACTAAACATATAACATATTTAAAAAATTTAAATTACAATTCCTCCACATTACAATTCCTTTTATACATTACAATTACATCAAAAACATTAAATGAACCAAACGGAGCCTAAGGCTCAGGAAGCCTTTGGTAGTTACCTATTGCCCTACACGAAAACAAGTATAATATGCCAGATGAATTATACATTGCAACAAATGGGCATTTGGTCTAGTGGTATGATTCTCGCTTAGGGTGCGAGAGGTCTCGAGTTCAATTCTCGGAATGCCCCCTTAATTTTGTGGTTTTTTAGCCTCATCTTAAAAAGGACGCATTATTAACAACATAAAGACGATACTTCACTAAATTGACAATTGACAAACATTACGATACCATAAGACTTGTGCTGTTATGGGATGGTTATGCCTCAGTGCACCTGTTAACATCCATCTCCATCACGGCACCATAACAGGTTTTTTAGCCTCATCTTAAAAAGGACATTAACAACATAAAGACGATACTTCACTAAATTGACAATTGACAAACATTACGATACCATAAGACTTGTGCTGTTATGGGATGGTTATGCCTCAGTGCACCTGTTAACATCCATCTCCATCACGGCACCATAACAAGTTAAAAACCATAACGGTAAACTCAGGGTTTTAGGCTGTGGGCAGGAAATATGAACGAAACTGCTGCTGAAAGTGGTGTTGCATTTCCCTTCCCGAAGCAAACGGGTTACAAGAGCGTTAAACCACAAAGTAAAACAAAAGGACAAAGAATGCTTAATCTACGAACATAAATACTAAAAAAGGAAATCAAGCTGAATAGGTTGCAGGCATTGACTATAACCATATCCCAGTGGTGATCATATACATGACGATATTGAAGAGGTTCAAATTTGGTCTTTTTGATTTTATATGAAATGACAATTCATAGTAGTACTACATAACATCGAAAACCAAGTCTACGAGTTTAAGAAGACTAATTAGTTATGCTACCAAATTCCATCATAGTGATAATCTTAGCTATCAGGGGCACACAAACATGTTACTAGTACTACTTAGGAAGTGAAAAGCATACCACAAATTTATCCTGAGTTTCAACTTCTATATAAAGTTCTGTATAAAATTTCTAAATAAATAGTTTTAATAATTAAGTAAAGACTAACTCATATTAACAGCATATCTGGGCATTTGGTCTAGTGGTATGATTCTCGCTTTGGGTGCGAGAGGTCCCGAGTTCGATTCTCGGAATGCCCCTTTTTAATTAGCATATCTAATCCCTTAAAACATTTGCAATTTAAGGCGATTACTTCTACCCTATGGCATACCTGAACCTGGAGTCATGTGGGCATTTGGTCTAGTGGTATGATTCTCGCTTCGGGTGCGAGAGGTCTCGAGTTCGGTTCTCGAAATGCCCCATCTTTTGTCATTGCAATTGCAATTAAATCAGATTTTATATATTTTCCTTAGTCAAATTTTAAATTAAGTAATGGCAGCATTTACTAGTAATCTGACAAGATATCTGTACCTTAATCTATATCTATATTTATATCTATATTAACTAATAAAACAAAATAATTTACAAGTTCATTAAGCTAAAAACATTAAAAGAGTTTCCTTACATAACATTAATGTACAAGCATTTTAAGCAAATGCATTAAAAACTTCATAAAAACTTTTCCTAAAATAAGTCACTAATACACAACATTTTAATATGGCCTATAAAATAATATTCTGGACTAATTTTAAAAAGCTCAAATAATGTGGCTCAATGTAGATTTGCCCGAATAATGTGACCCAACGAAGTTCCATAAACAACTGGAGTTTGTTTTGGATTGCCTTTACAAAACATAATAATTTAGTTAAAATTATTTTAACTAAATTAAAAACAATATTACATAATACATTATAAAAAGTAATAAGAGTTTTTAAAAAATAACTATTAATTTTTTATTAAATAAAAATAAAATATATATAATTATAAAAAGTAGTATTATTTTTTTAAATTAAAATTAAAATTTTAATTTAAATAATTATAATTATGACGAGTGTTAATAATAAATTAAACATTTTGAATAATTTTGAACAAAATTTTCATTATGTAAACCGATGTTAGTTGTAACATTAAAATCGCTTTAGAACATTACCCTAATTAAAATTCCAACTAAAATTCCAATTAAAATAAATACAAGTCTCTTAAGCATAAAATATTAAAATTGTTTCTATAAATAACACCATTGTACAAGAAGATTAAGCAAAAAAATTAAATGTATCTTAAAAACAATTCTTTAAATAAGTATCAACGTTTCAGAGGTTCAAATTTGTTTAATACTTTTATAAAACAGGAAACGCCTTATTATGGTGTTTTATTTTTGTAAACTTATAAATACAATTTATAAAATTCAATCAAGCTTTTGAGAGAGTAAGATTATTTTTATAAAGTCATAACTAAATTAATGAATATCATAAACGCATATTTAAATGATACGTTATGTAACTTTTAAAATTTGAAAAGAATTAATTAAATGAGTTATTTTTGTAAAGATGTGATATTTATATAAAGTCAATATCATTTGTTTAGATGGATGCGTTGAAATTATGTGCTGTGAATTGATACAGTCAATCAATTTTTGTTTTTGTGGTGGTATTATATAAACCACACATGTATGTGGTTCAATCTACATTATGCCCTAGCCCTTAGGTCATTTTTGTTGATCATTTTTAGTTCAGTACAAAATTCTCTAACAAACTTTTATATAGTCTTCCGAGAATATATGTTCTTTATGAGTTCTATATAATCATATCGTATATACTCTTGGAACTATAGGAGCTTGGAACAGACATGAATCTCTATGCATTCGTCTTCAGTGAATCAGTTTTAAATGATGCAGTAAGTTTGATTCTGATCTCACTTATCTTAGTCCCATATAATGTGGATATATATATACCGTTCTAAAAATGCGGATCTTTATTCTCATATCGACTCTTTTTTTTGCATTGGTGTGCTCAATTGATATTGTTTCAACAACAACGTTTGATCATTATTTTGTTTATTTCAACAAACATATATATATAGCAGATGTACTCATGTTCCTTTAATGAGTTTCTTATGATTGGTTGAAAACACTAATCACATTCTTAAGCGCTATAACAAGTTGGTCAATGATCTTTGATAGTTCCGATTATCTTGAATAAAATATTTTTGGACGTAATGCTCATTTGAGTCTATAGTGCAAACAACAAGCGTCGTTGTTGGGCTATGCATGCACATATAACATCAGGAACATGTTTTTTAGGCACAATTATACATTGTTCGCACACTGATCGATCATTTTGGTGATCTAATAAAAGTATATTGTTATGCCATTTGCAGAGACCTAATTTTTTTTCAAAAAGAAGATCAAGGTAGTATGAACAAGGTAGTATGAACATGGTAGGCTGTGAAAAAGTCATTATTATCCTGTTGCAAACTCAATCCTTAAAATAAAGGATATGAACAAGGTAGTATGTTTAGATGCAGATAGGTATGTACTCTATAGACATGCTTTTGTTCAAGTTAAGTCTTTTTATATGAGAGCTTTTGTATGTGTGACATTCATGGTTCTTTTAAATTTGTTTCTCCGTTAAATCAAAGACCGGTTCTTATAAAATACGGATTAATACGTAGTATCTAGATTCTTTATATCCTTCAAACATTTTTCAACATGTATGTCTCCTTTTTACTTTGTTTTCTAATTTTACCTTTTTCCATTCAATTGGGTTAGAAAAAATCTTTGGGGCAGTTCATTATTTCAATTATTTCAATTTCATTATTTCAATTTCGATGATAACAAGATGGCATCACGATGATGACGCAAAACTGACGATGATGATGTTATACCGATTATGACGACGATGCAAAACTGAAGATGCCATTGCCGATAAGGATTGTCGCTGATCATTCGCTTGCAAGAAGATGATGACCACAATGATCATTGATGGGAAGAACTATGTTTTGGTTATTTATGCATTTTTTGGCAGCCAATGGTTCTTAAGATGCATGCAAACTGCTTATTAATGCTAAGCGCTTTTTGGTTTTTTGGTGCATGCTATTTCGATGAAAAAGGTTTTACATGTACGATTAAAATTGTTTTGCATGCATGATGTTCTTTGATGCCAAAGTACTTTGCATGCGTGATGTTCTTTGATGCCAAAGTACTTGATCCATAAACTTAAATAATAACTACATATAATTATAAACAAGTAATGTTATATCTTGAAAATGATGAAATGTTTGATGTATAAATAGCTGAATATACAATTTTGATGTAAAAGTTTGTTTTGAAAACAAAATTTGATACAACTGAATGAGTTATTAACAAGTTTTCAAAAATTTGATATAACTGAATGAGTTATGAACAAATCTGAATTTGCAAAAAGTTCATACGAAGATTAGGATTGGAAATTTTTGAAATCCTCGGTTGGCCGGTTTCCGGTCAAAAAACGCGTCATTTTTTAACCGGTTTTCACATTTTTGAACCCGGGTTTGGGTGATTCGGGTCGACACGGTTTGCACAACTTGGCCGGGTTTCGATATTTTCGTAGTTTTTCACAAATAAAACATGTAAATTATGCGTATCTATATGATATATGGACGCCTTCATGGTTTATATATATAATTTTCATATAATCTTTACAAATATATAATTATATTTTTTTTCTTTAACAACCGGTTGATCTGGTGACCCGATGAGTCGACCGGTTTGATTCTAAAACCGGTTTTCAAAAAATTGTAATTATATAATCACTGGCTTTGGTTTGCAAAAAACGCTGAAACTGTCACTTTATACTTTAACTTTTTATATCACTTATGTAATTTTATCCAACTCTACAAAGATTTAACACTTATGTCAATGATTAGAAAAATAAAACATTTGTTTATCAGTGATGTAGAATCGTGAAATAATACTAACTTTTTAAAAATTCTCGTGATTTCACAGGTCTATAAAACATATGTTTATCTAAGATAGTAACAAATAAAGCATAATCCTTCTTGCGAGCCTTTTCTTCTCAGGAGATATGGCTGCTGCAAATTAAAACTGTGTCAAACCCGGATTTATAAAGATCGTTTTAATCACCATATCATAGAGACAGGAGCAATATAAGTAAAATGAAATACTACGCAAGCGTATTTAAAAGAAAAATAAAATAAGATCTCGACCGACAAACCATAACGATATTATTAGCAATCCGCTTTAATGTTACTAACATAAACACACAATAACGGACCATTTTATTTCTCAAGTTAATATTACACACAAAGAGACTATGCCTTCCAAACAAAAGAGTCAGATGTGTATTATGCCAAAGTCGTCTTTTAAGATTTAAGAACGATCTTATGTATTTACATTTGTAGTTACGGTAGGTACAATATACATTTTCTAATGGTAACTAAAATATTCTCAAATGCTTTTTCTAATATTTTCTAATTTATAGACACTAATTTCTCACAATTTTTTTTCTTAGGTGTTTGCGAAATGGGTATTGACTGTTGAGTTTCTTGTTGAGTTTCTTCGCTCTCACATACATCAAAATCGAAGACAAAAATGAAAGAAACTCTATTATTGTGATTATTGTGATTGTTACAAAATTAAATGTTTATTGAATAATTCATGTCTTTTCTTCATCTATTAACAGAACCCGTTTATGTTCTTTTAATATTAAAAAACGTTGGATGATTTTTTCATCTATTAGTTAAACCCGATTACTTTATTTTAGTATTAGCATTTATTTGTTATTTTTTACAAAATCACTCATTAAGCTAAACCCGACGTTAGACGGGTCTTTAAGCTAGTGTTATAATATTGCAACAAGTATGCAAACAAGTATTAGGTAAGTTACTCAGTTGGCCACTACGTTCCACTAAGTGGTTTGCTTGGAGGAGTTTGTTTCCCTTGAGGTCTTGGGTTCAAGGCCTGTCAAGGGTTTTTCCTCTCAGGCGAAATGGATAAGGAGTTTAACTATAACTAAGCGAGGGTTCGAGGAAGGGATAAAAAACAAAATTAGGTAACTTCATTGAGCTAATCGCAGTTCCTATTTTCTTCAGAAAAATAACGTCATCCAAGGTCTATTAGGCATGTTTTAATTGTTGAGCATATTTAAGACTTTAACTAACATCTGCTCTAGTAGCAATCAGTTTTAAGTGCACAACCAGGATTTCATGTCAGCGGCAACCAATGGATACAGCACAGCAGAGAAAACAAATAATAAAGGTCATGTGAAGTGGTGCTCATTTATCTTCTGCCGAATTGACAAGTTCCTGAGATATTTCTAGGCATAGGCCGTTGTGCATATTGCACCTAAGTCTTTCACCTACATAACTAAAGAGTAAGACAAGACTCGCTCAATGAAGTGCAGTGCCGCTAAAACTTGATTCTGGTTTCCCCTTGCTTCTCAATCTAGACGCCTAATGTGTCAAACACGAAAAGGAAGTAATTTCACCAAGTCCATCAAATTTATTACTCATCAACAACAATTGATGCCTCAATCTACTTATCCATATGTAATATGTTATGAGATAAATGATTTGCAAAGTACTTCCAAATTAACACCTAAACTCAAAAAAATTGCACTAATACCATATAGGTGAATACAGTACTTGATTATGCAGTGTCGTAGCTAGAGGACTAAATGTTAGTGTTTGCTTAATTTATGCAACACCAAAAACAATGACAATATCTTAATCTTTTTTAAAAGCAAATATAATCTTCTTTTCAATTCTCTAAAATTCTAAATGGTATGGATCAAGTTACATTTTATGGACGACTTCAAGTCAATCAGAATCATCACCTCAGAATCAGAAGTTAACATTCCGTGAGGATGCATATCACTGACAAAGCCGTATTTTCTAACTTGTTACATTGAAACCCGAAAATAAACAAGTGAGACACCACAAGTAGTAACAAACATAGATTTTAGTATTAGTTATTAAAAAGCTTAAAACTGCAAAATGAAAGCATATCAGAAATTACCATTAAGCAAGAAGATCGAACTGATTTTTAATATAGTTGTTCAGTTATTGTTGGACTAAAAGATGAACTGAATTGAAATACACCAATCAAACATCAACTGCAATGAGATAAATTAGAAAAAATGAAATGGTTATTGTGGGATAGCAACGAATTTCTTTTTTGTCTGATTTTGTTACGTGAACTATGAAATAGTTGTAATAGCAACAAACTTTTTATAAAGTGTTCCAATATGCACATTTTGAAATGGCCTGTTATACTTGAAAGTCTGACACATCTTTTTTTCAGAGTTGGAGAAAATTCACAATAAGATCAAGGTTAAACAGTTCAGATTTGAGATTAAAAAATCTAGAATGTGCGTTTGCCGGGAGTCGAACCCGGGTCTATTGCTTGGAAGGCAATTATCCTAACCCTTGGACTACAAACGCTTCTTTGATGATTTAATGCTCTAATGTTTTCTTGTACAAGTTAAACAAGCTTGGATAAGTTTCACTATTTCAACCCATTTATTCAAGATTTCGAGTTTTGAAATACATAGGTTAATTTTAGGCTAAGTTGAATTTCCGAGTTTAGAGTTCAAGTTCAAGAAACTTAAATCATGTATCAAGATTTGCAATATCGATGCATCGATATTCATACAACGCTTGCAACATAAATGAGGAGATGTTCACGCTCCCGGATAAAATCAATCAATCAATCAATCTTGTTTGCGGAGTATGCAGTTCATGTAAATCCACACCACTCGAAACATATTCCTAGTAAATTATATAGACGGGCCTAAACCAAAAAATAAAAACTATCATTTTGAACCGAAAATACAAAAGGCAAAACTTGTAAACCAAAAGGGGTCTTTTTATGCACTCCAATCATTTTCTCTTTATCTTGTAAACCATATTTCCATTCACCATATCATGAACTCAACTCCATACAACACTTTCAAAACCATAGTCTCATCATCCCAACAAACCAAACCTAAAACCTCAAACCATGACACCAACAGAACATTCCAACAACCGACCATGTATGACATACTCCAATCCTCAAAAGCGCAAAACATTGATCTCAAGCTACAAACACTAGGACCATTCTTTAGAATAACAGCTAAAAGTTTGGAAACAAACAAGGAGCTTGGTAAAGCTGATGGAATAATACGAGTATGGTGGAATAAAGGGAAGATACTTCATTTGGATTCTATAAAGTTGACTAAAGAAACATTGGGTATGGATAAGTCTATATTTGGTATTGGATTGTTTATTGGTGCTGTGATGATAAGGTATGGGTATGATTGTGGGTGTAAAACTGCTGAGTTGCTTGCTATTAATGACTCTGATCTTTACCATGCCAAGGTTCTTGTTTTCGACATTATCCGTTACTTGTTTACTTTTAGATTGGTTTAATATATTGCGCTATACTTCAAATTTTCCAAAAGTAACAAGTAACAACATATGCTGAAAACTAATTTGAAACTAGTCTTGTGATTAGTATACTTTCATTTCTTATCAAGTCACAAGTTAACAACTCAGCTCTTCCTAGGACTTGTAAAAGATAATACGTACTCTGTAGTATATATCAGTGGCGGAGTCAGAAAATATCACCAAAGGGGGCATCGAACTGGGGTTAAATAACATGTCCAGAGATGTCATTTTAAACTATTCTGGTCGGGTTTAGTATAAATGCAAAAAAAGGGCTATGCAACGAAACAGTTAACACGATTATAAATTTCTAATTGTTTCAGGCTCTTGTAAAATGCATTTGAATACAAAAAGGACGACCTAGCGGTATAGTCCGTTAACCAACATGTTGCTGGTTTAAGTCTCAATTCACACATACAATTGTATTTCTGTTTTCCTGAAAAAAGAAATGCCTTTAACATGATATGCACGATGACCCATCAACCAACAAGTTGAGTGTTCAAGTTTTAAATGAGACACAATGTGGTGGTTTTTCTTTTTGAAAAATAAAAGCATTGTGAGTAAATTTCTAAATAATACGTAACTAGCTAGAAACTGCAGTTTGCATATATTTATAGATGATAACTAGAATCTACTAAGCCGGTGTTCTGAAGTTAAATGTTGCTGTAATTTGACGAAAGATATTGTTTGGGTTGCAGCTTGTGAAGTTTTATAGAAGAATTGGGTTTGAACCTGTCTATGAGGTAACTGGTTCGTCTTTGAGTGACCTTGCTGACCAGTTGGTATGGGGTGGTGTTGGCACACGGATGGATGCTAATGTTGAACGTCTACTCGTGAAGTGGTGTACAAGATTTACTACTAATAAACCTTTGGAATCATAACATTCTTGTATCGTTCGTTCACATGAATTTAAACATAAATACAGTTTACTAAAGAAATTTAAACACAGACCTCAGTAGACAATAAGGGGGTGCTTGGTTGGATGTATTAAAGGGTGAGTTAAGGTAATGGTAATGAAAAATGATGGTTGGTTATGTATAATGCAATTCTCCATTCCTTAAAACTAAGTAATACCCCATTACTCACTAAATTGAGGGTATTGAAAATTCATTCCCTACTTCACAAATTTTTATCCCACGTTTTCA
The DNA here is from genome assembly GCA_025667525.1 of Glebionis coronaria. Classification (NCBI taxonomy): domain Eukaryota; kingdom Viridiplantae; phylum Streptophyta; class Magnoliopsida; order Asterales; family Asteraceae; genus Glebionis; species Glebionis coronaria. The sequence continues at coordinate 439,758,402 of CM046882.1, read as the reverse complement.
CCTTCCTATAAATATGGAACTGCAATTAATCATTTTTAAGAATAACCAATATTATATTTTACAAAAACCAATTAACATAAGAAGATTAATATGTCTTAAATATTAAATTTTACAAATCTGATGTATATGCACCATCTAAATTTGTTGTCAAACTTCCAATATACAAATCAAAATTACCAGTACTTCAACATATGCATGACTACAATTGCTTTACAATTTTGCCGATTCAAATGTAACTGTCAATTTCTACAATAGTTTTATATATATTTTACCATCTAATTTTTGCACTTTTGTTATTTATAAATATAAACTTAACACAGTAACCGCCAATTCTACAATCCTTCATATCTAGTACTATATCCAAGCAACTTTAATGCAATGATATACCTTCATTATATTCCTTAGTATACCCTTTGCATTATCTTTTCCTATTCCTCTGTTTCAACCAAGCGCGCCCTAAGTTTTCATGAGTTGTTTTGGAGCATCCACATTGCATAAAGTCTTTCAAGACTTTATGCATTTATTACATTAATTATAGCATTTATAATTTATACACAAAAACTTTTCTCCAAAATCTACTCCAATGCTAAAATTCTTGCAATGGCTTTTTTCTTGGATCATTTGATGCTTAAGCAATATAATAGCTTTGAGAATATTGTGTAAACCACTTTGTGTATGTAAACCATTAGTACTAAGAGGGAACGGTATGGCAGCGAGCTTGGCTCGCCGTGCCTAGGTGGCAGGCTCGCCGCCGCTCGCCGCCCTTCGCCGCTACACCGACCCCCCCACTCGTCGGTTCTCAAATGTCACTTTGTGACATTGCTCGTTGGAAAAGAAGGTGGGGCCCAAATTTTTTTATAACCGTTACAACGGCTAGATTTTTTAAAAAAAAATAATTTTTTTTTATTATTTTTAAACCCTATATAAACTCATTACCTTATACATTTTTAAACACACAAAATACATTCTACAATAAAAAAAACACTCCAAAAATCACAAAAAAAATGTCAAACCTCCCAAACGATTACCTCAACTACGTTAACATCCTCAACCACGGCACGGATCCGAATCAATCGTCGTCTTCTTCTCCCGTGACGCAATCCGGCCAAGGATCCGGCCAAGGTTCCGGTCAAAACTATTCGCAACAATACTTTCCACCATTAACACCCCACCAAATTTATCAACAACAACTAGCGTTTCACCAAAATCAATATTCACCACCTCAATATCCATATCCACCATCTCAATATCCATATCCACCATCTCAATATCCACCATCTCAAAATGTCCCCGAAACTTAATTCAAAGTACCACAATCTCAACCGCCACAACGAAAGCAAAAAAATACCGGTCGTGGCAGAGGGAAACGGCCGGCAAAAAAAATGTTGCGGTTGATTTGTCCGCAGACGAGGACGACATCGATGATGTAGAGGAAGTTGAATTTTCGGCACCCCTACGGTGGTCACCTGATGAGGAAAAAATACTGGCCGAGGTTTGGGTCGCCGCTTCCGAAGACAAAGAACGCGGGAATGATCAAACTGAAGAGTATTTTTGGAACACGATTTTGGAAGATTTCAACCGGCGTAACTCAACCAAGCGTACGAAGAATATGCTGACCGGGAAATGGAGTCGTTCGCACCCCGATGTTCAAAAGTTTCACGCTATCTTCAAAAGCCTTAAAAAGGCTAGCGGTGAAAACGAAGACGACGTGCTTGAAGCTGCACGACGTGAATTCGCGGCTTGTAACGAACGCCGAAAATTTACGCTTGAACATATGTGGAGGGTGCTTAGATACTTCTCAAAATGGAACGCACCCGAGGGTCTTGACCAAATTGATCATAGCAACGTATTCGCTCCAGATGCTAAGCGTCGACCACCCGGCAAACAGAGACCCGCCAAGAAGACACGATCAGAAACAACTGAGAGCAGCACGGGTAGTGGATCGACCACTTCGAAGGAAGACATAAACGAGGCTTTACTCCGCAAATTAAACGCGGGTAAAGAGCTGTACGAGTCGAGGAAAGCTAAAGCCGATGCCGAGAAGGCTAAAGTGGATGCCGATATGGAGTTTAAAGAGCTGGAGTTTCTCTCCATTCGGACCGACGATTTGCCAGAACCTCAAAAGTCGGTTATCATGAGGAAACAACTACAAATCGCGGCAAAATATCAACTCTAGGATGTTTTTTTTTTGTATTGTTTTTTTTTTCGTATTGTCTTTTTTTTTCCGTATTTTTATACTCGTAGCGTAATTTTATTTCTCGTATTTGTATTTTATTTTTTAGTATTTTGTAATTTTTAATTTTATGAAATGAATTTTTATTTTGTGTGAAAATTGAAAAATTAAATAAAATGGTGAGTGGTGGGACCCAAGTGAAGAGAAGAGAGACTAATTGTGATAAATGGGGTGTTTTTGGAGAAGATGAGAGAGATTAGTTGATATGACGTCGCGCTAATGTGGCGCAGTGAAGAGGTAAACACCTCTTTGTGATACCTTTCCTTCTAATAACCTTTCACTCCAATGGTAAAAACTATTTCAAAGACTTTTTCAAATAGTGAAAAAGTCTTTCAACTACTCCCATTGGAGATGCTGTAGACTGTTTCATCTGAAAATATCATAAAGTCTATTAATCTTTATAAAACAAAGAACAATGTAGCAAGTCATGGCTAGACATATTAATGCGGACCAAAATATGGTATTGGCATTTTGTTCAGTGAACACCTATCTACAATGCTAGTTTTTACAAAAGCTTTTAACATTAATTGCATTAAATGTATAATACATCAAATGCCTAAAGCTTTTATCAAAGACTTGAGAAGTATCAAGTCTTTCTTAAAAAATCTTCTAAAAACATTTCATGCAATGCTAAAAAGTTTTTCACAAAGCTTTTCAAAATCATAAAAAGTCATCCACAACTTGAGCCATTGTGGATGCTCTAAGTTTGTTAACGAGATATATCTCAAGTCTTACTACAGTATTACTTAATAATTGGAGTGAGACACAATATATTATCCAAATACATTCAAAAACTCATTTGGTCATCCAAACAAGCTTGACAAAGCACTCGATAGATGTTATAAACAATGCCCGACTCCAAAACAGTCATTCGTTTGATATGATCATAGAAGTCAAATACAAGCCGTACCCCTTTTCCTTCAACCATGTAATGTTCAAGTCACAGTTTTTAATAAGAACCATTCCAACTACGTACAACAGTTAGGTTAAGTCCATGAATTACCAACATTTACGTAATTTGCACTTTTACATACTAATGCCAAAGGCTTTTTTACCTGACGGTAGTGAGTAACTAAACATCCTAAATGTTTTTGGTTTAAGTATTGTTGTATAGAATTTGTTAGTTATTCGTTTATACTCTAAAAAATTGCTTGTTAAAAAAGTTTAATACTAATAAAAAAGTTGTTCATTGACATAGTTTTTTTTTTTTTTTTTTTTTTTTTTTTTGGTAACCGTGATTTCCGACTTATTGGCCGACTAATCCACGGGGTTTGAACCCACCGCCACACAGACTCAAACCAGGTAAAGCCTTCCCTTTTCAGGAGGTTGGCGTGGCCACTTCAAGATTGTTTGCACATAGTGAGAATTGACATAGTATGTTTTGAAACAATAAAACATAGTTTTTGAAAGAATGTTAGTTGTTTAATAACTAAATTTAAATGAAGGCATGGTGTATTTGGACACCAGTAACACCATTAGACATCCTTAATCATTTGAAAGTATAAAAAGTATGCAAGACACTAAAGTGGGTTGTTCTCATTTCTTATCACTTTTTAATTTACTCACAACACTTTCACATAGTAATTGTCTCTCTCACACACCCATTTATTTTTTCAGATTTACCATCACCACCAACTATTAACCTAAAACCATCACCATCCACCACTAAATCATACTAATATCATTTTAAAGGAAACCTAAAATTTATAACATAAATCACATAAACCAAAAACTAATCCAGATCTGAAAAAAAAGCTTAGTATTATATATAGGGGGTGTTGTTTCCAGATCTGATAGAGGGCAGCGATTTGTGTTTGGCGGTGGCAACTATCTTGATTTTGAAAATATGTAAATCTTGAATCACATCCACAAATTAAATCTCACCAGATCTAACCGGTTTACAACAGTTCGGTTTGGTGATGTCAACAGCGGTAAGTTGGTCGCTTGGTCGTTATTATGTAGGGATTGACGGCGGTGGTTAGACGGTTGGAGATGACCACAGTGGTAGATGGGTTGGTGGTTAAAAGGAGAAGAGTGACAGATCAGATGATAGAAATAGTGTTGATTAGATAAACCTTTTTTCTTTTCACTTAGTAGTCACATAAACCATAGATCGCGGTGGTAGATGGGTTGGTAGCCGGATTTTAAAGGATAGAGATTTATAAAGAGTATGTGTGACTGTGTGAGAGATAAAAGTTTGTAAGAGAGTAAAAAACCAATTTTTTATATTATATATAAAGAGAAAAGTTATTTTGCATCCTTATTTTTTGGTGGAATGAAAGGGACAAATCCCCACCTTCCATTTAGTTTTGATCTTACAGTGGGAATTAATCTAAAATTTAATTGATTAATCCTAATTTTTTTGTCACAACTATATAAAACTGTTATTTTCTTTATTTTCATTTTTCTTCAATTATTTTCACACAGTGAAATGTGTTTTCCCGACTCTCTCTCCCCTTTCCCCAATCCAAATGAGTTAATCACCATCTACAATACCAGTAAACCCTAACCCTAACCATCGCAACCACCATCCACCGTCACCTACAACACCACATCTCTTCAACTGATCACCTCCACCGTCCACCACCTCCGCCGCCGTCCACCACCTCCGTCGCCGTAACCACATCTTATTAGGTATAATACAATTGATTACAACTTATTTTGTGCTTATCAGATTAGGTTAAATATAGTTGATTAAAGCTTCTTTTGTTCTTTGGTATTTATTTTGTGTTTATAAATGTGTTTACAGTTTATAAATAAGCTCACAGCTTATAAATAAGCTCACAGCTTATTATAAATGTGTCTATAATAAGCTCACAGCTTATTATCAACACATTAATATAAGCTCACGGTTTATATTAATGTGTTTACAGCTTATACATATTTGTTTATAGCTTATTTACAATATTTTTATAGAGCTTGAGAATTCGATTAGAGCTGATAAAGCTAAGACACTTGTCCCTTGTGGAGCGGTACAACCTATAACTCGTTACCTATGAGTTTTTTGAAATATGCGTGTGAGTATAGTAACACATTGGAGCAAGTTTTTAGACAACATAAAAAGATAGATCATGCTGATTCAACTACAGGGTCTTCCATGACTTGATCAATGGTGATAAATAAAAAGATAGATTGTGCTTCTTATTCACCTTATTTTCATGGTGTCCCTTTTTTCCATCTTATGTGGTGTTGTATAAGTATTTTCTATGTAGCGACAAGCTACATGTTGCATATCAGCTCATTTTGTGTTTGTCGTCATGTTGTATGCAATGTCTATACCTTCTATGGGCCTTTTTCCCTTATGGTATGGGGAGTAATGTTCTTCTTACTACGCGTGTGTATCATGAGTATTTAACAATTTTGAAAGCGCCAAGCGAGTCTTTGTGATTTTCCCACTCTCTACCTGTCTGTTTATTAATTTTCCTTGATTTGTCAAAAATGTTGAATCAAGTAATATAGTGGATGTTGCCACGTCTTGCGTTCTTCCTCCCTAAATTAATTTTGAACTAACTCTAATGATTTTTCAATTTTCTTTCCATGTTTAGCTAACTAACGGCTTATCGAATGTGGATGAGAAGCTACACTTGACATAATCTCTTCTTGATACCAAGGTATTGATTGAACCTTGTTTTGTTGTTTTTTATTCTTTTAATTCTAGGTCTGATATGATGTATATACTTTTCGGCTATATATGTAGACTCTTGAAATCAAGAAAACCAACGATAAGAAGAAAGCAACTATGGCTCAATTTGCAGCAGGAACCACTCTACGTATGTTTCACGCAACTCAAAAAGATGATGACATGCCACCAATAGAGGCGATTATTGCACCATTAGAATCTGAGCTAAAGCTTGCCAGACAAGAGGTGTGGCTTTCATGCAGTAATTATCAATGGGTCTCAACGCTGAGAGAACTGTGCAAACTGTGCATGATGCCTTGGTGAAGGCTTCAAAGGTGGATGATCTTGAGAATAAGAAATTTACTAGGTATATTGATCCGGCGTGCCTTTTATCATTTATGCAGGGTTTGACATGATGTAATCATAACAAGATCACGTAAAGTCTTTATGTAGGGTTTGATTCTTTTCATTTAATTATATTACAGGCATCGATGATTTGGATAACTGGTGAATATGCAGAAAGAATTGGTAATGCTCTAGAACTTATTATAAGCTTTTTAGAGACTTTCCCTGAAGAACATGCACAAGTTCAGTTGTAGTGGTTGACTGCAACAGTCAAACTCTTACTAAAGAAACTAACAGAACGACTCCAACAGATGATTTAGGTAATCCATTCTGCTATTATGATTGTCTTGCAAACGTGTTGCCATATACCGTTCTGCTATACTTTCATATTTATCTCTATATAATATTTACACAACTCTTAGTATCATATTCTTCTTTATCAACATTGATTATCCCACAATGTTAGCATTAGAATAGATATTCAGTAAATTTACATATAGACTTTACAAAGTTGATGATGTGGAAAAACAGTGATCCCGTTTCAGTCTGACGTTTTGATTTTATCATAATTTTTTATGCAAATAAATATCAAATGCTCATGTTTATCCTCTGTTACATATTAGGGTAGCTTGTTTCATTGCTACTAGAGGAAAGGCTTCACAGGTTCAGAGCTTGTGTCACGACTTGAAGCATTAGAGGTGCACTATTTTCTTTCCATCATCGATATAATATTTCAATCAATTTTACTTTTAAAAAGTAGACGTGAAGAGGTGTTTGAAATTATAAAAAACATGGTATTGCAATAAAGAAACAGAGAAGTTACGATCTAATGAGATTGCTATCTAGATCGAAATGGTAGAATGCATAACTCTAGGTATATTTCAATAAATGAATGCATAACTATAGATATATTTCAATAAATGAATTTTGTTACTTTGATGCAATATACATGACAATGTCTTATCTTGCAAGGGTCTTAGAATATCACAATAGGTAAAAGCATCTAACCAATTACATAACATAACAACTAAGACAAAAATTAGTGGTAAGAGGTGTTTGGTATGAAACCACCGCCACTACTGGCCTATTGGTTAAATTATCTTGATGCTAATATTGGCTTTGTAATCATATTTAGTACATAAAGTTGTTTAAAGTAGTGAAAATGTGTTTGTGAGTCCGTTATAAACTGAATAACAGGTTACTAGTTTGACTCGTTGTGCTATCTACCATAGATACCATGTTTTATCTCTAGAGAATAATGGTCATTATATAAGTGAGTTTTTATTATTGTGATGAAATTAGATCGTACTAGAGGTATAATTATCGAGTCATAGGATGGCTATCATGGGGGTTGATATTCTCTTCGTGAGATTATTCGAACTCGGGTCGAGAGACTTGGTGCCTCGGTGGCACGCAAGATACTCCGCTGCACCAAACTGTCGTTAAAAAAACACAGATTAAATATGATGGTATCCATGTATGAATGAAGTAACTAAAGTCATGTGTTAACATGGCATTTTACAGTTAGAGTGTCAGTGGGAAACAAGGAAGAGAGTTGTATTCACGTGCCAAAAAATCACAAAATACAGCTGTAGGTGCCCTTGTTCGTATGCTGAGAACAACAACACCTCTTCGTTAACATTCTACTTATTATTCTTCTCACTCACTGAGTGATGGCCTTGAGGCTGAATTCAACACTTCATCTACATCTGCTTCCTGCTTCCTTATGTCTGAAAGAAATTAGATGCGATAGAGGAGATCAAGGCTTTTAAAGATATAAAGATACAATGTTCAGGTTTCAGCTATCAATATAGCAACTTTTTTAGATAAAATATTGATTGTCACTTGTAATATCACAAGTGATACTAAATTAAGAGAATCATGTCTTTGATATATCATTGCTGATAGATTATAGGAGTAATGTGTTTTAATTCATAGATTATTCATTGTTACTTGCAATACAATTAGTGATAATTGATTGTGATAGTTTTATATTTGATGTATCACTATTGATAAAAGATACAATGTTCAGATTTCAGCTATCAAAATAGCAACTTGTTTAGATAAAATATTGATTGTCACTTGAAATATCACAAGTGATAATGAATTAAGAGAATCGTGTTTTTGATATATCACTGCTGATAGATTTTAATGTGTTTTAATTCATAGATTATTCATTGTTACTTGCAATATAATTAGTGATAATTGATTGTGATAGTTTTATATTTGATGTATCACTATTGATAAAAGATTTAATGTTCAGATTTGAGCTATCAAAATAACAACTTTTTTAGATAAAATATTGATTGTCACTTAAAATATCACAAGTGATAATGAATTAAGAGAATCATGTCTTTGATATATCACTGCTGATAAATTATAATGTGTTTTAATTCATAGATTATTCACTTGCAATACAATTAGTGATAATTGATTGTGATAGTTTTATATTTGATGTATCACTATTGATAAAAGATACAATGTTCAGATTTTAGCTATCAAAATAGCAAATTTTTTAGATAAAATATTGTCACTTAAAATATCACAAGTGATAATGAATTAAGAGAATCGTGTCTTTGATATATCACCGCTGATAAATTATAATGTGTTTTAATTCATAGATTATTCATTGTTACATGCAATACAATTAGTGATAATTGATTGTGATAGTTTTATATTTGATGTATCACTACTGATAAAAGATACAATGTTCACATTTCAGCTATCAAAATAGCAACTTTTTTAGATAAAATATTGATTGTCACTTGAAATATCACAAGTGATAATGAATTAAGAGAATTATGTCTTTTATATATCACGGCTGATAAATTATAATGTGTTTTAATTCATAGATTATTCATTGTACTTGCAATAAATTAGTGATAACTGATTGTGATAGTTTATATTTGATGCATCACTACTGATAAAAGATACAATGTTCAGATTTCAGCTATCCAAAATAGCAAGTTTTTTAGATAAAATATTGATTGTCACTTGAAATATATCACAAGTGATAATGAATTAAAAAAATCATGTCTTTGATATATCACTGTTGATAAATTATAATATGTTTTAATTCATAGATTATTCATTGTTACTTGCAATACAATTAGTGATAATTGATTGTGATAGTTTTATATTTGATGTATCACTATTGATAAAAGATACAATGTTCAGAATTCAGCTATCAAAATAGCAACTTTTTTAGATAAAATATTGATTGTCACTTGAAATATCACAAGTGATAATGAATTAAGAGAATTACGTCTTTGATATATCACTGCTGATAGATTATAATGTGTTTTAATTCATAGAATTATCACCGGAAGTGCATCATCTTTCCATGAAGGAATTTCCATGCAGCTGACAGCTTGTCCCTTTGTATTCCGGATTGAAGATGTAGACTATCAATATTATGTGATATATTAGCATTAAGGATAAAATTAGAATGCTTGATAATGTTTGGTTCGTCGGATTAGATGACGTTATGGTCATAATAGAGTCTATGAATATACATACTATTGCAGCTTTTTCTTCTTACGTAAAGACTTTAAGTTACTGAGGGACTTAACACATATTAAAAATAATAAAATGGTGGTAAGTAAGATTGTAGGTAGCAAAGCACCCATGTATGTATACTTGACAAATAACGAATTTACGGATGCCATTTCTTTCATGTTCACCTAAAGCCATATGGATCATGTTTGGCATCGCACGATGATACGGGAGTGATGCTTCTAGCAGGGCACTGCTGTCTCGCTGCATTTCACCAAATTCTAATATGCAATAATGACATCAGGTCTTATATTTCAAATTCTATTCCTACATTTATTTTATTCCTATAAAAAAATCAGTGGATTATATTTACTACTTATCAAAGGAATGATACCACCAAATAGAACTATATAAGTTTATTTCAAACCGCTACCTGCGTAAACAATTCTGCTAAACAGTCACTTAGTAGTAGTAGAGGGAAATTTGTCAGCTACAACAAGGGTGAGCGTGTGCGACATATGTCTAGCTCAGAAATTACTTCCTAGTAGTAGAGGGATAAATTTCTTCAACATCATTTCCCCGTCCACATTTCCATTTGCAGCAACACGGTACCAATAAGAAACATTTACCAATTACTATTTTGAACAGAGAAAACGTCTTGAATCTTTTGTCCTTTATGACCACTTTTATCAATAATATTATCACATTATCTATACTACCAAGCAAACTGAAATTTGCAAGTAATTATGTATATAAAGAATGTAAAATATCGTCCACTAGTGATATGCTGATACATAGAATAAAGAGAGACAAAACATACTAGAATTAAAAAAAAAATTTATTTTTATAGCTCATATATGATAGCCTCTATGCAAGCCTGCATTTATATTTTTTTTACCAAAAATTGGTTAAAAGAAACATGTACTACACCTTTTCGTTATACAAATCTTCATAAAATATCAACTATAGCTACTTATAACAAATCAATGTACCTGACATTTTCTTGTTCTCGCACAAACATTTTCTTGTTCTCGCACAAACTGTACATTCTTCCGCATCTCCAGCTACATGGCTCACACAATGTTTTATTCTGTCATCCAGCACATTTTATCACAAGAGAGAAGAAAAATTGATATCAATTAAGCAAAAACTAATTAAGAATGCAGATTTGACGAGATAAGAAATTTGTAAGGTTGATTAACTGAAATATGAACTGTGAGTGACCTTTTGTACAACTAAGATCAGAAGAGAACGACAAAAGATCGAATACTAAAATTTAACTGTAAAACATACGAGCCTGAATCGTGAAATTAATTTTTTTTTTTTGGTAATTTCAGCTTAGTGTTGGGAAACTTATATGGATCGTTTGCACTATTCAAGAAATTTGTACAAAAATGAAATTAAATCAAGGGCAGTCTTTCGCAGCTTCAAAAAAAATGGATCGTTTAAATTTTGAGGATATTTCATACCACAAGAAGGTGTAGTTACCGTATATGACACACAAGGGTTGTCTTTCGAAGCTTCAGCAGTTAATGAAGGGATATCCTGTAGCAACAAGTGCTCATTATGCTAACTATTTCTTTAGTCTTGCTGATGACAAGAAACTATGATAACATAAAGTGTATTGACTATACCTGATGCCAAAGTCGTCTATGGAAGAGAAAAAAAGTACTATTTTGCACCCTTTTGAACATAGGAGCAAAAGGCATCTTTTATTCATGGTTCTGCTAGCTTCTTTCAAGTTCAATTGATATACGGCTATGATACCTATAATTCAAGAACAAGCTGATGATAAAGAGCAAAGTTGCTATGAATTTAAGTTTGATTGTCATTGTTCAACATACATAACCAATAACTGTAAGTCTGTAACTATAGGCAGAACACAAGAAGTGGATTTTGCCCACATTACTTAAGGCCCATAACTAACAAATCTTAAGTTTCATGATTCATCGATGAGATCCTATTAAAAGCAAACCGCACAAAACACTGTTACGTGCCCCCTTCTTCAATAGTCAGTTCATTTTATTATAAGGCAAAAGTGTCTGCTAACGTTTGACCTATTTTGGCTGAGAGTGTTTCTCCTTGTGATGGGAGGCGCGTGATTTCCACACATATGTCTTAGTTGGCTGATCCGACCACTACTAGTGGTGTTTGTGGTGATGACCTAGTATTGATGGTGAAGGAAGGGAATGGTTTTGATGGGTGTTTAGAAGGGAATGGAAGGGAAGAAAGTAACTAGACCATGACCAGAATGATTGATCAACAAAGGACTCCAACCTGAACAATAGAAAAACTTCCGGAAAAAAACAAGCTACTATCTAGTCCCTTATCTTAGCCACTATTCGACCCTCGACCTTGCAATATTCAACTCGCTAGAAACAACATTCACAGCAGCAACCTGATACGAAATTTCCAATATCTCATAGAAAGTTGTTTTAAAGGGTTTTCCTAGACAATAGTACGATTTTCTCCTATTTTCTAGACCTGCATCAGCCATACCCAAACACCCCTTAAAAATCCACATTGCAGTAGACCAAAAACCCCTTAAGACTTTTGCCACGGATTTATGATCAAAGAAATTTATAAAATGCCCATTTAAATGTATGAAACTAGGTGATAAAGATAAATATCGTGTATAACTCATTAACTTGTAAAGATAAGTGAAAAGTTATGTATGACCCTAGCTAAGAAGTTTACCAAAACTAGGAAACTAATAGAGCTAAAACAATCTTGAATGGAAAAAAACATACCTCAGTGATTTGTAACACACTTGAAGAATGCCCATAGAGTTCTTGCGACTTAATAATGGAAGGATAATTCCAAACAGCATGTTGGTTCTTACCATGGGAGTTTCAAAGTTCACATTCATGTCTATTTCTAAGCAAAGACGAACGTGAGCAGGTGTCCACTGAATTCAAGTGTGCACCGTTATTTGTTTCCTAAGAAAAAAAATCATAACTTCTATGTCATCAACCTTAAACAAAAGAAAAGTAACATGTCAAGGACTTCATTTATTTGTTTCGTATACTTGGAACACTTGTAAAACTTAGAAAAAACAAAGTACCTTCACCATGCCACCAATGACACCTAAGTTGGTAAGCTTCAGATATTGAAATCGCCTCGATTTGCTTATTTTGTTAAGAAAAATGTACACATATAATGTATCACTGGTCAAAGGGTCAACCGGATCACTCCTACCTCCTATAAAAAACAATCTACCCGCACGAGACACCTAGTTGCAACACTGATACTATGATTTTGCTATGGGGTTCAGGATTTAATTCTCGGTATCTTCTCGAATTGATCACGGTTCAAAGTGGAATAGTTGTTCTTGGTACAAAAAGGGTTGTGATTTTCTATGCTACTAAAAAAAATCAAATGCATGCAATAGAGAAAATAAGCCAAAAATAACTAATAATAAAAAAAAATTCAGACTTGAGTTAAAATAAAACAATGAAAAACCTTAACTCAGAAAGAACGAGAAAAACAGTAAAGTAACTTAACTTGGAAAATTGCTCACTCGGAAGAATTAAAGTTCATTCGGAACTACTACTCATGCGGAATATTTAGAACAAAGCTTGATTCGGAACATACTGATTCGGAAGATTTATGAAGAACACATGATTCAGAACTTTTTCCTTCATTCAGAACTTTTTTCCTTCATTCAGAACTTTTTCCTTCATTCAGAACTTTTTCCTTCATTCAGAACTTTTTCCTTCATTCAGAACTTTTTTCCTTCATTCGGAACTTTTTCCTTCATTCAGAACTTTTTTCTTCATTCGGAACTTTTCCTTCATTCAGAACTTTTTCCTTCATTCGGAACTTTTTCCTTCATTCAGAACTTTTTCCTTCATTCAGAACTTTTTCCTTCATTCAGAACTTTTTTCCTTCATTCGGAACTTTTTCCTTCATTCAGAACTTTTTCCTTCATTCAGAACTTTTTCCTTCATTCAGAACTTTTTCCTTCATTCAGAACTTTTTCCTTCATTCAGAACTTGGCTGATGAAGAAGTGCGAAGAACAGGGAAACAAGAACAAACGATTTTTTTTACCAAAATCAACCAAGTTTTTAACCAAAACTTAAACCAATTTAACCACTAATCATTTGCTAATCATAAACATCAAACCAAAACAATAAAAAACACAAAACCCACTTACTTTTGAAGATCAAAATCAACCAAATGAAACTTAAGACTTTGAATCAAAAAGAGAAAGATGAACAAGATTAAATGAAAGATGATATTTATTGATTAAGGTAGAGTAAACAAAAGGAAGGATAAAAACTTACAAGATTTGTGAATCAACAAAAATGAAAAATCACCAACACCTTAATGGTGTTGGTATCCTACGAAATAAAAGGAAGAACAAAACTGGGAATGAAAAAACTAAAAACTAGTCTAATTGTGTGTGAAGGGATCCTATTTATAGGCCTTCAAGTTGGTTGGTGAGTGGGATTTCTCCCTTTCTTCTTGTCTTCTCGTCTTTTCAGAAAATTTGACGTTTTCGATTCTGATTCGGGATTTGTCGACGAATAAATTTGACTCGTCTTTTAATTTCTTCGTTTAATAGACTTGAGTTCTTTCGTCATATGTAAATCTTCCATCTTTGGTCATTTTCTTCGATAAATCTTCAAATAGGCCCATTGACTTCAAATCTTTTGCATCTCTTGGACAATAGACTTCGTCTTGAGTCTTTTTCTTCGATAAAAACCGTGCAATCCCATGTTTTCTTCAATATTCATCCGGTTAACTCTGAAAACACAATAAACACAAAAACCACGCATAATTCCAAACAAATGATATTAAATACGCGTTTTGGTCTCGTTTTAGCCAGAATTAAGTAGAAAAAGGATGGGTGTTTACACACCTATCAAATCCCCTACACTTAACCATTGCCATGCCCTCATGCAATGCTTAGTGATAAAGCAATTCTACACTCTTCTCATAATCAATCAACTTTGGCCTTATTAAAATACTACTAAACAAAAATTAAAGTACTAAAAGAAATTAAAACTTTAAAGGAAACAAAAGGATACTTGAAAATAGCTTCATGGAAATAACTTGCAAAGAGATCAAGGACTTACATTAGGGCTTTGGTGCTGCTAAGATTTATCACCCTCAAGTTTCACGTTCCCCAAACTAAGCTTAAAAACGAGATCATTGTTATTATAAGTTAGTAAATCAAACACTTACACACATGGCTTAATTATATGCTTAAACTCCCTTTTTCCTAGGTGTATCTCTTATATTTTATTTTTGTCTTAGAATGATCATGAAGATGCATTTTTGGACTTATTTCGATAGTTTATTTAGGCTGAAAGCAAAGTAGGACGATTTGATCAATAGTTAGCTAAAGGACAAAATCTCTTAAAACTGCTTCTCGGGATATCAAAAAGTTCATATCTTGGCATAACTCGGTTCACGATTTGAGACCTTTCTCGGGCCGATATTTGGCATGTACTTCATACTTCATATCTTGAGAGACGTGCTTGAGATAATGGTCTTCTCATCGTTAATAGAGTTTCTTCACTTGGAGACTTTTGAGGGGTACTCCAACTTTGTTGACCACGACTACATGATTATTTATTCAATCGCTAATTTAAATTTTGAGATACAACGATCCGCCTCCTTTTCGGACTTGGATCTATTTATCCTCATACCTTGTTAGGGTCTTTTCGGATAGACTTCTCCATGATCTTTATGGGAGTTGATTGCTTTTCTTCGTGAGTCTTGATCCTTCATATTGATTTTGGGAATAATGCTTTTCACATCACCTTGGATCTTTAGCAATAAGATTGAATACTCATGCCTTGTTAGGGCCTTTTCGGATACGCCAATCTTCGCGCCCCGCTTCATAAGTTATGCCTTGGCTATGAACTCTTATCATTACCGAGCAACTTTTAAACGATCTTGGGCTAGAAGCTAAGTAAATTTTCAAATCGTACGACCTTACTTATTGCAGATAAATTATTAGCAAGTGATGGGAGAATAGGCAAATAATTACACCAAGTGAGCTTGTGCAAGAATACCGACTTATAATTGACTCTATCATTTCTCGTCCTCCACAATTTAAAATCTCAAGTAATGAGACTCGTGGATGCTTAGCCTAATAAACCAATTAAGGTCTACATGGTTAAGGATACTAGCTAGAATAAACTTGGATAAGTCTATTCGGGTTGAGTCAAAATAATCGCAACGGGCCTAATATGTCAAAGACTTCAAAACTAGCTACACCACTTTATTAATATTTTTGACTTTATTGCGGGATATATACATATGAAAGCAACGATAAAAATTTAAAAATTACGACTATATGGCCAAAGTTAATAAATAATTTGAAAAATGTTGAAAAAGATGATTTCCGGTTAAATGAAGGCATTTTCATGGAAAAGTCCACTTAAAACTTCGATAGAAGTCCCCCTACACTTAAGATAAACATTGTCCTCAATGTTTAAGCATGTGGGAAAAGTCTCCCCTACACTTATGACATTGGGCACGTTGGTTAAATCAAGCTAAGGAAGAGACGACTAACGTGATCAATTTCAAATGTGAGTATGAAGAAAATTGAATCACGATAGTTGAGAGATAGAACCGGATTTTGGATAACACGGGAGCACGGTTCTTCAAAGATTCCAAGAGTGCATTCATCCCTGTAATCACATCACCACACAAACACAAACACCTATAGAGGTCCCCCTACACTTAGGAGGTTAAAACGGAAAAGGATAGATACTCAGGTTGCCTCCCGAGGAGCGCTTGTTTTTCATAACCGAGTCACGAGCCTGACTCGACCTAAAATTAGTTCACGGGGAACGTGGTGAGGGATGGAATCATCTCTTGAGAGATGTCCTCACCAAAGTACAACTTCACTCGTTGGCCATTCACCTTAAAATTAGGTCCATTAGGTTGAGCGAGCTCGAGAGTACCATATGGAAAAATTTGGGCAATGGTGAATGGGCCGGACCAACGAGATTTCAGCTTGCCCAAAAAGATTTTCAACCGAGAGTTAAAGAGTAAAACTTTGTCTCCAACTTGGAACTCTCGGTTTTTAATCTTGGAGTCGTGAATGAGCTTAGTCTTTTCCTTATAGATCAAAGAATTTTCATAAGCCTCATTACGGAGTTCATTGAGCTCATTGAGTTGGATCTTGCGTAGGTCACCGGCTTTGTTGATATCAAAGTTAGCCCACTTCAAGGCCCAGTAAGCCTTGTGCTCCAACTCAATTGGGAGGTGGCATGCTTTCCCGTACACGAGACGATATGGTGTACAACCAATCGGAGTCTTGTATGCGGTACGAAAAGCCCACAAAGCATCATCAAGTTTATCAGCCCATGAGGCACGATGCTCTCCCACGGTTCGTTCAAGAATGCGCTTTAATCCTCGGTTGGATATTTCAGCCTGGCCATTAGTTTGTGGGTGGTATGCGGTGGAAAGACGATGATTTACACCATACTTAGCCATGACTCTTGCAAATTGATCATTGCAAAAATGAGTCCCGCGATCACTAATAATGGCACGAGGCACACCGAATCTAGCGAACAGCGATTTCAAAAAGTTACAAACCACCCTTGCGTCATTAGTGGGTAAAGCTTTGGCTTCAACCCATTTAGAAACGTAGTCAACGGCTACAAGGATGTATTTGTTTCCTTTAGATGAAGGGAATGGCCCCATAAAGTCGATACCCCAAACATCAAAGATTTCACATTCTTGAATGAAATTCTGAGGCATCTCGTCTTTATGTGTGATCTTGCCTTGTTTTTGGCAAGCATCACAACGTTTAACCATCTCGTGAGCATCACGATAAATGGTGGGCCAATAAAATCCCGAGTCAAACACTTTTTGGCGGTGTAGTTGGGACCAAAGTGACCACCGGTGGGTCCTTTGTGGCAAGCGTCAAGGATTTCTAAAGCTGCCGGTCCATCAACACATCGGCGAATAATCAAATCGGCACATTGTTTGAATAGATACGGGTCATCCCAAAAGTAAGTCTTAATGTCTTTGAAGAACTTCTTCTTTTGTTGGGATGTTAACCCGTCGACGAGAATTCCACCCGCCAAGTAGTTTGCAATGTCCGCAAACCACGGGGTTTCATCAGAATTCGAGTTGATAGACATTAAGGTCTCCAGGGGAAAAGAATCATTGATTTCTTTGTTCGGATGATCCTCTTGATAAGGATCCTCAAGTCTACTGAGATGATCCGCGGCTAGGTTTTCAGCTCCCTTCTTATCACGAATTTCGATTTTAAATTCTTGAAGTAGCAAAACCCAGCGAAGAAGTCTTGGTTTGGAATCTTGTTTAGTTAACAAGTACTTCAACGCGGAATGATCGGTATACACGATTGTGGTAGAGAGGACAAGATAGGGGCGAAATATTTCAAAAGCATAGACAACAGCTAAAAGCTCTTTTTCGGTTGTCGTGTAATGCAATTGAGCCCCCGTCATTGTCTTGCTAGCGTAATGGATTGGTTGGAAGTGTTTATTCACTCTTTGGCCCAAAACCGCTCCAATAGCAAAGTCGCTAGCATCGCACATCAACTCAAAGGGAAGCTCCCAATTAGGGGTAACCAAGACCGGTGCCTTAGTAAGCTTATCCTTAAGCAAGTTGAAGGCTTCGATACACTCGTTGGAAAAGATAAAAGGAGTATCTTTTTTCAAGAGGTGGGTCATCGGGCGAGCGATTTTAGAAAAATCTTTGATAAAGCGATGGTAGAAGCCCGCATGACCGAGGAAACTTCTCACACCCTTCACGGTTGAAGGTGGAGGCAACTTAGAAATAACATTGACTTTAGCACGGTCCACTTCAAGACCGGCTTTGGAGATCTTGTGTCCTAGCACGATGCCCTCTTTTACCATGAAATGGCATTTTTCCCAATTAAGAACAAGGCGAGTGTCTTCACACCGCTTAAGCATACGTTCTAAATTTGCAAGGCAAGTAGAGAAAGAATCGCCATAAACCGAGAAATCATCCATGAATACTTCCATAGTTTCTTCAACCATGTCATGGAATATCGCCATCATACACCTTTGGAACGTCCCAGGAGCATTGCATAAACCGAAAGGCATACGTTTGTAAGCAAATGTTTCGTAGGGACAAGTGAATGTGGTCTTTTCTTGGTCCTTGGGATCGATGGGAATTTGAAAATACCCGGAGAAACCGTCTAAGAAGCAGTAATAGTCATTACCAGCTAGACGCTCGAGCATTTGATCCATGAAGGGAAGAGGAAAGTGATCTTTTCTCGTGGCATCATTGAGCTTGCGATAGTCGATACAAACTCTCCACCCAGTAACGAGACGAGTGGGAATCAACTCGTTGTGTTCATTGGAAACAACGGTTATTCCGCCCTTCTTGGGCACACAATGGACGGGACTTACCCACGGCGAATCCGAAATAGGGTAAATCAAGCCGGCATCAAGAAGTTTGATAACCTCTTGTTTGATGACGTCATGAATGCGAGGATTAACCCTTCTTTGGCTCTGGATTGCGGGTTTAAAGTCATCTTCCATGAGAATCTTGTGAGTACAAAAGTTTGGATCAATTCCAAGGATGTCGGAAAGTTTCCAAGCAATTGCCTTCTTATGATCTTTAAGCACGGCGATGAGGCGAGATTTCTCTTATTCTTTCAAGCCCTTAGCAATGATGACGGGCGACTTCTTTTTATCTTCAAGGAACACGTACTCGAGATGGGGCAGCAACTCCTTAAGTTCTAAATCCGGAGGATTTTCGATGGGAGGCGTTTTCAAAGTCGGAGCATCGATAGCAATAACGTGGGAGATGGTGGAGAAATATTGTCGTCTTTAAGAAGGTTCTCAATGAGGCGAAGATCTTCATCCCAATCGGTGGGAGAATCGTCATTAGCTAAGTTCACATCTCCCATGGTGGCTTCCAAATCTTTCCAAAGGAAATCACTTTCTCCAAATAGAGATAGTGATGAGTCAATAGAGGAAACGGTCTCAACATTGGGAAGAGAGATAGGAATACTTTTACAAGCATGTTTGAAGTGTTCTTCACAAGCCTCATCAAGAACGTCAATACAATTAACACTCTCGTATGAATAAGGCTGTTTAGAAAGCTTTCCCATGTTGAAAACGATTTTATCGTCACCCACTCTCATGATAAGCTCACCGGCTTCAACATCGATGAGAGTGCGACCGGTCCTCAAGAATGGACGACCAACGATCAATGGCACACGAGGGTCCATGTCGTAGTCAACGACAACGAAATCGGCAGGAAAAGTGAATTTGTCGACTCCTACAAAGACGTCTTCGGCTATCCCCACTGGATAAGCAACCGTTCGGTTAGCTAATTCCAAAGTCATTTTGGTGGGGACTAGCTCAGGGAGAGATAATTGCTTCCAAACGCTTAGAGGCATTAGATTAATACTGGCACCTAGATCGGCTAGGGCCATGCAATTCTCTACTCCCGGGAAGTTACAAGGGATTAAGAAGCGACCCAGATCACCAAGCTTGGTTGGCAATTTCCTTAAGAGCACTGCAGAGCAATTCTCATTAAGTTGGGTGTTAGCAATATCAAGAAGCTTATCCTTGTCGCTAAGAAGATCTTTGAACATTTTCGCGTATTTGGGCATGTGAGCGAGAGCCTCATCGAAGGAGATGTTAAAATTCAATTGTTTAAACATTTTAAGAAAGTTCGAAACTTGAATATCATCCTTGCTTTTGAGCTTCTCTTTCCTCAACCTTGAGGGATAAGGTATATCGGAAGAAGAGGAAGGCTTTAGAATAGTAGGATCACTCACATCCTTGGGTGGAGGAGGGGTAGAAGTGAGAGGTGGGGAAATTGGGGAAGTAGAAGATTGGGGAATAGGAGCAGGTGACTCGTTTTCCTTAGTCACAATCACCGGTGGAGGTATAGGAAGCTCGGGTTCCTTGGTACCTTTGCCACTACGAGTGGTGATTGCTTTCATCTCCCCTCTTGGATTCGCAACGGTGTTACTCTGAAGAGTACCCGAAGAAGAGGATTGATTACCTTGGAAGAAACCAGCCATCATGTTCTTTAAGTCATTCGTTTGACTTACCAAAGTGTTTCTCATGTCAGCTCGAAGATCGTTTCCTTGTTTCACCATGTCTGCTTTCAAGTTGAGCACTTCCCGCTGGAGGTTTTCCACAATCACATCATTGGTTCGCATGTAGGTTTCAACATCTTGGTGTAATGCGGTGGGTTGGTTGAGAGGGGGAGCATGGTAAGCGGGTGGTTGATAAGCAGGTTGTTGGTAAACTTGGTTGTTTCTTTGAGGTGGATATGGTTGTTTGTGAGGTGGTATGTAGGGTGCACGAGGTTGTTGTTGTTGTTGAGGAGGGCGATTGAGGTTTTGTTGTTGGTTTGGGTTGTTAGGAGGAAAACCGGGCGGTGAGAGAAAGTTGTTCGAGCGGTAGCTAAGCAAGTTGCGGTCTCCTTGAGGACGAGCTTGATAATTGGCCGGAGGATAGGTACCGTATGCTGCATTCACATTCTCAGAAGGGTAGTCTTGGGTGGTGGTACAAGTGGTGTAAGAATGAGGACCTCCGCATATTTCACATGGTTGGCTTACAGCATTGACTTGAGCGTTTTTAGCATTGATGCTGTTGGTGTTGTTAGCGGTGTGGGTAACAAGCGATTCAAGAAGCATAGTAATTTTGTCAAGTCGCTTGTCGTTGTCACTAGTACTAGCACTAGTGGCATTGGTCCGCACACTCTTGGTTTGCACACGAGACTTATTCTCAATGATATCCCAAGCGGCATTCGAAGTCTTAACCAAAATATTACCCCCCGAGGCACTATTTAGTGAATCTTGGTCATTCATGCTTAAACCATTATAAAAAGTATTAATTTGGTGCACTTTGGTAAAACCATGTTGTGGTCATTTTCTCAAAAGGTCTTTAAAACGGTCCCAAGATTCACTAAAAGATTCATCGTACTTTTGTTCAAAATTAATGATTTCATTCCGCAAAGCGGTAGTACGAGAGGGTGGGAAAAAGTAGTTTATGAACTTGGTCTCCAAATCCGTCCACGTCAGAATACTTTGTGGCGGTTCCTTTGCAAGCCAATGTCGGGCTTGTCCCTCTAAGGAAAAGGGAAAAAGTTGTAAACGGATTACCTCTTGTGGAACACCATTGAATTTGACCGTATTCGTGAGTTGCAGGAATCTTTTGATGTGGTCATGAGGATCATCAATGGTACGCCCCAAGAATGGTTGAGCAGAGACCATCTGGATAAAACCAGATTTGAGCTCAAAGTTGTTGGCTGCAATCGCGGGTATGACAATTGGATCATTGTTGCCGTCTACATGTGCTTGCAGAAGTTCAATCATCGGCCGATTGTCCGGTAGAGGCTCATTGCTGAGAGGTGGATTGTTATTGTTGTTGAGAGGTGGATTATTGTTGTTGTTTTGTACACCGGCCATGTCTAAGTCTTCGAGAGTCTCGGGCTCTTGATAAGACGTTGGTCGTGTACGCATGCACCTGCAAAAGAACTAACAAAGCAAACAAGAAATATTTTTGTCTTTTTTATGTTTTTTACTTTTTAGGATTTTTGAAAATTTTATATTTTTTAGGGTTTTTGAAAGTTTTTATGAAAAAGTAACGTTCACGGTGAACGGATCCCAAAATCCAAGTTCTCACAAAAAACTGTTAATCTTAACGAGAAGAGCCGGCAGCGGCGCCATTTGATACTATGATTTTGCTATAGGGTTCAGGATTTAATTCTCGGCATCTTCTCGAATTGATCACGATTCAAAGTGGAATAGTTGTTCTTGGTACAAAAAGGGTTGTGATTTTCTATGCTACTAAAAAAAATCAAATGCATGCAATAGAGAAAATAAGCCAAAAATAACTAATAATAAAAAAAATCAGACTTGAGTTAAAATAAAACAATGAAAAACCTTAACTCAGAAAGAACGAGAAAAACAGTAAAGTAACTTAACTTGGAAAATTGCTCACTCGGAAGAATTAAAGTTCATTCGGAACTACTGCTCATGCGGAATATTTAGAACAAAGCTTGATTCGGAACATACTGATTCGGAAGATTTATGAAGAACACTTGATTCGGAACTTTTTCCTTCATTCAGAACTTTTTTCCTTCATTCAGAACTTTTTCCTTCATTCAGAACATTTTCCTTCATTCAGAACTTTTTCCTTCATTCAGAACTTTTTTCCTTCATTCAGAACTTTTTCCTTCATTCAGAACTTTTTCCTTCATTCGGAACTTTTTCCTTCATTCAGAACTTTTTCCTTCATTCGGAACTTTTTCCTTCATTCAGAACTTTTTCCTTCATTCAGAACTTTTTCCTTCATTCAGAACTTTTTTCCTTCATTCGGAACTTTTTCCTTCATTCAGAACTTTTTCCTTCATTCAGAACTTTTTCCTTCATTCAGAACTTTTTCCTTCATTCAGAACTTGGCTGATGAAGAAGTGCGAAGAACAGGGAAACAAGAACAAACGATTTTTTTACCAAAATCAACCAAGTTTTTAACCAAAACTTAAACCAATTTAACCACTAATCATTTGCTAATCATAAACATCAAACCAAAACAATAAAAAACACAAAACCCACTTACTTTTGAAGATCAAAATCAACCAAATGAAACTTAAGACTTTGAATCAAAAAGAGAAAGATGAACAAGATTAAATGAAAGATGATATTGATTGATTAAGGTAGAGTAAACAAAAGGAAGGATAAAAACTTACCAGATTTGTGAATCAACAAAAATGAAAAATCACCAACACCTTAATGGTGTTGGTATCCTACGAAATAAAAGTAAGAACAAAATTGGGAATGAAAAAACTAAAAACTAGTCTAATTGTGTGTGAAGGGATCCTATTTATAGGCCTTCAAGTTGGTTGGTGAGTGGGATTTCTCCCTTTCTTCTTGTCTTCTCGTCTTTTCAGAAAATTTGACATTTTCGATTCTGATTCGGGATTTGTCGACGAATAAATTTGACTCGTCTTTTAATTTCTTCGTTTAATAGACTTGAGTTCTTTCGTCATATGTAAATCTTCCATCTTTGGTCCTTTTCTTCGATAAATCTTCAAATAGGCCCATTGACTTCAAATCTTTTGCATCTCTTGGACAATAGACTTCGTCTTGAGTCTTTTTCTTCGATAAAAACCGTGCAATCCCATGTTTTCTTCAATATTCATCCGGTTAACTCTGAAAACACAATAAACACAAAAACCACGCATAATTCCAAACAAATGATATTAAATACGCGTTTTGGTCTCGTTTTAGCCAGAATTAAGTGGAAAAAGGATGGGTGTTTACACACCTATCAAACACCATTAGGAAGACCGTCCTAAAGATCCTAAATTCATGAGCCGTTAACTATCTTCTGACTTGATGTTGTGAGTCGGGAATAGCCACTTATTCTGATGATAATACTATTGGGTTGACCACCCTATCTGAGACCAGGGCATTACGTTGAGTAACCTCTAGGAAGGATAATTTACGGGAATAAGAATGTGGTATTCTAGCAACTGATACCCTACAGGGGCAATGGTTTTATTCTAGTCATGCCGACATTTGGCGTGGGTGACTATTTGGTTAAGGGGTCGGTGTCATGAACTTAAATATAATGTTTATTATTTCCTTAAATATAGATTGTGTGTACGACAATTCTATAAATGATTATGATTGATTTTCTTCTTGTGTTCAAATGTGATTTGATAAACCTATAGACTCGCTCAACATTATTGTTGACTCGTTTTAGCATGTGTTTCAGGTAATAGGAAGTGACGGAGAATGGAGCTTTGCTGTGGAGGTTGTGGCTTGGCTTTTGGAAGAATGTTGGTCTAAAAACTATTTCTATCCTTTATTGTTGAACAATTTATTTTATGTTGATGTACTGTACTAAACTTGTTGGTTGTTGGTCGAGATCCATGGGGACTAAACGCTTTACTCTGGTCTCGTTTTAGTACCATTATGGGATGAAATTATTTTTTAGACCTATTATGAAAGTCTTGTTTATATTTATGTGCAAACGTCTCACTTTTGAGTCGTTCAATATACCTTGTGTGATGATGCTTGTGTCTAGGTACTCAATACAATGAAATTAACTTAGGCAACATTCGGGTCCAACAATTACTCATGACTTGTGTTCATTTATTTTCAAATAGCATGTATCCCCCTCGCGGGTATAAAACATTTAGTATCCAGCATAAAAAGCGAGGCTACAGACTCACCTTAGTATAAGAGATCTAGCGAGATGATCGTCGATGATAATGGATGCCTTTCAAACACGAGAACCGCTACCTATCAAATAAGGCGCGTTCATTAATAATGACTCGAGAAATAAATCATACATAACAACATAAAACTCAGACTCATAAAGTCACGAGAAACTCAAGAGAAAAACGTTATAAATAACTCCATTATACTCTACTATACATTTACTTTACCATTTTACACTTTTTACAGAGTCCGCCGGCACATACTACATGTACTAGCTTATTTACCCATTTTAGACTCGTCAAACGTTTATGAAACGACTCGATTAACTAACTTACTATATATAGAAAGTCATCCTACAAGTTTATCAAATGAAATTACTTTTAAAGCCCTTTACCTGACTCATCTTCAAACTACAAAATCCGGACAGATTTACGTTAATTTTTCATACAATCGTCTTAACTTCTTTAAACGACTCCGTTTACAAAACCGACACTCGGGTTTTAAAATAAACTCACCCTCTAAGATTAACACTTCATTATCAGTAGGTTACACATTTCAAAACTTCAATTTATAGTCCCCGATATTCGATCCAAATATCGACAACAACTATATGTAGGGCCGATACTCGTCTCCCGGTACACGATTAATCAAAACATCATAACTTCGCGCACGTTTGGAGCTAGAAGCTCTACTTTATATGAAATCAAAGCTAATTAAATTATCTACAACGCTAGGCTATAAGTTAACCCATTATCAAAACATAAAATTCCCGAATTTACTTTTTACTTACTGTTATAAAATGACTATTAAAAACTTGTTCAAAATCACATTTTTGATCAAAACCAACCATAGAAATGATCATCCCATTACCCTAACATCAACATATATGAACCATAACATCCAAATCTTTATAAAAATTAAAACCTTTAGATCAAAATCAAGTTTTTAACAAAATTCTTGCAAGAATCACCATTGATCATGCTAAAAACACCATGCATGATCATGGCTTTCACCTACCAACATGTAAAAAAATAAAAATCCTTGCATGTATGATTTTCTTACACCAAAATGATCCTTGATCAATTCTAAGATAGGGACTTTGATTAGTTTAGCTCAATCATGTTTAAAATGGAGCAAAATTTAAAAATGTATGGGTTTATGGTGGTGGTGAATGTCACGGCTAAAGAAAAGAAAAGAGAGAGAGAGAGTTGAAAAATTTTGAGTGGATTTTATGAGTGTGTGTGTTTAATTTAAGCTTATATATAGTGCTTGAGGGACCTTTGTTGTAATTTTGCAATAGTTTTGGCTAAAAATGAAAATAGTTAGCTAAAAAGCGGGAAATAACCAGTCAATTTTGAAAATATTTACGGGGCTCGGGTTTCATAAAGATACTTTTAAAAATTTAAAACGTACCTCAAATATAATAATATCGACTCCCGACTCGACTTAACACGTCATTTATAATAAAACATCAAAAACGACAAAAATCGAACAACCGACAATAAGATGTAAAATATTTGGCATCCATCGACATCACGCTTGCTAATACTCCTTATACTTATTAAAATTAAAATATAAACCTTCCAACATCGGTTTAAACTTAAACCTCCAAAAATAAATATCATTCAAACTCATCTAAAAATTTCAAAAATAATCGTAAAATAAGATTAAGCAATGACCTCGGTTTTGGGTTGTCACATCCCCCCCTTCTTAAAAGAAGCGACGTCCGCGGCGCTTAATCCTTCCTAAACAAATGAGGATACTTGTCCTTAAAGAAATCCTCACGTTCCCACGTGAACTCTGGTCCACGTCTAGAGTTCCATCTCACCTTCACAATTGGAATCCTACTATGCTTCAATTTCTTAACTTCCCTATCCATTATCTCTACAAGTTCCTCTATAAAATGCAACTTATCATCAAGTTGAATTTCTTCCAATGGAATCACCACATCCCTTTCAGCTAAACACTTCTTCAGATTAGACACATGAAAAGTATTATGAATAGCCTTAAGCTCATCAGGCAACTCTAACTTATAAGCCACCAATCCAGTCCTTTGGATAATATTAAATGGTCCAATATATCTCGGGCTCAACTTTCCTCTCTTTCCAAAACGTATTACTCCTTTCCATGGAGATACTTTCAACATAACCATGTCTCCTACTTCAAACTCCAACGGTTTCCTTCGGTTATCAACATAACTCTTTTGTCTACTTCTAGCAGATAACAAACGCTTCTTAATTTGCACAATCTTTTCAGTCGTCTCAAATATCATTTCAGGCCCAGTCAATTGACTTTCTCCTACCTCACTCCAACACACTGGCGATCTACACTTTTGCCCATACAAAGCTTCGAATGGAGCGGCTTTAATACGAGCATGATAACTGTTATTGTATGATAATTCAACCAATGGCAAATGCTTATCCCAACCATTTCCAAAATCAATCACACACGCACGAAGCATATCCTCTAACTTTTGAATCGTTCTTTCACTTTGTCCATCAGTTTCCGGATGATATGCTGTACTTAAACATAACTCCGTTCCCATCGCTTTCTGCAAAGACTTCCAAAATTCTGAAGTAAACCTACTATCACGATCAGAAATTATCGACAAAGGTACACTATGTCGACAAACAATCTCCTTCACATACTCTATTGTTAACCTCTCCATATTATCCGTCTTCTTCATTGGCAAAAAGTGAGCAGACTTAGTCAATCTATCTACAATCACCCATATCATATCACTGCCACTTGTAGTCCTTAGCAAACCTGTCACAAAATCCATTGTCATCTTCTCCCATTTCCACTCAGGAATCTCAGGTTGCACTAATAATCCAGACGGTTTCTTAAGTTCAGCCTTCACTTTCTCACAAGTTAAACACTTATTAACATACTTTGCTATATCTGCCTTCATATTCGGCCACCAATAAAATTTCTTAAGATCTTGATATATCTTGTCCGATCCAGGATGTATTGAATACTTCGACTTATGAGATTCATTCATTACTAAATCTCGCACTCCTAAAGAACCTTCCTCATACGGACACAATGGTAACCAAATCCTATTCTTAAAATGCCTCAATCCATTTGACCTTACTTCAAACAATGGTTTCAACATTCTACCCAAATTTTCTGCTTCAACGTTCTCTTCCTTCAAACCATTAGCTTGGGCTTTCAATATCTTCTGTCAAATCAACACTTTCCAACATTGTCAAAGCTCTAACTCTTATAGACTTATCTCTTTCCTTTCTACTAAGTGCATCGGCTACCACATTCGCTTTACCAGGATGGTAACGAATCTCGCAGTCATAATCACTCAGCAACTCAACCCATCTCCTTTGCCTCATATTTAATTCCTTTTGATCCAAAATATATTGTAGAATCTTATGATCAATGAAAACCACACACTTGGTTCCATACAAGTAGTGTCTCCACAGCTTCAAAGCAAAAATAACAGCCCCAAGTTCTAAATCATGCGTAGTGTAATTTTCTTCATGCTTCCTCAATTGTCTCGATGCATATGCTATTACTTTCTCCCTTTGCATCAACACAGCCCCAAATCCTTTATGAGACGCGTCACAGTACACTACAAAATCCTCAGATCCTTCTGGCAAAGACAATATCGACACAGAACACAACTTATCCTTTAACGTACTAAATGCAGATTCCTCTTCCAATCCCCATTCAAACACTTGATTATTTTTTGTAAGCTTAGTCAACGGCTTAGTAATTAGTGAAAACTTATCGATAAACATTCTATAATACCCAGCTAAACCAAGAAATTGGCGAACTTCAGTCGGCGTCTTCGGCACTGACCAATCCTTAATTGCCTTAATCTTAGCAGGATCCACACGAACACCTTCACTATCAATCACGTGTCCCAAAAATTGCACTGATTTCAACCAAAATTCACACTTAGAGAATTTCGCATACAGCTTGTCTTTCTTCAACAATTCCAAAATTATCCTCAAATGTTACTCATGTTCTTCTTCACTCTTGGAGTAAACAAGAATATCATCAATGAATACGATAACAAACTCATCCAAATACGGCTTGCATACACGATTCATCAGATCCATGAATACAGTAGGCGAATTCGTTAATCCAAAAGGCATCACTTGAAATTCAAAATGTCCATATCGAGTACGGAAAGCTGTTATATGAATATCTTCTTCCCTAACTCTCAGTTGATGATACCCATACCTCAAATCGATCTTCGAGTATACACTTGATCCTTGTAACTATCAAACAAATCATCAATCCTCGGCAATGGATACCGATTCTTGACAGTCAATTTGTTAAGCTCTCTATAATCAATACACATTCTAAAAGAACCATCTTTCTTTCTAACAAACAAAACAGGAGCACCCCATGGCGACGAACTTGGTCTAATAAATCCCTTATACATCAATTCCTTCAATTGATCAGATAATTCTTTCATCTCAGATGGAGCTAAAAGATACGGTGCACGATCAACTGGCGCAGCTCCCGGCACTAAATCAATACGAAACTCCACTTTACGATGCGGCGGTAATCCTGGAAAATCTTAAGGGAAAACCTCAGGATACTCTCTAATCACAGGCACATCCTCCAATTTCCTTTCATTCACACCATCATTACTTATCTGTGCAAGAAACACATCACAACCTGCTTCTATATACCTCATCATCTTCAAACAAGAAACAACTCTCAAACGAGAAGTACATTCATCACCTTTCACAGTCAACACCCTATTCCTTAGCGGTATCTGAACTAATCTTTCTCCACAAACAATTACAGCACCATTACGAACTAACCAGTCCATTCCAATAATCACGTCAAAAGATCCTAATTCTATAGGCATCAAATCAATACTAAACACATAATTACCTAACTTCAAGGAACAACCTTTCAGTATAGTACTAGTGCTTACAACCTTACCATCAGCTAACTCCACCTTATAACTAGTTGTCAATCTCACTGGTTCTCTATCCAATAGCTGACTGAATCTAACATCTACGAAACTTCTATCGGATCCAGAATTAAATAACACACTAGCATAACAATCATCAAGTAAGAACGTACCAGTCACCATATTCGGCCCTTGAGGTTTGTCAGCATCTCCCACGACATAGGCTGGAGCAGCAATCCCAGCAGCAACATTGCCTCCATTTCGTATGCCAACCCTCGGACAGTTTCCTTGCTTATGACCAAGACATAAAAGAAATGCCTAACATGGCACTCTCGTGGCAGCTCTGAGAAAGATAGGAGTGAGCTCGAAAAGCAGTGCACTAAAAACAACAGCCTCCACATCCAGAACAATTAACTACCTTGACAGCATTGGCTCCAGTGGCCACACCCTTGTTTCTACAATCTGCCATCTTTATGTCCGGCCTTCCCACACTTGTTGCAAGCAGGTGGAAAATTCCCAACATGATACATATCACACCGACCACACTTCGGATTCACCTTGTTACCTTGATTTCCTGTGGCAGCACGAACACCATCATTCCTTCTCAAATTGTATTGCTGATTCCTATTTGGTCCTTGGTTATTGTTATTACGATAACCACCACGATTCTGCCCTTGGTTTGAGTGTGCAGCTTCCCACTTTCTCTTATTCCCTTCAGCAATACTATCATTTCGATCCTGCAACTTTACATCCATTAAAGCATGAGCCATTTGAACAGCTTCATCAAATGACTTGGGTTTCAACGAAGTAGTCTCTCCCTTGATATTACTAGATAAACCTCTGATATACTGCTTCATCTTCTTACGGTTATCAGCAAAAGCATCAGGACATAACAAACATAAATCAAAAAAATCTCCTCGTATAAGCTACAATATCATTATTTCTCAGCACCAAATGCCTCTCATCCTCCAACTGACCTAACTCTTCCTCAGGACAAAACTTAGCAGTTAACAGCCCCTTGGTCACAGTCTATGTTCTAGCATTAGCTTCAACCACTCCTACAGTAGCTACTTGACTATTCCACCAACTCAATGCATCATCTTGAAAAGTACATGCAACAAATTTCACCTTACTAGCTTCTGAACATCCACTGATTTCAAAACTACTTTCAATCTTCTCAATCCACCTTCTTAATTCCAAAGCACCACCAGTACCACGAAACTGGGTAGGTCCACATTTCATGAAACGCATAAGAACATTCCTTCTGAACTTGCTAAACAGCAGCATTACCTCCAACTTGTCCCCAAGCATTTCCTCCCGCTTGTTCATCAGCATTACCTGCAACTGGATTTGCAGCATTCCCTCCAACCTGACCAGCAACATTCCTATTCTCAGCCTCTTGGTTCCTCGCATCACGTTCAGCTTCCAGAGCTCTAGCGATAGCTTTCTCAATCATGGTATTAACAGTAACAATCGTCAATTTAGGCGGCATATTTTAGGAAACTAACCAAACAACAATTTAGTAAAGTTGAAAAATGCCTCCCAACTCATTCCTGTGTAACCATAAAAGAAAAAGAACAAGTAAGTATTCATATCAAGATAAGAAGAAGGATTTCTCTATCAAGATGTAACATGGATACTACATGCACCAACAACACAATTCACAATGAACTATTAACCAATTCACAATAGAACTAATAAGACAAATCATAAGTCATGAAGGTAATTTGGATTGCGTTGGAAAATTTCCATAAAAATGTGACAAATAATTTCACTACAACCCTTCATCACGTCAAAATTAAAGTCATTAAGTTTCACCACAAACTACAGTACGAGTCTACATAAGTTCTATTAAAACAAGGCTAATAAAAACAACATAAAGAACTAAACCTCAGATCCCCACAACTTCTTGTACATCGGCTCATCATCACTACTGCTATCATCATCCTCAGAATCTTCTTCCACTTTTTCCTTTCCCTTTCGACTACTTCCTTCACTCGGATTCACCAACACTTGAGCTTCAACCTGATTCGGCACATCACGAATCACTACACCTCGACTAGGAAAAGATCTCATAGGCAAACCCCATTCATCCAACCTTGCATTCCTTTCTTGCTCCTCACGTAACCTTTCAACCTGCCTACTCAAATTCAACACCATAGATCTTAACCTAACAACTTCATCCATTTCCCTTGCTCTAACATACTCTGATCTCCTCACACTACTAACAAACCTATCAAACTTCTTCTCATTCTGCTCAAACCTCCTAATCACACGGGTTTCAACCAAATACCTTTCAAACAAAGACCTATCAAACTTCTTAAGAAACCAGAAAATATCATCATAAGACCTAGGAACTGGACAATAAACCTTAGATATGCCATCATGAATAGATCGAGCACTAGCAGCACTACTCGACTCAACAGGAACATCACCCCTAGCAAATGCAATCCCAGGCAAACTGCTAACATAGGCATCACAAATAGGCGTCGAAGAACGAACAACAGGTCGCTGACAATCTGGAACAGTCTGTGGCACAACATTAACCCTTGGAACATAACTACCTTGTATCAATTCAGGCTCTGTCTGACCAACTGCAGTAGGTGGAATCCCATCATCTAAATACTCAAAAGGCTCCTCATCGTCACTAGCACCAAAGTTATCTACTTCCTCACCATCCAATACATTAGTCATATCAATCCGTCCATCCTCACGAGGTAAACCAATCATTTTCTACAATTATAAGGGTTCAAGGATACTTAAGGTCATTGTTAATAAAATAATAATTAGTATGCAATGCTTATGCAAATGTCATACATAATCCATGCTATGCAAATGATGTTTATGCAATGCTCGCAAAAAAAATATGATACTGACAAGCACTCAGCATACTTTCAGTAATTCTAATACAATATCGTAGTATTTACTTAATAAATACTCGGGAAATCATTTCAGTTATGAGGGATACATCTACAATGCAAAACAAAACTAAAAGTGATCTTACCGGAGCGTTGTAGAGGAGTTGTGTGATTTTGAAGAATAAATACTTTCGACACCAAAGTTATAGTTTAGGATAATTTTAAAAATCGACCCAGTTCTCTATAACTTGTAGCTCTGGTAACCAATCTATAACACCCCCAATTTAGATTGCGCAGCGGAAATACACAGTTGGGTGCTAGACACAAGCATCATCACACAAGGTATATTGAATGACTCAAAAGTGAGACGTTTACACATAAATAAAAACAAGATTTTCATAATAGGTCTAAAACATAATTTCATCCCATAATTGTACTAAAATGACACCAGAGTAAAGCGTTTAGTCCCCATGGATCTTGACCAACAACCAACAAGTTTAGTACAATACATCAACATAAAATAAATTGTTCAACAATAAAGGATATAAATAGTTTTTAGACCAACATTCTTCCAAAAGCCAAGCCACAACCTCCACAGCAAAGCTCCATGCTCCATCACTTCCTATTACCTGAAACACATGCTAAAACGAGTCAACAATAATGTTGAGCGAGTCTATAGGTTTATCAAATCACATTTGAACACAAGAAGAAAATCAATCATAATCATTTATAGAATTGTCGTACACACAATCTATATTCAAGGAAATAATAAACATTGTATTTAAGCTCATGACACCGACCCCTTATCCAAATAGTCACCCACGCCAAACGCTGGCATGTCTAGAATAAAACCATTGCCCCTCTAGGGTATCAGTTGCTAGAATACCACATTCTTTTTCCCGTAAATTATCCTTCCCAGAGGTTACTCAACGTAATGCCCTGGTCTCAGATAGGGTGGTCAACCCAATAGTACTATCATCAGAATAAGCGACTATTCCCGACTCACAACATCAAGTCAGAAGATAGTTAACGGCTCATGAATTTAGGGTCTTTAGCAACAAGGTACTCAATACAATGTAATCAACTTAGGCAACATTCGGGTCCAACAATTACTCATGACTTGTGTTCATTTATTTTCAAATAGCATGTATCCCCCTCGCAGGTATAAAATATTTAGTAGCTACCATAAAAAGTGAGGCTACAGACTCACCTTAGTATAAGAGATCTAGCGATATGATCGTCGATGATAATGGATACCTTTCAAACACGAGAACCTCTACCTATCAAATAAGGCGCGTTCAATAATAATGACTCGAGAAATAAATCATACATAACAACATGAAACTCAAACTCATAAAGTCACGAGAAACTAGAGAGAAAACGATATAATTAACTTCATTATATTCTACTATGCATTTACTTTACCATTTTACACTTTTTACAAAGTCCGCCGGCACATACTACATGTACTAGCTTATTTACCCCTATTAAACTCGTCAAACGTTTATGAAACGACTCGATAAACTAACTTACTATATATAGAAAGTCCTCCTACAAGTTTATCAAATGAAATTACTTTTAAAGTCCTTTACCCGACTCATCTTCAAACTACAAAATCCGGATAGATTTACGTTAATTTTTTATACAACCGTCTTAACTTCTTTAAACGACTCCGTTTACAAAACCGACACTAGGGTTTTAAAATAAACTCACCCTCTAAGATTAAAACTTCATTATCAGTAGGTTACAAATTTCAAAACTTCAATTTATAGTCCCCAAGATTCGATCCAAATATCGACAACAACTATATGTAGTGCCGATACTCGTCTCCCGGTACAGGATTAATCAAAACATCATAACTTCGCGCTCGTTTGGAGCTAGAAGCTCTACTTTATATCAAATCGAAGCTAATTAAATTATCTACAACCCTAGGCTATAAGTTAAGGCATTATCAAAACATTAAAATCCCGAATTTACTGTTTACTTACTATTACAAAATGACTATTAAAAACTTGTACAAAATCACATTTTTGATCCAAACCAACCATAGAAATGATCATCTCATTACCCTAACATCAACATATATTAACCATAACATCCAAATCATTATAAAAATTAAAACCTTTAGATCAAAATCAAGTTTTTAACAAAATTCTTGCAAGAATCACCATTGATCATGATAAAAACACCATGCATGATCATGGCTTTCACCTACCAACATGAAAAAAATAAAAATCCTTGCATGTATGATTTTCTTACACCAAATGATCCTTGATCAATTCTAAGATAGGGACTTTGATTAGTTTAGCTCAATTCATGTTTAAAATGGAGCAAAATTGAAAAATGTATGGGTTTATGGTGGTGGTGAAGGTCACGGCTAAAGAAAAGAAAAGAGAGAGAGAAAGTTGAAAAATTTTGAGTGGATTTTATGAGTGTGTGTGTTTAATTTAAGCTTATATATTATGCTTGATGGACCTTTGTTGTAATTTTGAAATAGTTGTGGCTAAAAATGAAAATAGTTAGCTAAAAAGCGGGAAATAACTATTAGTTAATTTTGAAAATATTTACAGGGCTCGGGTTTCATAAAGATACTTTTAAAAATTTAAAACGTACCTCAAATATAATAATATCGACTCCCGACTCGACTTAACACGTCATTTAAAATAAAACATCAAAAACGACAAAAATCAAACAACCGACAATAAGACGTAAAATATTTGGGATCCATCGACATCACGCTTGCTAATACTCCTTATACTTATTAAAATAAAAATATAAACCTTCCAACATCGGTTTAAACTTAAACCTCCAAAAATAAATATCATTCAAACTCATCTAAAAAATTCAAAAATAATCGTAAAATAAGATTAAGCAATGACCTTGGTTTTGGGTTGTCACAGTAATTAAGAATTTGGGTCATTGGTTTGAAGTTTAACAAAGGTTTGATGTGAAAATGGGAAGAAAACATAGACGGGTTAGGGTTTATAATGATTTATGGTTAAATCTTAGTAAAAGTGATTATCCTTCAATTATCTACTGATGTAAACTCAATTTATACATCCTACATTGTCCTTAATGTGTTCATGAAGTCCTTACATTGGTTTTACTAAGTTATTCTAAGTAAACATGTCTAAAGGGTGAAAATGCCTATTTTGACCTAATTTAGAAGTCATGCATTGAAATCGTGTACCTTTTGCATTAGGGTACTTGTACTTTCTATTAATATAATCTTATAACCTTAATGAAGTGCTATGGGTGTTTGTATACTTGTCCTAAAAGACTAGGTAGTGATTCTATGTAGATTTCTTAATATAAGGGTTTTTAGGTCATTAATCCTAATGACTTTCTATCTTGGGTAATTAGGGTTTATATGCTTATGTACACTTATTATAGGGCTTATATGATTTTTTATGACTTATTTAGTTTCTACATTCTTGGTTTAAGGGTTTATATAGGTTTACCATATTCTAGGGATGATTATGGGAGCTTAAGATCCTATGCTTTGATAACCTGTACCTTATGCTTTATTAACTTGTAACATAACTTGAAATAAATGTATAACCTTAATATGATACTTAGTTGATTTTTATAATTAGTGGCAAAATATTAGACTCTAATTCATTATAGAATGGATTTTATATGCTAATCTTGGTTTTAGGTCATTTACTTGTAATTAGTTTGAGATTAGTGAATATAGTGTTTTGTAATTATTTACCTTTCCTTTATACGATAGATTATAATTAGTATATTTTATTTGATACTTTTACATAAATATCATGTAGTTATATTTCTTGAAACATTGTTTACTAAGGGTTTCTAGGTGATGATCTAGACTATTATATACATTTACTTGTATTTAGCTTTGTATGGTTTGTTCTTACTATTCTTAGGCTTTATTATGTCTTTTAATGTATAGTTTATAACTTGTTTATAATCCTTAATAACTTATTCATATGTATTTCTGTTCATAGTTTATCATTCCTGAGTTCATAACTCATTTTTAGGGATTCTAGGGTTTCTAAGGGAATTTAGGGTATCATAGTTATATTTGAGATGTTATTATCAATATTGAACTTATAAAATTACTTTTTAGATCTTAGACTTGACATATACATTGTGTTTACAACATATATAAATATGTTGTAGTGGCAATTCAGGTTGTGAGAAGCAGTTTATCTTACAAAGTAAGGTACAAAAAGCAAAAATTTCTAGCCAAATATTCATATTGAGACAATTATAGCACATAATACATATGTGAAATTTGAGGATTGTCACAGTCTCTCCCCCTTAAAGAAAATCTCGTCCCAAAATTTAAATAAAGAGCGATGTCATAAGACAAAGAAGAGCACAATCCTCGCGTTCCCAAACATATTCATACCTTCTCTTAGGGTTTCAATAATTCAATAATTAGAAATATAACATTATACCACATAATTTAGTTTATCATTGGAAACTCTTTCATTAGGATGATAGGAGATTCATCAGATAAACATTTCTTCTGATTCGCAATGCGAAAAGTATCATGAATAGTACTGAGTTCTTTGGGAAACTCAAGTCAATATGTCACTGCTTAATTCAAAATCTTGAATTGATTATCACATTTTTCAAAATCAATTTGGGTATTTGATAGAGAAAAGATCCTTTTCAACTAGATACTGTTTAATACAATGTAATTTCTCATTCATAGTGAGAATTTTTCATCAAAATAATCTCTTAGATTATCTTAAATCACCATTTAATCCAGTAGATACTTAACATAATTCAACGTTCTACAAAGCTATAGTCTTTCCAATAGTTTCATGAATTAATTTGGGCCTCGTAAGTTGAAAATCTCCAACTTTAGCCCAGCAGATATATAAATGGCACTTCTTTCGACAGAGTGCTTCAAATAATACTGCTTTAATTATAGCATGAGAACTATCGTTATACGGGAAACTTTACCAATGTTAAGTGTCCTTCCAAAATTTATAATTCATACATGGAGTATGTAGTTTAGCATTTAGATCGTTCTTCCACTTTATACATTAGTATACCTATGTTTTCATTTATATAATGGACTAAGTATAACCTATTACCCTCAGGTATTTTGTCTATTCTTTTAAGATTAAGATGTGAAACACTCATCACGATTTTAGATGATTGATATTGATTTTCTATGTTGATAGATTATTTCTTGCATAACCTTGTCAGAGTTTCTATATCATTGATTTTCTAAATAGGGATAAATCCTACAGATTTAGTAAAACAATCGACAATAACCCAGATGGCGTCGTGTTGATTTGAAGAAACAAAAGCCTCATTTGTTCTTTCCTATTTCCATGGAGGAAATTCAGGTCGAACTAGTAAGTCGGATGACTTTCAATATTCTGCTTCTTTTTTAGAGCATAATATAAGGATTTTAATGTTTCTTCGAGTTAAATGGAATACTTCACATTCCAAATTCTTACGAATTTCTAAGTCTTTATAAATTCCAAGTCTTATGTTCAATATGATAAGATGAATATTCCAAAGTTTTGGTGTATTCATGAAGTCCTTATCATAATTTACATAGGATTCAAATCTTCTTAATTCCGTAGAGATACAAAACTCATAGGAAACGTGAATAAGAGGTTTCTACATATATAACATCTAAGAATACTATATGGATGGATACCGCTTGAATAGAAGTCATTATTTTATTTCCTTTAAAATACATGATAATTCTACCAAACATATGATTTATAAGACCACTTGTCTTTAAAAATCCTAATCTAATGTCCTACTATGTTGAAAATCTGACACCAGATGGTGCAAATTTCTGTGTGATACAAGGTTTCTTACACAGAAGAAAATTTCCATCATATTCACCGTAGATTGGATTAGTAACTTAAGTTATGGTAGTTTCTCGTTTATTAGAATTTACGGACATTCTTTCCTTACTGAATTTATGCTTAAGATTTTTCCGATATTTGCACAGGATTGTGCGAAATTACCTTGTTCATTAACTTTTAGGATATGTTAATGACTTCTTCCAATATATTGGAAATTTTGGAAGTGGTAATCTTTAAAAATCTTTGATAAAATTCCTTAATAAATTTTTCTAGCAAAATCTTCGGATAAAATTCCCTGATGAAGTTTTATGATAAAATTTTCTGATGAAGTTCTATGATAAAATCTCTTGATTAAATCTTGTGATAAAAGCCTTCATCATTTTACGGAATAGAATTCAACTCTACTAACTTTTGAAATTTCCTCGTGTATGTCTCGAGGTCAATTCCTTTTATCATTAGATAGCGGACTTCTTCTTTTATCTTCTCGAAAATATTTGAAATTTAATCAAGCCATATTATGTATTTCTTTTATCTCAATGGATTGAGCATAAAGAATTTACCAAGATAACTAACGAAGTGCTATATTCTCATAGCAAACTTTGTTTTATAATTTCAAGATACGATTGATACGGTAGAAAACTGAATTGGCTTTTTTTCAATCCAACGGGTGATACTAATAGCATATTTCCTTCCTTGGATATCAAAAACTAACTAGTCATCGATTCTTCTTCCGGATAATACTTCTTTTTGACAACTTGCACTTGCAGGATTGCAGCCACATCATTGCCAATTCTTTGTCAAATATTTTTAGGGTTTAGAATGAATGGGAAAGAATAGAAATAATTCAGAATCCAAGGTATACTCATATCAGAAAACATTTGTCACATATGTATATGGATAGATATAAATGCTTATCGAACACAAGATATATCTTTTAGGTTTATATAGGAAACTTACTATGTTGATTATCATTCATATCTAAGGATAATTGTGACAATCCTCGAATTTCACATCTATGCTGTAAGCTATAATTGTCTCAATATGAAATTTGGCTAGAAATTTTTGCTTTCTGTACCTTACT
This sequence comes from Glebionis coronaria, assembly GCA_025667525.1. Taxonomy (NCBI): domain Eukaryota; kingdom Viridiplantae; phylum Streptophyta; class Magnoliopsida; order Asterales; family Asteraceae; genus Glebionis; species Glebionis coronaria. The sequence goes on along the minus strand of CM046882.1, from coordinate 439,718,915 downwards.
TGGTAAGATGAACTACTTCTCACAATTTGAACTGCCATTACAACATATTCCTATATGTTGTCAATACAATGTATATATCAAGTCTAAGATCTAAAAGTGATCTAATAAGTTCAATATTGATAAGAACATCTCACATATAACTATGATGCCCTAAATTCCCTTAGAAATCCTAGAATCCCTATAAATGATTTGTAAACTCAAGAATGGTAAGCTATGAATGGAAAACACATATTAATAAGTCATTAAGGATTATAAACAAGTTGTAAATTATACTTTGAAGACATAATAATACCTAAGAATGGCAAGAACAAACCATACAAAGCTAAGTACAAGTAATTGTACATAATAATCTATATCACCACCTAAAAACCCTTGGTAAACAATATTTCAAGCAATGTAATTCCATATATAAGTATCAAAAACAATATACAAATTATAATATATCATATAAAGGAAAGTTAATTGATCACAAAATGCTAATATTCACTAATCCAAGGCTGATACAAGTTAAGACCTAGTAACCAAGATTAGCATGTAAAATCCATTTCACATTGAATTAGAGTCTAATATTTTGCGATAAATTATAAAAATCAACTATATATCATATTAAGAATATACATTTATTTCAAGTCAATTTACAAGTTGGTAAAGCATAGAGTACAAGTTATCAAAGCAAAGGATCTTAAGCTCCCATAATTGTCCCTAAAATATGATCAACCTATACAAACCCTTAAACTAAAAATGTAGAATCCCTAGAAGTCATAAACATAATGTATAAGCCATATAATAAGTGTTTATAAAAGTACAAACACTAATTACCCAAGATAGAAAGTCATTAGGATTAATGACCTAAAAACCTAATATTAAGAAATCTACATAGAATCACTACCTAGTTCTTTTTAGAAAAGTCTATAAATATTTATAGGACTTCATTAAGGTTATAAGATTATATTAAGACAATGTAAAAGTACCCTAATGCACAAGGTACAAGATTTCAATGCATGGCTTGTAAATTAGGTCAAAATGGGTATTTTCACTCTTTAGACATGTTTACCTAAACTAAGCTATTAAACCAAGTGTGAGAATTCATTGGACACTTAAAACACAATTTATAGGACCTAAATTAAGTTTACATCAGTAGCTACATGAAGGATAATCACTTTTACTAAGACTTAACCATAAATCATTAGAAACCCTAACCCACCTAAGTTTTCTTCCCATTTTCACATCAAACCTTTGTTAAACTTCAAAACAAAGACCCAAGCTTCTTAATTACAATTTATATACCCTAATTATACCCTAATACATCACTAATCACATTTCTAAACCCTTAATCACCAAAATTACAAAGTTACAAGCCCTAGAATTGAACCCGGTTTTACTATTTCCCTCCAAAACACGTTTTAAACCCTTGCCTTCCTATTATTAACACTTTGAAATCCAGATATTTTAAGTATCCTAGGATATTTTAGGATGTCTACAAGCTGGTGGATCACCTCCTTTCTTGCTACACGTCATCATTCCTATCCTATCTTTGCCGAAAACCATTTCTAGCCACATATGGAAGATTGGAATGAACTAGCTTGTATACTCAGCTCCTATACTTGCATAGATATTTACTAGGATTCCTTTGTTACTACTCTCTGGTCTTTACACGTTTCATGGCTTAACTTGGAGGCTAAGTGTTGAAAATAGTATAAATAGACATGTAAACCTTTCATTTCAACTTGCATCATGTTTTCTCTTAACCTCCATACCCATTATATTTCCACTTCTATATACGTCCTAGGACATGTCCCAATACCAGAAACCAGGTCTATAATCTAGCCATTGAAGCTCTTGAAGCTTTCATAGCAAGATGTGCTCATAGGAAGCCATTAGGAGCCATTTTGGAGCTTCCTAGGTAATTTCTATGTTAGCTATGCTTTGATCTTGTTATAATGAATTTTTAGAGTTTTTTTAATGCCAAAATAATGTTATAAAGATAATCTAAAAGAAACTAAGTCATTTCATCATTTTAAATGGAAGTTATAAGCTAAAAATGTCTTAAAACCCTAGTTTTGTAATTTACATGAAATCATAAGCAAAAACCCATTTCAAAAGCTATAATTCTAGATAAATGTTTTTATTATGATTATCACTTGTTTTTAAACTTTGCTTTAAAATCCTAGATCATTTGGTCCATTTTTGAGGTTGTTATGTGATTTTTACAAGTGTAGGGACTAAAACTATCATTTTTGAAACTATTTAACATTTTGGGCCAAAAGTGTCATTTTATGAAAGTAAAATCTATAATAATAAATTTTGGAATGTTTGAGGTCCTAAGGTTAAATATTGAGGGTTTAAAATGCAAATACTAAAACTATATACTTAAAGGGTTAAAAGTGTAATTATACCAAAGTGTAACCAAAAGGACTAATTTTGCAAATTTTGAAACTAAAGAAGATTAATTATGAATATGAGGAAGTAATAAAAGTATCATTTAGTAGGGATCTTTTTACAAAGATGTTCCATCTCGATATTACGTTCTAACTGAGTGGTTGGGTTTATGATTTAAAGTGCCCTCGCTCCTCAAATGTTTATAGAATGGCTTCTGAGTATGATGGCCCGAACAATGGTGCTAGAAAAACAACCAGATATTAATAAAAGAATATATAACCAACACTTAACAATATTGAACCAAAAATCAAAGACTTGATACTATACATAATGTATTAATCCATGTTTGTGTGAGATCAAGCTGTTTTTTATTAGACCAAGTTGTCGTTTGTATGATCAAGCTGTTTATCTATAAATTAAATATATCTGATTATAGCTCGGATTATATGGACATAAGGTGATTTCATAGCCTCACTTTTAAATGCTTTTTAATGCTTTCTAAATGATTTCAAAACCCGTGAGGGGGATATATGCTAAAAATGGAATACAAGTATTTTTGGTATGCTTTCCAGATATGATTCATTGACACTATGTTTACTGCTGCCTATGAAAGTCCCTTTTTAATTATGAACCGCTAATCATTTCTCGGAATGAACACTAATATCTTAAATAGTACTATTGGAGACTGACATCTCCTGTCTAGGCAAGTCGCACTTGCTAGCACCTCAGTGGTCAAACATGCATACTTTATTTTGCTAATAAGGATAGTTTGGCAGACTTCCTCATAATGGAAAATGTTGGTTTCTATGTCTAGTCGCAGTATCATAATCTTATTGCAATTGAATCATCATATTATTCAAACTTACGAGCAAATAACAACGTAGCTCAGGAAAAAGTATATTTGATGAGACTGCTTTTATACATGGTCTCATCGTCCAAAACGAGCTTAAAACAATGAAAACATCATAAAAAGTGCCATATATATGCTTGTGTTTGTTCAATGTGTATTTTAGGTAGGGTTATCGAGAATGACAAAAGATCACAAGAATCAAGCAAAAACGAACACGGGAAACGAAGCCGCACAATGAACCGGACCCAAATGTTGATTTTCCAAAAAGACCTTTGAAGAATTGAAGATATACAAGAAAGGTCCTTTATCATTGAATAAATGACACTTTATACCCTTGTATATTCCTAATTACAAGTTTGGTCCCTAAAGTTTGTCAAAGTTACAAAAAGGACCCTCAACTTTAAAGAATTGGCAAGATTAGTCCCTACAAAATGAAGATTGGTCACTTTTAGTCCTCCTCAAAGTCAATCATACAAGAGAGGACCCGGAAGTATCAATATATGTCAAGTTCAGCCCTTGAAGATTCAAGAAAATACAAATCATACCCTTAAAATACTTTTTGAAAAGTATTTGTGGCCAAAGTGGAAAAAGAGACACTTGTTTACAAAGGAACTTGCAAGAAAAACTGCCAAAAACTTGTATGAACATAATTTGGAAGTATGAGGGCCATTCCTACCAGACATCAAAACCCCACCAACTAACCACACCACGCCACATCATACCCTCCACCACTTACAACACTCCACATCACCTCACCCGCCACATCGCCCTTCCACTAAACTATAACTATTATTATTAAACCGGTTTTGAAATCCGTTTATTAATAATTTTTATGGAGGGAAACAAGAATTATTCATCTAATCCCCATTAAACCCCCCATCTGCTACTAACCTTAATCACATAAACCCTAATTTTCCTTCTTCCTAAATACTATGAATTAGAACCCTATTTCGTCCAGATTCACTATTAACCTTTCCCTGAACATAACCCCACCTCTAAAACAATGAACCCGTGACCTGTGGGTCCCTCTTGTACCTCCCATGCACCTCCAAACAAAACGTGTACAGTGATCCAATGGCTATGCTATTTTTCTTTCTCCCAAAGTTATCAAGCAACGTTCCTGACCTCTTTGAGAAAGCTTTGTACTCCACAACAGTCCAAGAGGACATCACATGTCGATTTTGACTCAATTAAAAAATGGCATCAACCGAGCATATTCAAAGATAACCAAGGACACTTCTGGAAATAGATACATTAGGGTTTTTCGATTTTCCAGCATGTAAACCCTCTATATAAAGGGTCCTAGTGGTAGCTTATAATTCTTGTTCTTGGTTTTTTCTATTTTGGTCACAACTTGTAAATCTGCTTTTTTTATGAATGAAAAAAAGTGAGTGTTGTTTGATGACAAGAAATACAAGTTCCTTTCATTGTTATTGTTACTCCTTACTTGCTTTCAACCTGTTTTTTTTAAATCCTATTTTAAGTTTCTACAAATTTGTGTTTTAAAAAGTTTTTGTTTTAGTTCTTTTATCTAAGTTTGAGTTTGATTAAGTTCAAGGGGGGAGTTTATATAAGCCACATAAGCTGCTCATTCAAGTCTAAATACGACCATAGATAACTGATATCAAGAAGATATCAAGGATCCATGGGTATAAAAATTTGGGTAAGGAATTTATGAGGCATATACTCTTTGGCTTGCATTCTGATTAAACTAAGCGGGTGAATTGGCTTTCATTTTAATTGAACTAACTACTCTGAAGTCTTTTGGCACAAGCTGGTTACCCAAGTTTGTTCAAGAGATTTAAGTGCTTAGTTAGTGTTCCTATATCTTGTTTTGGTACTAACCATCATAAGGCTACTAAGCTTCTATAAGCTACTCATCAGATAGTTTATAGGGGGTTGCGTTGGTCTCAAGTTTCTTTTGTTTTTTGTGTTTTCAAAACAGCTCCATCAAGCCACCCTTAGCTCTACCATTGTGAGCTATCAACTAGGGTCTCACCTTCTCATTTCATCCAAGACACCCCTAGCTTGACCTAGTTGTTGGTCAAGCTTAGGGGAGCTTAGTTGTCCTCCCATAGGATGCCATTGGGAGGAGGTGACTTCTTTCTCTCTTTTTTTCAGTTTTCTTGAAGAATGCTTTATACATGAATTTGTTATGTGTGCCATATGAGAAAAGTTTTCTGCTTGTAATCTACTTATTTCCACTTGTTAGACCTTGGTCAGTGATTAAATCAAATGCTATTGGTATTTAAATCAGAAGGACTTTGAAAATTTTCTCAAAAGTAAACATTAAGGGTGTTTGGATTTTCAGTTTAAAAATGTTCTAGTATCAATTGAGTAGCTAAAATTGGTCATTGCATGTGTTTTTAGTTAACATAAGGTCATTGTTTTGCTTGTTTCAAAATTGGTGAAGTTAAGTTCTTAAATTGCATATTTGATCATAAAAATACCTAAACTGCTTCAATAGTCTGATATAGGTTTGTTTTAGATTTTTGCTAGATAAATCTTGGTCATACAGCTAGATAGGGCCTAGGTTTAAGGTTGTGTAGTATTAATTGGGAGTCTGTGCAATCTGAATACTTTATTTGGTCACTTAAATTTCACCAAAATGCAAACTACATCAGCAACTTGCATTGTTTGTTAACTTGTTGCATCAGCAGGCATAAAAGCTAAGAACAAGGCTTAAGTTGGTTACTCAATTCATAAAACTTGGTCAGAATGCCATGTTTAGGTTAAAACACTAGTTAAGTTATCTGTTTTGTGCATTTGGTGTAGATTTGTTGGCTCATAATTATTCTAAACACTTTCTGAATCCATCAGCTTCATTTTATTGCATATCTGGGCATCTTTTGATTAATCTGTGCTAATTGGTGTGGTGTTTATTGCTGTTTTTGCCTTATTGTGACTCCCTACAACTCCATGGTTGTAGGGGTGCCTTGATTGCCCAAAAATTCCTAGTAAATTAAGCTCAAAAGAACCTTTTTCAGTTTTTGTGACCAAGCAGTGGGAACTCCTTTCCCACTGCCAAGCCATTTCTAGCCACTGCTAGACTAAAGGAAAAATTCCATACACATGTCACTATCAGATTTGCTGAATTGCTGTCTTTAGTGCATAAATTTCACCATTTTCAGTTTCTTTTATTTTTCCTAAGTAATATTAGATAAAATAGAATTTTTGAAAAAGTCATTTGAATTTTCTGATTATTTTATTAACTTTTTGGCATTATTTCAAGTTATAATTACTTTTTATTAAATCTGTTTTGTATTATTAGGACTAAATTCACTGTTTTTTAACATGTTCATTTTTCTCAGTTTAAATACATTATGTTAAGATTTTTAGAAAAGTAATTTTATTTTTCCCATCATTTAATTAATTTTTAGGATTATTTTAACATTTTAATAGTTTTTAGTCATTTAGAAATAGTAAATTAGTTTTATAAAGTCTAGAAAAATACTTTTTAGTTTTTATATAATATAAGTAAGATTCTTATTTGATAAAATCATATTTTGGTTTTATTTTTAGTTTATTTAATCTTAAGGCTTTAAATAGCATTTAAAATTGAATATTAAATTGGAAATAAATTTTTAAAAAAATTTGTTAAATTTTTATTCTTATTTATGTTATTCTAGATTTATTTTTGAATTTAAATAAATTTTTAGATTAAAATTTTAAAATCGTCACGTTTTTACGTTTTACGTTTTATTATTCGTCGTAGTTTAAGATTAATCGTAACCGGCATTTTTTTATTTTCCTTTTTCTCATCAATATTAATCTCAAATTTAACAACTTTATACACACATTAATACTCCTCGAGAACGAACTCACACAACAAGGGTCATAAGTGTTTACGTTTTCCTAAACGTATGCTTAATACTTACCGCTTTTACATTGTTTTTCCTAAAACACGTAATCATACTACTATCATTTTGGCGCCGCTGCCGGGAAGGCGTGTGTGTTTAAATTTGAAAATTTTTGTTTTTGATATTATCCATAAATAGTATTTGTGTGATTAGCACTCTAATCATACGTATTATCGGTTTTTGTTTTTGTGTATAAATATTAATATATTCTATTACGTATCACAACAAATTCACAATATCTCCAAAAGCGTGAAAACGCAACCTTAATTAGGATTTCATCACTCAGTTATTGTATTCGAATCTAAAGCAAAAGAAAAGGCAAAATAGATAGTTACTTTCGACAGGCTTGATTTTGATTAACACAAACTATAAGGTGGGTATAAGGAGACCAAGGTATAAGGGAAAAGGCACTTAAGAGCTTCACGTCGCCTCGTTTCCCCCGCTTTCTTGTGCGTGTTTTAAGAAAAAGGGCTAATCGAGGGTTTGCCGACCAAAGTATTATCTACGTATCATATATATTTGCTTGTTTTCAATGATTAAACCCTCTTGAACGTTTTGATGCTCCACCAACGTTTTAAAGTCATTGAAGACGTTCACTCAACGTGATCGTTTTCATTCCTTGAGGCTCCTTTAATCAAGAAATTTGATTCGAGGAGAGATTTGTAGATTTGTGTCTACGTAATTCACAAGAAAAATCCAAAAAGTTTAAAAACAATCAAAAGCACAAAAAAATGAAAAACGTAAAAACACCAAAAAGAATCTTCTTTGCTCACCCCACGTTCTACATTACGTTTATGCAAACCCGCTCTGAAGCAAAACGTGCTCGTAAACATCGTCAAAAGGAAGGAACACCTTCTAGAGAAGAATCTCCCATTGTCGAACCCATTGTAGAACAAGAAGCTTCCATGGCTAATCGTACTATGATGGAGTTACTTCAAGCACCCACCGAGGGTTATGGAGAAGCGAGTGTGATTCCCGCTATCCTTGCGGAGAATTTTGAGGTTAAGACGGGTTTATTGCCCAGGATCCAAGCAAACAAGTTTCATTGTGACAAAAAGGACAACCCTCATAACCATATTCGCCATTTCAACCGTCTTACGTCGACCTGCAAGTTTAAGGACGTCTCGAACGACTCGATTAAGATTATGCTTTTTCCGTATTCCTTAGAGGGGCCCGCCAAAATTTGGCTCGAGAAAGAACCACCCAATTCCATATTGACGTGGAAGGATCTTGTGTCCAAATTCGTGAACCAATTTTTTCCGCCCTCTAAGACTACGCATTTGAAAAACGAGATTTCAAAGTTTTTACAAAAATATCATGAAAGATTTTCAACGGCTTGGAATAGGTTTAAGGAAATGTTGCATGAATGTCCTCATCACGGTTTTTCTGACTTACATCAAATCGACATGTTTTACAATGGATTGAACGATCATGAACGAGATTATCTTAATGCCGCCGCGAGTGGTAATTTTTTGTGTAAAACGGTCGAAGAAGCATTGACAATAATTGAGAATAGGTCCAAAGTTTATAGCCCTCGTAACACACCGAGTGTTAACATGGCTTCGCCTTCATTGTCACCTACCATTGATTCTCAACAAATTGAGGCTAATTTGGAAAACAAATTGTTCGATAAGCTTATAGGATTGTTTAAAGAGTTTAAAGTTGGTGAACCACCCACTCCCGCTACGGCAAAAGCGGTTGAGGTTTCTTGTGTTTATTGTGGTAGAGCTCATGATTTCTCCGAGTACATTACAACCAAAACGGCCAAGTTACCCGCCAATCAATTGACTCCACCGGGTTTTCCACTTAATCAAAACAATCAAAATGCTAACAACTATCGGAACAACAATCAAGGTGGTTACCAAGGAAATCAAAGGAACAATTACATGGATAATTACAAAATGGGAATCAAGGGACTAGTAGTCAATTGCAAAACCAAAATCAAAATCGTGATTTTCAAAATGTCAATCAAGGGTTTTCAAATGCATTTTCAAAAGATATTCCAAATGAGATTTTGAACTACTTTAAGGCAAATGACGATAGGTACACGAATATGGCACATGACGTGATAAACCTAAGAACCAAGTTTGAAACTCATAGTAACAAAATAGAAGGGAATGTGGTTAGGCTCCAACAAAATCAACAAAAAATGGAACAAGGACAACATAAGATTGAGCAAACTTTGCTTAGGTGGGAGCAAAATCAAAAATTTGAAAAAGAGCAAGACAAGCAAGAACGAGCAAACTCAGAAAATAGACTTTTAGAAGCGATTATGGTGAACAAAGCCTCTACTTCGGATGGTCTTCCTAGCAACACCATTTCAAACCCGAAGGGAGAGATGAAAGTGATTACCACACATAGTAGTAAGACCTTTAAAGATCCGAATCCTCAACCAATTACTCCTACGGAGGAGGAAATTGAGGAAGAACCCGAGGTGGTGGTCAAAAAGGAGCACGTTTCTATCCCACGAAGTACCGCTCAAACCACACCTACGGTCGACCCTTTACCAAGTATGGAACCCAAGATTCCAAAGGCTATGCCTATGCCCCACCCAACACCACCCTTACCTTACCCATCGAGACGTCATAAAGAAAAATTGCAAGAACGTAACAATTATCAATTTGAGCTTTTTATAAAAATGTTTCGTGATTTGCATTTTAACATAAGTTTCGCCGATTCTTTAATCATGATGCCTCGATTTACCGCCAACTTTAAAATTATGTTGAACGATAATGAGAAATTGAAAAAAATTTAGTCATTGTTCATCGGTTTTTCTTAACCGCATACCTCAGAAAGTGAGTGATCCCGGTAAATTTTTAATTCTGTGCGATATCCAAGATATGGAAGAATGCTACGCCTTGGCCGATCTAGGTGCTAGTATTAATTTGATTCCTATTACGATGTTTAACTCACTCAATCTTCTTAATCTTACTCCTACAAAAATGTCTATCGAGATGGCCTATCATTCTACGATTCCCGCATGTGGAACGGCCGAAGACGTTTTTGTAAAAGTGGGAAAGTTCTATTATCTGGTAGACTTTATCGTAGCCGATATTCCCACGGATCCTCATGTTCCTCTCATTTTAAGATACGTCGAAAGCAATCATTGATGTGCATGCTAGAAAAATCACTTTATGCTTCAACGGCGAGGAACTTGTTATAGACGCACTTCAAAACTCCAAACTTTTTCATGTTTATTCTATCGCGACATTAAACCATGTTGATTTAATCGATGTCGTTTGCGAAGAATTTTCACAAGAAATTTTAGGTTTTGTCAATGAAGCAAATAGTGGCAATCCCACTATGCTCGATCCAATCCTTGGTAATTCGACACATTCTTTCAGTCCATTCGAAGGAGGTGGTTTTACTTTGATAGAATTTGACGTTCCTAGAACTTCTAATGAAGACCTCGACGAAGATGAGGATTTTTCCGTTATCAAGGATTTTCTAAACGATTTCCCATTTCCTCCGCGTGTGGAGGTTATGAGTATTGAACCAAAATATTCAATCGAGGAACCACCAACAATCAAATTGAAATATCTTCCTCCTCACCTTGAATACGTATTCTTGGAAGGAGACGATAGATTGCCGGTTATTATTGCGAAAGATCTTTCCGGTGATGAAAAACCGCACTTATCGATGTCTTGAAAGCTCACAAAGGGGGAATTGCGTGGAAACTTTCCGACATTAAGGGTATCGACCCTAAATTTTGTACACACAAAATTTTAATGGAGGAAGACTACAAGACCGCAATCCAATGTCAAAGAAGGGTAAACCCCAAAATTCACGACGTCATCAAAAAGGAAGCTCTTAAAGTACTTGACGCGAGAATGATTTACCCTCTATGCGATAGCCCTTGGGTGAGCCCAATCCATTGTGTCCTTAAGAAGGGAGGAGTGACCGTTGTGCCAAACGATGACAACGAGTTAATTCCAACTCGACTCCTGACCGGTTGGAGGGTGTATATCGACTATCGTAAGTTAAATAACGTCACTCGTAAAGACCATTTTCCCTTGCCCTTCATGGATCAAATGTTGGAGCGACTTGCGGGAAACAATTTCTATTACTTTTTAGATGGGTTTTCTGGTTACTTTCAAATCCCCATCGATCCTCGTGATCAAGAAAAAACTATGTTTACGTGTCCATTTGGAACGTTTTCCTATCGTAGAATGCCATTCGAACTTTTCAATGCACCGGGAACCTTTCAAAGGTGCATGATGGCTATTTTTCATGACATAATCGAGAAAACGATGGAAGTTTTCATGGATGATGTAAAACCCGCATGCTTTTACCATGCGTAGTACCCTTAGGATCATACGTACTAGTTAAAAACTTTCCTAATATAGCATGATGACGATTACGTGTTAGGAGTTTACGTATTACGTACATGTTAGAACACGATAAGTATTTGATATGCACGATCACGTAATAATTATTTAGCAATAATTAATCACGAACATGCGATCATGAAATTATGAACGTAATTAAAACACGAGCTATTATTAATTACGTATATATATATTTAATACGAGCGTAATTAAATATATTAGAGTATGATATTTACGTAACGAGAACATTTAAATCACGAACATAATTAAACATTAACGTGTACTAAATAACGAGACACGAAACGAGGTACGGGAACCCCATGGGGGGGTCCCTACCCGCGGCTAAAACAAGGGTAATGGGCCAAGCCCATTACCAATTTTACTAAAAGGGGGTTAAGTAATTTTTACTACTCAAAATTACTTTACAGAAGATTTTAGGAAAAACCTAAAACCCTCCATTTTCTCCTCTTTGTGCCGCCACCTACAATCACCAATCAAGGTGATTCTTTGATCTTGGATCTTATTGATTTATTGTTTGTTCGTGTTTGTTCTTCACCCTCTTGGTACACGAATACGGTAAAACCTTTTTAAACCTTTTCTTTTTAATTAATCTTCTTATTAATTATGAACACGTGATGTTTTTTTATAAAAACACATTAATTAAACATAGATCTAACATGTTTTGATCATTAATTAAATCAGAGGGTCGATTAAGGGGTGTTTTGTTTTGGGCCACAGGCTGCAACCGACCCCAAAGGGGTTTCGGTTTGCTTAGCCGACACCACCAAGACCATTTTGGTCTTGGTTGGTGCGTGTGGGTCCCACGGCAGCAAGGGGTACCCTGATTTGGGTCGGGGTACGGTGTCGATTCATGTCCGGTTCATGTTTTGAAGCTTAGATCCAGATCATGGTTATGTTAGTTTTTTTATGTTATGAACTTATGTTAAATTAAATTAATAATGATGTGATTAATTTAATAACATGACTTAGGTTAATTAATTATTAATAATCATGAAATTATTTTAACCTAAGTATTTATATTATTAAGACTTATAATTAATTAATTATTTAAAAACCATGGATATAATTAATTAATTAACATGACTTAGGTTATATTATTAATATTTAATAATACATATTTTAACCTAAGTATTTAATATATTTAATTAAAAACAAGTCATACTTTAATTAAATATTATAACCTATAGTTTAATTAAATTACATGAAATAATTATTAAACTATATAATATATCATATGACTTAGAAAATAATCATGAAAACACTTAGGCTTATTTACTTAGCTTATTTAACCAGCTTATTTCTAATTATGGAAACTTTCTATTTTTAGAAACTTAATTAAATAAGGCAGCTAATTTATTTATGGAAACCAGCTATTTTTAGAAACTTATTTATTTAAGGCAGTTAATCTATTTATGGAAACTTATTTAATTAAGGCAGCTAATCTATTTATGGAAACTTTCTTTTTTTAGAAACTTATCTATTTTAAACAGTAAATCTATTTTTGGAAACTTTCTATTTTTGGAAACTTTTTATTTTTGGAAACTTTCTATTTTTGGAAACTTTCTATTTTTGGTAACTTTCTATTTTTGGAAACTTTCTATTTTTGGAAACTTTCTATTTTAGGAAACCTGCTATTTTTGGAAAGTTACTTATTATTACACAGTAAGTATAATAACACATGAAATATCAGAAATACTTAATCAGAATGAACAGAATATAAGATTTAACACAGTTTAAGGCTTTAAACAGTAAAACATAGTAAGAACACATAAAATAAGCTAAGACATGACATAAAACCAACTATGTGTTTAGTAAGCAGATACTTATTTCATGTACGTATTTATGTAGCACTAGGGTTTCGGAAGTAGGATTCTCGCAGTTCATCGTTTTCGTTTACTGGACATAAGGTACGGATTCCCGTCCTTTCAGTATGGACATTCTTTTCTTATTAGGATTTCCCCGTATGCAGCCAACTGTTTTCCCCGTAGTATAAGTATGAGTTTGATTGCTTATGTTTAAATATGATTACCTATAGCCATATACATGCATGACCAGTTTCACCTAGTTATGGAGGTACCATAACCATAACATTAGAGGCACTGATGTTTTGACTTCACCACGGCAGAGTGATTGCTCATGGCGTCCCTTCAGCTTTTGGCCATTTATTTATATTTATCATGTGGGGCGTATAGGTGCATCCTAGTTACATGTTTTTTTTTTCAGGATTACATGGTGAATGTGGTGTGTGCCTTGCATCTTCACAAGGAGCTGATCCCTCCTACCCATAAAACCAGTATATTAAATTAGAGGCAGCCCCTCTAATTTGCATGATGAGGTCACCCCTCCAATTATTCATGCACGGTGGATATTCATGACCTATATTGGCTAATGGTAAAATATGACAAATAGTTTTTATAAGATAAACATAAGACTTTCAAACTATAAAACCAGTTTTATTAAGACTTAACCAGGTTACTCGGGACTTAGTTTCTTCGGCTGTTATTATGTTATATGCTTATCCTATTTATGCTTTATTGTACATCCGTGCACTGAGCGTATTGCTCAGCCGTTTTCCTTTTCTATGTTCCCAAAACGGCAGGTACTCAGGGACGCTCGTAGACACTAAGAGTACGTGCATATGGACTGGAAGCTGTCTAGCCTTCTTTACATTATGCATTTCCTTTCTTTATGATACTTATGCTTTGGACATTGTTTAGTCCTTTTCCTTTACTATACTATGTTTGTGTGTGATGAGCTTTACTTTTGGACTACCGATGTTTGATTCCGGTATTTTCCTTTATATGGTCAAGTAATGTTTAGACATTTTACCTTGTATGCTTTGATGACACGCCATAATTTCTGTGATATTTCCATTTCCAAAATGGGATGTTACAATTATGGTATCAGAGCCAAGGCTTCGACCTGTAGGCTCTCAAATATGACCTGTGATTAGTGGGTAGTCACTACGGTCTTCCTAGAACTGACAGTTGTTTTCATGCATTCATCATTTTTAAGCATACATATATATGTCATTGTTACAGGGTTTTTGACAAAGTAATGGTTGGTACAGGACTGGCCCTATTTAGTCGCATGTGTTTTATCGAAACTTTTAGATTTGGGACCGACCCATAGGCGTCCCCTCGATATGTCTTTTGTTTTGAGTGAACTGACCAGAGGCGTTCACTCTCGAGCATACAAAGTTTTCATAAAACTGCATCATGCATTCATACACAAAAATTTTCTTGCATAAAATTTTTCTCGTGAAATTTTTAGTGTAAAATTTTTTTCATGTATATATTTTATATTTTATGTTTTGAACTGTTTAATCATATGTTTTATGTTATACTGTCAGATGGTTCTCACACGCGAACAGGAGCAGCTCAATGCTGCAATTCAGGCTGCCATGCAAGCCTTGCTTCCTCAACTGAGGAATGACATCCGGGCTGAAGTTCAAGCTGCCAACAATCAGCAGCAACACAATCAGCCACCTCCTCCTCCTCCTCCAGTGACATTAGCAGTATGGCTGGAGAGATTCAACAAGCTCCGCCCTCGAGCTTTTGAGAAGACAAATAGCCCCAGCGATGCTGAAAGCTGGTTGGCTCACATCGAGAAGATCTTCAACGCTATGGGTTGTGACCCCGCATACAAGGCGAGGTTGGCATGCTATCGGTTCGAAGGCGATGTACTCAACTGGTGGTTAGCTTTGATGCACTCTGAAGGTGGTGATGAGTGGGTTGCTGGTTTGACTTGGGCTCAGTTCAAAGACAGGGTGATGGAGCAGTTCTTTCCCAAGGCTGAGCAGGACAAGCTCAAGAGAGAGTACCATGGGATCCGTCAGAGAGCTGGGGAGAATAGCAATGAGTTTATGCAGCGCTTTCTTCGCTTGGCTGGTTTCCTTGGTGCGGCAGCAGGTACTCCTGAAGAGCAGGCACATCACTTCAGATGGGCTCTTCGCACATCGGTCGCAAACAATCTGGTGTGTGCTACGTTCAATACTGTAGCACAAGTGGCCGATGCAGCATGGAAACTGGAGATGCTGCAGAAGAGGGATGAGTTCGGGGAAGATGAAAGACCCGACAAGAGGTAAACCTTCGTATTCAAGCGGTGACCAATCCGTATACTTTCTATATGTCAATTATTCATCTCTTTAAATGTATCTTCCAGGCAGAAAACTGGGGACCGGTCTCAGCCGGCTACTCAGCAGCAGCCTCATCAGCCCAAGGGAAACGGTCAGACTAATGACCGATCTGCTACGGATAGGCGTGGCGGTAATGACAATTACCGTAACAACGCCGGGCAATCCATCAACAGCAGGTCCTAATACTTACGAAATTCCTTATGTTTTATGTTATGACTCATATTCTGACACTTTAAGCAAACTTTTACCAGGAACCATGGAAATGGTAGGGACCAGAACCAGAGAGGTTCGTAGCCTAGCCGTCCAACTATCACTGGTATTCAATCTTACGATTATCCGCTTTGTCCTTTGTACCCAACTATTATGTCTCATGTAAAATGTTTTATCAGGTCCTCAGCCAGCCTGAGCACCTGCTGGAGGATACACTCATCCTCTTTGCTCTACTTTCCACCGTAGGCACCCAGGACCATGTCGCCGTAATACTGATGCGTGCTTCAAGTGTGGTCTTCCTGGCCATATTATGAAGGATTGCCGTAAGGGCGAGATGGAGGGTACATCGGGACATGCTGATACCAAGCCGCCTCCTACTGCCGGGCGTGTCTACACGACATCTCGAGACCAGGCCAACAAGTCTACAGGTACCATCACTGGAATCTTGTATATGTATGGTCGCGCTGCATGTGTTCTTTTCGATACGGGTGCTACTTACTCGGTTATTTCTACTGCTTATGCTAAGAACATTAGGATGCCTCCCCTGCCACTAGAAAATAGGCTTACTATTTCCACGCCTTTGAGGGACTCTGTATTAATAACCCATGTATACAAGAGTCTTCCCCTAGAATTTGATGATAGGGTTCGACCTGTCGACGCACTTCCGCTGGACATGAATGACTTCGACATGATTTTGGGCATGGATTGGCTATCCAAGTATCATGCTACTATAGACTGCCATTCATATCGAATTATCTTCGGTGATGTCAACGCACCAAAGTACATTCATAATGGGTTCATACCCGGACGGTCTGTACAAGTCATATCTACCCTGCAAGCGCGTGCACTACTGTCACATGGCTGCGAGGGTTATCTAGCTACGGTTCACGACATGGATGCTGAATCTCCATCGATTCATGATCAACCAATAGTGTCGGAATTCCAAGATGTGTTTCCAGCAGAACTTCCGGGCATACCACCTGCACGAGAAGTGGAATTCAGTATCGAACTGGTTCCAGGAGCTGAACCAATCTCCAAGGCTCCTTATCGCATGGCTCCCATAGAGCTGAAGGAGCTGAAGGATCAACTGCAAGAACTTCTTGAACGAAGTTTCATTCGACCGAGCACATCTCCATGGGGCGCACCGGTCTTGTTTGTTAAGAAGAAGGACGGCAGTATGCGTCTTTGCATAGACTATCGCGAGCTCAACAAGATTACTATTCGGAATAGGTATCCACTGCCACGCATTGACGATCTGTTTGACCAACTTCAAGGGGCCAAACACTTCTCCAAGATCGATCTTAGGTTAGGATATCACCAGTTACGAGTCAAGGAGCAGGATATTGCTAAGACTGCCTTTCGTACTCGTTATGGCCACTACGAGTTTGTAGTTATGCCATTTGGCCTGACAAATGCTCCAACAGTGTTCATGGATCTGATGAACAGAATCTTCCATGAATTTCTAGACAAGTTCGTCATTGTTTTCATCGATGACATCCTGATTTTCTCTAAGTCCAAGGAGGAACACGAAAACCATCTTCGTACAGTACTACAGATTCTTCGCCAGAAGCAGCTGTATGCTAAATTCTCCAAGTGTGAGTTCTGGTTAGACAAGTGGCATTCTTAAGTCACATTGTATCAGCAGAAGGAATCACTATGGATCCAGCGAAGGTTGAGGCCATTACTAAGTGGCCAAGGCCGACATCAGCGACGGAAGTCCGCAGTTTCTTAGGCTTAGCTGGCTATTACCGTAGGTTCGTGGAGAACTTTTCCCGCCTAGCACTACCATTGACCAAACTGATGCGGAAAGGGGAGAAATTCGTCTGGACTGAAGATCGAGAGAAGAGCTTTGAAGACCTGAAGCAGAAGCTAGTATCTGCACCTATTCTTACTCTACCATCTGGTACTGGTGGATTTCAAATCTACAGCGATGCATCGGGGAAGGGACTTGGCTGTGTTCTCATGCAACATGGGAAAGTGATCGCGTACGCTTCACGGCAGCTTAAACCTTATGAAGAGAATTACCCCACGCACGATCTGGAACTTGCTGCAGTCGTGTTTGCATTGAAGATATGGAGACACTACTTATATGGAGAATCATGTGACATTTTCACAGACCACAAGAGCTTGAAGTATATCTTCACTCAGCGTGAATTGAACATGAGGCAGAGGAGATGGTTAGAGCTGTTGAAGGATTATGACATTAATCTACAGTATCATCCCGGAAAGGCAAATGTAGTAGCAGATGCCCTTAGCAGGAAGTCCGGAATGATCAACAGCATTAGAATCGAAGAGGAAATCATAAGAGACTTGGAGCGACTAGACATCGAGATCATGGTACGTGGACAACACGGTTACTGGGCTAATCTTAGAGTAGAACCCGAGTTACTATCTAAGATCAAGGAAGCTCAGAAGGATGACGGATAAATCTGAGCGATAGTACAGAATTTGGAGAAGCAGACAGAATTCAGAGTAGATGCAGATGGTATCGTATGGCAGGGCACTAGACTTTGTGTTCCTGACGACCAAGAACTCCGGGAAGCTTTGCTAGCAGAAGCTCATAGCTCCCCATTCTCGATACATCCTGGTTCAACTAAAATGTACCATGACATCAAGCAGTACTTTTGGTGGAGTGGTATGAAACAGGATGTGGCTACTTACGTCTCCAAATGTCTTACCTGCCAGCAGGTTAAGATCAAGCATCAGCGATCTGGCGGTCTCCTTCAACCGTTAGATATTCCAGAGTGGAAGTGGGACAAAATCACCATGGATTTTGTTACAGGTCTTCCGCCTACCAAAAGGAAGCACGATGTAATTTGGGTTATCGTTGATCGACTTACCAAATCAGCTCATTTCTTACCGATCCGCAAGGAAGATCCGGTAAGTAAACTCGCAGATACGTATAGACGAGAGATCATGAGACAACACGGTGCACCATCCAGCATCGTCTCAGACAGAGATCCTCGATTCACTTCGCGCTTTTGGAAAAGTCTGCAGAAAACTTGGGGTACACAACTTAAGCTTAGCACGGCTTTTCATCCTCAAACGGACGGACAGTCGGAGCGAACCATTCAGACATTGGAGGATATGTTGAGGTCATGTGCGTTGGAATGGACGGGTGATTGGGACGAATACATCTGTTTGGTGGAGTTTGCGTACAACAACAGCTGGCACGCAAGCATCAAGTGTGCTCCATTTGAGATGTTGTATGGCAGAAAGTGTCGCGCCCCAATCTACTGGGATCAGGTTGGCGAGCGAACACTCGAAGGACCAGAAATCATAGAGATGACAAACGAGAAGATCGCAGTAGCTAGGCAGAAAATTCAGGAGGCACGGTCACGTCAAAAGAGTTACGCCGACAAGCATCGTAGGGATTTACACTTTAACGTAGGAGATCACGTATTCCTTAAAGTTTCGCCGGCACGTGGTGTTAGACGCTTCGGGATTAAAGGGAAGCTCAGTCCTCGTTTCATCGGACCGTTTGATATCATTGAACGAGTCGGTGAAGTATCTTACCGATTGGCGTTACCTCCGCAGCTTTCGCATGTGCACAATGTGTTTCATGTGTCTTTACTCAGAGGGTACCAATATCATCCCCTTCACATGGTTCAGTATCCACTGGAACAGATTCGTGAAGATCTCACTTTTATAGAAGAACCCGAACGAGTTCTTGACAGACAAGAACGAGTCATGAGAAAAAAGACGATTCCATTCGTCAAAATTCTATGGAGGGATCATACCGAGCGGGAAGCCACTTGGGAAACGGAGGAGTCTATCCGGGCTTCTTACCCTCATTTCATATTTTGAATTCGGGTATGTTCTTTTCCAGTTTACTTTATCTATAATTCGGGGACGAATTATTCTTTTTAGGGAGGAAGAGTTGTAAAACCCGCATGCTTTTACCATGCATAGTACCCTTAGGATCGTACGTACTAGTTAAAAACTTTCCTAATATAGCATGATGACGATTACGTGTTAGGAGTTTACGTATTACGTACGTGTTAGAACACGATAAGTATTTGATATGCACGATCACGTAATAATTATTTAGCAATAATTAATCACGAACATGCGATCATGAAATCATGAACGTAATTAAAACACGAGCTATTATTAATTACGAATATATATATTTAATACGAGCGTAATTAAATATATTAGAGTATGCTATTTACGTAACGAGAACATTTAAAACACGAACATAATTAAACATTAACGAGTACTAAATAACGAGACACGAAACGAGGTACGGGAACCCCATGGGGGGGTCCCTACCCGCGGCTAAAACAAGGGTAATGGGCCAAGCCCATTACCAATTTTTACTAAAAGGGGGTTAAGTAATTTTTACTACTTAAAAATTACTTTACAGAAGATTTCAGGAAAAACCTAAAACCCTCCCTTTTCTCCTCTTTGTGCCGCCACCTACAATCACCAATCAAGGTGATTCTTTGATCTTGGATCTTGTTGATTTATTGTTTGTTCGTGTTTGTTCTTCACCCTCTTGATACACGAATACGGTAAAACCTTTTTAAACCTTTTCTTTTTAATTAATCTTCTTATTAATTATGAACACGTGATGTTTTTATAAAAACACATTACTTAAACATAGATCTAACATGTTTTGATCATTAATTAAATCAGAGGGTCGATTAAGGTGTGTTTTTTTTGGGCCTGGTGCGTGTGGGTCCCACGGCAGCAAGGGGTACCCCGATTTCGGTCGGGGTACGGTGTCGATTCATGTCCGGTTCATGTTTTAAGCTTAGATCCGGATCATGGTTATGTTAGTTTTTTTTATGTTATGAACTTATGTTAAATTAAATTAATAATGATGTGATTAATTTAATAACATGACTTAGGTTAATTAATTATTAATAATCATGAAATTATTTTAACCTAAGTATTTATATTATTAAGACTTATAATTAATTAATTATTTAAAAACCATGGATATAATTAATTAATTAACATGACTTAGGTTATATTATTAATATTTAATAATACATATTTTAACCTAAGTATTTAATATATTTAATTAAAAACATGTCATACATTAATTAAATATTATAACCTATAGTTTAATTAAATTACATGAAATAATTATTAAACTATATAATATATCATATGACTTAGAAAATAATCATGAAAACACTTAGGCTTATTTACTTAGCTTATTTAACCAGCTTATTTCTAATTATGGAAACTTTCTATTTTTAGAAACTTAATTAAATAAGGTGGTTTTATAAAACTGGTTAGTAATGGAAACTTTCTCCACGAACCTACGGTAATAGCCAGCTAAGCCTAAGAAACTGCGGACTTCCGTCGCTGATGTCAGCCTTGGCCACTTAGTAATGGCCTCAACCTTCATTGGATCCATAGTGATTCCTTCTGCTGATACAATGTGACCTAAGAATGCCACCTTGTCTAACCAGAACTCACACTTGGAGAATTTAGCATACAGCTGCTTCTGGCGAAGAATCTGTATTACTGTACGAAGATGGTCTTCGTGTTCCTCCTTGGACTTAGAGAAAATCAGGATGTCATCGATGAAAACAATGACGAACTTGTCCAGAAATTCATGGAAGATTCTGTTCATCAGATCCATGAACACTGCTGGAGCATTTGTCAGGCCAAATGGCATAACTACAAACTCGTAGTGGCCATAACGAGTACGAAAGGCAGTCTTAGCAATATCCTGCTCCTTGACTCGTAACTGGTGATAGCCTGACCTAAGATCGATCTTGGAGAAGTGTTTGGCCCCTTGGAGTTGGTCAAACAGATCGTCAATGCGTGGCAGTGGATACCTATTCCGAATAGTAATCTTGTTGAGCTCGCGATAGTCTATGCAAAGACGCATACTGCCGTCCTTCTTCTTAACAAACAAGACCGGTGCGCCCCATGGAGATGCGCTCGATCGAATGAAACCTCGTTCAAGAAGTTCTTGCAGTTGATCCTTCAGCTCCTTCAGCTCTATGGGAGCCATGCGATAAGGAGCCTTGGAGATTGGTTCAGCTCCTGGAACCAGTTCGATACTGAATTCCACTTCTCGTGCAGGTGGTATGCCCGGAAGTTCTGCTGGAAACACATCTTGGAATTCCGACACTATTGGTTGATCCTGAATCGATGGAGATTCAACATCCATTTCGTGAACCGTAGCTAGATAACCCTCGCAGCCATGTGACAGTAGTGCACGCGCTTGCAGGGTGGATATGACTTGTACAGACCGTCCGGGAATGAACCCATTATGAATGTACTCTGGTGCGTTGACATCACCGAAGATAACTCGATATGAATGGCAGTCTATAGTAGCATGATACTTGGATAGCCAATCCATGCCCAAAATCATGTTGAAGTCATTCATGTCCAGCGGAAGTGCGTGGACAGGTCGAACCCTATCATCAAATTATAGGGGAAGACTCTTGTATACATGGGTGAGTAATACAGAGTCCCTCAAAGGCGTGGAAATAGTAAGCCTATTTTCTAGTGGCAAGGGAGGAATCCTAATGTTCTTAGCATAAACAGTAGAAATAACCGAGTGAGTAGCACCCGTATCGAAAAGAACACATGCAGCGCGACCATACATATACAAGATTCCAGTGATGGTACCTGTAGACTTGTTGGCCTGGTCTCGAGATGTCGTGTAGACACGCCCGACAGTAGGAGGCGGCTTGGTATCAGCATGTCCTGATGTACCCTCCATCTCGCCCTTACGGCAATCCTTCATAATATGGCCAGGAAGACCACACTTGAAGCACGCATCAGTATTACGGCGACATGGTCCTGGGTGCCTACGGTGGCAAGTAGAGCAAAGAGGAGGAGTGTATCCTCCATCAGGTGCTCTGGCTGGCTGAGGACCTGATAAAACATTTTACATGAGACATAATAGTTGGGTACAAAGGACAAAGCGGATAATCGTAAGATTGAATACCAGTGATAGCTGGACGGCTAGGCTGCGAACCTCTCTGGTTCTGGTCCCTACCGTTTCCATGGTTCCTGGTAGAAGTTTGCTTAAAGTGTCAGAATATGAGTCATAACATAAAACATAAGGAATTTCGTAAGTATTAGGACCTGCTGTTGCTGGATTGCCCGGCGTTGTTACGGTAATTGTCATTACCGCCACGCCTATCCGTAGCAGATCGGTCATTAGTCTGACCATTTCCCTTGGGCTGATGAGGCTGCTGCTGAGTAGCCGGCTGAGACCGGTCCCCAGTTTTCTGCCTGGAAGATACATTTAAAGAGATGAATAATTGACATTGGAAAGTATACGGATTGGTCACCGCTTGAATACGAAGGTTTACCTCTTGTCGGGTCTTTCAGCTTCCCTGAACTCATCCCTCTCCTGCAGCATCTCCAGTTTCCGTGCTGCATCGGCCACTTGTGCTACAGTATTGAACGTAGCACACACCAGATTGTTTGCGACCGATGTGCGAAGAGCCCATCTGAAGTGATGTGCCTGCTCTTTAGGAGTACCTGCTGCCGCACCAAGGAAACCAGCCAAGCGAAGAAAGCGTTGCATAAACTCATTGCTATTCTCCCCAGCTCTCTGACGGATCCCATGGTACTCTCTCTTGAGCTTGTCCTGCTCAGCCTTGGGAAAGAACTGCTCCATCACCCTGTCCTTGAACTGAGCCCAAGTCAAACCAGCAACCCACTCATCACCATCTTCAGATTGCATCAAAGCTAACCACCAGTTGAGTACATCGCCTTCGAACCGATAGCATGCCAACCTCGCCTTGTATGCGGGGTCACAACCCATAGCGTTGAAGATCTTCTCGATGTGAGCCAACCAGCTTTTAGCATCGCTGGGGCTATCTGTCTTCTCAAAAGCTCGAGGGCGAAGCTTGTTGAATCTCTCCAGCCATACTGCTAATGTCACTGGAGGAGGAGGAGGAAGTGGCTGATTGTGCTGCTGCTGATTGTTAGCAGCTTGAACTTCAGCCTGGATGTCATTCCTCAGTTGAGGAAGCAAGGCTTGCATGGCAGCCTGAATTGCAGCATTGAGCTGCTCCTGTTCGCGTGTAAGATCCATCTGACAGTATAACATAAAACATATGATTAAACAGTTTAAAACATAAAATATAAAATATATACATGAAAAAAATTTTACACTAAAAATTTCACGAGAAAAATTTTATGCAAGAAAATTTTTGTGTATGAATGCATGATGTAGTTTTATGAAAACTTTGTATGCTCGAGAGTGAACGCCTCTGGTCAGTTCACTCAAAACAAAAGACATATCGAGGGGACGCCTATGGGTCGGTCCCAAATCTAAAAGTTTCGATAAAACACATGCGACTAAATAGGGCCAGTCCTGTACCAACCATTACTTAGTCAAAAACCCTGTAACAATGACATATATATGTATGCTTAAAAATGATGAATGCATGAAAACAACTGTCAGTTCTAGGAAGACCGTAGTGACTACCCACTAATCACAGGTCATATTTGAGAGCCTACAGGTCGAAGCCTTGGCTCTGATACCATAATTGTAACACCCCATTTTGGAAATGGAAATATCACAATAATTATGGCGTGTCATCAAAGCATACAAGGTAAAATGTCTAAACATTACTTGACCATATAAAGGAAAATACCGGAATCAAACATCGGTAGTCCAAAAGTAAAGCTCATCACACACAAACATAGTATAGTAAAGGAAAAGGACTAAACAATGTCCAAAGCATAAGTATCATTAAGAAAGGAAATGCATAATGTAAAGAAGGCTAGACAGCTTCCAGTCCATATGCACGTACTCTTAGTGTCTACGAGCGTCCCTGAGTACCTGCCGTTTTGGGAACATAGAAAAGGAAAACGGCTGAGCAATACACTCAGTGCACGGATGTACAATAAAGCATGAATAGGATAAGCATATAACATAATAACAGCGGAAGAAACTAAGTCCCGAGTAACCTGGTTAAGTCTTAATAAAACTGGTTTTATAGTTTGAAAGTCTTATGTTTATCTTATAAAAACTGTTTGTCATATTTTACCATTAGCCAATATAGGTCATGAATATCCACCGTGCATGAATAATTGGAGGGGTGACCTCATCATGCAAATTAGAGGGGCTGCCTCTAATTTAATATACTGGTTTTATGGGTAGGAGGGATCAGCTCCTTGTGAAGGATGCAAGGCACACACCACATTCACCATGTAATCCTGAATAAAAATGTGTAACTAGGATGCACCCATACGCCCCAAATGATAAATATAAATAAATGGCCAAAAGCTGAAGGGACGCCACGAGCAATCACTCCGCCGTGGTGAAGTCATAACATCAGTGCCTCTAATGTTATGGTTATGGTACCTCCATAACTAGGTGAAACTGGTCATGCATGTATATGGCTATAGGTAATCATATTTAAACATAAGCAATCAAACTCATACTTATACTACTGGAAAACAGTTGCCTGCATACGGGGAAATCCTAATAAGAAAAGAATGTCCATACTGAAAGGACGGGAATCCGTACCTTATGTCCAGTGAACGAGAACGATGAACTGTGAGAATCCTACTTCCGAAACACTAGTGCTACATAAATACGTACATGAAATAAGTATCTGCTTACTAAATACATAGCTGGTTTTATGTCATGTCTTAGCTTATTTTATGTGTTCTTACTATGTTTTACTGTTTAAAGCCTTAAACTGTGTTAAATCTTATATTCTGTTCATTCTGATTAAGTATTTCTGGTATTTCATGTGTTATTATACTTACTGTGTAATAATAAGCAACTTTCCAAAAATAACAGGTTTCCAAAAATAGAAAGTTTCCAAAAATAGAATGTTTCCAAAAATAGAAAGTTACCAAAAATAGAAAGTTTCCAAAAATAGAAAGTTTCCAAAAATAGAAAGTTTCCAAAAATAGAAAGTTTCCAAAAATAGAAAGTTTCCAAAAATAGAATTACTGCTTAAAATAGATAAGTTTCTAAAAATAGAAAGTTTCCCTAAATAGATTAGCTGCCTTAATTAAATAAGTTTCCATAAATAGATTAACTGCCTTAAATAAATAAGTTTCTAAAAATAGCTGGTTTCCATAAATAAATTAGCTGCCTTATTTAATTAAGCTTCTAAAAATAGCTGGTTTCCATAATTAGAAATAAGCTGGTTAAATAAGCTAAGTAAATAAGCCTAAGTGTTTTCATGATTATTTTCTAAGTCATATGATATATTATATACTTTAATAATTATTTCATGTAATTTAATTAAACTATAGGTTATAATATTTAATTAAAGTATGACATGTTTTTAATTAAATATATTAAATACTTAGGTTAAAATATGTATTATTAAATATTAATAATATAACCTAAGTCATGTTAATTAATTAATTATATCCATGGTTTTTAAATAATTAATTGATTATAAGTCTTAATAATATAAATACTTAGGTTAAAATAATTTCATGATTATTAATAGTTAATTAACCTAAGTCATGTTATTAAATTAATCACATCATTATTAATTTAATTTTGGACGGGTGATTGGGACGAATACATCTGTTTGGTGGAGTTTGCGTACAACAACAGCTGGCACGCAAGCATCAAGTGTGCTCCATTTGAGATGTTGTATGGCAGAAAGTGTCGCGCCCCAATCTGCTGGGATCAGGTTGGCGAGCGAACACTCGAAGGACCAGAAATCATAGAGATGACAAACGAGAAGATCACAGTAGCTAGGCAGAAAATTCAGGAGGCACGGTCACGTCAAAAGAGTTACGCCGACAAGCATCGTAGGGATTTACACTTTAACATAGGAGATCACGTATTCCTTAAAGTTTCGCCGGCACGTGGTGTTAGACGCTTCGAGATTAAAGGGAAGCTCAGTCCTCGTTTCATCGGACCGTTTGATATCATTGAACGAGTCGGTGAAGTATCTTACCGATTGGCGTTACCTCTGCAGCTTTCGCATGTGCACAATGTGTTTCATGTGTCTTTACTCAGAGGGTACCAATATCATCCCCTTCACATGGTTCAGTATCCACTGGAACAGATTCGTGAAGATCTCACTTTTATAGAAGAACTCGAACGAGTTCTTGACAGACAAGAACGAGTCATGAGAAAGAAGACGATTCCATTCGTCAAAATTCTATGGAGGGATCATACCGAGCGGGAAGCCACTTGGGAAACGGAGGAGTCTATCCGGGCTTCTTACCCTCATTTCATATTTTGAATGCGGGTATGTTCTTCTTTTCCAGTTTACTTTATCTATAATTCGGGGACGAATTATTCTTTTTAGGGGGGAAGAGTTGTAAAACCCGCATGATTTTACCATGCATAGTACCCTTAGGATCGTACGTACTAGTTAAAAACTTTCCTAATATAGCATGATGAAGATTACGTGTTAGGAGTTTATGTATTACGTACGTGTTAGAACACGATAAGTATTTGATATGCATGATCACGTAATAATTATTTAGCAATAATTAATCACGAACATGCGATCATGAAATCATGAACGTAATTAAAACACAAGCTATTATTAATTACCTATATATATATTTAATACGAGCGTAATTAAATATATTAGAGTATGGTATTTACGTAACGAGAACATTTAAAACACGAACATAATTAAACATTAACGAGTACTAAATAACGAGACACGAAACGAGGTACGGGAACCCCATGGGGGGGTCCCTACCCGCGGCTAAAACAAGGGTAATGGGCCAAGCCCATTACCAATTTTACTAAAAGGGGGTTAAGTAATTTTTACTACTCAAAAATTACTTTACAGAAGATTTCAGGAAAAACCTAAAACCCTCCATTTTCTCCTCTCTTTGTGCCGCCACCTACAAATCACCAATCAAGGTGATTCCTTGATCTTGGATCTTGTTGATTTATTGTTTGTTCGTGTTTGTTCTTCACCCTCTTGATACACGAATACGGTAAAACCTTTTTAAACCTTTTATTTTTAATTAATCTTCTTATTAATTATGAACACGTGATGTTTTTTTATAAAAACACATTAATTAAACATAGATCTAACATGTTTTGATCATTAATTAAATCAGAGGGTCGATTAAGGGGTGTTTTGTTTTGGGCCGCAGGCTGCAACCGACCCCAAGGGGGTTTCGGTTTGCTTAAGCCGACCACCACCAAGACCTTATGGTCTTGGTTGGTGCGTGTGGGTCCCACGGCAGCAAGGGGTACCCGGATTTGGGTCGGGGTACGGTGTCGATTCATGTCTGGTTCATGTTTTTAAGCTTAGATCCGGATCATGGTTATGTTAGTTTTTTTATGTTATGAACTTATGTTAAAGTAAATTAATAATGATGTGATTAATTTAATAACACGACTTAGGTTAATTAATTATAATAATCATGAAATTATTTTAACCTAAGTATTTATATTATTAAGACTTATAATTAATTAATTATTTAAAAACCATGGATATAATTAATTAATTAACATGACTTAGGTTATATTATTAATATTTAATAATACATATTTTAACCTAAGTATTTAATATATTTAATTAAAAACATGTCATACTTTAATTAAATATTATAACCTATAGTTTAATTAAATTACATGAAATAATTATTAAACTATATAATATATCATATGACTTAGAAAATAATCATGAAAACACTTAGGCTTATTTACTTAGCTTATTTAACCAGCTTATTTTTAATTATGGAAACCAGCTATTTTTAGAAACTTAATTAAATAAGGCAGCTAATTTATTTATGGAAACCAGCTATTTTTAGAAACTTATTTATTTAAGGCAGTTAATCTATTTATGGAAACTCATTTAATTAAGGCAGCTAATCTATTTATGAAAACTTTCTATTTTTAGAAACTTGTCTATTTTAAGCAGTAAATCTATTTTTGGAAACTTTCTATTTTTGGAAAATTTCTATCTTTGGAAACTTTCTATTTTTGGAAACTTTCTATTTTTGGTAACTTTCTATTTTTGGAAACTTTCTATTTTTGGAAACTTTCTATTTTAGGAAACCTGCTATTTTTGGGAAGTTACTTATTATTACACAGTAAGTATAATAACACACGAAATACCAGAAATACTTAATCTGAATGAACAAAATATAAGATTTAACACAGTTTAAGGCTTTAAACAGTAAAACATAGTAAGAACACATAAAATAAGCTAAGACATGACATAAAACCATCTATGTATTTAGTAAGCAGATACTTATTTCATGTACGTATTTATGTAGCACTAGTGTTTCGGAAGTAGGATTCTCGCAGTTCATCGTTCTCGTTCACTGTACATAAGGTACGGATTCCCGTCCTTTCAGTATGGACATTCTTTTCTTATTAGGATTTCCCCGTATGCAGCCAACTATTTTCCCGTAGTATAAGTGTGAGTTTGATTGCTTATGTTTAAATATGATTACCTATAGCCATATACATGCATGACCAGTTTCACCTAGTTATGGAGGTACCATAACCATAACATTAGAGGCACTGATGTTATGACTTCACCACGGCGGAGTGATTGCACGTGGCGTCCCTTCAGCTTTTGGCCATTTATTTATATTTATCATGTGGGGCGTATGGGTGCATCCTAGTTACACGTTTTTATTCAGGATTACATGGTGAATGTGGTGTGTGCCTTGCATCCTTCACAAGGAGCTGATCCCTCCTACCCATAAAACCAGTATATTAAATTAGAGGCAGCCCCTCTAATTTGCATGATGAGGTCACCCCTCCAATTATTCATGCACGGTGGATATTCATGACCTATATTGGCTAATGGTAAAATATGACAAACAATTTTTATAAGATAAACATAAGACTTTCAAACTATAAAACCAGTTTTATTAAGACTTAACCAGGTTACTCGGGACTTAGTTTCTTCCGCTGTTATTATGTTATATGCTTATCCTATTCATGCTTTATTGTACATCCATGCACTGAGCGTATTGCTCAGCCGTTTTCCTTTTCTATGTTCCCAAAACGGCAGGTACTCAGGGACGCTCGTAGACACTAAGAGTACGTGCATATGGACTGGAAGCTGTCTAGCCTTCTTTACATTATGCATTTCCTTTCTTTATGATACTTATGCTTTGGACATTGTTTAGTCCTTTTCCTTTACTATACTATGTTTGTGTGTGATGAGCTTTACTTTTGGACTACCGATGTTTGATTGCGGTATTTTCCTTTATATGGTCAAGTAATGTTTAGACATTTTACCTTGTATGCTTTGATGACACGTCATAATTACTGTGATATTTCCATTTCCAAAATGGCGTGTTACAATTGTACCAACCATTACTTAGTCAAAAACCCTGTAACAATGACATATATATGTATGCTTAAAAATGATGAATGCATGAAAACAACTGTCAGTTCTAGGAAGACCGTAGTGACTACCCACTAATCACAGGTCATATTTGAGAGCCTACAGGTCAAAACCAGGCCAACAAGTCTACAGGTACCATCACTGAAATCTTGTATATGTATGGTCGCGCCGCATGTGTTCTTTTCGATACGGGTGCTACTCACTCGGTTATTTTGTACTGCTTATGCTAAGAACATTAGGATGCCTCCCTTGCCACTAGAAAATAGGCTTACTATTTCCACGCCTTTGAGGGACTCTGTATTAATCACCCATGTATACAAGAGTCTTCCCCTAGAATTTGATGATAGGGTTCGACCTGTCCACGCACTTCCGCTGGACATGAATGAATTCGACATGATTTTGGGCATGGATTGGCTATCCAAGTATCATGCTACTATAGACTGCCATTCATATCGAGTTATCATCGGTGATGTCAACGCACCAGAGTACATTCATAATGGGTTCATACCCGGACGGTCTGTACAAGTCATATCCACCCTGCAAGCGCGTGCACTACTGTCACATGGCTGCAAGGGTTATCTAGCTACGGTTCACGACATGGATGCTGAATCTCCATCGATTCAGGATCAACCAATAGTGTCGGAATTCTAAGATGTGTTTCCAGCAGAACTTCCAGGCAAACCACCTGCACGAGAAGTGGAATTCAGTATCGAACTGGTTCCAGGAGCTGAACCAATCTCCAAGGCTCCTTATCGCATGGCTCCCATAGAGCTGAAGGGGCTGAAGGATCAACTGCAAGAACTTTTTGAACGAGGTTTCATTCGACCGAGCGCATCTCCATGGGGCGCACCGGTCTTGTTTGTTAAGAAGAAGGACGGCAGTATGCGTCTTTGCATAGACTATCGCGAGCTCAACAAGATTACTATTCGGAATAGGTACCCACTGCCACGCATTGACGATCTGTTTGACCAACTCCAAGGAGACAAACACTTCTCCAAGATCGATCTTAGGTAAGGCTATCACCAGTTACGAGTCAAGGAGCAGGATATTGCTAAGACTGCCTTTCGTACTCGTTATGGCCACTACGAGTTTGTAGTTATGCCATTTGATCTGAAAAATGCTCCAGCAGTGTTCATGGATCTGATGAACAGATTCTTCCATGAATTTCTGGACAAGTTCGTCATTGTTTTCATCGATGACATCCTGATTTTCTCTAAGTCCAAGGAGGAACACGAAGACCATCTTCGTACAGTACTACAGATTCTTCGCCAGAAGCAGCTGTATGCTAAATTCTCCAAGTGTGAGTTCTGGTTAGACAAGGTGGCATTCTTAGGTCACATTGTATCAGCAGAAAGAATCACTATGGATCCAGCGAAGGTTGAGGCCATTACTAAGTGGCCAAGGCCGACATCAGCGACGGAAGTCCGCAGTTTCTTAGGCTTAGCTGGCTATTACCGTAGGTTCGTGGAGAACTTTTCCCGCCTAGCACTACCATTGACCAAACTGATGCGGAAAGGGGAGAAATTCGTCTGGACTGAAGATCGAGAGAAGAGCTTTGAAGACCTGAAGCAGAAGCTAGTATCTGCACCTATTCATACTCTACCATCTGGTACAGGTGGATTTCAAATATACAGCGATGCATCGGGGAAGGGACTTGGCTGTGTTCTCATGCAACATGGGAAAGTGATCGCGTACGCTTCACGGCAGCTTAAGCCTTATGAAGAGAATTACCCCACGCACGATCTGGAACTTGCTGCAGTCGTGTTTGCATTGAAGATATGGAGACACTACTTATATGGAGAATCATGTGACATTTTCACAGACCACAAGAGCTTGAAGTATATCTTCACTCAGCGTGAATTGAACATGAGGCAGAGGAGATGGTTAGAGCTGTTGAAGGATTATGACATTAATCTACAATATCATCCCGGAAAGGCAAATGTGTAGCAGATGCCCTTAGCAGGAAGTCCGGAATGATAAACAGCATTAGAATCGAAGAGGAAATCATAAGAGACTTGGAGCGACTAGACATCAAGATCATGGTACGTGGACAACACGGTTACTGGGCTAATCTTAGAGTAAAACCCGAGTTACTATCTAAGATCAAGGAAGCTCAGAAGGATGACGGAGAGATCTGGGCGATAATACAGAATTTGGAGAAGCAGACAGAATTCAGAGTAGATGCAGATGGTATCGTATGGCAGGGCACTAGACTTTGTGTTCCTGACGACCAAGAACTCCGGGAAGCTTTGCTAACAAAAACTCATAGCTCCCCATTCTCGATACATCCTGGTTCAACTAAAATGTACCATGACATCAAGCAATACTTTTGGTGGAGTGGTATGAAACAGGATGTGGCCACTTACGTCTCCAAATGTCTTACCTGCCAGCAGGTTAAGATCGAGCATCAGCGATCTGGCGGTCTCCTTCAACCGTTAGATATTCCAGAGTGGAAGTGGGACAAAATCACCATGGATTTTGTTACCGGTCTTCCGCCTACCAAAAGGAAGCACGATGCAATTTGGGTTATCGTTGATCGACTTACCAAATCAGCTCATTTCTTACCGATCCGCAAGGAAGATCCGGTAAGTAAACTCGCAGATACGTATAGACGAGAGATCATGAGACTCCAAGGTGCACCATCCAGCATCGTCTCAGACAGAGATCCTTGATTCACTTCGCGCTTTTGGAAAAGTCTGCAGAAAGCTGGGGTACACAACTTAAGCTTAGCATGACTTTTCATCCTCAAACGGACGGACAGTCGGAGCGAACCATTCAAACATTAGAGGATATGTTGAGGTCATGTGCGTTGGAATGGACGGGTGATTGGGACGAATACATCTGTTTGGTGGAGTTTGCGTACAACAACAGCTGGCACGCAAGCATCAAGTGTGCTCCATTTGAGATGTTGTATGGCAGAAAGTGTCGCGCCCCAATCTGCTGGGATCAGGTTGGCGAGCGAACACTCGAAGGACCAGAAATCATAGAGATGACAAACGAGAAGATCGCAGTAGCTAGGCAGAAAATTCAGGAGGCACGGTCACGTTAAAAGAGTTACGCCGACAAGCATCGTAGGGATTTACACTTTAACGTAGGAGATCACGTATTCCTTAAAGTTTCTCCGGCACGTGGTGTTAGACGCTTCGGGATTAAAGGGAAGCTCAGTCCTCGTTTCATCGGACCGTTTGATATCATTGAACGAGTCGGTGAAGTATCTTACCGATTGGCGTTACCTCCGCAGCTTTCGCATGTGCACAATGTGTTTCATGTGTCTTTACTCAGAGGGTACCAATATCATCCCCCTTCACATGGTTCAGTATCCACTGGAACAGATTCGTGAAGATCTCACTTTTATAGAAGAACCCGAACGAGTTCTTGACAGACAAGAACGAGTCATGAGAAAGAAGACGATTCCATTCGTCAAAATTCTATGGAGGGATCATACCGAGCGGGAAGCCACTTGGGAAACAGAGGAGTCTATCCGGGCTTCTTACCCTCATTTCATATTTTGAATTCGGGTATGTTCTTCTTTTCCAGTTTACTTTATCTATAATTCGGGGACGAATTATTCTTTTTAGGGGGGAAGAGTTGTAAAACCCGCATGATTTTACCATGCGTAGTACCCTTAGGATCGTACGTACTAGTTAAAAACTTTCCTAATATAGCATGATGACGATTACGTGTTAGGAGTTTACGTATTACGTACGTGTTTGAACACGATAAGTATTTGATATGCACGATCACGTAATAAATATTTAGCAATAATTAATCACGAACATGTGATCATGAAATCATGAACGTAATTAAAACACGAGCTATTATTAATTACGTATATATATATTTAATACAAGCGTAATTAAATATATTAGAGTATGGTATTTACGTAACGAGAACATTTAAAACACGAACATAATTAAACATTAACGAGTACTAAATAACGAGACACGAAACGAGGTACGGGAACCCCATGGGGGGTCCCTACCCGCGGCTAAAACAAGGGTAATGGGCCAAGCCCATTACCAATTTTACTAAAAGGGGGTTAAGTAATTTTTACTACTAAAAAATTACTTTACAAAAGATTTCAGGAAAAACCTAAAACCCTCCCTTTTCTCCTCTTTGTACCGCCACCTACAATCACCAATCAAGGTGATTCTTTGATCTTGGATCTTGTTGATTTATTGTTTGTTCGTGTTTGTTCTTCACCCTCTTGATACACGAATACGGTAAAACCTTTTTAAACCTTTTCTATTTAATTAATCTTCTTATTAAAACATAGATCTAACATGTTTTGATCATTACTTAAATCAGAGGGTCGATTAAGGGGTGTTTTGTTTTGGGCCGCAGGCTGCAACCGACCCCAAAGGGGTTTCGGTTTGCTTAGTCGACACCACCAAGACCATTTTGGTCTTGGTTGGTGCGTGTGGGTCCCACGGCAGCAAGGGGTACCCCGATTTGGGTCGGGGTACGGTGTCGATTCATGTCCGGTTCATGTTTTTAAGCTTAGATCCGGATCATGGTTATGTTAGTTTTTTTTATGTTATTGATACTAGGTTTTTAGATGGGGTTTCTATATTCTCTCGATATCCTCTCGAATTGATCTCGGCTCTAAGTGGAATGATTTGTTCTTGGTTAATAAGAAGGAGTTGGTTTGTTTATCTATTTTAAATTAATGACAAATAAGCAAGTGTCGAAGAGTAAAATTAAGGCTTTAAAAGATTAACTAAATTGACAAGTTAAAAATGAATGTTTGAAAACTTTAAAGGCAAAATGAGAAAAACACTTGAACACTTAATAAAACTAACACTTAAAACTTTGTAAAATTTATAAGACTTAATCTATCGGAATATAGAATTGCAAAGCTATCGGAATGTCAAAATCATGCCCATCGGAATATAACTAAAACCAGTCCATCGGAATGTCCATGTTTGATACCATCAGAATAAGTAAGCTCAAGCTGTCGGAATGATGTCTTATCGGAAAGTCAGATCGGAATGCTGTAAGAACCCTTTGTCGGAATGTCAGATCGGAATAAGGTAAATAAAAATTGGCCAGAGTTTCGACTTAATAAGGACCTTAGCCCCGTCGGAATGTGCGATCGCAATAAGCGATCACAATCCCTGATCGGAATAAGGTGGATTAACCAACCTATCGCAAAGTAAAACCCCACTTGGGTTATTGCGATACAAATCAGAAACCGTCGGAATAAGTGCAAACCCTTATGTTGCGATGGAAACAATTTAGTTCCGAAATTGGTGGTAACTTAAAATCTCAATAAGCAAAATCAATAAGCTAACTATCCAAAACTTAAACGACTCAAAAAGCTTAAATTTAACAACTTTTGAAAACGTAAAATCATAAACTTTATAAATGAAACTTTTTGAATGACTAAAACATATATGAAGTCCGAAATCAAAAAGCCAAAACAAGAAATAAGCTAATAAGCATTAAGAGCCTATAGCTTATACGTCTATGAGCTTAAGAAGAAACAAGAAAGATTAAACTTGATCATGAACTCATTCAATAATCCAAATCGTATGAAATGAAGCAATAGGATCAAATGATTAAGGAAGTCTAAGAAATGAAGAAAAAGATTAAAGAACTTAAAAGCTTAACTTGAATAAGATTAATGAAATCCAAAGTACAAAAAGCTTAAAACTTGAAAGATGAAAACAAAGAAGAAATTTAGTGAGAGAAAGTTTGGAACTTTCTCTCTCTAAAACTAGAGAAAAATGAAAAAACTAAAGAACTAACTAAGTGTGTCAAATTTGTGAAGTAAGGGCCTTTATATAGGCGTGTATATGGGCTTGTGAATGGGCTTTGATACCGGGCTTCTTTTCTTCTTTCTTCTTTAGTCTTCACGCCTCTTTAAATAAACGTTCCCGACTTTGGATTTCTTTTAGAAGTGTCGGTGAATAATTCCAACTCGTCTTATAATCTTTTGTTTAATAGACTCGAGTTCTTCGACATATATGAATCTTCCATCTTTGGCTCTATTCTTCGATAAATCTTCAAATAGGCACAATGACTTCAAATCTTCTGCATCTCTTGGACAATAGACTTCGTCTTGAGTCTTTTTCCTCGATAAAACCCGTGCAATCCCATGTTTTCTTCAATATTCATCCGGTTGACTCTGAAAACACATTAAACACAAAAACCACGCATAATTCTAAACAAATGATATTAAATACGTGTTTTGGTCTCGTTTTAGCCAGAAATAAGTGGTAAAAGGATGGGTGTTTTAACACCTATCAAATCCCCTACACTTAACCATTGCCATGCCCTCATGCAATGCTTAGTGACAAAGCACATTTACACTTTTCTCATAATCAATCAACCTTGGCCTTATTAATATACTACTAAACGAAAATGAAAATACTAAGAGAAATTAAAACTTTTAAAGTAAACAAAAGGATGGAAATAACTTGCAAAGAGATCAAGGACTTACATTAGGGCTTTGTTGCTGCGAAGATTCATCACCCTCAAGTTTCACGTTCCCCAAACTAAGCTTAAAAACGGGATCATTGTTATTATAAGTTAGCATATCAAACACTTACACACATGGCTTAATTAGATGCTTAAACTCCCTTATTCCTAGGTGTATCTCTTATATTTTATTTTTGTCTTAGAATGATCATGAAGATGCATTTTTGGACTTATTTCGA
Organism: Glebionis coronaria; assembly: GCA_025667525.1. NCBI lineage: Eukaryota > Viridiplantae > Streptophyta > Magnoliopsida > Asterales > Asteraceae > Glebionis > Glebionis coronaria. The sequence goes on along the minus strand of CM046882.1, from coordinate 439,682,206 downwards.
TAGTTATTTAGGCTGAAAGCAAAGTAGGACGATTTGATCAATAGTTAGCTAAAGGACAAAATCTCTTAAAACTGCTTCTCGGGATATCAAAAAGTTCATATCTTGGCATAACTTGGTTCGCGATTTGAGACCTTTCTCGGGCCGATATTTGGTATGTACTTCATATCTTGAGAGACGTTCTTGAGATAATGGTCTTCTCATCGTTAATAGAGTTTCTTCACTTGGAGACTTTTGAGGGGTACTCCAACTTTGTTGACCATGACTTCATGATTATTCTTCAATCTCTAATTTGGGATTTTGAGATACAACGATCCGCCTCCTTTTCGGACTTGGATCTATTTATCCTCATACCTTGTTAGGGTCTTTTCGGATAGACTTCTCCATGATCTTTATGGGAGTTGATTGCTTTTCGTCGTGAGTCTTGATCCTTCATATTGATTTTGGAAATAATGCTTTTCACATCACTTTTGGATCTTCAGCAATAAAATGGAATCCTCATGCCTTGTTAGGGCCTTTTCGGACTCACCAATCTTCGCGCCCCGCTTCATAAGTTATGCCTTGGCTATGAACTCTTATCATTACCGAGCAACTTTTAAACGATCTTGGGCTAGAAGCTAAGTAAGTTTTCAAATCGTACGACCTTACTTATTGCAGATAAATTAATAGCAAGTGATGGGAGAATAGGCAAATAATTACACCAAGTGAGCTTGCGCAAGAATACCGACTTATAATTGACTCTATCATTTCTCGTTCTCCACAATTTAAAATCTCAAGTAATGAGACTCGTGGATGCTTAGCCTAATAAACCAATTAAGGTCTACATGGTTAAGGATACTAGCTAGAATAAACTTAGATAAGTCTATTCGGGTTGAGTCAAAATAATCGCAACGGGCCTAATATGTCAAAGACTTCTAAACTAGCTACACCACTTTATTAATATTTTTGACTTTATTGCGAGATATATACATATGAAAGCAACGATAAAAATTTTAAAAATTACGACTATATGGCCAAAGTTAATTAAAAATTTGAAAAATGTTGAAAAAGATGATTTTCCGGTTAAATGAAGGCATTTTCATGGAAAAGTCCACTTAAAACTTCGATAGAAGTCCCCCCTACACTTAAGATAAACATTGTCCTCAATGTTTAAGCATGTGGGAAAAGTTTCCCCTACACTTAGGACATTGTGCACGTTGGTTAACTCGAGTTAAGGAAGAGACGACTAAAGTGATCAATTTCAAATGTGAGTATGAAGAAAATTGAATCACGATAGTTGAGAGATAGAACCGGATTTCAGATAACACGGGAGCACGGTTCTTCAAAGGTTCCAAGAGTGCATTCATCCCTGTAATCACATCACCACACAAAAACAAACACCTATACAGGTCCCCCTACACTTAGGAGGTTAAACCATAAAAGGATAGATACTCGGGTTGCCTCCCGAGGAGCGCTTGTTTTTGATAACCGAGTCACGAGCCTGACTCGACCCAAAATTAGTTCATGGGGAACGTGGTGAGGGATGGAATCATCTCCTGAGAGATGTCCTCACCAAAGTACAACTTCAGACGCTGGCCATTCACCTTGAAATTGGGCCCATTTGGCTGAGAAAGCTCAATGGTCCCATATGGAAAGACTTTGGCGATGGTGAATGGACCAGACCAGCGGCTCTTTAACTTGCCAGAGAAGATCTTTAACCGAGAGTTAAAAAGTAAGACTTGATCACCAACGTGGAACTCTCGGTTCTTGATTTTTGCATCATGAAGGATCTTTGTCTTCTCTTTGTAGATCAGCGAGTTCTCATAAGCTTCATTCCTCAGTTCGTTGAGCTTGTTGAGTTGAGTCTTGCGATGATCACCGGCTTTGTTGATGTCGAAGTTAGCCCACTTCAAGGCCCAGTGCGCCTTTTGTTCCAGCTCGATGGGAAGGTGGCATGCTTTCCCGTACACAAGACGATAAGGTGTACAACCGATCGGGGTCTTGTAAGCAGTACGGAAAGCCCACAGAGCATCATCTAACTTATCGGCCCATGCGGCACGATGCTCTCCCACAGTACGCTCCAAAATTCGCTTCAATCCACGGTTGGATATCTCGGCTTGCCCATTGGTTTGGGGATGATAGGCGGTGGAAAGACGGTGATTGACACCATACTTAGCCATGACTCTTGCAAATTGATCGTTGCAAAAATGAGTCCCGCGGTCACTGATAATAGCACGAGGAACGCCGAATCGAGCGAACAACAATTTCAAAAAGTTACAAACCACCCTTGCATCATTAGTAGGTAAAGCTTTGGCTTCAACCCACTTTGAAACGTAGTCAACGGCTACAAGGATGTATTTGTTTCCTTTAGAGGAAGGGAATGACCCCATAAAGTCGATACCCCAAACATCAAAGATTTCACACTCTTGAATGAAATTCTAAGGCATCTCGTTTTTATGTGTGACCGTGCCTTGTTTTTGGCAAGCATCACATCGTTTAACCATCTCGTGAGCATCACGATAGATGATGGGCCAATAAAATCCCGAATCAAACACTTTTTTGGCGGTGTAGTTGGGACCAAAGTGACCACCGGTGGGTCCTTTGTGGCAAGAATCAAGGATTTCCAAAGCTGCCGGTCCATCAACACATCGGCGAATAATCAAGTCAGCACATTGTTTGAATAGATACGGGTCATCCCAAAAGTAAGTCTTAATGTCGTTAAAGAACTTCTTCTTTTTCTGGGATGTTAACCCGTCAACGAGAATTCCACCCGCCAAGTAGTTTGCAATGTCCGCAAACCACGGGGTTTCATCAGCAGTCGAGTTGATAGACATTAAGGTCTCCAGGGGAAAAGAATCATTGATTTTTTTTTCGGATGATCCCACTGGTAAGGATCATCAAGTCTACTAAGATGATCCGCGGCTAGGTTTTCAGCTCCTTTTTTTTCGTGAATTTCGATTTTAAATTCTTGGAGTAGCAAAACCCAGCGAAGAAGTCTTGGTTTGGAATCTTGCTTTGTCAACAAGTACTTCAACGCGGAATGATCGGTGTAAACGATTGTCGTGGAAAGGACAAGATAGGGGCGGAATTTTTCAAAGGCATAGACAACAGCTAAAAGCTCTTTTTCGGTTGTCGTGTAATGCAATTGAGCCCCAGTCATTGTCTTGCTAGCGTAATGGATTGGTTGGAAGTGTTTGTTCACTCTTTGGCCCAGAACCGCTCCAATAGCAAAATCACTAGCATCGCACATCAACTCGAAAGGCAGCTCCCAATTAGGGGTAACCAAGACGGGTGCCTTAGTTAGCTTATCCTTAAGCGAGTTGAAGGCTTCAAGACACTCTTTGGAAAAGATAAAAGGAGTATCTTTTTCCAAGAGGTGGGTCATCGGGCGAGCGATTTGAGAAAAATCTTTGATGAATCGTCGGTAGAAGCCCGCATGACCAAGGAAACTTCTCACACCCTTCACGGTTGAAGGTGGAGGCAACTTAGCGATAACATCGACTTTAGCACGGTCTACTTCAAGACCGGCTTTCGAGATCTTGTGTCCTAGCACGATGCCCTCTTTTACCATAAAATGGCATTTTTCCCAATTTAGAACAAGGCGAGTGTCTTCGCACCGCTTAAGCATACGTTCCAAATTGGCAAGGCAAGAAGAGAAGGAATCCCCGAAGACCGAGAAATCATCCATGAAGACTTCCATGGTTTGTTCAACCATGTCATGGAAGATAGCTAACATGCACCTTTGGAAAGTCCCGGGGGCATTGCATAAGCCAAAAGGCATTCTTTTGTAAGCAAATGTGCCATAGGGATAAGTGAATGTTGTCTTCTCCTGATCTTGGGGATCGATGGGTATTTGGAAATAACCCGAGAAACCATCAAGAAAGCAGTAATATTCATTACCCGCTAAACGTTCAAGCATTTGGTCCATAAAAGGTAGAGGGAAATGATCCTTTCTCGTGGCATCATTGAGTTTGCGGTAGTCTATACAAACTCTCCACCCAGTAACAAGACGGGTAGAAATCAACTCATTGTTTGCATTGGGCACAACGGTGATGCCGCCTTTCTTAGGCACACAATGGACTGGACTAACCCATGGTGAATCCGAAATAGGGTAAATCATACCCGCATCAAGAAGTTTGATAACCTCTGTTTTGATGACTTCATGGATTTTTGGATTCAACCTTCGTTGGCTTTGAATTGTGGGCTTAAAGTCGTCCTCCATGAGAATTTTGTGTGTGCAGAAGTGAGGATCAATTCCACGAATATCAGAAATTTTCCAAGCAATTGCCTTCTTGTGATCTTTAAGCACGACGATGAGGCGAGATTTTTCTTCTTCCTTCAAGTCCTTCGCGATAATGACGGGCGACTTCTTCTCTTCTTCAAGGAACACGTACTCGAGATGAGGCGGCAACTCCTTAAGTTTGAAATCTGGAGGATTTTCGATGGGAGGCGTTTTCAAAGTCGGAGTATCGATAGCAATAACCGTGGGAGATGGAGGAGAAGGATTGTCTTCGTTGAGAAGGTTTTCAAAGAAATGCATGTCTTCATCCCCATCGGTGGGAGAATCATCATTAGCTAAGTTCACATCTCCCATGGTGGCTTCAAGATCTTTCCAAAACAAATCACTTTCTCCAAAGAGAGACAGTGATGAATCAATAGAGGAAACGGTTTCAACATTGGGAAGAGAGGTAGGAATACTTTTACAAGCATCTTTGAAGTGTTCTTCACAAGCCTCATCCAGAACGTCAATACAATTAACACTCTCGTATGAATAAGGTTGTTTTGACAACTTTCCCATGTTGAAGACGATCTTATCGTCACCCACTCTCATGATAAGCTCACCGGCTTCAACATCGATGAGAGTGCGACCGGTCCTCAGGAATGGACGACCCACGATCAAGGGCACACGAGGGTCCATCTCGTAGTCGACGACGACGAAATCGGCAGGAAAAGTGAATTTGTCGACTCCTACAAAGACGTCTTCGGCTATCCCCACTGGATAAGCAACCGTACGGTTAGCTAATTCCAAAGTCATTTTGGTGGGGACTAGCTCAGGGAGAGATAATTGCTTCCAAACGCTTAGAAGCATTAGATTAATACTGGCACCTTGATCGGCTAGGGCCCTGCAATTCTCTACTCCCGGGAAGTTGCAAGGGATTAAGAAACGACCCGGATCACCAAGCTTGGTTGGCAACTTCCTTAAGAGCACTGCAGAGCAATTCTCATTAAGTTGGGTGTTGGCAATATCAAGAAGTTTTTCCTTGTCACTCAGAAGATCTTTAAACATCTTAGCGTACTTAGGCATGTGAGCGAGAGCCTCAGCGAAGGAGATGTTGAAATTCAATTGTTTGAACATTTTAAGAAAGTTCGAAACCTGAATATTGTCCTTGCTTTTGAGCTTCTCTTTCCTCAACCTAGATGGATAAGGTATATTGGAAGAAGAGGAAGGCTTTGGGAGAACAGGATCACTCACATCCTTGGGTGGAGGAGGGGTAGAAGTAAGAGGCGGAGAAATTGGGGATGGAGAAGGATGAGGGATAGGAGCAGGTGACTCGTTCTCCTTAGTCACAATCACCGGTGGAGGTATAGGAAGCTCGGGTTCCTTGGTACCTTTGCCACTGCGAGTGGTGATTGCTTTCATCTCCCCTCTTAGATTCGCAACGGTGTTACTCGGAAGAGTACCCGAAGAAGAGGGTTGATTACCTTGGAAGAAACTAGCCATCATGTTTTTTAAGTCATTCGTTTGACTATCCAACGTGTTTCTCATGTCAGCTCTCAGATCGTTCCCTTGTTTGACCAGGTCTGCTTTAAAGTTGAGCACTTCCCGCTGAAGGTTTCCCACGATTACATCGTTAGTCCTCATGTAGGTTTCCACTTCTTGGTGTAAAGCGGTGGGTTGGTTGGGAGGAGCATTGTATGCGGGTGGTTGATAAGCAGGTTGCTGGTAAACTTGGTTGTTTCGTTGAGGTCGTTGTTGCTGTTTGTGAGGTGGTATGTATGGTGTACGAGGTTGTTGTTGTTGTTGAGGAGGGCGATTGAGGTTTTGTTGTTGGTTTGGGTTGTTTGGAGGAAAACCGGGTGGTGAGAGGTAGTTGTTAGAGCGGTAGCTAAGCAAATTACGGTCACCTTGAGGTCTAGCTTGATAAGCAGGTTGAGGATAGGTGCCATAAGCTGCATTCACATTTTCAGAAGGGTAGTCTTGGGTGGCAGTACAAGTGGTGTAAGAGTGAGGACCCCCGCATATCTCGCATGGTTGGCTAACAGCATTGACTTGAGCGTCTTTAGCGTTTCTAGCGTTGATGCTGTTGGTGTTGCTGGCGGTTTGGGTAGCAAGCGATTCAAGAAGCACAGTGATTTTGTCAAGTCGCTTGTCGCTGTCACTAGTACTAGCACTAGCAACATTGGTCCGAACACTCTTGGTTTGCACACGAGACTTATTCTCAATGATATCCCAAGCAGCATTGGAAGTCTTAGCCAAAAGATTACCCCCCGAGGCACTGTTTAGTGAATCTTGGTCATTCATGCTTAAACCATTATAAAAAGTGTTAATTTGGTGCACTTTGGTAAAACCATGTTGTGGGCATTTTCTTAAAAGATCTTTAAAACGATCCCAAGATTCACTAAACGACTCATCGTACTTTTGTTCAAAATTTATGACTTCATTCCGCAAAGCGGTAGTACGAGAGGGTGGGAAAAAGTAATTGATAAACTTGGTTTCCAAATCCGTCCACGAAAGAATACTCTGTGGCGGTTCCTTAGCAAGCCAATACCGGGCTTGTCCCTCTAAAGAAAAGGGAAAAAGTTGTAAACGGATTACCTCTTGTGGAACACCATTGAATTTGACCGTGTTGGTTAGTTGCAAGAATCTCTTGATGTGGTCATGTGGATCATCAATGGTACGCCCCAAGAATGGTTGAGCAGAGACCATCTGGATAAAGCCGGATTTGAGCTCAAAATTGTTGGCTGCAATCGTGGGTATAACAATTGGATCAGTGTTGCCATCTACATGAGCTTGCAGGAGTTCAATCATCGGGCGATTATCCGGTAGAGGCTCATTGTTGTTGTTGTTATTGTTGTTGAAAGGTGGGTTGTTGTTGTTATTATTGTTGTTTTGAGGTGGTATGTTGTTGTTTTGTACACCAGCCATGTTTAAGTTATCGAGAGTCTCGGGCTCGGAATAAAACGTGGAGCGTGTACGCATGCACCTGCAAAATAACTAACAAGGCAAAAACAAAGCAAAAATATTTTTGGATTTTATGTTTTTTAATTAATTTTTAGGATTTTTTGAAAATTTTATATATATATATATTTTTTTTTGTGTTTTTGAAAGTTTTTATGAAAAATTAACGTTCACGGGGAACGGATCCCAAAATCCAAGTTCTCACAAAAAACTGTCGATCTTAACGAGAAGAGCCGGCAGCGGCACCATTTGATACTAGGTTTTTAGATGGGGTTTCTATATTCTCTCGATATCCTCTCGAATTGATCTCGGCTCTAAGTGGAATGATTTGTTCTTGGTTAATAAGAAGGAGTTGGTTTATTTATCTATTTTAAATTAATGACAAATAAGCAAGTGTCGAAGAGTAAAATTAAGGCTTTAAAAGATTAACTAAATTGACAAGTTAAAAATGAATGTTTGAAAACTTTAAAGGCAAAATGAGAAAAACACTTGAACACTTAATAAAACTAACACTTAAAACTTTGTAAAATTTATAAGACTTAATCTATCGGAATATAGAATTGCAAAGCTATCGGAATGTCAAAATCATGCCCATCGGCATATAACTAAAACCAGTCCATCGGAATGTCCATGTTTGGTACCATCGAAATAAGTAAGCTCAAGCTGTCGGAATGATGTCTTATCGGAAAGTCAGATCGGAATGTTGTAAGAACCCTTTGTCGCAATGTCAGATCGGAATAAGGTAAATAAAAATTGGCCAGAGTTTCGACTTAATAAGGACCTTAGCCCCGTCGGAATGTGCGATCGCAATAAGCGATAGCAATCCCTGATCGGAATAAGGTGGATTAACCAACCTATCGCAAAGTAAAACCCCACTTGGGTTATTGCGATACAAATCAGAAACCGTCGGAATAAGTGCAAACCCTTATGTTGCGATGGAAACAATTTAGTTCGGAAATTGGTGGTAACTTAAAATATCAATAAGCAAAATCAATAAGCTAACTATCCAAAACTTAAACGACTCAAAAAGCTTAAATTTAACAACTTTTGAAAACGTAAAATCATTAACTTTATAAATGAAACTTTTTGAATGACTAAAACATATATGAAATCCGAAATCAAAAAGCCAAAACAAGAAATAAGCTAATAAGCATTAAGAGCCTATAGCTTATACGTGTATGAGCTTAAGAAGAAACAAGAAAGATTAAACTTGATCACGAACTCATTCAATAATCCAAATCGTATGAAATGAAGCAATAGGATCAAATGATTAAGGAAATCTAAGAAATGAAGAAAAAGATTAAAGAACTTAAAAGCTTAACTTGAATAAGATTAATGAAATCCAAAAGACAAAAAGCTTAAAACTTGAAAGATGAAAACAAAGAAGAAATTTAGTTAGAGAAAGTTTGGAACTTTCTCTCTCTAAAACTAGAGAAAAATGAAAAAACTAAAGAACTAACTAAGTGTGTCAAATTTGTGAAGTAAGGGCCTTTATATAGGCGTGTATATGGGCTTGTGAATGGGCTTTGATATCGGGCTTCTTTTCTTCTTTCTTCTTTAGTCTTCACGCCTCTTTAAATAAACGTTCCCGACTTTGGATTTTTTTTAGAAGTGTCGGTGAATAATTCCAACTCGTCTTATAATCTTTTGTTTAATAGACTCGAGTTCTTCGACATATATGAATCTTCCATCTTTGGCTCTATTCTTCGATAAATCTTCAAATAGACACAATGACTTCAAATCTTCTGCATGTCTTGGACAATAGACTTCGTCTTGAGTCTTTTTCCTCGATAAAACCCGTGCAATCCCATGTTTTCTTCAATATTCATCCGGTTGACTCTGAAAACACAATAAACACAAAAACCACGCATAATTCCAAACAAATGATATTAAATACGTGTTTTGGTCTCGTTTTAGCCAGAAATAAGTGATAAAAGGATGGGTGTTTTAACACCTATCAGTTATGAACTTATGTTAAATTAAATTAATAATGATGTGATTAATTTAATAACATGACTTAGGTTAATTAATTATTAATAATCATGAAATTATTTTAACCTAAGTATTTATATTATTAAGACTTATAATTAATTAATTATTTAAAAACCATGGATATAATTAATTAATTAACATGACTTAGGTTATATTATTAATATTTAATAATACATATTTTAACCAAAGTATTTAATATATTTAATTAAAAACATGTCATACTTTAATTAAATATTATAACCTATAGTTTGATTAAATTACATGAAATAATTATTAAACTATATAATATATCATATGACTTAGAAAATAATCATGAAAATACTTAGGCTTATTTACTTAGCTTATGTAACCAGCTTATTTCTAATTATGGAAACTTTCTATTTTTAGAAACTTAATTAAATAAGGCAGCTAATTTATTTATGGAAACTAGCTATTTTTAGAAACTTATTTATTTAAGGCAGTTAATCTATTTATGGAAACTTATTTAATTAAGGCAACTAATCTATTTATGGAAACTTTCTATTTTTAGAAACTTATCTATTTTAAGCAGTAAATCTATTTTTGGAAACTTTCTATTTTTGGAAACTTTCTATTTTTGGTAACTTTCTATTTTTGGAAACTTTCTATTTTTGGAAACTTTCTATTTTAGGAAACCTGCTATTTTTGGAAAGTTACTTATTATTACACAGTAAGTATAATAACACATGAAATACCAGAAATACTTAATCAGAATGAACAGAATATAAGATTTAACACAGTTTAAGGCTTTAAACAGTAAAACATAGTAAGAACACATAAAATAAGCTAAGACATGACATAAAACCAGCTATGTATTTAGTAAGCAAATACTTATTTCATGTGCGTATTTATGTAGCACTAGTGTTTCGAAAGTAGGATTCTCGCAGTTCATCGTTCTCGTTCACTGGACATAAGGTACGGATTCCCGTCCTTTCAGTATGGACATTCTTTCCTTATTAGGATTTCCCCGTATGCAGCCAACTGTTTTCCCGTAGTATAAGTATGAGTTTGATTGCTTATGTTTAAATATGATTACCTATAGCCATATACATGCATGACCAGTTTCACCTAGTTATGGAGGTACCATAACCATAACGTTAGAGGCACTGATGTTATGACTTCACCACGGTGGAGTGATTGCTCATGGCGTCCCTTCAGCTTTTGGCCATTTATTTATATTTATCATGTGGGGCGTATGGGTGCATCCTAGTTACACGTTTTTATTCAGGATTACATGGTGAATGTGGTGTGTGCCTTGCATCCTTCATAAGGAGCTGATCCCTCCTACCCATAAAACCAGTATATTAAATTAGAGGCAGCCCCTCTAATTTGCATGATGAGGTCACCCCTCCAATTATTCATGCACGGTGGATATTCATGACCTATATTAGCTAATGGTAAAATATGACAAACAGTTTTTATAAGATAAACATAAGACTTTCAAACTATAAAACCAGTTTTATTAAGACTTAACCAGGTTACTCGGGACTTAGTTTCTTCCGCTGTTATTATGTTATATGCTTATCCTATTCATGCTTTATTGTACATCCGTGCACTGAGCGTATTGCTCAGCCGTTTTCCTTTTCTATGTTCCCAAAACGGCAGGTACTCAGGGACGCTCGTAGACACTAAGAGTACGTGCATATGGACTGGAAGCTGTCTAGCCTTCTTTACATTATGCATTTCCTTTCTTTATGATACTTATGCTTTGGACATTGTTTAGTCCTTTTCCTTTACTATACTATGTTTGTGTGTGATGAGCTTTACTTTTGGACTACCGATGTTTGATTCCGGTATTTTCCTTTATATGGTCAAGTAATGTTTAGACATTTTACCTTGTATGCTTTGATGACACGCCATAATTACTGTGATATTTCCATTTCCAAAATGGGGTGTTACAGATGACTTTTCCGTATTTGGTGATTCATTCACTTCATGTTTAGGTAATTTGGATAAAATGTTAAAACGTTGTGAGGATACCAACCTTATGCTCAATTGGGAAAAATGTCATTTCATGTGTAAGGAAGGGATCGTCTTAGGGCACAAGGTCTCGAAAGAGGGGATTGGGGTAGACGAAGCTAAAATTGACGTCATCGCCAAATTACCTCATCCCAAAACCGTCAAGGGAGTTAGGAGTTTTCTAGGCCACGCGGGCTTTTATCGTCGCTTGATCAAACACTTTTCAAAGATATCTCGACCCATTACACACCTTCTCGAAAAAGATGCCCCTTTCATCTTTAACGAAGATTGTGTTCTAGCCTTTGAACTTCTTAAAAGGAAACTAACCGAAGCTCCTATTCATGTTGCTCCAAATTAGAATCTCCCCTTTAAACTTATGTGTGATGCTAGTGATTACGCTATTGGGGCCGTTTTGGGGCAATGTCATGATAAGCATTTCTTGCCTATTCACTATGCTAGTAAGACGATGACTGAGGCTCAACTTAAATACACCACAACGGAAAAGGAATTACTTGCCGTGGTGTATGCATTTGAGAAATTCCGACCTTATCTCGTCTTGAATAAAAGTATAGTGTATACGGATCATTCGGCCATCAAGTACCTCTTTGCTAAAATTGATGCTAAGCCGCGATTGCTTCGTTGGATTCTCCTCCTACAAGAATTTGATGTCACCATACTTGACAAAAAAAGGAGCCGAGAATCTTGCGGCCGATCACCTCTCTTGTTTGGAAGATCCTCACCAAAGTGATCACAAGAATAAGGAAATCACCGAAACATTTCCTCTCGTGACACTTGGTGTAATGAATTCCAAGGAAGATTCTTCTACCCCATGGTTTGCGGACATCGCAAATTACCATGCGGGCAACTTCATCATTAAGGGTATGACGACTCAACAAATGAAAATTCTTTCGTGACATCAAGTTCTACTTTTGGGACGACCCTTATCTCTTTCGGACTTGTGCGGATCAAATCATTCGACGTTGTGTGTTTGGCACCGAAGCTACAAATATCCTTAAAGCTTGTCACGAGGGACCCACGGGTGGTCACCATGGTGCTAATCTTATGGCTACGAAGGTCTTTGATGTCGGTTTCTTTTGGCCTACTATTTATCGAGATGCGCACGCACTTATCAAGTCGTGTGACTCATGCCAACGTCAAGGAAAAGACTCACAAAACGATGAAATGCCACAAAATATCATCCAAGTGTGTGAGATCTTTGACGTGTGGGGCATTGATTTTATGGGGTCGTTCCCATCATCTCGTGGTAATAAGTACATCCTTGTCGTTGTTGACTACCTATCTAAGTGGGTTGAAGCTAAGGCTTTACCCACAAACGATGCTCGTGTGGTAGTCAAGTTTTTGAAACAATTGTTCTCTCGGTTTGGAACCCCTCGTGCAATCATAAGCGATCGTGGAACCCATTTTTGTAACGACCAATTCGAAAAGGTTCTAAATAAATATGGGGTTATACATCGTCTTTCTACGGCTTATCATACACAAACGAGTGGGCAAGTCTAGGTTTCAAACCGAACTTTTAAAAGGATTTTAGAGAGGTCGATAGGAGAGAACCGACAATCTTGGTCGTATAAGTTCGACGATGCTTTATGGGCCTTTCGCACCGCTCATAAGACGCCCATTGGGTGCACTCCTTATATGCTCGTGTATGGGAAGAATTGTCACTTTCCAATTGAACTTAAACACAAAGCTTATTGGGCCCTAAAGCATTGTAATGATGACATAGAGACCTCGGGAAAACACTGGAAAATGCAATTGAATGAATTGGATGAATTAAGGGATATTGCTTATGAAAATTCATTGATTTACAAAGAAAAAACTAAAAAATTTCATGATTCTAAAATTAAATACCGGGTTTTTAACATTGGAGATCAAGTGTTGCTTTTTAACTCAAGATTGAAAATATTTTCCGGCAAGTTGAAATCACGTTAGTCCGGACCGTTCACCATCACCCAAGTGTTTCCATGGAGCTAGCTCAAAATGATGGATCTAACTTTAAGGTGAATGGTCATAGGGTTAAGAACTACTTTGGTGGGGAAATCCCTTCTTTGGACGACCTCGACCAAGTCACCTTCCCCAATGATAATTAGTATTGAGGGGATCGAGTAGAGCTCATGACTCGGTAATAAAAAATGAGGTGCCTCGTAGGGGAGATCCCATGCTTATCCGTGTACATATTATTGCTTTCTAATGTACCTAATGTGAGGGGATTTGTGCCCTTCCAACCTTTGTTCCGTGGTTGTTTGTGAATTGTGGTTATTTAGATCATCATCTTCACGAGTGGAGCCTCTCGTGTTCGTTTTACGTGCTCGATCGTTTGCTTTGTAGAATTTCTCGATATCCAAATGATATATCCTTTATTGTTCTAACCTTAGGTCTTTTAGCACACTTCATAAACGGCTATAGATTTAATGGTTCCACCCTTTCCATGCTAGATTAAGCATTCGACTACGTCTCTAATATAGGGATATTTTACCCTTAGACTCGAAACATTGAGGACAATGTTTAGCTTTAGTATGGGGGGTGAATAGATACTCGGCCTTGTTAACCTTCACGCTTTCCAACTTTTATCTTTTTGTTATCGTTTTGTTGCAAATAAGGCTAAAAATGGCCAAATTTTAAAAAAAATTCTCATGTTTTCATAAGTGTTTTAAGACACGAATGTAGGTTTTCCGATAGCGAGAATAAGAGTAATTTTTGACTCGACCGTGCGTGTTGAGCACTTAGCTTCGATTCCTTAACTATTATTAGGCTAAGTCTCTTAAATGAGGACGAGAAATGATAGAGTTAATTATAAGTTATTATGCTAAACGTAGAGTATTTATATTCTTTCAAAAACTCATGTGTTCTAATTATTTGCTTATTCTCCCTTTGCTTGGTTAATAACATTGCTAATAAATATTGACTTAGCGGTTTAGTCTAAATTGTTGGTTTCTAATTTTTTCTAGTAGCTTCCATGTAATTAAATTGAGAAAATATTTGAGAATCGCCAGCGTCACGGTTTTGAAGTATTGGCACCCCGAATAACCGAAAGCTTCACCCAATAATAATTTTAAGTGCTCACTCACCTAAATCAAGCAAAAATTCAAAGCTCACAAGGCCGAAAAATCTATGCAAAATTGAAAGTGAAAGCCTTAAACTTTGAAGCTTTAAAGAATCCAAAATTACGTTTTATGTTGAGGATATACCTCTTTGGCCATAATAAACACCTCATGGCGAGATTAAATAAAAGGAAAGGCAAGACCAAAGCCCTAAAAAGCGGAGGTAAATATATGATAATAATCCCATCCGTTAGGGGGCGTATAAAAGTCTTGGTAATAAGTCGCATGTTCAAAACCGTTATAAAACCGTGTTTATGAATCTCACTTGTTGACTTAATTTTTTGACATCGTTGTCTATTAGGAGAGGTTATTAATTCGATGGTTTTGGTTACACCGTTATGACTCTATTTTTGGACCTTAATCTCTATTATCGCATAAGTAAGAAATGTATCCTTGTGATCATTTAGGACAAAAATAAAATATATGAGATACCAATTAGGATTAAGGGAGTCTAAGTACGTGATTAGGGCATATGAGTAGTGTTAGAATTACTAACTTATAATGACAATGATCTCGTTACACGCTTAGCATGGAATTGGGTGAAAATCGAGGACGACGAATTTATCTCTATGAGGCACTCAAATGCTCTTATTCTATGAACCTAAACGTCCCATTTTGCTATGAAAATCCTACATTATGTCTAAAACATAAGTAGTAGTAGTCTAGTAAGTTTATGTTTCAATAAAAGTCGATAAAAATGAATTTTGGAGATACTTAGATACTTTATTCTAGCATTGCGTGAGAGCATGACAATGGTTTAGTATGGGGGATTGATGAGACTACTTTTATACATGGTCTCATCGTACAAAACGAGCTTAAAACAATGAAAACATCATAAAAAGTGCCATATATATGCTTGTGTCTGTTTAATTTGTATTTTAGGTACGGGTATCGAGAAAATGACAAAAGATCACAAGAATCAAGCAAAAACAAAAACGGGAACGTAGCCGCACAATGAACCGGACCTAAATGTTTATTTTCCAAAAAGACCCTTGAAGAATTGAAGATGTACAAGAAATGTCCTTCATCATTGAAGAAATGACACTTTATACCCTTGTATATTCATAATTACAAGTTTAGTCCCTAAAGTTTGTCAAAGTTACAAAAAGGACCTTCAACTTTGAAGAATTGGCAAGATTAGTCCCTAAAAAATAAAGATTGGTCACTTTTAGTCCTCCTCAAATTCAATCATACAAGAGAGGACCCTGAAGTATCAAGATAGGTCAAGTTCAGCCCTTGAAGATTCAAGAAAATACAAAACATACCCTTAAAATACTTTTTGAAAAGTATTTGTGGCCAAATTGAAATAAGAGAAACTTGTTTACAAATAAACTTGCAAGAAAAATTGCCAAAAACTTGTATGAACATAATTTGGAAGTGTGAGGGCCATTCCTGCCAGACATCAAAAGCCCACCAACCAACCACACCACGCCACATCATACCTTCCACCACTTACAACACTCCACATCACCTCACCCGCCACATCACCCTTCCACTAAACTATAACTATTATTATTAAACCGGTTTTGAAATCAGTTTATCAATAAATTTTATGGAGGGAAACACGCATTATTCATCTAATCCCCATTAAACCCCCCATCTGCTACTAACCTTAATCACATAAACCCTAATTTGCCTTTTCCCTAAATACTATGAATTGGAACCCCATTTCGTCCAGATTCCCTATTAACCTTTCCCTGAGCATAACCCCACCTCTAAAATAATGAACCCGTGACCTGTGGGTCCCCCTTGTACCTCCCCTGCACCTCCAAACAAAATGTGTACAGTGATCCAATGGCTATGATATTTTTCTTTCTCCCGAAGTTATCAAGCAACGTTCCTGATCTCTTTGAGCAAGCTTTGTACTCCACAACAGTCCAAGAGGACATCACATGTCGATTTTGACTCAATTCAAAAATGGCATCAACTGAGCATATTCCAAGATAACCAAGGGTACTTCTGGAAATAGATACATTAGGGTTTTTAGATTTTCCAGCATGTAAACCCTCTATATAGAGGGTCCTAGTGGTAGCTTATAATTCTTGTTCTTGGTTTTTTCTATTTTGGTCACAACTTGTAAATCTGCTTTTTTATGAATGAAAAAAAGTGAGTGTTGTTTGATGACAAGAAAACCAAGTTCCTTTAATTGTTATTGTTACTCCTTACTTGCTTTCAACCTGTTTTTTTAATATCCTGTTTTAAGTTTATGCAAATTTGTGTTTTACAAAGTTTTTGTTTTAGTTCTTCTTTCTAAGTTTGAGTTTGATTAAGTTCAAGGGGGAGTTTATATAAGCCATTTAAGCTGCTCATTCAAGTCTAAATACAACCATAGATAACTGATATCAAGAAGATATCAAGGATCCGTGGGTATAAAAATTTGGGTGAGGAAATTGTAAGGCATAGACTCTTTGGCTTGCATTCTGATTAAATCAAGAGGATGTTTTTAAAAAGAATTGGCTTTCATTTTATTTGAACTAACTACTATGAAGTCTTTTGGCACAAGCTGGTTACCCAAGTTTGTTCAAGAGATTTAAGTGCTTAGTCAGTGTTCTTATATCTTGTTTTTGTACTAACCAGCTTAAGGCCACTAAGCTTCTATAAGCTACTCATCAGATAGGTTATAAGGGGGTTGTGTTGGTCTCAAGTTGCTTGTGTTTTTTGTGTGTTCAAAAGAGCTCCATCAAGCCACCCATAGCTCTCCTATTTTGAGTTATCATCTAGGGTCTCACCTTCTCATTTCATCCAAGACACCCCTAGCTTGACCTAGTTGTTGGTCAAGCTTAGGGGAGCTTAGCTGTCCTCCCATAGGATGCCATTGGGAGGAGGTGACGTCTTTCTCTTTTTTTTTCATTTTTCTTGAAGAATGCTTGATACATGAATTTGTTATGTGTGCCATATGAGAAAGGTTTTCTGCTTGTAATCTGCTTATTTCTAGTTGTTAGACCTTGGTCAGTGATTAAATCAAAGGCTATTGGTTTTTAAATCAGAAGGACTGAAAATTTTATCAAAAGTAAACATTAGGGGTGTTTGGATTTTCAGTTTAAACATGTTCTGGTATCAATTGAGTAGGTAAAATTGGTCATTGCATGTGTTTTTAGTTAACTTAGGGTCATTGTTTTGCTTGTTTCAAAATTGGTGAAGTTAAGTTCTTAAATTGCATATTTGGTGATAAAAATACCTAAACTGCTTCAATAGTCTGATGTATGTTTGTTTTAGATAAATCTTGGTCATACAACTAGATAGGGCCTAGGTTTAAGGTTGTATAGTATTAATTGGGAGTTTGTACAATTTGAATACTTTATTTGGTCACTTGAATTTCACTAAAATGCAAACTACATCAGCAACTTGCATTGTTTGTTAACTAGTTGCATCAGCAGGCATAAAAGCTAAGAACATGGCTTAATTTGGTCACTCAATTCATAAAACTTGGTCAGAATGCCATGCTTAGGTTAGAACACTAGTTAAGTTATCTGTTTTGTGCATTTGGTGTAGATTGATTGTTGGATTCTACTAATCTGCTTATTATTAAAACATCTTTAAGTCTTAATGATGTAGAGAAAGCTACACCCGATGATGATGGCAACACCCCAAAATCTCCTTATAGAGATAAGAGTGGCAATGCAACTTCTATGGGTAACAAAAGCATCTCTGAGGGCAACTCACAACATCACACTCAATGTGAGTTGATGTTCTTTGATCAATATGATGCTAGGTGTGAAATTCCTCTTATTTTGAACACTACCAAAACAATAAGGATTTACAAGCATTTTATAATTTATAAACTGACTTACTCTCTATTAATCTTTCTTTTGTTATTTGTTTGTCTTATGTTTGTTTGTGTTCCAAACTATGCTTATTGTTCTTCCTTGTCTCTTTGTGGTTTACTCTTGTTGCCTATGTTTTTTTTGTGTTCTTGTCGTGACCTTGTTCTTGTTGTTTTTTGTTTGTCTGTTCTGTTCTCCTTGCAGATCTTATACAACA
The DNA here is from genome assembly GCA_025667525.1 of Glebionis coronaria. Classification (NCBI taxonomy): domain Eukaryota; kingdom Viridiplantae; phylum Streptophyta; class Magnoliopsida; order Asterales; family Asteraceae; genus Glebionis; species Glebionis coronaria. Next base: position 439,663,984 of record CM046882.1, on the reverse strand, counting down.
GGTTTAAATTTCTTGATCATATTCATGTTATTCCCTGATATGTCGTGTTCTTGAGCACCTGCTTTGTGTGTTTTCTTTTTCTAGATGTGTATTTGTTATGTCTTGCGCTTGTGTGTTGGCTTACTATTCTGTGTTAGCTCTTATGTGTTCTCGTCCTTGCCTTTCTGTTTGTTGTTTTCTATCTTGCTTCGTTCCTATTTTTTTCCTTTGTGCCATCACTTTATATGTTTTTTTGACTTTCTATGTGATTTTTTTATATAGAACCTTGTGGTTCTATGTTGGATCTGTTGTGCTAAATGCATATGTGTTGTTGTTTTTTGTTGATCTCCTGTGTGTTTGGCTGAATGATTAATGTGTTATGCCTATTGGGTAAACTTCTATGATCTTTGCCTCTTGGGCTGATCAAATGGAACTATCTATTCCTCTAGGCAGATCAAGGGGGGATGTTTGGATCCTTGATCTTCCCTAGAAATAAACACTACATTACTGTGTGATCTCCTTTGGGTGCCGATCAGTGAAGTTAAAATTCATTGGTCTTGGTATCTATTTGGAGCGTCCTTGTTTTCATGATATTGTGCTGAATGTGATTATTCCTCGGACTCCCATATACTAATCATGTTCACTGCATAACTCGCAAAACCAGTTGGTCTTGACCCACTTAGTTGGATAGGCTCTGGGAAATTTTGGGATTCATCGCAGTTAAATTTAAGTTTTTAGGAATCCTTGTAGGAATGGTTCTGGAAGTATTTTGAGGCTTAGTATTGGGTGTCCTCTTGGGTGCCGACCACTGAATTAAAATTCAGTGGTACTGGTATCCACTTGGCATCTTCTTGATTCGGCCGGGTGATGCTGTTATGGTCGGTTGATTTTTTGGTCACCTAATTGAGATTATGGTGGTTGTGGTTGTTTTTTGTTGGCTTGATTGATAGCAGGTTGTGATTTGCTTGTTCATGCTTACCTGATGATGTTCAGGTATGACTGATTCATGGTTTGATTGTTTTGTATCATCCTTGTGGTTCTTGTTCAGCTGGATTAAAATTCAGTTGGGTTCCATTTGAGGTTGGTTTGTTCGGATTATGATCAGGCTTTGGTTACTATTGTTGGTCGTGTTCCCTAAACCCTTTGTGGTTCAAAAATACAGGCCACAAATATTATTTTGGGACATTAATGTTTCCTATTGTCCTTTTAGGACGTGATTTTCGTCTATCCTTTGAGATGACATGTTTCTAATTAAAACCAGATGTTAATTATGGGACTTGATGTTCCCTGTTGATTGGTTTAACACCCCCAAATTACATTGCGCAACGGAAATACACATTTGGGTGCTAAACTCAAACCTCGTCATCAAAACACTTTATACGATCTCAAAATGAGACATTCAAAAGATAAGATAAAATAATACTATCTTAAGTCTAAAGATTCCAATACCAATAAAGAAATTTTATAAATATCAGAGTAGCGCTTCGGTCCCTTCAAAATACCTTCCCAAAAATATAAAACTTTTATCAACTATAATTACTCAAAAATGATTTTTATAATTCCTGCAGACAAAAGATAACATTTAATAATGACATGGAAAGAAAACAGTTCAGACTGAACAACTATAAAAGTGACACTACAACCTTCCCCAGCAAGCTCCTTGATCAACTCATCAGATTACCTGAAATAAATGCTTAAAATCATCAACACAACGGTTGAGCGAGTCTATAGGTTTACCAAATCATCATTTGAACACAAGAGAAAAATCAATCAAGATCATTTAATAGAATTGTTGTACATACAATCTATTATTTAGGCATTCTGGCTTATAGCAATAGCTATAGAATTGTATTAAGCTCATGACACCGACCCCTTAACTTAGTCACCCTCGCCTAAAGCCGGCATGACTACATGAATTCCATTGCCCTACTAGAGTATTAATTGCAAGTATACCACATTCTCATTCTCGTAAATTATCCTTCCCAGAGGTTACTTAGCGTAAAGCCCTGGTCTCAGATAGGGTCGTCAGCCCAATAGTACTATCATTTGAATAAGCGGCTATTCCCAACTCACAACATAAAGTCAGAACATAGTTAACGGCTCATGAGTTTAGGGACTTTTGCAATTTAGGTACTTATACAATTCAAGGCAACATCTGGCAACAACAGGCAACATTCGGGTCCAAACAACCAATCATGACTTGTGTTTATTTTATTTTAAAATAACATGTATCCCCCTCGTGGGTTTTAAAATCATTCAAAACAAGTACAAAAGCGAGGCTATAGACTCACCTGGAGTAATAGCTACAGTAAGACGACTTTCAACGATTGACGATGCCCGACGAACACGAAATTCACAATCTATCAAAATAAAACACGTGCCTTTAATAATACATTCAAGTAATATCTCATACTTATTAAGATAAAATAAATAACTCAATTCAAAATAAAACTCACACCATTCACATTTAAACAATTCCTACTCATGTACACCTTTTACACTTTTACTTTATTTATTCCCTTTATTAAAAATCTGTCGATATATATACTATTCGTTCAAACTGTTTTCCCTACTTAGACACGTCAAATATTTACGATACTAATCAGAAACTTCACTTACTATATATAGAAAGTACTCCCAAAAGTTGGTCAAAAGATTTTACTTTTAAGGTTCCCTGCCCGACACATCTTCGAACTACAAAAACCAGACAGTTTTACGTTATCAACTCATATAGTCTTTTTGACATCTATAAACGACTCCATTTACAAAACCGACACTCACGTTTGAAAATAGACTCAACATCCTAATGTTTACCATTTTACATCAGTCCTAGACTCATTTCAAAATCCTTTCTATAGTCCCCGAGATTCGATCCAAATATCGACAACAACTATATTATGCCGATACTCGTCTCCCAGTACACGAATAATCAAACTATCATAACTTTTCGCTCGTTAGGAGCTAGAAGCTCTACTTTATACAAAATCGATGCTTATGAAATTCTCTACAACAATATCTAATTAACTTACATAATACACAAACTTAACTTTTCTAAAAATTGCCTTAAAGCTGCTGATTAAAAATATATACTTAAAATCATTCAAAATCATATTTTCACCCATTTTAACCTCATTTTTACCACTATAATCATACTAATATCACTACTTCTAATCCTAGCACTTTATATCATGCTAGATGATTAAATCAAATAAAACCCAACATAAAATTTTCAATATGCAACTAGTAAAAACAATATATATAATCATAAACACCTATGTAGAACACATAAACAAGATCAAAACACATGATTTTTACCAGGTTTTTACAAAAAGTGCTTGCATATGGATAAATTTCATACCAAAAGATAGAGATTGAGATAACTAAGATGGGTCTTTGATTGGATTTTATGGATTCAAGCTTGATTTTTGAAAATCAAGGGGTGTTTGTGGCTTGGGGGTGATGGACACAAAGAGGGGAGAGGGAGAGAGAAAGAATTTTCTAGTTAGTGGTGTTTGTGTGTTTATTTTGTTATAATTTTTCTTTTTATATGGGAAAAGTTTAGGGTAGTTTTTGCCAATTGTGATTCTTGTGGAATAAATTGCAAATACTTGTTTAAAAAGCGAGAAATGACTATTAGTCAATTTTGAAAATATTTACGGGTCTCGGGTTTCATAAAAATACTTCTCAAAACTTAAAACGCACACATAATATGATATTATATAGTCCTGGCACGACTTAATACGAAATTAAAAATAAAAACGTCAAATTATTAAACATCGACATAACTAAAAATAAAACGTAAAATTTTGGGTATCCGTTGATATCGCGATCACTATTAATCCTCGCAACACGTCAAAACGTAAAAATATAACTTTCAACATTTGTTCAATTCAAATCACCAAACATCATAACATTCAATCTCGTCAAAAGTTTAAAAAATATACGTAAAAATATAATTAAATAATGACCACCGGTTCGGGTTATCACAACTGGCATTGTGACTGTTATGAGAATGATGTGATTCTCGGTTGTTATGGGACTTGTTCCATGTTTGAGTGGCTTATGCCCTTTTATCCTGATATGGAAAATATTGATGGGGTTACTCTACCTCTCTTTGGTGAATGTTATGGTTCCATTAGCTGTTCAAAATGACGTTTCTGAATTCCATCATTATAAAATCGAACGATTCTCAAAGTATTCAAAGATATGCTCTATGGGATCCTTTTGGATCTTGATCACTGATTTTAAACTCTGTTGGCATCCCTTTGGTTTGCCTTTGTTCAAACTGATTGAGTGTCAGTTGATATTTGTTTTTGACTCATGAGGCTTGTTTGGGAAAGGTTGTGATTCTCAGTTATTCAGAGTGTGTGCTTATGATATGCTCAAATTTTCTTGCACTCTGCAATTAAGTTCAATGCAGATTCAAGTCTCCTTTTTAAGGACTTTGGTTTCTTGCTATGTATCTTGTTGCCATTATATCAGCAAATGCAAAGTTCTGTATGTTGTCATACAACTCAATTTTTAGCTGCAGATTTTTTGGTTTCTGCTACCCACCTGTAGTAATGAAGCTCATGTTATGTAACTCGGAGAAGTTCTCTCTCTTTCTTGGTTCTCATATTGTTATAATTCAGTATGGGCATGTTAAATTTATATGGGTTGTCAGATTAAAGGGATGTTAAATTTTGTGACCTAATCTGTCACCCATCATTAAACATGAGGACTTATTATGTTTATGTTTAAACTTTCAGTTATATGTTGGACTTGCTATGCACTTTGGCTTATAAAGGAGGGACTATTGTTGCTAAATGTTCATTCTTCACTTAGACTCTTAAGCCCAGATATCAAGCCCATTTTGCTACAACGGCTCTTTAAGCCCATTCTCTCAACATAACTATGGGAGCGTATTTCTCTTATTTTGGATCCATTATTCACTATGGGTGTCATCTTCACACAGTAACTCTCTCTCTCTCTCTCTCTCTCTCTCTCTCTCTCTCCCCCCCCCCCTTCTCTCTCTCTCTCTGTGTGTGCTACCATCATGATGATATGAGAGATTAAGCTAGTTTTATGAGTGACTAAGTGTTATTGTAGTGAGGAGGGTGGATCTTACTAGAAGGGACATCCTCACCATTTTTCTATTGTAATTGTTATGCTAGCACCCATTTGGGGACTAGCCGTATTGTATACTTCTTTAATTAATCACAAAGAGGAGGTTGGTTGTGTGATTACCCATGTTGTTAAGGTTTTGATTATGTTTTTCTTCATGGTTAGTTGTGTGATTAGCCAAGTTGTTAAGGTTTTGTTATGTTTTTCTTCATAGTATATGTAATACAAGCTTCTATATAACATTGGTGTATTCAGATTATTATCGCATAATATTGACTTTTTAGTTATAGTTAATGATTTAATCATTGATAAAACAAAATTTACTCCTAAATTTTTTATACTAAATAATATCTCTATTATGAATTAAGCTGATGCATACAACAACCAACTTTGCTATGAGTTGTTAAGCTTTACAAGTCTTTATTTTATTATAAGATTGTAATTAGGTGTGTTAGCGGGTAAAGTCGGGTTCACTCGGGTTTTAATTTTTAAAAACTTTCCCACAACCCGCTTCGATAAAGAGTCGTGTTTTCGTGTTTGGTGATATTTTGATCGGCTTATATTAGGTCGGGTTATATCGGACTGGGTTATCTATACTTCTTATAAAGCAAATTGATATCTCCTCCTTTAATAAATACCAAAATCTTAAGTAATACAACAAATAAAATATAATGTACAACTTATTAATGCAAATAACAAACTAAAAATTGAGTAATACAACCTATTAATGCCTATGTACAACCACAACAAGCATAAAAACTTCTATAACACATTATATTTAAAACTATCATTATAATATAATTAATATTATAATTAAAACACTTTATTACCACAATTTACAAATAAAATAACATATTGTACAAAACAAATGTCACTGCATCTTATTTTTTCAAAATCAATTAATAACAATAAACATATAATTAATACATCCCATTACTCAAATATACAATTTTATATTCAACTTACAAACAATTTAAAACATATATATTTACAATTTTCAATATCAAACCAGATTAACTAGTTCAACCGAGAACCAGAGCCACCATTGATTCGGTTAAACAATTACATAAAGCTACATAAACCATAAATTTTTGCTTTTTGAAATGTTGTTGTTAAAAAAACGTAAAGTTAAAATATTATTCACCGAAATTATGTTACAGATACCTACAGCCGCATCGCGTAGGTACCTGCTAGTCAGGGGTAATACATGATGCATTGCAAAGTTAAACATCACATAAACAAATATTTGACCCAGAAAATGACATATTTGTATATATATATATATAAATGTATATAAATATATATAAAAATATATATATATATTTGTATAACTTCGATTTTGGGGTCCGATTGCCAAACCCATATCCAACCCGAAAACCATATTGGTAGTTCGGTTATGACCCACAACCCGAATTTTTATTTCGGTTCGGTTCGGTTTTTGATTATCGTGGGTCAAACCCAAAAAATAGACGCCCTAAGTAAATATAAATTAGAGTTATGACCGCTTTGAAACAGGTCGGGTTGGATTCACCAAGAGTCCTTTTAAACAGAAAGGTGGGTCCGTCTTAACCTCCCAAGGATGATTATTTCCGATGATTTCCGACGGTGATGATTTGTGTCAAACTTGACAAACCAAAGGAATGATTGCACAGTTTGCTTTAACTATGTAATAAGTAACTATGATTACAAATGTCTGCAACCCTAAATAATATGATTTTAGAAGGTTTCATACATTAAAAGTACATTTTCAGCAACCCTTAACTTACTTGTTCGAGACATATAACCAATTTCTTTCTACGCTTTCGTTTATAAATTTTCACGTTTGTTAGTGTCTCGTATAGTGTGGTGTTAGGCTATTGAAGATTGTTGCTTTAAAATTATATTTTCATTTTCGGGTCTTATCTGGTTGACCCATAACTGGATATTATGTAAGCAAACTCGATACGATAACATTTTCGGGTATTCGAGTTCGGGTAAAAATAATCCCATAAGCCTTTTCAACTCAATTTAAATCGGTTCGATAAGCCTTATTGAGTTCGGTTTAGGTCCACCTGACCCTAATGACACCCGTAAATATAACGACTTGGCAACTTAATCTAGATGATGTACGAATGAAGGTTTTTAGCTTTGATGTTTCGGTGAAGTTTAAATTTTGTTGGTGTAGTGATGATGAAATAAATGAGGCAATCCTGGCATGTATATCGTGTGGCTTTGATCCGCTGTTTCTTAAAACAAGTTATAAGGAATGTTTAAGTATTTTGAAATTTAAGCAACACACGACCGCATCATACCTCGTTATCTTTGTCTATACTAATACTTAAAACATTCACATATGATTCTTCAAAATGATAAATAAAGAAATAGTAAAAAATTTAAATTCTTTATATATACCAGAATGTAATATGAAATCGGACATTTTATACATGGTCCTAGGTTGAACACCGGATCAATCCGGTTGTGTTATCGGATCACGAGTTTGACTGTGGGTCAACTCGGTCGAGTCACCACGTCAAGAGTTCGACCACCAAGTCACGAGTTCGATCATCGGGTCAACCCGACCGAGCCATTGGGCACGGCTTCAACCACTTGTTTAACCCGCTCGAGTTATAGGGTTACCGGTTCAACCTTCGGGTCAATTAGCATATTGTTAACTATCTGTCGCTAGGCAACTTTCAGGTCATGAATTTGACCACCCAATCAATTAACATGTCGTTAATTATATGTCTTTAGACAATTCTGCCGCTATGCGCGGATAATCTAGTATTATCAATTGACAGATTCATGGATGAAAGGAGAGTTATACATAACCAAAAACACAAAAGTGATCGAGAAAAGTACCAGTCGACTCTTGAAGCCCCGATGGAAAAAAAGGATGTGAAAATCGAAAAATTAGTGCGAAAATTAGTATTTAAACAAGTGAAACGAGGGGGTAAATTGAAAATAAATTAGGGTATATTGAAATTTTTTCACGGATATCGAGGATTTGACAATATTCTTTAAAAGAGATTCTGATTCAATTTCTAATAAAAAAAGTACACTGACAAGTTGAGCATTTGATGGTTGAGCACCGTCAGTTGATCATTTAAAAAGTAACTTTAGTGGGACACTTGTCACATTTTTAATGGTGATGACTGAATCTGTCAAATTCTTTCCACTTGACCTAAGATTGATTATAAAATGCTCAAATTGACCATATTCGTCTTTTTCCCTAAAGAAATATATGCACTAAACTTCTTCATGTATAAAAGTAAAGATGTTCATGGATTTGGTTATCGAGTTATTGGATTATTCAATTCGGATAATCCGAGTAATTTTTCTTTTACCAACTTAAAAACCGAGTTAAATTTGGTTTTGGTTTTTGGGTTAATCCGAATTACTCTATTTATTATTAAAAAAAATACAGTATATAAATATATATATATACATATATTTAGCAAAAAGAATTATTTTAAATATAAAAATTATATTTTATATTAAAATTAAATTTTAATAATATTTATATAAGGAATGTGTTACTGTTGCCCATTAGCTAATTACCGACGAAAATATATAACGTCGATATAAGGAAGGTGTTGAAAAGAGGGCGGTGATAAAAAAAAAGGCGGTGTTAATTTGTTTATAAATATCGATCTTTAAAATACTGTGAAGCTCATCACCTATCTTTATAAATATAAAACATCGATCGTAAGATATACTATTTTGATATAAGGAAGGTGCTCAAATTTCCTTATCAATATCGATCTTTATAGATATAAATAAACTCTATCGATCGATCCTAAGATATATCACGATGAATAGGGAAATGTTACAGCATGCAAACTCGCACGGAATAGATGAAGCAGCTCGCGTTTTTAATTGTGATGAACTGGAGGTAAGAAAATTAGTTGTGAAGAAAGGAAAGAGGCTTCAAGACGATTTAATATTGAAGCAACACAATCTGAGATTGCTACTGGATAGTATTAAAGAAACTAAAGTTGTTATTGAAATCAATCAGAGATTGCTACCGGAGAGTATCGATCGAAAGATATATGGCTATATAAAAAAGGTACTATTCAAGAAAAGGAAGGTGTTCAAATATCGATCATATATCACGATGAATAGGGAAGTTCTACAGCATGCGGAAGTAAGAAAATTAGTGGTGGAGAATGGAAAGAAGCTAAAAGACGATTTAAGATTGAAGCAACACAATGTGAGATTGTTACTCGAGAGTATTAAAGAAACTAAAGATGCAATGGAAATCAATGATAATACTCTTCGACGGTACAAGAATAAAAATAGAAATACTTTTGGGTTTTATATTTATAAAGCTATTGTAAAGATTATTTGAAGTTGTAATAGCCTTTAATAAAACAATAATGATTTGTGTTTTACTATGATATTTTTACTTCTAATGTCTTATTACCGTGCTTCACTTTGGAGTATTTGTCTGTCTATGGAAGTATTATGTACGTGCATCACAGTCATAAATAATCAGTGAGCGTAAATGTTATAACAGACGGAGACAATGCAACAAACTGATAGGTAGAATCACATCTTTATATGCAGAACTGCAGACAACCTTATACTGAAGATCGAACCACTTGCCACATAAAATTGCAGAACTGAATGTTGACACAGAGAAGATTGTCACCACAGAGCCCAAACTGGACTGAATATGAGACCACCACAGAGCACAAACTGGACCGAATAAAAGACTGTCACCACAGAGCACCAAATGGAAGCCCGAAGTGAGAATAAACAACTTATCGTAACCGACACTTTATCGGATCAAATAACCATTGTTTCCAATCGATCTATTTAAACTTATTCAATCTTCTCGTAATCCACATGAAGCTTTTAAGTATAGAAGTCTATGTTGAAGGATGTCACACCTCAAAATCATCACTTTCACTCCCATCACTTCCCATAAAACCAACCTCAATCCAAGTATTTGGGGGCCTAATAGGTCTAATGTTCATTTAAAGTGTTTTTACACCTTATTTATAGTACGTCTTAAGCAGACGATGATTACTGGTTTACCTATCTTTGATAACAACAATCCATGAGTTACCATTATTATTATTACATTGATAACACCTCTCATTGAGCCTATTTATTTATCGTTATTTTTGTTTGTTATATAATGCATAAGCTTTTTGAAACCATTAAATCATATGCATTTTGAGAAAAGCAAGTCTCAAATAATCTGATAAGTCATCTTAGCTTCTTTCACTTTCAAATAATCTGATAAACGATCCCAAGCACCATAAGTGCTTATTCATCGTATCAAAGGGCAATAGTTTATAGTTTGATAAGCACTTTAAATAAACAAAATCCCAAAACCACCCTGTAAAATTTCATCATACAAGGATGTCCAAATATATATAAGGCAACTAATCAGCTTAAATGTTTAGTGTGCTGCAAGTCTCATAGGCCAGTATATGTGTCTGGTATATAGAATTTTTAGCACACTTTAGTGCAGCTACACAACTAAGTGGGAGTTTTGAAAAGCTTATTTAAGAAGCCAGGGACAGCTAATTAAAAAAGATTTGGCTTTTTTAAATCAGATGTGATAAGCTAATCCAATGCTGCAATTTGTTTTGACAAATCATAAGCTATTATCATATATTATCTTACCCAAACTTTGCCTAACCTCGATATGTTTGTTCACCGAAATTGTAATTCTCAGAAATGCAGGCCAGCATATAACTGCAGTCAAGAACACTTACTGAATCATGTCCATAAGTATGTGCCACAACCATACCTAAAAAATTACACCAAAATAAGCTCTTTCATATGACATTCACAAATCAAAATCTACCTTCGAAAATCTCACCAAGGAATTTATTTGTTAAATTATTTGATAAAATCTGTAAAAGGTCAAAGCCAAGCACCAATTCAGCCTAAGCTTAATTATTAAAACAATTTTCAAGCGGAAGATACCTCGCCACGGCTTGACCAAGTGATTTAACAGCTTTACATATAAAGTGCAACTACTAGGTCAAAGTAACAAAAAAAAAAGAAAACAAAAGAATCTGAACCTACCTGATTATCTGCATAAATATTTGCCTCGGCAAACTTGCCCAGAGTGTCTAAGATTAGAGGTGTTGCAGGAAGGGAGGTGGTGGAGAAAGGGGGCTAGAGGAAGGGAGGCTGAAGGAGGCGGAGGAAATGAAATCAGAGAAGGTTGTGAGTGGAAGGGAATCAAGCTCACGAATCAAGAGACAGCAACTTTCACATTGTCAGTGTGTACATGTTAGCCTATCTTCATATGATGTTTATCATATTTCATTAGTGGTTTCTTGTAAACAGCTAGTTTTGTCATGATAACATCTATAAAGAGATCATCGAATAGGTCAAGGGACCCCACAAATACTCTTTATCTATCTATATGGTACTGGTATACGACGAGGTAGAATACATTAAGAATATATTTGGGTAAGTTTCTTTGGGTCAACCTAGACATATTACCATAGCAAGAGACTGTAACATATCTATGCAGTTAACATCAGGGAAACTTTACGTTGGATCTTTGTTAAATGCATTCATTATGATGTGTATCATGAACTAAAAGACTTGAAAACCACAGTTTCACTGTGAACATAGAGGTCGAAAGATGCGTGGGTGATAATGGGCCAAAACGGTTATAATTGATGACAGACGGGATTGCATTGACCCAAAAAACAGTCTTTGTGCATTCTGTACAAAAAAAAAAAAACAAAGGTGTTAGTACTTGGTTGTATGCATATTTTTAAAACTGTAAGTTGTATGTATAAATTTTTTAATGCTATTAGTCGAACTCACTAAAAAATATAAACTTTGGGGAATGTTCAACCCCTTCGAGATATAACACAAACCAAATCTGCCCATCTATATGTAAATGGGTCGAAATTGCCAGTTTTTCTATGACATGAAGAACTTATACACCAACAGGTGCAACAAATTAACCGACCATACGATCAGGGGCGGACCTAGAAAATCAAGATAGGGTGTGCACTATGAAAAAAAATCTAGATCAAATTTTCGGGTCGGATTTTTTTTAATTCGAGTTATGCACGTCTAGTCGTGTTTTATGAATTTGAGCTTTAAAATTGAATTATTAATAAAAAATCGTTATTTTAAACTGATTTTTTTTCTTAATTTATATGAATTATCACTTGGTTTTGGTACTAATGAAAACGAAATATCATATACCTAGTCATAATGTAACATTTATATTTATGAACTAAAGTTAGAATATAAGTTTGAGAAATCGCAATTTACATCTCTAAAAGTTTTTAAAAACAAACCATTATAATCGTTTACTACAAACAAATTATCATTTAATATGATATTCTAATATATTTAAAACTTATGTGACAAACATGCATTGTTACAAACTTACTACTAGTCAACTACTCCGTATCAGTCTATTAGGTATTGGGCCTTTCAGCACGATACATATATAGTTATGTTGTTGGGCCTTTTTCTTTTTATCATTAATTTTTTATCCATGTTAGTATGAGAGAGAACATAATCCTAGACATTAAAAGTTCTTCTTCTTCATTCATTTTTATTGCAGGCTACTGTGTATATCTCAGTTGCAGGGTACAAACACTAATTTTTAATCATCTCTGAACAATGATAACTTGAATCTGGGTATGCATCTCACTTTTGATGGGTATGCACTTTTCCTTATTTCATCGAAAAAATCTTCAAACAAATTTTTTTTACACTACAAGAAAAATTCCAGGGTATGCAAGTGCATACCCACCCTTGGCTGTACGTCCGCCCATGCATACGATGATGAAGAAAAAATATACTAGTATCTAAAAGTAGCAATACTTGCCTTTAAGCATTGCCTTGTGTTCACTACTGCCTGGAGGAGTGGCAGCCAACAGCGATCGTGGTAACACGGCCCACCTACATCACCTGAAACACTAATTATCAGATCGCTGAGAATGCAAGGCACGTTGCGAACGGTAGGTATAAACTGGTTTGCAATGAGGAGGATTCTAACTGTGATGTTAAGTAATAACCTTATACCAAAGGTGCTTATGAGGTGAAGTTGTTAACGGAGTTGTCTTGGTGTCGTTTAAGATGATGTTTGGGTGTCGTTGTTAGAGGCGCTTGATGTTTTATTTTGTTGTTTGGCGGTTTTTAGAGGTGTTGTTGTAGGTTTCGTTGTCTTTATATTTTTAGGCGTGTTGTAATTTCTAGTTTCTTGCTAGAGAATATTTTATTATATAAAAAAAATTGCCGTTAAAAAAGAATAAAAAATAAACTGGTTTCCGTAAATGCAAGCCAAACATTATATTTAACATCACAAACAAAAATTGATATAAGCTATTAAGATCATCTAGTGCTAACAAGATGAATGTACCTATTAAATTGCAAAAAGAAGAAAAAGTCTATAACTAGTGCATGAACAGCAGATCCGGGGAAAAAGTACATGAGTGCAGCATATTCCACATTGCTTGATATAGGATCTGAATGCATCTCAGAAGCACCTAAAGGAAACTTGACACTCAATATTACTATGCGCTATAGAGACAACAGAAATATGATTGCATTCACGAGGAGACTCTTTGTTCTCAATAGCGTCCGAGGATGGTTTCGGGCTTTGCAGGACTAGGACTTTTTGACATAACCTTTACTGTGAGCCATTTCAAGTTCCTTTTATAATGGGTTGCTACTAGCTTCAGATGGTTTCACTGCAGGTATTGCCCTCATCTTGTTTAACTGGTAGGGTGCAAACACTATGCTGGGAGGATTCAACTTGTGTTTCTTTTGGGGAAAGAGATCCATTAACTAGTTATATATGAAATGATGCGATAGGTTTATATTAGTTTTTTGTGATTGTTTTGCTTTCTGATCTATCAATACATATTTCAGTATCCTTCATACATACTGTTTATCTTCTTGTGTAATATTTCAATTAGTTTCTTCTACTCATATCCCTATCAGATGGCGATTTGACCCACCCTGGCACATAGCATTATTTAGGCCTCGTTTGGTTCGCTGTAATTCAACGTAATTAGATGATATAATTGTAATTTGATTACATTACATGGGTTGTTTGGTTGCATAATAAATAGAATTGTAATTTAAATTATATTATGTGGGCTGTTTGATTTGCGTTATAATTGTAATTCTGACATTACAATTACATTTATAAAAGGAATTTAGATTACTTACGAAATTTGGATTACTTAAGGCCGATTATTATTTTGTTTATGAGACGCCCGAACAGGCAAGACAAAATATGTCGCCAGAGAGAGTATGAGACCAGAGAACCCAAGCTGACTGGGATGACTTGGTTGAATAGTGGCCACATCCTGATAGGGTGGCAAGAAGTGCGACTAATGCCATTAATCGATCTAATAACACGGTACCGACCACTCGAGGCAAAAAAATCATTCGCGCAAGGAAGAAATTGAATATGTAAGACTCTTTATATTTTTTGTGGTTTTATTAAAGGTGTTTATATTATTTAGGGCTATTTTAAAATGAGGACCAAAACCATATGTGCACCTAAAAAATAGCTCAAGGGACTATCAATTAACCTATTATCCTATTCCACCTACTCGACCTATTCGACCAATTCGACCGTTGACACATGACATTTGTGCTAATGATTGGGTTGTACAAGTGGGGCCTCCACAAGTACATGCAAGTACGATATGTGTAAGTGCACTTGTTATTCGACTACCAGTCACATCCATTATTCGACCCGTACTTTTTGGATAAAATAATATTTTTAATAAATTAATCACCAATTATTATATTATTCGACTTTAACATATAAATTCTTCGACTCGTACTTTTAATTAATTAAAAATATATTTTTTTTCCCAAATAGATCATTTTGTTATTCGACTTGTACAATTAACTTATTCGACTTCTACTTTTGAATGTAATTAAAATAACTTATCCATTTACCCAAGCCCATAAAACCATTTTACCCCGCACCTAATTACTGGTAACCACACATATTATTCCCCAATCCCAGCGATCCTTTTCTCGATTGATGTTCCCCCAAATCTTAAACAATCATCATCACGACGATTGTTTATCCACCTTCCCAAATCTTAAACAATCCCAGCGATCCTTTTCCCGATTAATTATTGGTAACCACAAATATTACTCGATTGAATCGACTGAGAGTGAATTGTAACATTGGTAGCTGCTGATGTTAACCCTGGTGAAGCCGTTTAGCAAATGTAGATGTCGATGTTAACCCAGATGCTCATGTTAACCCAGATGAAATTACACATACAAAGGAACCTAAAGTAAGTGTTCGTTCACGATTGAATATTATTTCCACCATCAAATTTAAGTTGAAGACGTAAAAAATAAGGATTTATTGTTTAGGAGTTGTGTATTTGGTCGATGGTTAGATTTTCCCAAATCATCGTATGAAAATCATATGCTACATTAAGTTTTGCAAACACAAGAGGAGGTTAGTGGCTTGCGTAGTGATTGCCCTCTCATTAAGATTAGAATTGGCGATATTAATCTGCAGTTTGGGAGGGAGGATTTTTGTTTGATAAATGGTTTTAGACGTGGGCCGTTATTATTAGATGAGAGAGAAAGTTATTCATTTGTTGAACGTGTTTTTCCTGAGAAGATGAATAGTAACATTAAGAATGTTAAACAGCGGGAGTTTTCGAGCTGATAAATGTTGATCAAAAGTGGTCTAAGTTAGATGAAAGCGATGTTGTTAGGGTATGTTTGTTTTTTGTAGTGGAGGCCATATTTATGGGACGCGAAGATTTTCTGAATGTTCCACAACATTTGTTGAACCTTGTTGAAAATTTGTCGGCTTGGAACTCGTTTCCGTGGGGAGAATATATGTGGCACATTTCTATACTAAGGCAGTAAAAGTTGTGAAAAAGAAGAAAAAAGTAGCAAAGAAAACACCCGGTTACAACCTGAATGGGTTTGTATGGGCCTTTAAGGTTAGTAATAAATTTGATTATTAAAATTTGTAAATTATCCTCTTGTTTTTAATATTTTTGATATAAGTAAATTATCCTTTGGACATGTAGATCTGGATTCTGGAAAGCTTTAGTAACAGCAACCTATGATGGTCTAAACAAGAGGATGTCATACCTCGAGGTCTTTGGTGGAGCCCAAACGGGTGGCGTTTTAGTTAGGTAATAATAGTAATAGGATCTTCTATTTGTATATTTGACGACCCCAAATTGTAATGTATGATTTGTCAGTATATCCTTAGGGTTCGGTACCAATAATTGAACTAGTTCCGACAGCCGAAGAGGTGAGCCAAGAATGGTATAGTCGAAGCCTGTCATTCTTCCGGGGGATGTCGTATCTTGTATCTAAGCATACAAACCTAATGGAACAATACCCTTTTCACAAAACCTGGTAAATGTATCCACCCTTTCGTCACAATTGGAATGTAAGAAACCTAATGTACAATCTGTAAAAGTAACCGATACTGACGTAAAACCTGTAAAAGTACCCGATACTAGCTTTGGTGATGTGCAATACGCTGAGGTTCCCAAAAATCTGTCTGGGGAAGGTACTTCAACACCAAGCATTCAAATTCCTAACCTTATTGGAACTGGTTTAGGGGTTGGGTTAAAAAATAATGAGGGTGTAAGTAATGAAAAACCATTGTGTGTTCCTGATGTTGAATCTGTCAAGGTGGAGAGAGTAACCAACGTACCTACTAGATTAGATAACCGTATTATGAAAGTTGTAAATAATCTCTGTTTAGTCGTTTGTTTGGTTAAACCAATTATGAAGACTAGTTTGGATGAGTTTCGAAATTCAATTCTTGATGTTGTATGTGCAACAACAGAGACTAGTTACGATTTTAGTCTTGCCGATGATAATTTGTTTGAATGCCCTGTGCAACAGCAGACATTTGTAAAAAACACGGATTCTTTGTATAACGACTCACAACCATCACAAATGGAGTGTTTGCTTAATGCGTTGGAATTTGTTACACCGACAGTACATGATACTGATTTCCTTGTTGGAGAAAAAGTAAACAGAAAAATGATGATGATATAGTCGATTGTTCCCGAAAGGTAACCCGAATATTCATTTATTTTAGAAGGAAAGATTTAGGTTACCAACATTGTGTTCTTGTCAATCTCTTATAAGAAATTTTGTTTGCGATGTAGTTTGATGTTGACGTGAAGGGTAACATGGTTGATGAAATTGAATCTCAGAAGTATAGGTTAGATAATATGATTGATGGCTTCTTTGGAGATAACACGGAATAAAAATTGGTGAATAGTCAAGAGGTTAAGGGAGACATGGGGGTAAATATAGACATGGACGTTGCACATCAGAACGATGTCCAGAATCTGTTAGATTTGAAGAACCCTTATGATACACTATTAAAGGTTTGTAATAACTTTAGTTTATATAAGTATACATAAACTTATCGTGTTATTGATGTTTGATTTGTAAAACTTCATTTTTCAGGAAGAGAATATGAATCTTGACAGGTTAATAACAGATTTTAATGTTGATCGGACGACGCAGTTGTCTGTACATGGACCATGTAATGTACGTATTCCCTTTTATATATTAGTTACTTATTATCTAGATGTTATTTTGAGAAAACCGTTCTGAAAGTAGTATCTGTTAATCATTTTAACTTTTCAGGAACGCAATGTGGTGCAACCGAATGATAGGCCGGCATTGGATTCAATTCTTGAATATGTCAGAATTAAACCTTGTGTCTCTGTAAAGGCACCACGTAAAAGGAAGCCAGGGGTGGCATATCAGGAGCCGTATGCTCAACAACGGTCTACTACTGATCCTGTTAAAAAAAACCCGTTCACGTTTGAACAACGAAACTATAGGTTTTGATGGTGGATTGGTCCACCGATTTGAACCAATGAAAAAAATGAACCTGTATTCGAAGTAGCCTACGCCCCACTTGAAATGTTTAAAGAGGTAAAATACTTGGTTTTTGGTTTTTATTAATTTCCAAGATTATTAGTTTTTCATAGGTGTTACCTCAATTTTCAGGATTTGAAACGCCCTAAAAAATGTCACCGCACAAAAGTTACAGTTCCGGCATATTAAATTGTTGACAAAAAAGGCTTCCATTGAAAATTCTTTTTCGTTGTTCTAATTTCCATGGGTCGAGTATGGACAAGTCATTAATGAGACTAATAAGTGTGAAAACACTTATCCTTTCACCACTTAAAACAAGTAAAAACGAGACCAAAACATGTATTTAATGTCGTAAAAGTCGGAATTATGCGTGGTTTGTATTTTTATTGTGTTTTAGGACAAAAATATGAAAAAGAAAGAAAATACGGGCTTTCACGGGCTTTTATCGAAGAAAAAGACAAAAGACGAAGTCAAAAGATCAAAAGTGCAAGAAGAACGGAACTCAAAGGCCTATCTGAAGATTTATCAAAGAAAAAGTCTAAAGATGGACGTTTAACGAAGTCGAAGAACCAAGTATAATAAAAGAAGAAAATCAGAAGACTAATTCATTTTATCTATCGACAAATCCCGAGACAAAGTCGAGAAATACGAGTTATTTAAAAAAGACGAGAAGACAAGAGAAAGAAGGAAGCATCAACACCAACTTCCCTTCCCTTATATATAGTCTCCTAATCTATCATTTTAGTTAGTTAGTTTATTTTTAGTTTTTAAGTAAGGTAATTAGGAGTAGGTGTCTAATACTTTCTCTCTCTAGAATTTTCTTTCAAGTTTGCTTAATCTTTCATCTTTTAATCTTGTATTTTGAATCTTAATCATAATTAATTCAAGCTTATTAAGTATTTCTCATTCTTCGTTTCTTAATCTTAATCTTTTGGTTGACTTTGTTAATCATGTAGTTTGTTTAATCATGTTGATTGTTTGATTGATTTGCTTATTAGATTGTTCTTATTGATTTGGTGTGTTTCTCGTTTTAGCTTATTGTGCTTTTTGATTAACTAGTGTTTAGCTTATTTTCATTTAAGCGGTTTTTATAGTTTTAATCTTTTAAAAGTTGATTTTAATACTTAGATTATATAGTGTTTTTAAAGTTTTTAATTTGTGGCTTATTAGCTTTTTCTTAAATTTAATTTGGTTAAGTGCTTATTGGTTTTTTCTTATTGACAATTTGTTTCTTATCCGGGTTTAAAAACCCTTTTCCCGAATTAGATACATTTTAGTTATTCCGACTTACTTGCACATTGTTTCATTCCGAATTATATATAGAACAGTATTCCAGATTAAGTACAAGTCAATTATTCCGGATTAGCTTTGGAATAAGTATTCCGAATAAGGTGGGAAAGTAGATATTCCGAATAGGGCTAGAAAACAGATTCCGGATTACGTATAAATTTATTCCAGATTAGGAGCGTTTCTGCGGATTCCGGATAAGGTCTAGGTAAAACATTCCAAATTGTGTATAGAAGTTATATTCCGGATTGAGTGCAGTTCTAGTATTCCGGATAAGGTGGGAAATCATTCATTCAGGATTACGTGTTGATCTCACATCCCGGATTAGGTAAAGAACCTTTATTCCGAATTATGTGTTTAAGATTATATTCCGGATTGTTTACAAGTATTGGATTCCAGATTATGTATATACTTCATATTCTGAATGAGTTCAGATTCTACATTCCGGATTGTGCCCAGTTTTAGTATTCCGACTTATGTTTTGCTTGTTTTCCAAATTGTTTTCAAACTTTATTTTTCCCGCCATTTTTATTTAGCTTTATTTTCAATTGTTTTGTCTTAGGTTATTTTTAAAATTACTTTTCATCAAGTTTTTAAAGTTGCTTAATTTCCTTTGTTTTTTAGTTTATATCTTTAAAGTTTTCATTTTTGTTTTAAAATAGGTAATCAACGACATTTGCTTTTTACCAAGAACAACTGAGTCGCACTTTCAACCGTGGTGAAATCGATTAGAAATTATCAAAGAACCAAAATTCATATATTAAAATGGCGCCGCTGCCGGCTCTTTTCGTAAAGATTAACGGTTTTTTGTGAGAGACGCGTTGGATTTTGGGATCCGTTCACTTTTGAACGTTATTTTTCGTGTTTAAATTTTTCAAAAATCCATAAAAATAAAAAAATTCAAAAAATTTCTAAAATCCAAAAACATTATAAAAAATCATAAAAAGCATTTCTTTTTCAAAAAAGTTTTGCACCAAAAATATTTTTTTTTCACGTTAACTTTTCTTCATCTATTTCTTTGCTATCCTTTTCTTTTGTAGGTGTATGCGTACCCGTTTACGAAGAAGGAAATCCATTCAAGCCGCTACTATTGAACCTCCTGTTGTCAATACAATGGAGAACCGTCCAATGATTGAGCTCTTACAATCACACATCGAAGGCAACGATGATGCGATTGTGGTGCCGCTATTGACGCCAACAACTTCGAGCTCAAAACCGGGTTTATTCAAATGGTTTCCCCAACACCTTTCTTGGGCCGCACTCATGATGATCCTCACGATCACATCAAGAGGTTCGTACACTTATCGAATACTGTAAAATACAATAGGGTTTCACAAGAGGCAATTCGTTTGCTCCTCTTTCCTTTCTCTCTCGAGGGACAAGCCCGGACTTGGCTTGATAAGGAACCACCCCAAAGTGTTGCAACATGGACGGACCTTGAGACAAAGTTCATAAATTATTTCTTTTCACCCTCACATACTACTGCTTTGCGAAATGACATCATTAATTTTGAACAAAAGTACGGTGAGACATTTAGTGAATCTTGGGATCGTTTTAAGGAACTTTTAAGAAAGTGTCCACGACACGGTTTTACAAAGGTACATCAAATTAATACTTTTTATAATCGTTTAACTTTGAATGACCAATATTCACTAAATAGTGCCTCGGGGGGTAATATTCTTGTGAAAATTATGAATGAGGCTTGGGCAATTATTGAGAACAAATCCAAAGTCCAAACCAAGAGTGTTAGGGCTACTATGGCTAGTGCTAGTACTAGTGAAACCGACAAGAAAATTGATGTGCTTACTTCAATCATGACAGACCTTGCTTTACATGTTAAGAACAATGTGCAAGTTAATGCCCTGAGTGAGTCATGTGAGATTTGTGGTGGATCACATTCATCCTAAATTGTTATAAGGTTCATGAACCCTCTCAACAAGAAGTGTATGCTTATAACACTAATGAGAGGGTGCATTTTAAACCAAATGTGGATGCTAATAATCTTTCTTATAGATCTACTAATTATTTGGCTCCTCCCGGTTTTCAAACTCATGCTAGACCCCTTCCTCAATTCACCAATGCCGAATACCCACCAAGGAACCAAGGCCAACAAAGGAATAATTATCAAGGGAATTCTTCCAACAATAAAAGGAATTTTAATTCAAACCAAGGGAATTTCAATGGTCAAAATCAAGGGGATTTTAATGGGCCAAACCAAGAGTTTCAAAATAACAACTTTACCAAGGTTTTCATAACAACAATGGTTTTCAACCACAATTTCAAAACCAAGATTTTAATAATCAAGGGTTTAATAATCAAGGGTATAATCAAATGAACATGCATAATCCTCAAATGGACTTGGTTCTACAAAAGTTGACTGAACATGAGCGAACCATGAAAGAGATGCAAGAATCAACCGATAGGAAATTAATGCAAATGCTTCAAACCCTTCGTCCCCAAGGTGCCCTCCCTTCTAACACCGTGACCAATCCTAGGGCCAACGTTAATGCCATCACTATTAGGAGCGGTAAGACCACCGAATAACCTTCTTATTCCCCACCTAACCAAGGACCCAGGATTCCTTCTACTTCTACCTACCGTCCTTCACCTTCTACTTGTGAAATACCACCCGTTATGCCTTCGTCTACACCTTATGTCCCTGTTATACCTCAAGTTTATACCACACCTTCGGTTCCAAAACCGGTTCCTCCACCTTCCACTTCTACCCCTCCTCCACCCAAGGATGTGACTGAGCAATCTACTCCAAAGCCTTCATCTCAACCCAATATACCTTATCCCTCAAGGTTGAGGAAAGAGAAATTGAAGAATAAGGATGATATTCAAGTTTCGAACTTCCTAAAAATGTTCAAATATTTATATTTTAATATCACCTTTGCCGAGGCTCTCGCTCACATGCCTAAATATGCTAAGATGTTTAAGGATCTTTTAAGTGATAAGGAAAAGTTGCTCGATATTGCCAATACCCAATTTAATGAGAATTGTTCCGCCGTTGTTTTGAGAAAACTTCCGGTTAAGTTAGGAGATCTCGGTCGATTCCTTATTCCTTGCAATTTTCCGGGTGTAGAGAATTGTATGGCTTTGGCGGATCTCGATGCGAGTATCAATCTTATGCCATTGTCCGTGTGGAAGAAATTATCTTTACCCGAGCTAGTCCCCACTCATATTACATTGGAATTAGCTAACCGATCGGTTGCTTATCCGATGCGGATAGCCGAGGATGTTTTCGTTGGATTAGAAAAATTCACTTTCCCCGCCAATTTCGTTGTCGTCTACTATGAAATGGATCCCCATGTTCCCTTAATTGTGGGACGACCCTTCTTGAGAATCGGGCGTACATTGATTGATGTAGCCGCGGGTGAGCTTATCATGAGGGTCGGGGATGATAAAATCGTCTTTAACATGGGTAAACTTTCCAAACGTCCCGATGAGCCCGAATCCGTGAATTTCATCGATGTGCTCGATGAAGCATGCAAAGAACATTTTCACGAGGCTTGTAAGCGCGGGACTTCTCCTTTACCTCATGTTGAGAACGTAGCTTCTATTGCTCCATCATTGACTCCATTTGGAGAAAGTGACTTTCTATTAAAATATTTTGAAGCAAGTTAGGGGATGTGGATTTAAAATATGACGATTCTCCCTCCAATTGGGAAGAAGACATTCGTACCATTGAGAAACTTCTCAATGAGGACCATATTTCTCCACCTACTCCTAAGGAAGTTACAAACGATGATCCGAATTTGATTAAGCCTTCCACGGATAATCCTCCGAATTTAGAGCTTAAGGATTTACCGTCTCATTTAGAATACGTTTTCCTAGAAGACAATAAGAAATTACCCGTCATCATTGCAAAGGACTTAAAAGAGGATGAAAAATCGCGACTTATCGATGTGCTTAAGAATCATAAGAAAGCAATTGCTTGGAAAATCTCCGACATCCAAGGAATTGATCCTAACTTTTGCACTCATAAAATTCTCATGGAAGATGACTTTAAACCCGCAATCCAAAGTCAAAGAAGGGTTAATCCAAAAATTCATAACGTCATCAAGAAAGAAGTTATCAAACTTCTAGATGCGGGAATGATTTACCCTATTTCAGATTCGCTATGGGTTAGTCCCGTCCATTGTGTGCCTAAGAAAGGCGGAATAACCGTTGTTCCCAATGAAAACAACGAGTTGATTCCTACTCGACTTATCACGGGTTGGCGAGTTTGCATAGACTATCGCAAGCTCAATGATGCCACTAGTAAGGATCATTTTCCTCTTCCTTTCATGGATCAAATGCTCAAGCGTTTAGCGGGTAATGACTATTATTGCTTCTTAGACGGTTTCTTCGGGTATTTTCAAATTCCTATCAATCCAAAAGACCAAGAGAAAACCACATTCACTTGTCCTTATGGAACATTTGCTTACAAAAGAATGCCTTTTGGCTTATGCAATGCTCTTGGGACTTTCCAAAGGTGTATGATGGCTATATTCCATGACATGGTTGAAGAAACTATGGAAGTCTTTATGGACGATTTCTCGGTCTATGGTGATTCTTTCTCATCTTACCTTGCCAATTTATAACGTATGCTTAAACGGTGTAAAGACACTCATCTCGTTCTCAATTGGGAAAAATGCCATTTCATGATAAAAGAAGGCATTGTTCTCGGTCACAAAATTTCAAATGCAGGTATCGAAGTCGACTGTGCTAAAGTTGACGTCATTACTAAGTTGCCTCCACCTACCATCGTCAAAGGAGTTAGAACTTTTTTAGGTCATGCGGGATTTTATCGTTGTTTCATTCAAGATTTCTCTAAGATAGCTCGACCAATGACTCATCTCTTAGAAAAGGATGCTCCTTTCATCTTTTTTCAAGAATGCCTCGATTCTTTTGAACTTCTTAAAGGTAAATTAACTAAGGCACCGGTCTTAGTCTCTCCAAATTGGGAGTTACCTTTCGAGCTCATGTGCGATGCTAGTGATTTCGCGGTTAGAGCGGTTTTAGGTCAACGAGTGAACAAACACTTCCAACCAATCCATTATGCTAGAAAAACAATGACGGGGCTCAATTGCATTATACCACTACCGAAAAAGAGCTTTTAGCCGTAGTGTATGCTTTTGAGAAATTTCGCCCCTATCTTGTTCTTTCCACCACCATCGTTTACATCGACCATTCCGCCTTGAAATACTTGTTGACCAAGCAAGATGCTAAACCGAGACTCCTTCGTTGTGTTTTTCTCCTCCAAGAATTTAAAATCAAAATTCGTGATAAAAAGGGAGCGGAAAACCTAGTCGCGGATCATCTTAGTAGACTCGAGGATCCTTATCAAGGGGAACTTCTTAATCAAGAGATTAATGAATACTTTCCTCATGAGGCCTTAATGTCTATTAACTCCAATCTTGACGATACCCCATGGTTTGCGGACATTGCAAACTATTTAGCGGGTGGTGTTCTTATTAAAGGGTTAACGTCCCAACAAAAGAAAAAATTCTTTAAGGATATTAAGCACTATTATTGGGAAGACCCTTATCATTTCAAGCAATGCGCGGATCTTGTCATTCGTCGGTGTGTTGATTGGCCGGAAGCTTTACTAATCCTTGAAGCTTGCCACAAAGGACCCACCGGTGGTCACTTTGGTCCTAACTATACCGCAAAGAAAGTTTTTGACTACAGATTTTATTGGCCCACCATTTATCATGACGCTCATGAAATGGTTAAGCATTATGATGCTTGCCAAAGACAAGGCAAGATCACACATAAAGATGAGATGCCTCAAAATTTCATAAAAGAATGTGAAATCTTTGACGTATGGGGCATCGACTTTATGGGGCCATTTCCATCATCCAAAAGGAACAAGTACATCCTCGTAGCCGTTGACTACGTATCCAAATGGGTTGAATCAAAGGCTTTACCTACGAACGATGTGAGGGTGGTTGTGAACTTTTTGAATCAATTATTTGATCGATTCGGTGTTCCTCGTGCTATCATTAGTGATCGCGGTACTCATTTTGCAATGATCAATTTGCACGAGTCATGACTAAGTATGGTGTCAATCACCGTCTTTCCACCGCGTATCACCCACAAACTAATGGTCAAGCCTAGATTTCAAACCATGGACTTAAGCGAATCTTAGAGCGTACTATGGGAGAGCATCGTGCCTCATGGGCCGATAAGTTAGATGATGCTTTGTGGGCTTTCCGTACCGCTTATAAGACACCTATAGGGTTTAATCCTTATCCGCCTTGTGTACGTAAAGGCTTTCCACCTCCCCATTGAGTTGGAGCATAAGGCTTATTGGGCCTTGAAATGGGCTAATTTTGATATCAACAAAGCCGGTGATCTTAGGAAAATCCAACTCAATTAACTCAATGAATTAAGGAATGAGGCTTATGAAAACTCTTTCATCTATAAGTAAAAAACTAAGCTCATTCATGATTCCAAGACTAAGAACCGAGAGTTTCACATAGGTGATCAAGTTTTACTCTTTAACTCTCGGTTGAAAATCTTTTTAGGAAAACTTAAGAGTCGTTGGTCCGGTCCATTTACCGTTGCTAAAATTTTCCCATATGGTACTCTTGAGCTTTCTCAACAAAATGGGCCTAATTTCAAGGTGAATGGCCAACGAGTTAAGTTGTACTTTGGAGAGGACATCTCTCATGAGATGATTCCATCCCTCTCCACGTTTCCCTTGAATTACTTCTGGGTTGAGTTAGGCTCGTGACTCGGTTAACAAAAATAAGTGCTTCTCGGGAGGCAACCCGATGATCTATCCTTTTTACCGGGTTTTCATAATAAGTGTAGGGGAAGCCACGTAGGTGTTTGTTGTCTTGTTTCTTATGATGTGAATGGATTAAAGCTTTCAAAGATCCACTTTTGATGATATTTGACGACCCGTGATCCCGTGTACCCGTCTTCCCGGTTCTATCCTAAACACTTTTGATTCACTATTTTATCGATAAATGTTGAAATGGGAATCCCTTTAGTTGTCTCTTCCTTAGCACGATTTAAACAAAATGCACAATGTCCTAAGTGTAGGGGATTTTACTCCCACATGCATAAACATTGAGGACAATGTTTATATCAAGTGTAGGGGATACTTCTGTCGAAGTAATAAGTGGGATTTTCCATGAATATGTCCTCATTTTAACCGGAAAATTGATTTTTCGTCATTTTTCAAAAATTTTGATCTATTTTGGCCTAGTTGTATTTTCCTTTGTTATCGTTACTTTCTTTCATTGCTAGAATAAATTTTAATAAAATGGTTTTAATAAGTTTAGATGTTTTTGATATATTAGGCCTGTCATGAATCTTTTGACTCAAACCGATTTTACTCTAGCTAGTATCATTAACGTGTTTAAATCAAGTTTTGCTAGACTTTTATATAGGGAACTTTAAAACGCGAAAGTCTTAACTCATACGAGTTTAAGAACAAGAACTTTTCGCAAGTTCCTATAATTGATCCTGGAAAGTCGTTTATCAAGGGAACTTTAAAATGCAAATTCTAAACTTTAAAAAGTCTAAGAAGTTGCAAGATCCTATAGATGACTTGAAAACTCAAAACTTTGATTTAATAGGATAAGCATCCACAAATCTCATTCCTTGAGATTTTAAATTGTGGAGAATGAGAGATGATTGAGTCAATTATAAGTTTGGTATTATTTCATGAATTTATATGAATTAATTAGAGCTTTTTCTCCCATCGCTTGCTAATAAATAATTGCAATAAATAAGGTCGTACAATGTGAAAAGTTACTTAGCTTCTAGCACAAGATCGTTTAAAAGTTGCTCAAGATTAATTAGAGTTCATAGCCAAGGCATAACTTATTGAAGCGGGATGCGAAGATTGGCAAGTCCGAAAAGGCCCTAACAAGGCATGAGGGCTACATTTTGTTGCTAAATATCCAAAGTGACGTGAAGAATTATTTATCAAAAATCAATATGAAGGATCGAGACACACGAAGAAAAGCAAATACTCCCCTAAAGATCATGGAGAAGTCTATCCAAAAAGACCCTAATAAGGTATGAGGATAAATAGATCCAAGTCCTAAAAGGAGGCGGATCGTTGTATATCAAAATCCCAAATAAAGATTGGAGAAAAATGAAGAAGTCGTGGTCCAAGTTTGAAGAATCTCTCAAAAACTTCAAGTGAAGAAATTCCTATTATGAAGAGAAGACCATGTAGTAACCCGAACTTTAAAATCAACATTTAGACCGAGTTCTAATACTAATTCTATTATTCGGACCAATATTTATTAATCGACTTTTATTTCTCATGTTCGTTCGACGAATAATATTGATTTCTCGACTAGACGACAAGATTAGGGTTTTAAGGTATCGAATATGTGTCATTTATTAATTATCGGCAAAGTCTATATCCGTCATCGACCGTAAATATTGTCATTATGACATAGAAATATTTTATATTGTCGTCATTTTAGTTTTTCGTTTTACGAGGATTATTCGTTATTTACGTTAAGTCTTTAGGCAACATTCATTTATATAACACTTTAAAATTTATTAATTTATAAGCCCTCATTTATATATCGAAATATAAATGTTCTCTGAATGTCGAAGTTTTAATTTTATTGAGCGTTTATTTTTCGTGTTTTACGCGTATCTTTTAAATCGCGTAACTTTAAAAATATCGGACTTCAATAATACCCGCTTTACGAAGATTTAACAAAAGTTCAAGTTATACTAATATTACTTATGCCACTTGCGGCTTCACACCCATCACACACGTACACTAGACACATCTGATGATATCCTAATTTCTAAATCTCAAGTATATCTTACAACTTGAAAATGGATCCCACTCTCTAGTTATTATTATCATTTGTTCCTGGTTTCACGAGTTAAACTCACAACAAATGTATCATCATACTTTTGATACTAGTCTAGGTGATAAAGGCGAAAGTTAGCTTGTATCCGTTCTTGTGGTATTTGTTCATTCAAACAAACATCATTAATCGCTTGACGAATGAATTCTTGGGGCTGATTTTCAAAACGATTTATAAGGGTTATCTTGGGTCTTAATATTAATAGAGTTGTTATACTCTTGATTTGGATAAAACTTGGTTTGAAGATAGGTTCTTGTCAATTCCCTTCATCATCCATCCTTTGTAAGGATAATTATTTGCTTTTTATGTTGTTCCGATTTAATATGGTTATATATGTATCATTTACTGATTTCTAAGTATATTTATGTGATATTGATTAGTATGTAAATTTGAGACATTGTACAAGGTGATAAGTGATAAGGTATTTTGAAAATTATGAGACATGGTTTTGTAACTTATTAATGGAACTGTATTGACATCAGTAACAAAACGTGAAATATGGGATAGTTAAGTAGGTATTGGACCTTGGACTGACAAATAGGGTGATAGCCATATATTTTGTGGTGATTTTTCCGGGTGATTTGTCTTGTGACGATACTCGATGAATTAGATATGACCGAAACAGTAAAAAGGTGTCGAATCTGATCACCAGTTTTGAACGGAAGAAAAGTCCAAATATTTGTATAATGAACCCTAAATATGTAAAACTAAAAGTTGTAGCTAAACGTATGTATAACACACATGAATTGGATGGTTTTCTACGGATAAACGGTTTGGAAATGACGACCAAAACGGTGAGAATGAGTTCGACTGCCAAAAACAGCCAACTTACCTAAGTGATAAAAGGGGTAAATGAGCTATGATAAATATAAATTAGGGGCAATTGAACTTATAATAAGTAAACTAAATAAGTTAATAATGACTTTGGTAAAAATAACTCATCTACATTATTTATGGTTTAAGAGAAGCGACATAATCTGCGAGGGATGTCGGGAAATTGTAAGAATTGGACTATATTAAATTAACGTTTAACGTGACGATTTTTATAAAAACCGAAGTGGTATGACCCACTGATCGAGAAATAGAGACCCATTTACATACTCATAACTAGAATACCCGAGGCCCGACCAACGTGAAATATTAAGGGGACATTGTTTGGAGGCGTTTTAGGACCCGAAAAGCATATAAAGTGGATTTGGGCCACAAAAGCCCAACATACACTTATAATGGCTATTGAGCCATTATTGGACTTAAGATTCATAATAAGTGTGATATTGATTTTGAAATGGACTTAACTCACATGAATATGTAATGGGACACTAATGAGCTTTAATAGGCTTAATTATCAAAATGGGAAAATATATGGTAAATTGTTATCAAAAGTCTTATGAAAAGTTTTATAAAACTTATACAATGTCCAAACTTACTAAAGTGAAGTTTTTACAAATATATATGACTTATGTATAGTCTCGAGCCTAAGACGCGTCTCGTTATATTAGGTCTCGTACGATCATATGTCGACCGTTGGTCATCTCGTTCTCGAGCAATGAGCGACTGATATCTCGTGAAGTCTTGTATCGACTATTGGATGTTTGTTCCTCGATAAATGTGTAATAGCTATATCAGGTGAGTCTATAGCCTCGCTTTATAGTATCTTGTAAATGATTTTAACCCGCGAGGGGGAATACATGTTGCTTTATAAAATGAACACAAGTTATTTTTGGTATGCTGGACCCGAATATGATGATAAATGCCTAAGTACCATTGTCTTATGAAGTCCCTGAATTTCATGAACTATTAATTACCTTGCGAGGTAAACGCTAATAAATTTGATAGATCTATTTGGTTTGACAACCTTATCCTAGGGTATGTATCCTTGTGATCACCTGATAGGGATATAATGTATAAAAGGTCGTTGGTATATGACAATATTACCTGTTGTAGGGGCGCCGTAAGTGACTCGGTTTGACGTGTTGGTTAACGTTCAGTTGCATGAGCTTAAGACATTTATCGATATATATATGACTTGTCTGTGTGACAAGCTTGAGATGATTAAAATTCTTGTGTTCAAATGATGATTTGCAAAACCTATAGACTTGCTCAACCGTTGCGTTGATGTTTTTAAGCATGTATTTCAGGTAATCAAGATGGATAGCAGCGGAGCATGCGAGGAGGGAGTTAGTGCTTACGTGTCTAAAACTTTGTTTACTTTTCCATCCTTTGAAATGAATAAAATGCTTTTAAGCTTTTGTTGAATGTATTGTGATTGGTAACGGTTTTTGTGACCTGACGCTACTCTGACTTAATATATTTGGGATGGAAAACTTTTTAGACAATGTTGTATATTATTTTAACGTCTCTTTTGAGGTCGTTGTCTATGATTTTGTGCGATGTGCTATTAGTAGCGCCCCAATGTGGTATTCCGCTGCGTGGTAAATTGGGGGTGTTACAAAATGGTATCAGAGCACTAGTTATAGTGAACTAGGTCGTTTTCAAAACCTAGACTATAACTACTCTTTCGTAAAATTGTTTTGTTGCCTTACACAGTATCCACGCGCTCATGGCTCCTAGAAACCAATGATTGGTTGTGATAATGTGATTCTATGTGTATGTAGAAATGGTTGTATGTATATGTATGTACCTACTATGGTAGTTAAAGGCATTGCGCGTGAAGCAATGGTCCTTGCCTAATTATCGTACATTTTATAATGCGGTTTTGTATAGAATTTGGCCTCACCGCCAATCACCGATCTCGATAATTAATTTATTATTCGAATACGAGTATGAAACTCGTTTGATAGTTTGTTTACGTATATATTGTTTCTTAATCTATTGTATATCGACTAATTTAAGATCGATTGTTGTCATCTCATCGTGATGTGCCATTTTAGGACATCTCCTTTTGAAACGTATATGGTAAACGTATTATTTTATTTCTGTATTTCTTATGATTTTGAAGAATCATTTCTTCAAGGAGACATATTTTACATAATGTAACGTTTAATTTGATTGTGTATGGTTACGTTTTGTGACGAAAAGAAGGATGCCAATGTTGGACCTAAAATATATATACACCCAAATCAACTATATATAATTTGGGTACAACAAAGATATACTCATAGTAGTCATTAGTTGAGCAATTTAATATCTTGTATTTAAATGGAATGGGACATTTAAATATAGAGATTTTAAATCGCCCAACTATATGTAGTTTAAGGTTATCTTATTGAAATGGATTGGGACATTTGTATAAGAATGTTTTAAACCACTGGACCTTAGATTGTTTTTGGTTTCTTTATTCAAATAGAATGGGACGTTTGAATACAGAAATCATTGAGTAAGTTTGACACCCTGTACTTTTCTTGGCATTGAATTTGGTTATGATATCGTGTTTTGTGATGGTATTACTGAGTAGGATGATTTATAATCGTCTTGTTGAAATAAATTGGGACGCCTTTTTATTTAAACAAGAAAGTTATAAGTTCCCGAACCATAAATTTATAAATTCTTGTTTACATGGATTGGGACGCCTTTCGATGTAAACAAGAAATTATAAACAAGTGGGCTCAAGAGTGCTTGACTTGGTTTGTGATTATTTTTGTATACGGATGTATTTCTTCGAATCGTGTTTCGTTGGTACGAATCGTTCGTTTTCGTCGTCATTATGGTTATTATTGATTATCATCCGTGTACGAGTAACCTTGTTAGTCTTCTCTCGAGTTATAATTTGTTTATATGGACCATTTCTAATGTGTCCTAACTATCGCGAGCATTGTAAGCTAATCGTTAAGAACCATTACCTGTTCCGAGAACAGATGACTTGTTTAATCGATAGTAGTTGTGTACTTGTGGATTGACTGAGGATTAAGTTATCAACACAACTCATCGTAAATGAAAAGATCTTGAGGTTCTTTCTTTTTATTATGGATGGTTCATCGAAGAATATTTCAAATGTAACGAGAAAATATTTTGGGTATGGATCCGTTTGTGAGCACCCTGCAATGTCATCTGGGTATGGATCCGTGTGTGAGCACCCTCTGATGACGAAAATATTGTTCTATATGCATCTATGCAATCAAGATCGTGAACATCCTTTAACTTGCAAACTTTCGTTTGACTGGACTTATCTGAAAATCCTCTCAATTATTCTTATTTATCATGGCTTGGCTACTTAGCAAGCATGATTTAACATGATTGAATTTATTTGATTTCGCATAGCTTGTCTATTTTTCAAGCATGTCGTAATGTGATTATATGTGCCTAATGATAGCTTTTATATTTGATTTGGTTCAAAGTTCCTCCGATCGAGTAATGTATACTCCGAATGATTTCCGTGTCGATGAATTCGCTTTTGACGAAATAAGTTTGCATGTTCGAGATCAATGCAATTAGGTGATTTTGAATGACTAGTACTAATTACCTTGTCTTGATTATTTTGTAAAGTTTCGATGGACTTATGTGTGATCCATGCGATTTTCTTTTACGACGTAATTGTTTTTATCAGACCCGTGGACAATGTGTGTTTGAATTTGATCGACGTGATCACCGATTGTTTTAAATTGATTGTCGCATTGGAAAATTTCTCAAATGCGCCCAATTCTTTTGTCTCTTCACTTTACATGTGGAATTTTTCTAACCTATATCGACCGTCGCAAGTTTGATAAGCTAGTAGTAATGTACCTTGAGGCACTTCCAAAACCTGACGGCTTGTTAATTTTTCGCTTTCAATGGCTTCTCCTTCAAGTTATGTATTATTGTTTACTTATAAGGGTTAAAGCTAAATTTAAAACGTTCATTCATGGTTGTTATGTATACTCGTTGTTTTGAACTTAACATTCGTTAGAAACCTCAGCGATGACTTGTCTATCTCTCACCTCTTCGCCTTTAACCGAAGACTATTGAGACGAGTTAAGCGCTGGGACATCTCTTCCTAAAGGGGTAGATAATGTAGTAACCCGAACTTTAAAATCAACATTTAGACCGAGTTCTAATACTAATTCTATTATTCGAACCAATATTTATTAATCGACTTTTATTTTTCATGTTCGTTCGACGAATAATATTGATTTCTCGACTAGACGGCAACATTAGGGCTTTAAGGTATCGAATATGTGTCATTTATTAATTATCGGCAAACTCAATATCCGTCATCGACCGTAAATATTGTCATTATGACATAGAAATATTTTATATTGTCGTCATTTTAGTTTTTCGTTTTACGAGCATTATTCGTTATTTACGTTAAGCCTTTAGGCGACATTCGTTTATATAACACTTTAAAATTTATTAATTTATAAGCCCTCATTTATATATCGAAATATAAACGTTCTCTGAATGTCGAAGTTTAATTTTATATTGAGCGTTTATTTTTCGTGTTTTACGCGTATCTTTTAAATCGCGTAACTTTAAAAATATCGGACTTCAATAATACCCGCTTTATCAAAGATTTAACAAAAGTTCAAGTTATACTAATATTACTTATGCCACTTGCGGCTTCACACCCATCACACACGTACACTAGACACATGTGATGATATCCTAATTTCTAAATCTCAAGTATATCTTACAACTTGAAAATGGATCCCACTCTCTTGTTATTATTATCATTTGTTCCTGGTTTCACGAGTTAAACTCACAACAAAGGTATCATCATACTTTTGATACTAGTCTAGGTGATAAAGGCGAAAGTTAGCTTGTATCCGTTCTTGTGGTATTTGTTCATTCAAACAAACATCATTAATCGCTTGACGAATGAATTCTTGGGGCTGATTTTCAAAACGATTTATAAGGGTTATCTTGGGTCTTAATATTAATAGAGTTGTTATAATCTTGAGTTGGATAAAACTTGGTTTGAAGATAGGTTCTTGTCAATTCCCTTCGTCATCCATCCTTTGTAAGGATAATTATTTGCTTTTTATGTTGTTCTGATTTAATATGGTTATAATGTATCATTTACTGATTTCTAAGTATATTTATGTGATATTGATTAGTATGTAAATTTGAGACATTGTACAAGGTGATAAGTGATAAGGTATTTTGAAAATTATGAGACATGGTTTTGTAACTTATTAATGGAACTGTATTGACATCAGTAACAAAACGTGAAATATGGGATAGATAAGTATGTATTGGACCTTGGATTGACAAATAGGGTGATAGCCATATATTTTGTGGTGATTTTTTCGGGTGATTTGTCTTGTGACGATACCCGATGAATTAGATATGGCCGAAACAGTAAAAAGGTGTCGAATCTGATCACTAGTTTTGAACGGAAGAAAAGTCCAAATATTTGTATAATGAACCCTAAATATGTAAAACTAAAAGTTGTAGCTAAAAGTATCTAGAACACACATGAATTAGATGGTTTTCTACGGATAAACGGTTTGGAAATGACGACCAAAACGGTGAGAATGAGTTCGGCTGCCAAAAACAGCCAACTTTCCTAAGTGATAAAAGGGGTAAATGAGCTATGATAAATATAAATTAGGGGCAATTGAACTTTTAATAAGTAAACTAAATAAGTTAACAATGAATTTGGTAAAACTAACTCATCTACATTATTTATGGTTTAAGAGAAGCGACGTAATCTACGAGGGATGTCGAGAAATTGTAAGAATTGGACTATATTAAATTAACGTTTAACGTGACGATTTTTATAAAAACCGAAGTGGTATGACCCACTTATCGGGAAATAGAGACCCATTTACATACTCATAACTAGAATACCCGAGGCCCGACCAACGTGAAATATTAAGTGGACATTGTTTGGAGGCATTTTAGGACCCGAAAAGCATATAAAGTGGATTTGGGCCACAAAAGCCCAACATACACTTATAATGGCTATTGAGCCATTATTGGACTTAAGATTCATAATAAGTTTGATATTGAGTTTGAAATGGACTTAACTCACATGAATATGTAATGGAACACTAATGAGCTTTAATAGGCTTGATTGTCAAAATGGGAAAATATATGGTAAATTGTTATCAAAAGTCTTATGAAAAGTTTTATAAAACTTATACAATGTCCAAACTTACTAAAGTGAAGTTTTTACAAATATATATGACTTATGTATAGTCTCGAGCCTAAGACGCGTCTCGTTATATTAGGTCTCGTTCGATCATATGTCGACTGTTGGTCATCTCGTTCTCGAGCAATGAGCGACTGATATCTCCTGAAGTCTTGTATCGACTATTGGATGTTTGTTCCTCGATAAATGTGTAATAGCTATATCAGGTGAGTCTATAGCCTCACTTTATACTATCTTGTAAATGATTTTAACCCGCGAGGGGGAATACATGTTGTTTTATAAAATGAACACAAGTTGTTTTTGGTATGCTGGACCCGAATATGATGATAAATGCCTAAGTACCATTGTCTTATGAAGTTCCTAAATTTCATGAACTGTTAATTACCTTGCGAGGTAAACGCTAATACATTTGACAGATCTATTTGGTTTGACAGCCTTATCCTAGGGTATGTATCCTTGTGATCACCTGATAGGGATATAATGTATAAGAGGTCGTTGGTATATGACAATATTACCTGTTGTAGGGGCGCCGTAAGTGACTCGGTTTGACGTGTTGGTTAACGTTCAGTTGCATGAGCTTAAGACATTTATCGATATATATATATGACTTGTCTGTGTGACAAGCTTGAGATGATTAAAATTCTTGTGTTCAAATGATGATTTGCAAAACCTATAGACTTGCTCAACCGTTGTGTTGATGTTTTTAAGCATGTATTTCATGTAATCAAGATGGATAGCAGCGGAGCATGCGAGGAGGGAGTTAGTGCTTACGTGTCTAAAACTTTGTTTACTTTTCCATCCTTTGAAATGAATAAAATGCTTTTAAGCTTTTGTTGAATTTATTGTGATTGGTAACGATTTTTGTGACCATACGCTACTCTGATTTAATATATTTGGGATGGAAAACTTTTTAGACAATGTTTTATATTATTTTAACGTCTCTTTTGAGGTCGTTGTCTATGATTTTGTGCGATGTGCTATTAGTAGCGCCCCAATGTGGTATTCCGCTACGTGGTAAATTGGGGGTGTTACAGACCATTATTTCAAGAACGACTCTCAAGATTCGAAGTATGAAGTCAATGCCAAATATCGATCCGAGAAAGGTCTCAATCGTGAAACGAGTTATGCCAAGATATGAACTTTATGAGTTTTCGAGAAGCAGTTTCAAAAGATTTTGTCCTGTAGTTAACTATTGATTAAATCGTCCTACTTTATTTCCGGCCTAAATAAATTATCGAAATAATTCAACAATGCATCCTCGTGATCATTGAAGACAACAATAAAATATAAAAGATACACCTAGGAATAAGGGAGTCTAAGTGAATAATTAAGTCACATGAGTGAGTGTTAGCTTTACTAACTTATAATAACAATGATTTCGTTTTTAATCTTGGTATGGGGAACATGAAACTTGAGGGTGATAAACATTCATGACAACAAAGCCCTAATGTAAGTCTTATATTTCTTTGCTTGTTTCTCCTTTCTAACATTTTGTAATTTTCTATCTTTTAAGTTTCCTTATTGTCTAGTATTTAATAAAGGCCAAGGTGGGTTAATTATGATGGAAAATGTTAAACTATGCCTTGAAATTATGCATTTCATGAGGGCATTGCAATAGTAAAGTGTAGGGGATTTAATAAGTGTGAAAACACTTATCCTTTCACCACTTAAAACAAGTAAAAACGAGACCAAGACGTGTATTTAATGTCGTAAAAGTCGGAATTATGCGTGGTTTGTATTTTTATTGTGTTTTAGGACAAAAATATGAAAAAGGAAGAAAACACGGGCTTTTATCGAAGAAAAATACAAAAGACAAAGTCAAAAGATCAAAAGTGCAAGAAGAACGGAAGTCAAAGGCCTATTCTGAAGATTTATCGAAGAAAAAGTCTAAAGACGGATGTTTAACGAAGTCGAAGAACCAAGTGTAATAAAAGAAGAAAATGAGAAGACTAGTTCATTTTATCTATCGACAAATCCCGAGACAAAGTCGAGAAAGACGAATTATTTAAAAAAGATGAGAAGACTAGAGAAAGAAGGAAGCATGAACACCAACTTCCCTTCCCCTATATATAGTCTCCTAATCTTTCATATTAGTTTGTTGATACAAAAGTTGGGTGATCCTTGCTAGACCCGAATTAGGCTTAACTCCGGTTGGCTGGACTCCGGCTCCTGCACCAAGTGAATTATCTGGTTGGGATCCTGCACACTAAAACAACACGCGTTAGGCTTACCGTGGGAATGTTTCCCACGATTAGACTCCGGCGTGAGAGTAAGTAATCGGTTAGGGTTATAGGAATCGAATGAGATGTGAGTGTGTAGAATGTAATACCTTTGTGGAACCCTTGGGGGTTCCTTATATAGGCAGTGAAACACTAATGGGCTGTCACTGATGCTTCGGCCCCAAGGAAAGGATAAATACCAGATTTAGATTGATTGTTATCTTCTAATTATGGTGAGTGAATATCCTCTCCTTTGGGATAAATCCTAATCATAGTAGGAGTATGATTCTGTCTAACCCTGCACCGGGCATGCCAGGGCGTGGGCCGCACACGTGTGTGCGGTTACTGTTCATCTAAGCCCGTAAGCTCAAATAACATTATTCCCACCCATTCGTGATGGGCCGGATACGGGTAGTACCCGGGGGCCGGGTTCATGACCCGGCTGGGGACTATACGTCATCATGTCCCCCAGTCTAGTTTTTATAGCCGTAGGCGTAACCTCTAGACTATCAAGATGCTCCCCGGACGTACCAAGAAAGATCCTTAGGGAATGATAAATTTTTCAAAAATTCGTTTTGGCCGCACGTGGCAACCTGATTTAGGAATTTATTCCAATGATACCTCAGCCACACGTGACGACCGAGACAAATTAAATGTAGCATTGAATATGGTCTTACGTAAGACCGCATATCCCGACACAATTGACTGTTCACCTGCCAATTGACTGACAAAGTGCAAACAGTCAGAACCTCGAGCGGCGTGAACTACTGAGTCAGAAGTGACCTGTGGGTCCCACCTGACTGTCCATTTGCCACTTACACCCCAACCACACGATTCATGATAGTGGCAAACACGTGTCATGCATCCAACAGACCATGACTTGCAAGGCAACCCTATAAATAAGTCGTCCCTACGGCTGTGTGCAAAACACAGTCTTTTCTTCATTTCTGCCATTAAAGCTTTCCTTCTTATCACCACCTTCTTACGCACGGATCCCTTCCTACGCAGGTTAGAATACCACGCCCTTATCTTTTTTATTTAGTAATGGCTCAAAGAAACAACCCCTCTATTGGATCCGTGCTCAATGTAATGACCTAGGAGAAATTAGAGCACTTTTGCACTGATTTCTTCATTCCCAGCAACCTACACCATTCTCTCCCTGGTGCAGGGGACCTCATAACTGAGGCGCCCAGGGAAAGATTGGCCTATACACCCGTCTGTTCGATGCGGCCAACTACCGCATTCCTTTCACTCATTTCCTCGTAGATCTCTTAGGATATTATGACGTACATATTACCCAACTACACTGTATAGGCGCATGCAAGATTAGCCAGTTCGAAATCCTTTGTCGCGCAAGAAGAATCTCTCCTACCGTAGAGTTATTCAGGCTATTTTATACCCCTAGTTTAGTAAATGGTTGACTATCTTTTAAGAAGCGATCCCCAAACAGCCCCACATCCCATAACAAGGCCATGGACTCGTTGAAAAATTGGTACGACCATTACTGTTTCATCGACTCAATAGTGTGGCCGGCCTATTATGTCTTTAAACATAGATTATCTCCTGACCCTCCTCCGCGTGCCGATACATATAATCCCCAACATTCCCAAGAAATAGATAGGAATAGGACAGGGTTCCATAGAAATCTACCCGAATCATTCCTCTGTTTGCTAGGGATTAGCCGCAATTACTTCGGCTCATCCAACAGATATCCTGTGTTTTGGAGGAGGCGTGGTGAAGGTAGGTATAGCATCCGCACATCAAAGACGTACATACACCTATTGACTATAACTAACATACTTTGTTTGTTTTGGCAGAAATGAACTTCTTTGGAATCCTTCGTCAAGGTGATCCAAAACTTATACCAGAGGGAGCCCGTCCGAGACGTGAGAATGAGCTACCCCTACTCGAGCATACCCGGAACGTGACAGTTTCCCTAGCAGCCGTACCAGACCCCCATTCTAACGAAGAAGAAACGACACTCCTAAGAACCCTGTGGATTTTGACAACGAAGATGGTGACAACATGATGCTGGAAGATGAAGTCGGGCCCTCCTCGCTGCCCAAGACTGCTACCCCCGTACACGGGGAAGAGCAAGGTGACAACATTGAGAGGACCACCTCCAGTCTTCGCCAAATGTTGGGCGATGACGAGGAGGAAGTGCAACAAGTAGAGGAAGAGGAAGAAGAAGAGGAAGCCCAGCCCGCCCCAAGCGTACTCGTAGGAAGAACAAGCGGGTAAGGAGAGTTGCTCAGGCTGAGGTTGGTTAACACAATGCCCCCCAAAAAAAACTGCGCGAGGATCACCCCCGATATCAGTATGTTGAGAGCACCACCCAATCCTCCGAGACGGTGCGGGCTGCACCCGTGGATCCGGCCGTGCCGGTGACCAATGCCGCGCCAGTCACTCAAGTTCCCCCCACTACATCAGAACTAGAAAGGACCAATGTGTAAGTCTACCGCATTTGTTTGGTCAAAATATCCATGATCCAAGTAAGAGTTACGGTCTTCCTCAAACAATATTTTAATACTTATTCCAATTGTTGTTTGTAGGGATGAACAAGCTGGTGCCGCACCTCCCCAAGATGCACGGAAAGGGAAGGGGAAAGAAAATGAGAAGGAGAAGGAACCCACCCCACACACGGCCGCAACCAGATATGGCCCTGCCTTTGAGGAAGGTACCCCCACAGCTTCCCAAGAGGTCCCGGTGTCCGGCCCGCATACACAGTTCAACCTCGACTGGAAAATCACCACCGCTTCACGGATGAGACAGGCCGAAGAGTGCCGTGAGTATCTCAATAACTGCATCCCCCCTGGGCTGGTAAGAGATGTAAATGCACTAAACCTTGCGGATCTGGTGGATGAATACAACGGCGCCTTGGTTCATCAGATGGCCATGGGCACTTCTATGCGGGTGAGATTCGAGGCTGTTTTAGAGCATGTTGATTCCCTGAAGAGGAAGGTTGGTCGAAGAGAGAAGATGATTGAAGAAAATGAGGCCCAGATTGCCGCCCTCTAGTCCCAGCTTTCTACTGCCGAGGCGACTATTAAAGAACAATCAGCCCATGCCACTGCTCATGACTAACATGTAGCCGAGCTCGAGACTGAACTTGAGGCTACAATAACCAAGGTATGTATCTGCACCGCATCACGCCTACGTCACAATATCCTTCATTCTAATACTTGATTTATCACATATAGGTGACCGCGGCAGAAGCTTCAGCTAAGTCCTCTTCCGACCAAGTATCTATTCTCACAAAGAAGCTTGTGGACGCACATGCGTTGATCCGAGGTGAGGAGATACTGAAAGAGGAGCTTACACATGAGAGGGTCGTGGCCGAACAACTGAAGGAGGCGTCCACCCAAAAAGATGTATTGGTGAATGCCCTCATCTCCGAGCGTGATGATGTGTTATACCCCCAACTACTAGCAGCCATTGCCGGCCGTAGGTGGATGGTGGGTCATGGGACGCGTTTGGCCGTCACCAAGGTGTTGGAGGCTCCACAATTTGTTCAACAGTTTGCGGACCTCATGTCAGATGGCATCGACCACGGTCGTCATGAATGAATGGTCATGGCCGCAGAGCTAATAAGGAAGAAACAAAACTTTACAAAGCATGCCTTCTTCAACACCGGAGCTGCTGAGAAGATGACTGCTTCTATGGCCGCAATGCGAGATCTCCACCACCCTTTCTTGGCCGAGCTGGAAGCCATAAAAGATGCATCAAACAAGGAGATTATGGAGAAACTAAGTCTTGGTGCCTTTTCTTAGGACGAGGGACATTCCCGAACTTCCTTTACTCCCTCACCCAGCCACCTCACGCTTCCTATTTATGAAGACGTTACCAGAATTGTAGTTGGTGAACAACCATTAAGCGAGGTGCTGGAGATGAATGCAGCTCAAGCTCTAACGTGGTGAGATGTTGCCCAGCCTGGCTGGGGAGAAATGGGAGATAGGTAGGTTTCTCCCCCCATGTAGGATGCTCCTTAATTTGTTATAACTCCTGGATAATTTGGTTTGTACCTAAATATTCGTCCGTGGATGTCCACGACACTTTATCCTTTTTGTAACATTATTGTAAACATTTAGCATAATATTTATAAGTCCGTGGTGGTCACGGCAATTTTGATAATTGGAAACTTGCTTATATTCTGTTTAGATATCATGTATCTGTGCCGCATGACGTGTCACGTCTTACCTAGAATAAAACCAAGTCTATATTTTACTAGACGTGCGGCGTGCGTTTTTACCATGCAAAGCACTACGTGAGTGCGGCATATGGAAACTTATCACAACGTTTTGTGAGTAAGGTGTCTAGCAAGGATACATGATCCGCGTCACTGGGGTTGCATCCCTCTTATGTGACAAGTTGAATTATTAGGTTCACTTAATCCTCTTACCCCGCCTGGAGGCGTATAGTACATGTACGGTTATTGAATGAATGCATATGAATAAGAGATGGCACATTACAGTAATAACAACTAAATCTATACGACAATAATAGAATCTAAAGAATAAAACAGTTTGCACAAGAACGAGTCGTGGAGCTAGCTAGGCACCACGACATTTTATTAGAATGTTTACGTTTTTTGTTTTAACAAGAATTAGAAATCCTAAAAACAAAAGGAAACTAGAAAGCATGAAAAACAAAACAAAGAGAACACATGGATCTTCATTGAAGCCAGATATAGCGGAGTGTCCATGCGGAAACCGTAGCTTTCAAAGATAGCACCTTTTAAGATTGCAGATATTCCATGTGCGTTCCAGGTCGCGGCCATCCATGTCACGTAACTTGTACGTGCCCCGTCCTAAGGCCTCCGTGACCTCATACGGTCCTTCCCACTTAGGGCACAACTTTCCTGTATTCTCCGCTCGACTTGCCTTGTTAGAACGATAGACATAATCTCCCGGTCGAAAAGAAACACCTTTAACCTTGGCGTCATAATAAGCCTTCATCCGTGCCTTGGACCTGGCCTCATTGATAGCTGCTATCTCCCTTTTTTAATCCAACAGATCCAGATTGATCCGGAGCTGCTCGTCGTTGGTAATGACA
Organism: Glebionis coronaria; assembly: GCA_025667525.1. Taxonomy (NCBI): domain Eukaryota; kingdom Viridiplantae; phylum Streptophyta; class Magnoliopsida; order Asterales; family Asteraceae; genus Glebionis; species Glebionis coronaria. The sequence continues at coordinate 439,621,631 of CM046882.1, read as the reverse complement.
TTAACCTCCGCTGTGCGGATGGTAGGCATTCCTATTTCTGCTGGTATAACAGCTTCAGTGTCGTAGGCCAATGCGAATGGGGTGTCCCCGTTGGCTGTTTTGATCATAGTCCTATGTGCCCATAGAACATGTGGCAGTTCATCCACCCATTTGGCACTTCATTCATCCAGGCGTGCCTTGATGCCTTCACCCAAGCTTCTATTTGCTCGTTCCACAAGACCATTTGTCTGCGGATGTTTAACAAATGCGGAGCACAGTTTGATATTCAATGTTGCGCACCAGTCCTTGAATGGATTATCCACGAATTGCTTCCCGTTGTCCGAGATGATTTCTCCTGGTAAGCCAAAACGGCACACGATGTTCTCCCAAACAAACTTTTTAACTTGTTTGCCTGTGATGGATTTGACTGCCTTGGCCTCTATCCAGCGTGTAAAGTAGTCCATTGCGACAATCAAGAACTTAACTCCCCCCGCAGCTACGGGAAAAGGTCCTGCAATATCGATCCCCCACTTATAGAATGGCCATGGGGATGTAATGGGTGTAAGTTCCTGCTGTGGATGTCGTGGTACTGGTCTGTGCACTTGGCAATCACTGCACTTGCGAATCATGTCGCGTGCATCCCTATGCATAGTAGGCCAATAATATCATGTGCGTAGAGCTCGGGCTACCACGGATTGGGGACCCGCGTGCATGCTGCATAACCCTTCATGTATCTCACTGATCACATAAGTAGCCTGGCGTGGCCTAACACACCGCAACCACGGCTGTAAGAAAGAGCGCTTGTAAAGAATACCTTCTCGAAGTTCGAAGTGCTACGACTTCCTCCTAATGTGCCGTGCCACTTTTTCCTCGTCTGGAAGGGTTTCATTAGTCAAATAGTTGATGATCGGGGTCATCCATGTAGGTCCATCTTCCTCAACTATAGCTATGACTTCCCCTTCTGTTATAGACTTTTCCTTTAGTATTTCCACCAAGACTTGCTTGGATAAGTTGGCGAAACTTGTAGACGCGATCTTGCTAAGAGCGTCCGCCTTCTTGTTTTCACCTCTTGGTACCTGCTTGATAGAAAACTTGCTGAAAGCCGCGATGAGTGACTTGACTTTCTCCAAGTATCGAACCAGTTATCCTCCTTATCTACGTATCCCCCCAGAATGTGGTTCGCGACAAGCCGTGAGTCCACGTAGGCCTCAAGGTTGCGGACTCCCATTCTAGCGGTGATTTTTAAACCCGCAATCAACGCTTCATATTCTGTCTCATTATTGGTGGTTGTGAACTTAAAGCGCAGGGCGTACGTAAACTCCATTCCTTCCGGATTCGTAAGGATGAGACCAGCTCCTGATCCATCCGTGCACGAAGATCCGTCCGTAAATAATACCCATGGTTCTACTGGAGTTTCCTCTCGTTGTACGATTGGTCCCTCCTCATCCGGCTTCTCTATCAAGAAATCTGCCAAGATTTGGCCTATAACAGTCGTCCTTGGTCTATAAGATATGTTATGTTCTCCCAAAAGAATGCTCCACTTCTGTAGCCTACCGGCCATATCTGGTCTGGAGATGACTTGTTTTATTGGTTGATCAGTAATAACTACAATTGGGTGCGCCTGAAAGTACCAGCATAACCATTTCGTAGCAAACACTAATGCCAGAACCAATTTATCCATGGAAGAATAATTCAACTCCGGCCCTTGTAGTGTTCTACTTATAAAGTAGACCGGAGTTTGGACCGTGTCCCTATCCGTCATGAGTACCGCACTTATTGCTCCATGTGTGGCTGACAGATACATTATGAGCTCCTCCATGGGTCGGGGGGGCCACTAGCATGGGAAGAGATACAAGGTGTTGCTTAAGTTGACCAAAGGCTTCCTCCGCTTCCTTTGTCCACCGGAAGTCTCCCTTCTTGATGCACTTCTTGAGCGTTTTGAATAGGGATAGTGACTTCTCCGCGGACTTGTATAAGAACCTGTTTAGCCCGACCAACTTCCCATTTAAGGATTGCACCTCTTTCCGTGTCTGCGGAGATGGTAACTGTATTACTGCGTCCGTCTTTTCCGGGCAAGGCTTGATGCCATTTGGATCAATCATATATCCAAGGAACATTCCTTCAGTTGCCCCAAACGTGCATTTCTTTGGATTTAGTTTCATATTGATCCTCCTTAATGTGTCAAACGTCTCTTCGATGTCTCGAAGAAGTGCATCCTCCGTATGACTTTTGATGACTAAATCATCAACATAGACCTCCAGGTTGCGGCCTATCTGTGAATCGAAGGCTTTGTCAACAAGCCGCTGATATGTTGCCCCAGCGTTCTTTAGTCCGAATGGCATTTTTGTATAACAGTATACGCCTTGACTAGTATGGAACGCCATCTTCTCTGCGTCCTCTTCCGCCATCTGGATCTGGTGGTATCCTTTGTATGCATCTAAGAAGTACTTAAAGGAATATCCATATAGGGATTCCACCTTCCAATCAATTTCCGGTAACGAATAGCAGTCCTGCGGGCAGGCTTTGTTCATATCCGTGAAATCCACGCACATGCGCCAACTCCCATCATGCTTTTTGACCATGATCGGGTTGGACAACCACTCGTGGTAGTATACCTCGCGCATGATACCTGCATCCACCAATTTCCGTACTTCATCCAATATTACTTGGGTGCGTTCGGGTGCCTGACCGCGCTTCTTCTGCTTAACGGGGGGATATCCCTGGCAGATTTGGAGCTTATGTTCTGCTATCGCACGTGGTACGCCTGTCATATGCTTGGGCTCCCATGCGAATACATCTAAATTTACTTTCAAGAGAGAGCACATGGCCCTCTTGCCGCTATCCGAGAGTGTTCCCCATATGGATACCTCTTGTTCCGGATAATCAGAATGGATTGCCACCTTCCAATTGGGAGGTGGTTATCCGTCCTTGAGGGAAACAGGTGGAACCGGTGTTGTCACGGCATGAGACTCGGATGCTTATATGATTGTGTTATAGATAGTGACAATTCCTCCTTCCACAGGGAATTTAATCATCCCGTGTGTCGTGGAGGGTACTGCCCATATAGCTAGGATACCTGGTTTGCCTATGATCCCATTGTATGGAGAGTGTGAGCGTATCACCATAAAGTTCATCCATGTTGTGGGGGAGTGCCATTCATTCCCAATGGTTACAAGCAGACGCAGCTGTCCTATTGGCCAGATGGTGTCTCCACTAAAACCGATGAGCGGCGCCGTGGCCGGTACTAGTTGGCTTCTTATTTCTAGTCGTAACTGTACGAAATAGTGTTGTATAGTACTTCTGCTGATGACCCTCCATCCACATACATACGGCGGACATTGTGTGTTCCAATGCTTATCTCAATAGTGAGAGGCGCATCGGTCACATCACTTGCCGTGATGGGAGGGAATGAGATTTCTCTGCCGCGTGAAATTTTTTGACTAATTCTCTGCCTTGTGCGGCGCTGCCTGGATTGGATCATGTATATAGTTGAAGGTTTGTCCTTTTGGGGATCCTTCTTGTCATACTTCTTGTTTTCTTTTCCATCCTTCCAATCCTTGACCAAATGCTTGAGTTTGCCTGACTTGATCAGTGACTCAATGTGCTTCTTGAGCTGGATTCATTCCTCCGTGCCGTGGCCCTTGTCGTTGTGGAATTCGCAAAAGCGATTTCCTTGACGACGGTCCAGCGGAGTCGTCATTGGGGGAGGTCTCGGGAAGTTGGCCCCTTCTGTCAGCAAGATCTCCCAGTAGGACATCTTTAGAGGGGTAAATTTGTCCTCCGACCGCCCTCCTTTGTTTTGGCTCTTGTAATCTGAGCCCCTCCCACTGCTCTGGTTGTTTTGACCGCCCGATTGTCTCCTGGACTGATCGTTCGATCGGTAGTTGTTTCCTTTTGAAGGGTAAGCCGTGGCTACCGCGGTTTCTCCCTCTATGAAGTTTCTGACCCTTTCCATAAGGTTATCATACCTCTCCGGACGCTTGTCATTGAGACGTCTGATTAATTCCCTGTCTGTTATGGCGTGCATATAATCGGAAACTTTCAGAAGTTCCGGCATTGTCTTTGTGTGTGTGCACTCGTCATTGAAGCGCTCAGTGAAGGCCTCCGTAGATTCCCCCGGCCGTTGCTTGACGGTTGCCAATGAGACCGGGTCCCTATTATACTTCTTTCGCTGAGTATAATTATTCTTGAACGCAGTATGTAGTTCAGTGAAGCCATCAATGCTTCGGGGAGGAAGTCCCTCAAACCAATCACGAGCATTGCCGATCAAGATTGAATTGAACATTTGGCACCATATAGGCATTGGCCACCGTTCAATTTTCGCCTGCGTGTCAAATATCTTTAGGTGATCATCCGGATCACCAGTCCCATCATAAGTCTTGACACACGCCGGCATGCGACGCTTTGTATCCTTGGAGTAATTCCGTATGCGGAGAGTAAAAGGATCTTCCCCGGGATCAGCCCATGGACGGGTGAGATTAGGGTCACACCACGGGCGGGAAAGATCTTCTGCTTCCGCTTCTCGATAATAGAGGCCGCCATAGTACTCTTCATTGTCTGGTGGCGATGGGGGAGTACGCCTAGGTCGGTGACGCTTGGGTGGATGGTCATCCGAATCCTCTCCTGATTGACCGGGAGAAGGGGGTGGTGCCCCATCCTTTGGGTGAGGACCGCTCTTGTGAGAAGAGCTAGGAGCCTTCTTCCCGGTATTCATCCTATCCCACACGCTTGTGCGGCGATTAGTTCTGGTTAGCTCCAGATCTGGTCGTTCGGGTGAACCGTCGGACCTCTCTCCCTCCTCACGGGATTGTAGTAGTTCCTGCATGAGACGATCCCCTATGCGTTCAAACACATTCCTGGGTTGAGGAGTTTCCTCAAAGAGGTTCGGCTCCTGGGGTCGGGTCCTTCGCTTCCTTTGAGTTTGAGAAGAGGTGTCAGGTCCGGCGTTGCCAAAGTTGAGCCTAGATTGGAGGTCCCTCCCTAGGTTCAACCTTGATGCGATTCCTGGGACGATCCTCTCAAAGTTCTGCGTGAGAACTCGAGTGAGATCTTCCTCACTGAGTGGTTCGACCTCCCCTTCTTCCTCAGTCGATCGTCTGCGCGGCTCCTTGTTAGGGGGGTTGGGCGCACTCCCTGGATCAGGGTTATCCAAGGTCGAAGTAGGTGGTGGGGTGACAACGAACGTGCTTGTCATACCCATGGACTGAAGACCACTTCGGTTGTTTGGTCCGCCGGCTTGGTTGCTAGGGGATCGATTGGGAATGAGTATCCCTTCCCCTGGGGACTTCCGATTCCCAGGATTTGTGTTCCTGGGGTTTCCTTGCGGATGTCCCTTCGTCATTGAGAAATTGAGATGAGATTTGCTCTAGCTTAGTGTAATGGTCCAACGGATGGCGCCAACTTGTTGATACAAAAGTTGGGTGATCCTTGCTAGACCCGAATTAGGCTTAATTCGGGTTGGTTGGACTCCGGCTCCTGCACCAAGTGAATTATCTGGTTAGGATCCTGCACACTAAAACAACACGCGTTAGGCTTACCGTGGGAATGTTTCCCATGATTAGACTCCAGCGTGAGAGTATGTAATCGGTTAGGGTTATAGGAATCAGATGAGATGTGAGTGTGTAGAATGTAATACCTTTGTGGAACCCTTGGGGGTTCCTTATATAGGCAGTGAAACCCTAATGGACTGTCACTGATGCTTCGGCCCTAAGGAAAGGATAAATACCAGATTTAGATTGATTGTTATCTTCTAATTATGGTGAGTGAATATCCTCTCCTTTGGGATAAATCCTAATCATAGTAGGAGTATGATTCTGTCTAACCCTGCACCGGGCATGCCGGGCCGTGGGCCGCACACGTTTGTGTGGTTACTGTTCATCTAAGCCCGTAAGCTCAAAGAACATTATTCCCACCCATTCGTGATGGGCCGGATACGGGTAGTACCCGTGAGCCGGGTTCATGACCCGGCTGGGGACTATATGTCATTATAGTTAGTTAGTTTATTTTTAGTTTTTAAGTAAGGTAATTAGGAGTAGGTGTCTAATACTTTCTCTCTCTAGAATTTTCTTTCAAGTTTGCTTAATCTTTCATCTTTTAATCTTGTATTTTGAATCTTAATCATAATTAATTCAAGCTTATTAAGTATTTCTCATTCTTCTTTCTTAATCTTAATCTTTTGGTTGATTTTGTTAATCATGTAGTTTGTTTAATCATGTTGATTGTTTGATTGATTTGCTTATTAGATTGTTCTTATTGATTTGGTGTGTCTCTTGTTTTAGCTTATTGTGCTTTTTGATTAATTAGTGTTTAACTTATTTTCATTTAAGTGGTTTTTATAGTTTTAATCTTTTAAAAGTTGATTTTAATACTTAGATTATTTAGTGTTTTTAATGTTTTTAATTTGTGGCTTATTAGCTTTTTCTTAAAATTAATTTGGTTAAGTGCTTATTGGTTTTTGCTTATTGACAATTTGTTTCTTATCCGGGTTAAAAAACCCTTTTCCCGAATTAGATACATTTTAGTTACTCCGACTTACTTGCACATTGTTTCATTCCAAATTATATATAGAACAGTATTCCGGATTAAGTACAAGTCAATCATTCCGGATTAGCTTTAGAACAAGAATTCCGAATAAGGTGGGAAAGTAGATATTCCGAATAGGGCTAGAAAAAAGATTCCGGATTACGTATAAATTTATTCCGAATTGGGAGCGTTTCTACGGATTCCGGATAAGGTCTAGGTAAAACATTCCGAATTGTGTATAGAAGTTATATTCCAGATTGAGGTGCAGTTCTAGTATTCTGGATAAGGTGGGAAATCATTCATTCAGGATTACGTGCTGATCTCACATCCCGGATTAGGTCAAGAACCTTTATTCCGAATTAGGTGTTTAAGCTTATATTCCGGATTGTTTACAAGTATTGGATTCCGGATTATGTATATAATTCATATTCCGAATTGAGTTCAGATTCTACATTCCGGATTGTGCCCAGTTTTAGCATTCCAACTTATGTTTTGCTTGTTTTCCAAATTGTTTTCAAACTTTATTTTTCCAGCCATTTTTATTTAGCTTTATTTTCAATTGTTTTGTCTTAGGTTATTTTCAAAATTACTTTTCATCAAGTTTTTAAAGTTGCTTAATTTCCTTTGTTTTTTAGTTTATATCTTTAAAGTTTTTATTTTTGTTTTAAAATAGGTTATCAACGACATTTGCTTTTTACCAAGAACAACTGAGTCGCACTTTCAACCGTGGTCCATTCGATTAGACACAATTTCACTTAACAAAATCTCTATATTAGAGACATTCTGTTATGCTTGTTGGGTTTGGACGAAAACAATAAAGGATGGCTACGCACCGTGATAGGTTGCACACTCTTTAATTAGAAGATAAAGAAATAGTATGTTTAGCTTAATATATTGTTTGATATTGTGTGTTCTTTGATTTTCGTAGCACTTTGAAGTTTGGATTGATTTATTGTTCTACTATCGTGGCAAAGATGCTGATTGGACTTTTGCCGGACCTCATTTATGTCCGTCAATGTTAATGAGAGGTTTGCCTAAACAGTACGTGGAAGGCAAAGGCGTACGTATTAGTTGGGCAGACGTTGAAAAGGTTTGTTAAATTATTTGAAACCGTTCCATATAGACAGATATTATTAGTCTTATATTGAAGGTTATACAAATATTAATTTTTATTTTTTAGGTGTACATCCCTTTGAATGAACCACTAAAGCACTGGGCGCTTGGTGAATTGCATATTAGGACGGGAGTGATCACAGTTTATGATTCTCTTCCACCCCGTAGAAGATCAAAGAATTTACCAATTCAAGAGACCCGCGTATGTTGGATAGGGATGCGTGAAGTATTTAGTGACAAACTCCCACAGTTACTACATAATGCTGGTGTACTAAAGCATAAGGGGTTAAACTTGGAAGACTACAAAATCAGTTTTAAGTTTTTAGATGATGTCCTGATTCAAGGTGGAAACTATGGAGACTGTGGGATATGGGCTCTTATTATATGGTATCGGCTAACACGTGGGATGCCTTTGGTTTTTGGCAACTCAGTTGAAACTGCCCTTGCTTACCGCGAAAACATGATATCATATTTCTGGAAACACAAGGTCAGCTACCTACACCATGAAGACATGTAGTTTATTTTGTCTAGTTATAGATAATTTGCATGCCTGTAAACTCTGTATGATTTATAAAGCAAATTTTCCATTAACGGTATTAAATGAAAAAGGCGTTGCGCTAATGGTAATTTATTCTATTCCAGAAAGATTCAATACATTTTCTTAACAACGACCTAAACTAACAAACATAACAGAATTACAAGAATTATAACTAATAAAATTGTACAAGTTGTAAAGCATAATGATCCCCTGTTAAGTTGCTCGCCCTCCCTTAAGGTACGTAAGGTTGTTGTTAGCATGATGGTTATACATTTGTTCCTTGTAGTATTTTGAAGGTAGCTCGTTATCTAGCCATCCAAAAACACCACATGTTGGGTCAAAAGTTGATGAGTCAAATCAATATGGAAACAAGAAGGACCAAATATGGCATTAGGAGAAACTTCAAGCTGGTGGACAAAATACAAGAAAGTTTCCCCTGCTACAATACTTTCCACTGTTGTGAAGATTCCCCTGCCATGTACTAAAAACATGGAGATTCGGTCAAGTAGTGATAAGAATGAATAATTCTGTTTTGATTTAGTCATTATTATCTTATTTAGTTTCCATGTATCCCTGGGTTCCTTAAGTTATAAAAGGAACACCAGACCGTAGGTTTTATTCATCAGTTCCAACATACAAAATGTAACCTACTGCTATTATGATCTCTAGGTGTGGGATTCAATGTACACACACCTAGAGTGGTTTGTGTTAATCATATATAATACAAAGCCTTTGGGAATTATTCATCTTTGTTAAACATCTTATTCATGATCATTGTTCTTATTCCGCTATGTTATCATATGAATGATGATTAACCTAGATAAAACGGTTTCGACTGTTTGAGTCTAAAGATCTTGGATCCACAATTGGTATCAGAGCGTGTGGCTCTCGATATTTAGGAGAATCAAGATGTTTAATTTTGTTGCTGTGAAGATCTAGGGTTTATGTTAAAACCCTATGATACGGGTGGAGACCCGTTGGAAGAACCACTCGAAGATGTTATTACCAGGCCCAACCCAACAAACAGTGGCTAGAGACCTGCTGTCTCTTTGTCCTTATCCATCCAGATTATTTTAAGTTTTGATAATAATCTTTTATCAAAATTCTAGTGTTTATCGTTTTGCTTGTTTTTCTGTTTGTTAGGTTTTCTTTTACTATTTAAACAATTGTAATGCCTGGATGGATGGGTAGATTATAATAATAAAAGTTCTTTCAGTTTATTCTCCGTGATTTCGGTTGGCTGAACACAAGTCTTCTTCACGCTAGGATTCTAGCGTTGACACATATACGAATCTGTATCAAGTGGTATTCAGAGCCCAGGAATCTCAAGATGTCGGCCGAAGATCCTAGCCACCAACACCGTCGATTCGCCTCTGGAGGCAACGGTTATGACGAAAGGGATCCTCGCGATGCTGAGATTGAACGCCTCCGTCAACGGGTTCGTGAATTGGAACCTCTCTCTTATGCCAGGTATGATGATAGCATGGCAACAAACTCAGTTTTGCATGAACACGAGGACACAGATTACGGGTATGACAATCTTTTCGCCCGTCGCCACCATCGTCAACACCATACACCTCACAGACAACACCCACGACAACCACAACATCAGGTTGACCCACTTCGTTCCTTAGGCATACACACCGAGATCCCAGAATTTGAAGGCAAGTTGCAACCAGACGATTTCCTTGATTGGATACAAACAGTGGAACGCATATTTGATCTTCGGGATATTCCCGACAATCTAAAGGTAAAACTTGTTGCTATTAAATTAAAAAAATATGCATCATTGTGGTGGGAACATGTGCAGACTCAACGTGCTCGGAAGGGTAAACACAAAGTGAACACATGGGACAAGATGAAACGCCTATTACGAGATAAGTTTCTTCCTGTCACATACAAACAAGATGCATACTTGGATTATCATAATCTTAAACAGGCCTCTTCGTCCGTTGAAGACCTAATTAACGACTTTGAACGAATGCGGATGCGTTGTGGTGCGGAAGAAGATGAAGAACAGATTATCGCACGCTTCTTAGGTATTCTCCGACCGGAAATTACGGACATCGTTTCCTTACAACAATATTATTCCTTCTCTGACGTGTGCCAACTTGCTTTGCGGGTGGAACGCCAACTCACTCAGAAAAGTAAGGCGTTGTCCAAGTTCTCGGCATACCCCCGCCCGCCAGCTACGGGCCCTAATAACACCCGAATTGGCCCAATCAAAGCCGACCCACCTGTTATCCCTTCTAACCAAACTGGTACGTCTACTACTCTTAGGTGTTTCAAGTGTCAGGGATTGGGTCACATCAAACGTGATTGCCCAAATAAACACGTAATTGCTCTAGTCGATGATTTGGGACCAACCTATGATACCGAGGTCGAGGATGACAAGGACGAACCTTCCGAAATCCTTTACCCTGACCGAGGTGAGGCACTTGTTATTCAACGCCTTCTCCACACATCCGTGGACGATACATCAGATGACACTCAATGGCTTCATAACAATATATTCCGAACCAAATGCACCTCCAAAGGTAAAGTTTGTACGGTTATCATTGATGGTGGTAGCTGTGAGAATATGGTCGCTAGTACCATGGTGGAAAAACTTAACTTACCGCTCCACCCGCACCCCGACCCCTACTCACTTACATGGTTAAAAAAAGGTAATCTTCTTAAGGTTACCCAGCGGTGTTTGGTTCCATTTTCTATCGGTAATAAATATACAGACGAACTATGGTGTGAGGTTATCCCAATGGATGCATGTCATCTTTTGTTAGGACGTCCATGGCTCTATGATCGCCGGGTTAAACACGATGGCTTCCGCAACACTTACACTCTAAAAAAAGATGGCCTTAATATAACTTTAGCGCCTTTGGACCCAAGGCAGGATGGTTCCACCTCCATGCTTCTCAATACATCGCAATTTACAGCCCTTACCAAGACTCTTTCTGACCCAATTATTTTTGGGTTATTGATTACCGAAGAAAATCCCACCATCTCCATCGTTCCACAAGAAGTGCAGCCCCTTTTAGCCGAGTTTCACGATGTTTTCCCAACTGATATTCCTGGGTTGAGGAGTTTCCTCAAAGAGGTTCGGCTCCTGGGGTCGGGTCCTTCGCTTCCTTTGAGTTTGAGAAGAGGTGTCAGGTCCGGCGTTGCCAAAGTTGAGCCTAGATTGGAGGTCCCTCCCTAGGTTCAACCTTGATGCGATTCCTGGGACGATCCTCTCAAAGTTCTGCGTGAGAACTCGAGTGAGATCTTCCTCACTGAGTGGTTCGACCTCCCCTTCTTCCTCAGTCGATCGTCTGCGCGGCTCCTTGTTAGGGGGGTTGGGCGCACTCCCTGGATCAGGGTTATCCAAGGTCGAAGTAGGTGGTGGGGTGACAACGAACGTGCTTGTCATACCCATGGACTGAAGACTACTTCGGTTGTTTGGTCCGCCGGCTTGGTTGCTAGGGGATCGATTGGGAATGAGTATCCCTTCCCCTGGGGACTTCCGATTCCCAGGATTTATGTTCCTGGGGTTTCCTTGCGGATGTCCCTTCGTCATTGAGAAATTGAGATGAGATTTGCTCTAGCTTAGTGTAATGGTCCAACGGATGGCGCCAACTTGTTGATACAAAAGTTGGGTGATCCTTGCTAGACCCGAATTAGGCTTAATTCGGGTTGGTTGGACTCCGGCTCCTGCACCAAGTGAATTATCTGGTTAGGATCCTGCACACTAAAACAACACGCGTTAGGCTTACCGTGGGAATGTTTCCCATGATTAGACTCCAGCGTGAGAGTATGTAATCGGTTAGGGTTATAGGAATCGGATGAGATGTGAGTGTGTAGAATGTAATACCTTTGTGGAACCCTTGGGGGTTCCTTATATAGGCAGTGAAACCCTAATGGACTGTCACTGATGCTTCGGCCATAAGGAAAGGATAAATACCAGATTTAGATTGATTGTTATCTTCTAATTATGGTGAGTGAATATCCTCTCCTTTGGGATAAATCCTAATCATAGTAGGAGTATGATTCTGTCTAACCCTGCACCGGGCATGCCGGGCCGTGGGCCGCACACGTTTGTGTGGTTACTGTTCATCTAAGCCCGTAAGCTCAAATAACATTATTCCCACCCATTCGTGATGGGCCGGATACGGGTAGTACCCGTGGGCCGGGTTCATGACCCGGCTGGGGACTATATGTCATCATAGTTAGTTAGTTTATTTTTAGTTTTTAAGTAAGGTAATTAGGAGTAGGTGTCTAATACTTTCTCTCTCTAGATTTTTCTTTCAAGTTTGCTTAATCTTTCATCTTTTAATCTTGTATTTTGAATCTTAATCATAATTAATTCAAGCTTATTAAGTATTTCTCATTCTTCTTTATTAATCTTAATCTTTTGGTTGATTTTGTTAATCATGTAGTTTGTTTAATCATGTTGATTGTTTGATTGATTTGCTTATTAGATTGTTCTTATTGATTTGGTGTGTCTCTTGTTTTAGCTTATTGTGCTTTTTGATTAATTAGTGTTTAACTTATTTTCATTTAAGTGGTTTTTATAGTTTTAATCTTTTAAAAGTTGATTTTAATACTTAGATTATTTAGTGTTTTTAATGTTTTTAATTTGTGGCTTATTAGCTTTTTCTTAAAATTAATTTGGTTAAGTGCTTATTGGTTTTTGCTTATTGACAATTTGTTTCTTATCCGGGTTAAAAAAACCCTTTTCCCGAATTAGATACATTTTAGTTACTCCGACTTACTTGCACATTGTTTCATTCCAAATTATATATAGAACAGTATTCCGGATTAAGTACAAGTCAATTATTCCGGATTAGCTTTAGAACAAGAATTCCGAATAAGGTGGGAAAGTAGATATTCCGAATAGGGCTAGAAAAAAGATTCCGGATTACGTATAAATTTATTCCGAATTAGGAGCGTTTCTACGGATTCTGGATAAGGTCTAGGTAAAACATTCCGAATTGTGTATAGAAGTTATATTCCGGATTGAGGTGCAGTTCTAGTATTTTGGATAAGGTGGGAAATCATTCATTCAGGATTACGTGCTGATCTCACATCCCGGATTAGGTCAAGAACCTTTATTCCGAATTAGGTGTTTAAGCTTATATTCCGGATTGTTTACAAGTATTATTCCGGATTATGTATATAATTCATATTCCGAATTGAGTTCAGATTCTACATTCCGGATTGTGCCCAGTTTTAGTATTCCAACTTATGTTTTGCTTGTTTTCCAAATTGTTTTCAAACTTTATTTTTCCAGCCATTTTTATTTTGCTTTATTTTCAATTGTTTTGTCTTAGGTTATTTTCAAAATTACTTTTCATCACGTTTTTAAAGTTGCTTAATTTCCTTTGTTTTTTAGTTTATATCTTTAAAGTTTTTATTTTTGTTTTAAAATAGGTTATCAACGACATTTGCTTTTTACCAAGAACAACTGAGTCGCACTTTCAACCGTGGTCCATTCGATTAGACACAATTTCACTTAACAAAATCTCTATATTAGAGACATTCTGTTATGCTTGTTGGGTTTGGACGAAAACAATAAAGGATGGCTACGCACCGTGATAGGTTGCACACTCTTTAATTAGAAGATAAAGAAATAGTATGTTTAGCTTAATATATTGTTTGATATTGTGTGTTCTTTGATTTTCGTAGCACTTTGAAGTTTGGATTGATTTATTGTTCTACTATCATGGCAAAGATGCTGATTGGACTTTTGCCGGACCTCATTTATGTCCGTCAATGTTAATGAGAGGTTTGCCTAAACAGTACGTGGAAGGCAAAGGCGTACGTATTAGTTGGGCAGACGTTGAAAAGGTTTGTTAAATTATTTGAAACCGTTCCATATAGACTGATATTATTAGTCTTATATTGAAGGTTATACAAATATTAATTTTTCTTTTTTAGGTGTACATCCCTTTGAATGAACCACTAAAGCACTGGGCGCTTGGTGAATTGCATATTAGGACGGGAGTGATCACAGTTTATGATTCTCTTCCACCCCGTAGGAGATCAAAGAATTTACCAATTCAAGAGACCCGCGTATGTTGGATAGGGATGCGTGAAGTATTTAGCGACAAACTCCCACAGTTACTACATAATGCTGGTGTACTAAAGCATAAGGGGTTAAACTTGGAAGACTACAGAATCAGTTTTAAGTTTTTAGATGATGTCCCGATTCAAGGTGGAAACTATGGAGACTGTGGGATATGGGCTCTTATTATATGGTATCGGCTAACACGTGGGATGCCTTTGGTTTTTGGCAACTCAGTTGAAACTGCCCTTGCTTACCGCGAAAACATGATATCATATTTCTGGAAACACAAGGTCAGCTACCTACACCATGAAGACATGTAGTTTATTTTATCTAGTTATAGATAATTTGCATGCCTGTAAACTCTGTATGATTTATAAAGCAAATTTTCCATTAATGGTATTAAATGAAAAAGGCGTTGCGCTAATGGTAATTTATTCTATTCCAGAAAGATTCAATACATTTTCTTAACAACGACCTAAAACTAACAAACATAACAGAATTACAAGAATTATAACTAATAAAATTGTACAAGTTGTAAAGCATAATGATCCCCTGTTAAGTTGCTCGCCCCCCCTTAAGGTACGTAAGGTTGTTGTTAGCATGATGGTTATACATTTGTTCCTTGTAGTATTTTGAAGGTAGCTCGTTATCTAGCCATCCAAAAACACCACATGTTGGGTCAAAAGTTGATGAGTCAAATCAATATGGAAACAAGAAGGACCAAATATGGCATTAGGAGAAACTTCAAGCTGGTGGACAAAATACAAGAAAGTTTCCCCTGCTACAATACTTTCCACTGCTGTGAAGATTCCCCTGCCATGTACTAAAAACATGGAGATTCGGTCAAGTAGTGATAAGAATGAATAATTCTGTTTTGATTTAGTCATTATTATCTTATTTAGTTTCCATGTATCCCTGGGTTCCTTAAGTTATAAAAGGAACACCAGACCGTAGGTTTTATTCATCAATTCCAACATACAAAATGTAACCTACTGCTATTATGATCTCTAGGTGTGGGATTCAATGTACTCACACCTAGAGTGGTTTGTGTTAATCATATATAATACAAACCCTTTGGGAATTATTCATCTTTGTTAAACATCTTATTCATGATCATTGTTCTTATTCCGCTATGTTATCATATGAATGATGATCAACCTAGATAAAACGGTTTCGACTGTTTGAGTCTAAAGATCTTGGATTCCACAATTGGTATCAGAGCGTGTGGCTCTCGATATTTAGGAGAATCAAGATGTTTAATTTTGTTGCTGTGAAGATCTAGGGTTTATGTTAAAACCCTAGGTAATTAATTATTGATGTTGCGAAGACGTTGTTGGTGAATTCGTTCGTATATTGGTGCTACTGTCCAAATAATAAAAAATTTGTTTGACGTCCAACTATTGCTCGTACATTAATGGTGTCGGATTGGTGCTTTTGGGTACTAGTCTCAAATATATTGTATGCACACATGTGGGACGGTGATAAATAAAGAAGTGAGATATTTTATTTGTGTTCCTATGCAAAACAAACCGAAAGGTTTCTTTTTGTGATTCGCTTATGGTTCATAAATAAATATGTTCACACTAATGAAGTTTATTTTGGATGTGATTATGTTGGTTTTGGCTGGTCACGTGTGGAACAGTGATATACAAACTTTGAATTAGTTTATTGGTGTTCACATGGATTATCAATTTAATTTAGTGGACTCAATGATTAAACAAAGTAACGTGACTGTTGAACTTGTTATGTCATTGTTTCTTTTACTGGAATAATTGCAAACGAGTGGGGTACTGCACTCGGTTACACTAATTGAGCCAGAGGTATATTCACGAATGATTGGTGGGTCCAAATAAAACGTAACGACTTAGCATATTGTTTCTATATGGTCAGACATGGGTCCAAGCAGAACTGATGCAAAGAAAAGTGAGGGCTTGTGTAAAACACAGTAGGTTCGGATTCACAGTAAGTTTTTTTTTGTTTCCTCTGTTTGGTTATTTATCCCCTGTTACAAATTCATTCCCACTGTTTGGGTTTGTCACAGTTAATAACAAAAATAGTGGGGTAAAAAGATCCCCCTGATTTTGAAAAAGTTTCCCCTGTTACGACCCCCTGCCTTCAATAGATCCCACTGCTTTCATTAATAGATTCCCACTGTTTTTAAAGTTCCCCCTGCTGTCAGATATGAGTTTTAGGACAGCAGTGACTTGGAGTTTGGTTATTCACAGCAACTGGTCTTAAAGGTATAAAAGGCTTTCATATTGATTGTTTACATGATCATGAAGGTAATTGACTATTAGCTATTTGAAGATGAAGTAGAATTGGTTGAGTATGAGTTTTATTCACGCTTTATTCCGTAATGATGCATTGACAAAAATACGCAAAGGTATGAGATCTTTCTTGGGTTGCTATATGCTCATATTTGCTACATCGATGGTTTTTGTCAAGAGCCTGTTCCACTCCCTATGCATTTTGAGATGTATACCTTCGCTGTTATGTGGATATTACATGGTATAATACACAGATTCGGGTTTTTCTACTACTACATCAAATAGGTGATACTGAATTTTCTTCACTTATGATTATTACTTTCAAAGCCTATAGAATTGAAGATTCATAAATGATTAGCACAGTTTAAGGGGAAGTTAAATTGTTGAAGTGCTAATCATTCACATATAACATTTAGGTGACGATTTTTACTGCTAATATTGGTATTACTACAACTAATGTGAGTATCTGCTACTCAAAATCATTTTTTATTAGGTTCTTGCTCCTATGTGCTTCATGGAGGGTATTTTGAAAAGTAGAATACTTGGGTTTGATGTATGATATTGTTAAGTAGTAGTTTAAATTCAAGGTTGTCTACATACAAGACCCCTATTTGATTATGTCAAAAAGGGGAAGTTGTCTACAAATAATGTTCAGCCTGTTGATCTTTGGTGTTGTATGCTTAAGCGGAAGTGTTTTGACATCATCAACTAGGGGAAGATTGTTGGGTCAAAAGTTGATGAGTCAAATAAATATGGAAACAAGAAGGACCATATATGGCATTAGAAGAAACTTCAAGCTGGTGGACAAAATACAAGAAAGTTTCCCCTGCTACAATACTTTCTACTGCTGTGAAGATTCCCCTGCCATGTACTAAAAACATGGAGATTTGGTCAAGTAGTGATAAGAATGAATAATTCTGTTTTGATTTAGTCATTATTATCTTATTTAGTTTCCATATATCCCTGGGTTCCTTAAGTTATAAAAGGAACACCAGACCGTAGGTTTTATTCATCAGTTCCAACACACAAAATGTAACCTACTGCTATAATGATCTCTAGGTGTGGGATTCAATGTACACACACCTAGAGTGGTTTGTGTTAATCATATATAATACAAACCCTTTGGGAATTATTCATCTTTGTTAAACATCTTATTCATGATCATTGTTCTTATTCCGCTATGTTATCATATGAATGATGATCAACCTAGATAAAACGGTTTTGACTGTTTGAGTCTAAAGATCTTGGATTCCACACCACATTGAGCGGATCTCTCCTATTCAACAAATTATAAATTAGTTAGTGGTCCATGGTTCGATGCGAACTTTAGGCTATATGCAAAGATTCATTGTTCATTTATAATTTATTCGAATTAGTTTTCTAAACTTTGTGTCTAAAATTACAGTTAGATCTGTGTGCGTCATCATGAGCATTCAGTAATACACATAATCAGGCCTACAGATCCAACTGGAACTTTAGACACCTTGTTAGATTACTAATAGGCCTAAAACGGTAACCACTTGAAACTGGGTTTGAATAAATTTTGTCTAGGTTTCCATTTAGATCAGTTGCCGCAAATTTTCACATTGACTAATGCACTTATACAACACAACTGATCCAACTGGAACTCTGGACGCTAAGCATGAAACCAAGCTAACATGGGTTCGTATCAGTCAATCTAGTGTTTAGATTCCCAGTTGGATCAATTGTTGTTGACTTGTGCATTGTCAAATACACTTAGACAAAACAATTGACCGTACTGGAACCCTAGATATTATAAGTTGAACGTAGGTGTTTATTAAACTTTGGGGTTTGGTGAATACTT
Source organism: Glebionis coronaria (assembly GCA_025667525.1). Classification (NCBI taxonomy): domain Eukaryota; kingdom Viridiplantae; phylum Streptophyta; class Magnoliopsida; order Asterales; family Asteraceae; genus Glebionis; species Glebionis coronaria. The sequence goes on along the minus strand of CM046882.1, from coordinate 439,603,344 downwards.
ACATAAACTGGGCATCCTTTTTGAACCTTCTTCCCGGATTCAATCTTGTCCATGATACCTGAGTATCCATCTTAAGTGGCGGTATACAATTGCAATGTGTCATTCTCCTTACATCATAGTATCGACGCCTATAGGAATTTATTGATGAAGAAGACATATTTCGTTGTAGTCATTAACTCTATGCGTTGTGGTATTTATTTACAGGATGTAGCTGCATAGCCTTTACTATGTATTTCTTGGTTGTTAGGAAGACTTAATTATTCGACTAGTGGTTAAAATTTTTAAGTATTTTATCAATTTATGTGTACTTTGTATTTGACTGGTAGTTCAACAAGCCCTACTCTTATGCCTATTTGTATGATGCTAATTTTTTTAAACCCAAATAATAAATTTTATTCGACTGGTAGTTCAACCTATGTATAATCATTATGCGACAAGAGGTTCAAAATGTATACTCATTCGAGTGCTAGTTAAACAAGCCCTACTATTTTTCCTTTTTGTATGATGCTATGTTTTTGAAACCCAAATAATAAATTTTATTCGACTAGTAGTTCAACTTAGGTATACTCATTATGTGACTGGTGGTTCATCATGTATAGTCCTTCGAGTGTTAGTTAAACAAGCCCCACTGTTTTACCTTGTTGTATGATGCTATGTTTTTTAAACCAAAAGAATAAATTTTATTCGACTGGTAGTTCAACTTAGGTATACTCATTATTCGACTGGAAGTTGTTAAAATAATGTAAGATTTAAGTCATTCGAGTGTTAGTTAAACTAGCTATGGTGCTTCAACGTATAAAAAGGAAACATGCCCAGGTTGTTACACTCATAAATAATGGCTAAACGGAAAATTGTTAGATTCAAAGTCTTACTTGTTTTTAAGGACTCTACTAGGGTAGTCCTATTAGAAAAGCCAATAAATTACTCCAAGCTAGTCTGTCATGTTAAGGGAAAATTTGGTGTACAAGAACACGAAAATATTTCGTTGTATTACACCATACGAGAGGATAGAATTGACTTGAAGGATGAAGATGACGTTGAGTGTATGTGTAGTGATATTCTGGCCACGCAAGACATTGCAAAGATTTACATTAATTTTGTTGAGGTAAACAATCTACACAACTTAAATTATGTTTCGTTTGATTTATATGAGCCTTTAATTTGTGAAGAATTAATTTCTAGCCATGTAGGCTGGCAACGAAATTCACTAAACTATATGCCCGCGCTTCCAACAAATAGTACAATAGAACAAAAAGTAACCAACAACCACAATTTCGATATGTCTTTGCCCTTTAAAAAAGGCGATAGGTTTGACAATAAGGCACTGTGTATGTTTGTCATTGGAAAAAAGGCCGTTACTAATGGCTACCAATATAAGGTATTACGGTCTTGTGGGCAGTGTTACAGTGTCTACGGTGCACAACCAGAATGCAGTTGGTTGATACACACACACAAGCTGAGAAGTAGTCCAGTCTTTATAGCAACAACTGTTCAAAACATCCACACTTGTTCCAAGACGAACTTTTTCCCTAACCATCGTAACGCAAAGCGTAATTTATTAGGGCCATTACTGATTGATAAGTCCAGTGATACTAAGAGGGTATATACACCCACCAATATTGTCAAGTATTTGAATTTAGATTGGAAGTTAGATGTTTCGTATTATAGATCTTGGGCGGGTAAACAAAAGGCTTTGGAACTCCTACACGGTTCAACTGAGGGTTCGTATACCCAGTTACCTTTTTATTTTCACAATTTAAAGTTTTTGAACCCAGGAACTATAACACATATTGATACTGACGAAGATTGTTATTTCAAGAAGTGTTTTATTTCCTTCGTCGCCGCGGTAAGATACTTCCAAATTCATTACTTTTTCTTGTATTGCCACTATACCATAAAATAAAACGAAATAATGTCATTATAATTTGTGACAATCCGTCAATTTATGGTCAATATTTAATTCTCAATATTTATTTGAAAATATTATTTCATGAACTCACTTATTTTTGGGAAGAAATTTGGATTTACGTCTTGGAGTAGCATCGACTACGTCTAAACCGGAGGATTCAACGTTACGTGATTACGTTTACATACACCGTCTTTGGTGGCAGTCCGACATTTCAGAAAATAAATTGTCCATGAATATTATTTTGGAGTTCTAAATTTGTGTTGGTTCATAAACTCACAAATTTACGAGAAGAGATTAGGACTTACGATTTTATTTTAACGTCCTTTACGACTAAGCCGGAAACCCTAGGATTACGTATTTACGTTTTCGAACTCCGTTTTTGATGAGACAATTTTTATTGGATTCGTTTTGTGACGTTGATTCATAATTTATAAAAAAGTTTTTTCGTAAAACGACCCGAGGGCACGCAAATCGAGGAAACTAGAATCGAGGAGTACCCGTAAATAAATGGGGATGAGACAAGTGAGACACTTGTCCCACCCCCACTTAAAACCGACCATAACAAGCCAACACACCATAAGGTGTCATCTTACTAACTAGTTACAACACTTGTCATTCTAAGCTTACACTTTAAGCTTTTGTTAGCTAAAACCATCAAACCATACCACTTTCTCATTTCATCCATGCAATACCACACACAAATCCTCTCATCCCACTCCATTGTGCCGTCCCATTTCTCCCCTTAAACACCAATTTTGATCAAAATCAACCATGAAATCTTATGTTATATACACATATGTTGAAGCCCTTTTGAAACCCTATTGATTGGTGGTGCTTATAACATCCAAGGAGGAGTTTTCATGGAGTAGTAGGGCTGATTTTCCACAAGGTGTTTATGAAGAATGGTGGTCTTGAAGATGGTCATGGTTATTCACAAGTTTCTCCATCAAATACCATGTCCAAATCATAACTTACATCAACTTGGTGGTATAAAGATTGTCCTCCTCATCTTCTTGTTATTTTGATTATGTAAACATGTATTTTATTTCCTATTGTATATGTATATGATGATTATATGATGATAAAAATGTTATGTGGGGATTTGGTGTTGATAAACATGCTTGAAAAGGTGAAAAACTATAAGAAACAAGGCTAAAATCTTGTTTAAATTTGTTGGCTGTATAAAACAGTAAAGAAACATGTCATGAACTGATAAAATAATGAAGTAGAATTAATATACAGTAAGCTATGGGTCTTGTACACATGTGAGAGTTGGCCATGCAATGGAATCATTGTAATGAGTGAGATATGGCCAAAACAAGTTTAGAGTACCAATCTGAGTTTACTGTTTTGGACGATTTTTAGAAAATACTTAGAAGATGATTCAACAGTAGCTTAGAAGAGTTAAATGGAGCACATATCATTTAGTTTATGTGATAAAAATTTTAGCTTCTATCTCCATATAGAACTCTAGATATGGCAGTTTTGGTGAAGGTGAAGATAAAAATCAGATTTTGGAAATTAAAGTATAATACTATTATATAAGCACTCAAAATTTAATAGTATAAAATATAAATTAAAACCCACTAACTTATATAATACATTTATATAAATATGTACAATGGTTAATAAGTGGACATTTTATAAAAATGGTAACTTGTTAAGTTTTATAAGTTATAAACCTATAAACATGATTTTTACGACTTTTCGGCTAATACCGTAAAATTAACGTTTTTGTTAAATAAAACTTAGATGGTTGGACCCGTCTAATGTAAACTTTATAAAACTTATATACTGATATATAAACATGTATAACAAGTAAAAACCGATAAGACCCGAACTATAGGACATACGGACATTAACGGACTAAATTAACGTTATTGGACTAATAATACAACAAAAATGGACTAAAACACTTATAAACTTATTATTGGGCTTAACCCATTTAGGCCCAACTTGTAAAGTGTAGATACTGATAATATAAGTATAACATGGATTGATACAAGTTAAAGAACTTATAATAAGCTTATTGGACTTAAAACGCGTAAATAGGTAAAACTAGTAAACTAGTAAAAAGATACCAATACGTAAACACTAAAACGAGTTAATGAGAATATGTAAACCCACTTGATCATAATATATAAATAATCATCATATGTATACATAATTGTTATTTTTATAAAGTCATTGGACATGAGTCTAAGACCGATTATTATTTGTCTAGGTTTCCGTGATTGAAGCACGTACCGTACTTCCGAATTGCCAATAACCCGCCTTCCCACATCAACGTGAGTTCATAGCCTCGCACTCTTTTAAATGTTTTTATAAATGTTTTATAAACCCGCGAGGGAGATAACATGTTAGTTTTTATAAAATAGGACACCATTTGTCCCGATTGTTTGTTTATTGATTTGGACCCGAATGATTGTATGACCCGAATGTATGACCCGATAAATGATTAAAGGACCCGATAGATGAAATCAAATGGATTATTAAAGTTAGGTTATGTCACTAAAAGTCCCATTAGCATGAATTGTGAACTACCGTGAGTTGGTAGACGCTTACGCATATAATAATACTATTTGGGGACGATCACCCCAGTTCGCGCCTTGACGGTTGATCCCCGTCGTGCCACATTGATTGGTAAGCGAATTTATGTATGAGAAGATTTCCATAGCGTGACCTTTGTGACGACACGCTACTTTAGATGGGAAAAATTGGTATCGGGTTAGCTACCCGTTGTTGGTTTAGTAAGGTAACAATGTCATGCGGCTTATAATAATCCGACTAACGAAATACTACTAGACGCTCAGAATTACGACGTATTGCCTGACTAGCAATACAGGGTCATACTATTGATATTATGTTTGTGTTTTGGTTTTCATAACCATATTCATATAACGGTTTTTATTTTCATACAACGTTATAAGACGTAATGTATGATTATTTTTACGACATTGGCTTGTATAATGATTTTTAAGGCAAATGCCTATATTTTGATTTTGATAAAGATTTATATAAAATGATTTTGGCTATTTTAGGGCCTATTACAATGATTTGTACAAAATGATTTTTGGTAATAATTTTATACCAAAGTTATATTGATGGAATTTATTAAACTCTATGAATTCACTGGCGTTATCGCTGACCTTTTCTTTTAACATGTTTTATCTCAGGTACTTGAAGGTAATTCTAGGGAAGACGACAAGAATTCATGGCCCGCACTTAAACAATCTTTTCCATTCAAATATTTTGTAAAACTTTGTATGAAATAATATGACTTGGGACCGATGTAACTTTGATATTGATGAATGGAAATGCTTTATTAATAAACGACGCGATTTTTATGCGTTGTCTATGATGTGAGTAATGTGCTATCCCGTAACACCAACGAGTCTTCCGCTGTATTGAGTTGTATAAATTTGGGGGTGTTACAGTTTGGCATCAGAGCTCTCGTTATAGAGAACGGAAGATTTTTAAAACCAAGGTTTTGAATAAAACATTTCAAAATCTTTTAACTATAAACATTTTTCTAAAAATGTCTAAAAATCTTTTGACTATAACGGTGCCGAAGAATTCCCGAGTTACCGACAAGGCCAGACTGAGAAGTGTTATTTTAATATATATATATATAACTTGGATTATATATATATATATATATGATGTAATTTTATTACATGATTGTTTGATGATTATTTTGATATTTATACGAGGTATTTATACGACGTAGATTGTCACAAGAAACCCTAAATCCCCTAGTAAATTAATCGAAGCTATTCTCGTAGGAATTCTAGCTATCCTAGATCTAAACCAGGTTGTGGATATTTATGATCCCAACAAATGGATGATATTCATAGAAATGTAGATATTAGTTGATTGTTATATTGAAAAAGAATTGGCGAGATTAAATCTGATATCGATGTCATGACGATCTTTCCTTATAGAGTGGAGTTTGACAAAACGTTATCACCTGGAAAGATGGCATCTGATTCGTTGTCATCCAATTCTTAAATTGAAATCGAAAGGGTGAATGTTGCACTTAAGGCTGTCATTGGAACCATTACCCAAAAGCCTTATGCCACTAGTACCTTTCCGAGAAGTCTAGTTGAATGATCAAGTTATTTCATACTAGTGACTCATTTGATAATTGTTGTTGAAAGAGCTATAGGATTGGAAATTAAGTGTTGATTCATATTGAGCTTTTATTGCCCTTTTAAGGTTTAAAAATAAAGTTGAAAGTATTGGAGAATGAGGTAGGATATCGAATTGAGTATAAAATTGGTTGGAACTTGAATAAAGTAAAATTTAACCCGTATGGAATATGTGATTGATAAGAGGAAGTCATTAAGTTCTGTGATTAGATTATAAGGTTTTAATTGATTGTTGATTCGTGTTAAGTGTTGTTCCTAGGCCATTGTCCACTAATGAGGATGCCCAGTGTCCAAGAAATAAATTGAAGAAATCTTCTTCTGAATTGGGACCGATGGATCTTCTGGGACAGGTAGGACACCTAATGACTCTTGTAGATAGTATTCATTGTGGTATCTTTTAAAAATCCCTAACTTAACTGAGATATCAGTTGGTAGGATGAGTTCTGAGAATTGTATGACATAGTGACACGTAATGTGTTACGGTACAATTTTGACTTGTTTGTGATTAATGAAAAAGACTACTTTTGATTGCTAAATCCTACATGTATCGATGTTATCTATCCTTTATTGCTTCATCCTAATGTTCGCATTAGTAATGCAACCATTGAACAAGTACTCATCTTGATTTGAGTTACGTTGTGGATTATTCTTTTTGAGTGCCATCGAGGTCATGAACCTCATGATTATTTGGCTAAAGCTCATTTCCTATCATATCGTAGTTAATTCTTGGTGAACAAGCTTTCATCGCTCTTTTGCAGATCACTCATTGTTTTTATAAGACAAAACCGCATTCCTTTGAGAAAATTAAATCTTCATCACTATAAGGAATATTCCAAGTGATATTTATAAGTGATTGTTATCGAAATGAAGTTGTTTATAAAACACCTTGGGAAACCTAATTGTTTTCATAACAAAGAAAATCTTTGTAAATTATTTTTGATTCTTATTTAAGAATTAAGCATGAAAATGTTTCTATTATAAACATGATGATAAAATTTTGACGAACTGAGTATTGCATCGTTAATCTTGAAATTGTATATAGTTGCGCGCCTACATACAATTTGGAATAGACTATGCAAGGCTGATTAGTAGTCACCATAAAACTGATTAATAAACACTAAATTTTCTTTGAAGATTGTGAAAGATTAAAATTTATGAGATCTGCAAGAAGTGAAAAGTAAGGACATAGTGTTAGGGACACCTACATATGTGCCTGTAGCATCTATTCTTCTGAGTTGAATTTACTCATATGTGGAATTTGTCTTATTTGACAATTGATATTCCGTTCTTTTCCAATTCTCCCGTAGAGATATTCTTAGGAAAAGTATCTGATTACCGAGTGTTGATACCCGATTGGATGTATTGACATTCTTATCATTTCTTATGATTTGATTTCATTTGAATGAACTGGGTAACGATCCGAGGAGCTTTCGAATGCGTACTCAAATTATGAAAACATGGGATATATTCCTATTCATTAAATGTTTTCGTCTGTATCTGATTTGAAATTCTCTCGCATATATTATGCGTTGACCTTACTCTTTTAATAGTAGTTATGTCTCCATATATCCTTGAATTGGTGAAGGATTATGAGTTATTATTAGTCTTTTGAGAAGTTCACATCTTATCGACGGCAATAAAACCGGAAAGTTGATAATGCCAGTAGAATGGATTGATTGATTATGACATGACGACATTGTCTTAATCGATGGGAACTCGAGTAGAATTCCCCTAAAAGATAAGATGTTGATTATCATAAGTGATCTAAATAATTCTTGGTGGATGACGATATCCTGTATTTAGACTTAAAATTATACCATGAATGATTGTGAATTAGTCATAGATATTATAATCTAGAAAGAACTTAAAAATGAATGTATTAAAAGACGTTTTTGTTATCTGAAACTTTAGGAGGTATTTATTGGTGAATTACCTAGACTTTCGCCATTAAGGCAAGTTGAAATTGGTATTGATTATATTTCTGGTGCTGCACCTGTGGCTTGTGCACTGTACGTCAGCACCATCTGAATTAAAGGAATTACCGTACAACTGAGAGAGTTTTCGGAGAAAGATTTTATTATACCAAGCCTGTCATCATGAAGAGCTATGGTGTTATCATTCCTTATATTTATAGATTACTGTGAACTGAGTAAATTGACAATCGAAAACGATATCCATAACTCGAAATGGAAGATTTGTTCGATCATTTACAAGGTTCTAGTGTATGTTTTAAAGATTTGATCCACGGCATGGTTATCATCAACTTCGCATCTGCGGAAAAGATTATCTATTCCAATCATTACATCCAGAACTTGTGATGAACATTATGAGTTTCACATGATGTCGTTTGGATTGACTAATACACATGTAGCATTCATAAATTTGATGAATCACGTGCGTAGGCTGTAATTTGATAAATTCATGCTCGTGATCATTAAGAACTATAAGTTTGTTTATAAGAATAAGAATGAGTTAATAATTATTTATAGATTGCCCTGAATTGACCGAACAATAAAAACATGTACCTTGAATATGTAACATGAGATTTAAGACTTAATCTTTTACATTATTTGATCGTGTGATTAAAAGATAACGAAATATATATTGACTCTTCAAAGAATTAGAGCCCTTTTAAGACTTTGGATTTTTATCAAAAAGAATGTGCAAATATGTTTTGACGAATATTTTAACAAAGGATTTTAAGGGATTATTCCCTTATACAAAAATCATTTAACTAAACTTCTGTTTAGGGGTAAATGTTTGTGTGTACTTCTAGACAACTTAAGAGGGATTGAGGAAACCATTTAAAACATGACTTGAAATTTGAAACGATAATTTACGCTTTTCAACTAAGAAAATTTTGACCAAAGTATAAACAAAGGTTTTTCGAACATTTACGAATCTTATTAAATACTTTCGATAAATCAACAAAAATCTTGTTAATTAAATTCAAATTTATTTTTGAACATTTTATATAATAAGTTGAACTAAGAAATTTAAATTTTTTACGTTTACGTTTCATAAAAATTAACTGATTATTATTTAATCAATTGTAATAATTATCGACGCTTTAAACGCTGGATTGAGAAAAACTGATAAAAATGATAGTTGAGACGAAACTAAAACAGAGAAAATGTGAAGAAATAATTTTTGAATAAATATGGACATGATAACTATTCCATCTAGGAAAGTGAATATAGATACTGACACATTATGTAGAAAATATAAAGAACCAATTAGGACATGTTCCTTAGTAATGAAGGTGCAAAATAAATTGCCGAACAATAAAAAATAAAATAAATAAATAAACGATGTTTGTAAAAAGGATAATATAAATAGTAAAAGGTTTCACGACTAATGTGAACCATTAAAATTGAGAAGCCGATGGCGTTAAAATGTATAAAAGGCCACTTGTGATTGTCTAAATATGGAGGATTGTGAGATATAGTTATGATGGAATTTGTAAGTATAAGTATTCTATTTATGTCATTTATGACTAAAAGTATCTTTGTCTAAAGAAGTTGTACTAATGACAAATTATGAAGGCAGACATCGCCTCATACATTAGTAAACGTCTAGCTATTGCAAAGGTCATCATCTGAATTTGATTCGATTTGGGTCATCGTCGACAGACTGACCAAATCTGCTAATATCATTCCCGTTAATGATAAATGCAAAAGAGTTATGTAAACATAGTGTGCCTGTATCGAACATCTTTATCAAGATCCTCGCTTCGCATCGAATTTCTAGAGATTTGCTCAGAAGTCATTGAGAACGAACCATGATGAGAGTACTATGTACCACCCCAATCGAAGGGACGAGGTAAAGTAACGATACAAAATACTATAAGCGTTATTCTATGTTTGAATGATTGACCATTGGTAATAAACTGTATAATCGTTTTCCTTTGGAAAGATTATCATTGATAATCATCGTGTTAGGGTTGAGATCGAATCTTGTTAGAATCTAAATATTAGAGCATCTGTAAGCAGGAGTTGAGATGAAGACACCCGACATACACCCATTGTGAGTTGGACATGTCTTTTAGGTTTAAGGTTTCCTATGATGGCGAACCTAACCTTACAAAATACTCGACCCGTGAGACCTGAAATGATTATTGAAATTAGGATCTGATTATTGACCGCCGATAGTGGACAGGAGGTTATGTGAATATGAAATGTAGATCTTGAAGTGCCAGATGGGTAGCGAAGTTATGCCAAAAATTTTAACCTTGGAAAAATGAATTAATGATCTGACAAATCATGGGATATAAGTCCCCGTTGTATGGGACCATTGGGATGATGTAAAAGATTTGGTTTGAAAGGCATATAAGCTGGATCTACCCAAGGACTTCAAAAGCTGCGTGAATTATGTTTCGTAAATCAAACTTGATAAAATATCTATCAAGTGAAAATCTGATTGTTCTTAGTAAAGCTTAGATCGGCGAAAAGTTGCATTCATCAGAAACCCGTGAACATCATGGATAGAGAAAGTAAGTCAACATTTAGCCTGATCTTATTCCCGTAGTTATGTTTGATGAAACTCGCGTATTATAATAGATTACGCTTGTGAGAAAAGACCGAATGTGGAGGAAATACCCACATGGCTTTAACTCTATAAGAAGCGAGTAGTAAGGTAAGATGATCTTTGAGGACAAAGATCCTGTTTAGGGGTAAATGCTGTGACAATCCGTCAATTTATGGTCAATATTTTATTCTCAATATTTATTTGAAAATATTATTTCATGAACTCACTTATTTTGGGAAGAAATTTGGATTTACGTCTTGGAGTAGCATCGACTACGTCTAAACCGGAGGATTCAACGTTACATGCTTACGTTTACATACACCGTCTTTGGTGGCAGTCCGACATTTCAGAAAATAAATTGTCCATGAATATTATTTTGGAGTTCTAAATTTGTGTTGGTTCATAAACTCACAAATTTACGAGAAGAGATTAGGACTTACGATTTTATTTTAACGTCCTTTACGACTAAACCGGAAACCCTAGGATTACGTATTTACGTTTTCGAACTCCGTTTTTGATGAGACAATTTTTATTGGATTCGTTTTGTGACGTTGATTCATAATTTATAAAAACGTTTTTCGTAAAACGACCCGAGGGCACGCAAATCGAGGAAACTAGAATCGAGGAGTACCCGTAAATAAATGGGGATGAGACAAGTGGGACACTTGTCCCACCCCCACTCAAAACCGGCCATAACAAGCCAACACACCATAAGGTGTCATCTTACTAACTAGTTACAACACTTGTCATTCTAAGCTTACAATTTAAGCTTTTGCTAGCTAAAACCATCAAACCATACCACTTTCTCATTTCATCCATGCAATACCACACATAAATCCTCTCATCCCACTCCATTGTGCCGTCCCATATCTCCCCTTAAACACCAATTTTGATCAAAATCAACCATGAAATCTTATGTTATATACACATATGTTGAAGCCCTTTTGAAACCCTATTGATTGGTGGTGCTTATAACATCCAAGGAGGAGTTTTCATGGAGTAGTAGGGCTGATTTTCCACAAGGTGTTTATGAAGAATGGTGGTCTTGAAGATGGTCATGGTTATTCACAAGTTTCTCCATCAAATACCATGTCCAAATCATAACCTACATCAACTTGGTGGTATAAAGATTGTCCTCCTCATCTTCTTGTTATTTTGATTATGTAAACATGTATTTTATTTCCTATTGTATATGTATATGATGATTATATGATGATAAAATTGTTATGTGGGGATTTGGTGTTGATAAACATGCTTGAAAAGGTGAAAAACTATAAGAAACAAGGCTAAAATCTTGTTTAAATTTGTTGGCTGTATAAAACAGTAAATAAACATGTCATGAACTGATAAAATGATGAAGTAGAATTAATATACAGTAAGCTATGGGTCTTGTACACATGTGAGAGTTGGCCATGCAATGGAATCATTGTAATGAGTGAGATATGGTCAAAACAAGTTTAGAGTACCAATCTGAGTTTACTGTTTTGGACGAGTTTTAGAAAATACTTAGAAGATGATTCAACCGAAGATATAGAAGAGTTAAATGGAGCACATATCATGTGATTTATGTGATAAAAATTTGAGCTTCTATCTCCATATAGAACTCTAGATATGGCAGTTTTGGTGAAAGTGAAGATAAAAATCAGATTTTGGAAATTAAAGTATAATACTATTATATAAGCACTCAAAATTTAATAGTATAAAATATAAATTAAAACCCACTAACTTATATAATACATTTATATAAATATGTACAATGGTAAATAAGTGGACATTTTATAAAAATGGTAACTTGTTAAGTTTTATAAGTTATAAACCCATAAACATGATTTTTACGACTTTTCGGCTAATACCGTAAAATTAACGTTTTTGTTAAATAAAACTTAGATGGTTGGACCCGTCTAATGTAAACTTTATAAAACTTATATACTGATATATAAACATGTATAACAAGTAAAAACCGATAAGACCCGAACTATAGGACATACGGACATTAACGGACTAAATTAACGTTATTGGACTAATAATACAACAAAAATGGACTAAAACACTTATAAACTTATTATTGGGCTTAACCCATTTAGGCCCAACTTGTAAAGTGTAGATACTGATAATATAAGTATAACATGGATTGATACAAGTTAAAGAACTTATAATAAGCTTATTGGACTTAAAACGCGTAAATAGGTAAAACTAGTAAACTAGTAAAAAGATACCAATACGTATACACTAAAACGAGTTAATGAGAATATGTAAACCCACTTGATCATCATATATAAATAATCATCATATGTATACATAATTGTTATTTTTATAAAGTCATTGGACATGAGTCTAAGACCGATTATTATTTGTCTAGGTTTCCGTGATTGAAGCACGTACCGTACGTCCGAATTGCCAATAACCCGCCTTCCCACATCAACGTGAGTTCATAGCCTCGCACTCTTTTAAATGTTTTTATAAATGTTTTATAAACCCGCGAGGGAGATAACATGTTAGTTTTTATAAAATAGGACACCATTTGTCCCGATTGTTTTTTTATTGATTTGGACCCGAATGATTGTATGACCCGAATGTATGACCCGATAAATGATTAAAGGACCCGATAGATGAAATCAAATGGATTATTAAAGTTAGGTTATGTCACTAAAAGTCCCATTAGCATGAATTTTGAACTACCGGGAGTTGGTAGACGCTTATGCATATAATAGTACTATTTGGGGACGATCACCCCAGTTCGCGCCTTGACGGTTGATCCCCGTCGTGCCACATTGATTGGTAAGCGAATTTATGTATGAGAAGATTTCCATAGCGTGACCTTTGTGACGACACGCTACTTTATATGGGCAAAATTGGTATCGGGTTAGCTACCCGTTGTTGGTTTAGTAAGGTAACAATGTCATGCGGCTTATAATAATCCGACTAAAGAAATACTACTAGACGCTCAGAATTACGACGTATTGCCTGACTAGCAATACAGGGCCATACTATTGATATTATGTTTGTGTTTTGGTTTTCATAACCATATTCATATAACGGTTTTTATTTTCATACAACGTTATAAGACGTAATGTATGATTATTTTTACGACATTGGCTTGTATAATGATTTTTAAGGCAAATGCCTATATTTTGATTTTGATAAAGATTTGTATAAAATGATTTTGGCTATTTTAAGGCCTATTACAATGATTTGTACAAAATGATTTTTGGTAATAATTTTATACCAAAGTTATATTGATGGAATTTATTAAACCCTATGAATTCACTCGGCGTTATCGCTGACCTTTTCTTTTAACATGTTTTATCTCAGGTAATTGAAGGTAATTCTCGGGAAGATGACAAGAATTCATAGCCCGCACTTAAACAATCTTTTCCATTCAAATATTTTGTAAAACTTTGTATGAAATAATATGACTTGGGACCGATGTAACTTTGATATTGATGAATGGAAATGCTTTATTAATAAACGACGCGATTTTTATGCGTTGTCTATGATGTGAGTAATGTGCTATCCCGTAACACCAACGAGTCTTCCGCTGTATTGAGTTGTATAAATTTGGGGGTGTTACATAATTATAGATTTGGAGCTTTGTACGTTATATGCGGCCTCTACTGAAAATCGATGGAGTGCATTTGAAGGGTAAGTATCTTGGTACTAACCTCGTTGCGGTTGGGATGGATGGCAACAACCAGATCATACCCATTGCCACTGGTGTGTGCCAAGGTGAAGCAACTGAGATTGGACATGGTTTTTAACTAAACTAAAAGAATGTATCGGTGATGTTCCTAATTTACTTATCATATCTGATCGTCATCAAGCCATTAACATAGCGTGTAACACTGTATTTCCAGAAGCCTTCCATGGTATATGTTGTAGGCATTTGCTTATGAATTGCAACTTAAAGTCCCGAAAGTTCAATGCAATTTATTGGAAAACATGTAAAGCTTATTTGACCCAAGATTTTGAAAAAAGTATTTCTGAAATAAGAATTTTTAAACCTGAGGCATATAGAAAAATCCAAGATGCTGGTTTTGAAAATTGGTCCCGCGCTTTTTGCCCAACTAACAGATACAATTATTTAACGTCTAACTGCATTGAGTCGATTAATTCACTAACAAAGGGTGTACGGAGATTTCCAATCACAAAGCTTATGGATTTTTTAGGGACCTTCTACAAAGAAGGTATTGTGAGCGGAGATCGCAAGATGATGGTACGATCGATAAAACATTGTTTTAGTTTCTTTTTAAAGAAGTATTAAATGATGACTAATGGTTTTGTTGGTCAAAATTTTTTTGTAGCTATGCCGCAAATTGATGAACTATCAACCTGGGCTGCTTCAAAGGTGACAAAGAGGAATTTGAAGAGTGCTAACTGGGTGGTTCATCTGATAGAGAATTTCAAGATTTACCAGGTAAAAGATCATAGAGCTGCCCACAAAGTGGATCTTGAAAATGGTCAATGTACGTGTCAGAAATGGAAACTTTCAGGCCTGTCGTGTGGTCATGTATATTCTGTTTCTCGGGTAATTGGGTTGCGTAATCCCAATCGATGGGCAAATGCATGGTTCTGTAAAAGCACAGTTAACAAAACCTATAGGGAGTTGGCGTACCCTCTTCCAGAAGTGTCCATGTTGAAACAACCAATTAATATGTAGAAGGTGTTGCCTCCTATCGTAGTAAAGCGCCAACCAGGACGACCCAAATCGAATGCTTGTATTACGTCACAAGGGGATAAACCAAGAAACAACTATTGCAGCATGTTTGAAGACACTAGACACCACAGAGACGCATGTCAGGCTCCATTGCAAGAACGCCAGGTAAACAAAATCTTATATAACATTTTATTTTTCATTTCAACTAGGAAAAAGTATAACCTTTGAATAATTTTACTACTAGAATACTTTGGGAGACGGCCAATCTATCCAGTTCATTGACAATCATACTCTAGTGGAATCGTCAAACCATCGTCATGTTCACCTTGACGATTTTTAGAAGATTTGATGTTGTTTTTGTATTTTTCTTTTATGTACCAATGACATTAGTTTAATGTATTGTTGAACACATCATGTTTATTGCATTTCTATTATTTACCCTTAATTTTGGTTCATCTTGATTTTTACTTTGCTGGAAAAAAAACATGTGTAATGTTATGTCTTAATTTACCCATATTTCACGTCTATACTTGTTGTAATGTTTATTGAAAATTGTCATTATGCCTGATTTACTTAACAATGCTTAAAAAAACCAAAGATTTACCTTATTTACATATGCTAATTTTCATGAATCATGATAAACTGATAAAGGTAAGACTTCTAAACATTAGCTAACACTCATGATAACCTGATAAAACATGTTAAATACTTGATTAATTCTTGAACAACTGTTTCTACATAACCACAAGTCCCAACATAAAATAAAGGTTGATAATAGATTGCTTTGTATAGGTTACAATAAAATTAAGGGCGCCCTAAACTTAAACTACTTTATGCTTAAAATAAAATTCAGCCATTCTCTATACGCAAGTGCTGCTTGTATCGCATCATCGACCTTCAGTGATTTCCCATGCGATAGATTGTATAAAAATATGCATACCCACACGCCACAATCATCATGCACACCACATTGCTGGGGAGTTCTACGGGCAAACCTAAAATTTATCTTGTAATCTTTACGATCAATGCCTTTTGCCACAAATTCATTACACATATCCAAAACTTCAGGCAACTTAACTTGCCAAAAAATTGATAACAAACAAGAATTAAAAACTACAAGAACAAACCACACAACACTGATCATTAGCATAAAAAAACATATAAAACAACACTACAAGTCCGAGTACAAACAAATATTAAAAACTATGAACATGGGATACTACTAAAAATAAAATACAACATTATTTTGATTGGAAATACGTAACTCTCCTAATAGATGTAGTTGTCCCTCTCATTAGCCATCACAAGGGACTCGTGATAAAAACCCAAGTAAAATGAACCACCAGCTCCCTCAACACCCAAACTACGCAATTGCTGCGATGATTCATTGAACAAATGTACGCTGTGTGACATATCGTATGCACTACAAACTTCAAGTACTGGACATCCACTGCCTGTGAATCCTAGAAGTTCTAAATGATCATGTGTGTCGATGTTGCAAATCCGGCGAAATGACCTTATGGTACTATGACTGATCTCAACACTCCAAATAGTGAATAAAGGTTGTACAACACCAAAGTGGTTTCCAAATAACACAAGTGAGGAATCCATTTTTGAGATGAAAAAAGGAATGGGTAGAAGTTTTCTTAGTGGGGTAGGAATGGCTATGAGTGTAAACAATTCACTCACCATGGCACACGACATTATCATGTAGTCCTTATACAAAACACCATCCGGAAATACAACTCGCTCAGTGGCAACCGAGTAAATGACCCCGTCAATTGTTTGTTGTGAAGATCGGTTAATACGTATCTTTTTGCTAGATAGATTTGGAGTGGGGATAAATTTCCAGCGATTTTCGGCTAGGTTAAACAAGAGTAAGGTCCAATCCAGGGCAGTCTCCTGGACCTGATTCTGGGTATGCAACCTTGATTAGGGTGGGGACTAGGCCATCAAGATAAACACCAAACCCAAAAACATTTTTTTTGAAACTTGCTGTATCAATAGAGTAAGGTATAACAATACCAACAGATTTACGAAGGGAAGGGTTCCATAATGTTTCCATATATGGAGACGAGAAACACCACACAGCGTGTGAATTTCCTATAGGCCTACATTCTAGGCTTAAATCTGGAAGGGATGGAGGGATGTGAGAATGGCGAGTTATGGAAGATGTCTGTTCTATAAAACAAACATATTTAGAACCTATGAAACCTTGGTCATAAGTAACTAGGAAAGTTGAAGGCTTTGTCAACCGTGCACCATATTTGTCGAAAAACTTATGACTATCAATGATCGATTTCAATCCTCTAGAAACCTACCTAAAACGAAGCAATGCATAAACATGAAGTTTAAGCATAATTTCATTCTGTAGTTCTAGAGGGATGTAGTCAGACATTACAAGTGGGAGTTTTATCAAAAGGAATTAACTCAAGAGATAAGTCTAGGTGTTTTGTATATCTTGCAAACAAGTAGACAACATATTTATAGCCAAAACTATGCACACCTTTTTTACATTTAACCCAAATGCAGTTTATCTAAACCCTAGTTAAAGTTAGTATCTAGATTGCAATGCATTAATATCCAACCATAAAATATTCTTTCCTCAACAATGTGCTCAATTCAGATGTTGCACAAATCATTAAATATATAACATAACAAGATGTTAGCTTACTTGTAAGCATTGACGAAGATTGATGTACCAAGCACGGTATTCAACATCGTAGTTGTACACACTATCGTAAAATGTCACCATGCCGGACCGTATGTAAAAATGCGCTAAACACCAGTGTTTGTCTGTCTCATTAATCTAAATAAACACCTATTACGACAACACAAATATAATATTACTTACTCAGCTTTTAAAACGTGTATAAATGGATAGGTGAAAGATATTTACCTCATCTACTTCCATCCAAGGCACCTTGTAGCGACTTCCATTTACAAACCAAACAGGCATGGTATTTTGTAATAGCAGCTAGACAAAGTAACTTGTGACCATTGCCCACCTTACACTCTTTGGTCGAACATACCACATGTAATCGACCCATAAATCAATGTGCTGAAACAAAATTAAATATTACAATCTAGATTTAAAAAAATTGTTATTGTTAAAAGGGACTATTCCATTAGCTAAAAACTTACCTCGTTCGTAAGCCAACCTTTTCGCCGGGGTTCTAAGCATACTAGGGCTTCCCAAAAGTCTCGATCAATGGTATGTTCATTGCACCATGGCAACTTGGAAAGTATACAGCCAGGTTTAGCAAGGTACTCATCCATACCGCTACTGAACCATATATAGTCGATTGCGTTACTCTTTCTAGAAAGGTCCTATCACAAAAAATATAACATCTAAATAAAATTCATAAACTAGTATGGTATTTTGGTGTAATAGGACAAACATAAATTATAATTTCATACCTCTACCCATTCACCAACATTTTGGAGATATTCACTCATGTCTTCTTGTGTACACGTCACATCATATGTTTTCTTTTTAAACTTTTTACAAGCCTCTAACCAGCTAGAAGTTGTTGCACTAGTAGTCATACTTCTTTTATGTGGTTGAGCATGCGACATCGCCAGTTTAAAATGATTGTTGTTTCTCATGGCATCATACCGTTTATTATAGTCTATTTTCCTCTTTCTCTCGATTTCTATGTCCTTCTCTGACTTTAACTTTAATCTCTTGTGTTCAGCTAAAAGTAGTTTTGCCGCTTCCTCTTCCTTTTCTTCTTCTTCGCGTAATAAAATATCTTCGCCTTCCAAGTTAAAGAAGAAATCCTTTTCTACCTCACAATCCTGCAAATGATTATTATCAGAAATTATTATTCAACTACAACTCACGTAATCCTGTGTAAAGTCACTTGGATAAAAACATACCTCGTACTCATCAACATCAATAATTGAATGAATGGTAAGGTTGACAATATTTATAAAATCCTCTCGTAAACGTGTCTACAACTTCTGCGTCTAGGTTACACGCGTCTTCATTAATCTCTAAAGTGGGAACTGTTTCACCATATGTGTTTACTACAAGGACCTGTGCATATTATATAGTTAACATTACTTGCTTCACAATAACTATAGGGTTACAAACGGATGATAATACCTTGATGATAGTCTCTAGTCAGAACATACGGTCATTTAAGACATTTATTATACTATCTTTCATGCTACTTACTTTACTCTTGTCCACCGTTTCTGAACCAGATGTAACCTGATCGAAAAACTGGTCACGTTTTCGCCTAGCAGCAATATTTTGAAGATATACATCATACTCATGCGCCAAAGTTATTCTTTGTTTCAGAATGTATTCGCTCACAAACATATTACTTGTAGACCACCAACTGCTTTCATACTCGTATAAAGTTGGCCTTATATCAGTAACATGTTTCGCTTCCTATATGGTAACAGAAATATAAACGTTAACTATACACAATCATAAATTACACATAATGTGAGCTTTATTGTAAACGAAAACTTACTTTTGCGAATAATGTTACTTTTTCAGTACGTTTATAAATTTTTTTCCTAGACCAAGCTAGACATCTTGGTATGACTTCGGTGTCTTTAAACCACCAGACATTCTGGGCGTCAAATGTCTCCAAAATTCAAATCTATATAATAGTTTATGTATATTTAATTATGGATCACTCAAAATATTATATTAAGGGTGTTTATAAAGTTCACAGTAATAACCTTTAAAGCCCAAACAAATCCTAAAATAGTGTAAGTTGGAACATATCTCGATGACCTGTGCAACCCATTCAGATGTTCTATCTTTACCTTATCTACTACGTTCAGAATTGCGTTGTAAAGATGTTCCCAAATATGCTCACCCCACGGGAACGCATTCCATACATCTATGTCCATAACTAATCTCAGAATGCTTTCATCAACCGCGCTGACTAAGAATCGCCCTATGAAAACAACCTCTAACACTATATTAAAGCAACACGTATAGGATCCGCATCACACAATTTCCCAAACACCTCTTCGTCATCAATCAGTTCCATACATGTTAACACACCACTTGACTTGAGTGGAAAACTCGTTTTCTAAATTCTAAACAACTATCGGTGTAAACACTAAAATCACACTGTCGAAACCTAAAACCAGTTAACAAATAGAACTCACGTCTCCCAAAATGGAATCCACGACCATTTATGTAATATATTAAAGACAGATCATATTGAGGATCATTCATGGTGCGTTGTTTTTGTAGTACGAAGTCTAATAGGTGCGATTCATGGTCAAAAAACAGTATATCCAACCATTTTTCAAAACATGTGTCTCTAAACAAAATCCGTCTTTTAGCATTAAGTTTTTGGCGTACTAAAGTCAAATACTACAACAGTTATTATAACTTTTGCTTCATATACCTAGCGAAAGCAAATAAAAATTGTTAGTTCCTTGGGTTGTAAGCAAATAAGAAATATGATAATTAACACATTCCACAAACAATTACTTAAACACAACATTTCCAATACTTAAACAGAGTCATACTTAACAACACGGGTCACATATTACAACATAAAAAAGAAAATCACTAGACACACCACACAAGACACTTGAATTAACAGTTCAAGCATCGTTTTATTCTAACAAGGAAGAAACTAGCGACTCATACTACCACCATGACAAAAGAGAACCAACAGAGCGCGCCAACAACAGAAGACCATTCACGTTACTTAGCTCTCATGTTAACAACATGGGTGATTTTTTTATAATATTAATCTGGGTCTGAGTTATAGCGGTCATCAAAACTCTCACTTTACTCAAATCATCTTCATTAATCTCACTAAGAAGCCTGGCACTTTCGAACACATCCACACAACCATACAACTACTCAATCTCAACAATTATTTCAACCCTCTCCCTAACTCGGCCACTATATTGGTCAGTAATATGGTTCATGTCCCTAACAACAGCAAAATCTCTATCATTTTTCCTTTCAAACAGGGCAAGCATCATGTCCTTAACATTGTTTAAGTTTACGGGTTGGGCTAATGCAGCTAGGTGGTTAGTTCGAGGAATGGGTGGGATGCTTGGCGAAACAGTGAGATGAGGTGACAACTGAAGCCCTTTAGGGGAAACATAATTGTAGCTAGATGCTTAGCGAACAGGGATATTAGTAGTAGAGTGACATGTGACAATAGAGTTAACTTGCTCCATTTCGTTAGTGGTGTTATCTGTGGAATCGGTAAAGTTTTCCATTGTGTTCTTAAGTTTTTACTAGTTAGACTAAGGTTGGTTGATGGATACTTGCTACAAATTACACATTTTATAGACATATGAGGTAGACAAGGTTATTCGACTCATTAAATAACTGATCTCACAATAACCATTATTCGACTCCTTTTTTAAGGCTAACTAATTGTAATCAAGACGTTAATTTCAAACAGTTGGGTCATGTTAACCCTGTGTAAGGTCAACAAAAAGATTTCCCCTTATGCGAATCATTAATTGTTCTTGTTGGAAATTCACTTTATGTGACGGCATTTAAGAATTTCCATTAGTTATCATAGTCACACACGCTTATACTAGACTAGGAAACAATGTATAGTTTAGGTGCGGTGTGTGACTATATATACCCCTCCAAGGCTTCCAAGGAGGGGTGTTGCTTGTGTTTCATTATTCATTTATCACATTTTTGTTCTTTCTCTTTACACACACAACCTCTCTCTCTCTAAACTTCAACAATGGCTAGCACCACCATCTACCACCCTACTAGACCACCGGATTAGTAAAAAGCAAATCCACAATTGGCATCAGAGCCTCGGTTCATTCCTTGGATCGTCATGTTTTATTGTTCGATTTTGGTGGTCTAAATTTTTTTTGTCTCAAATCTGGTTAAACTTTTTCTTCACGAATCTGTTTTAACAGTTTTTTTTGTTACAAATAAAAAGTGAGTGTTTATCTGGTGGTTTTTTGGTCTCGTTCTGTTAATTGTTTATGGTCACGATGCTAAATCTTTGTCACAGTTTTTTATGTCTCAGTCATATCTGGTATATCTTTATGGTATTAATCATTTCCCACTGGTGAAAGTTTGAGTTCTTATGGTCAAAGTTTAGATCAATCCATGGTTTTGTCTCACGATTTCATGTCATGGGTTTTCTGGTATTTTTTTAAGATGAAAAGATAAAAACTGTTCTAGAAAACTCAGATCCGGAATTCACGGAAAAAGTACAATGGATAAGATTCCGACGGGTACATTCTGACGGGTACATTCCGACGGATGCATTCCGATGGATGCATTCCGATAGATGCATTTCGATGCATGCATGCATTCTGATGCATGCATTCCGATGCATTCATTCCGATGGGACTTATTCACATTCCGATGGATGATGATTCCGATGGATGATTCCAATGGATCATTCCGATGGAAACAGTTTAACAAAACCAACATAACATCTAACCCATAATGAATCCGACTGAATCTCAAAACTGACTCAATCTCGAAACTGACTCAATCTCAAAACCGACTCAATCTCAAAACCGACTCAATCTCAAAACTGACTCAATCTCAAAACCGACTCAATCTCAAAACTGACTCAATCTCAAAACCGACTCAATCTCTCCCTTCACCTGGTCAACACATTGTCACCATCAAATATATCTTCCCCAACTAATACTCAAGACTCAGTTAACAAATAGATCTCGTATTCAATTTTTCGTTTTTGCACTTTCTTGCCAAGATCTATTAAGATATGGTACACGAATGAAACCACTCATCATAGATCTTTGTTGGGGATAACCCATCTTTTTATATACGAAAATTATAGATGAATCGTAACATTTATTGTTACAATCTCTCATTTTTTTCGAGTGTAAAACCGAACATGCATCATAAAACTGTCCTTCATTTACGAAAATAAAGAAAGATTTATAACAAGTTTGTTATTATCTTTTCTTTGTTTCGATTTATCAAACGAAATCAAACATGTATCAAGTTATTACCTACCCGAGATCCTTCATCTGATCTTGTGGTCGTGCGTTTATGTGCGTACGATTTATTGATGGTTCCAAGTTTCAAAACCATCAAGGGGAAGAAGAAGACATATTGAACGCACAACGAGTACACGTGATGAACTTCATACCTTCTTTTGATTTAAAGACATTCTGGGAAGACATTTGTCATAACCGCAGAGAAAATCAGTGTTTTAACTCGTGGCGTTATCAATCTCTAAACGGTACACTACTGATTCGATGTTTAATTGTTTTGTTGTTGCAATTATTCATCATCATTATCCTATATGGAGAGATATGCACTTCCGGGACTTAATTGACTCTGGTGCATCTCCGGAAGAAGATATGTGCATTTACGGGACTTAATTGACTCTGGTGTTACGATGTTAACTTCATGAATGGGATAAAGTGTCTACTTCAGTATTTGAACTTCATACTTGGGATTGATTTATTTTCTTCAACTATGTGGGGGAAGAAATGTCTTGATTCTTTCTAGTATGCATAACTTGAACTCTCAGGGGGAAGAAAAATTTAGAAGAATTATTCAAGCGTGAGAAGAGAAGTTGTTGATCTACTTGGTGTGCCCCAAACTTTCAATCCCTCATAGCAACATTATCATGTTATATGATGGGGTTTTCTTGTTAAATTCCGCTGTGCGCTTAATCATTCTAAGCTTTATTGAAAGCTTTAAAGTTGCTTATGAGGATTGTCGGTTTAGGGGGGAGCTATTTAAAATCTTCTACATCAAGTTTATGTGGCATGAATTAGGGGGAAGTTAATTCAGAAGCTTCTCCATAACCAGAAGTATATGGATTACTTAGCTCGTGTCGTTACAGTATTTCTCCTACAAGTTACTTTAAAGATGAGTCGTTTTGAAGTGAAGACTTGAAGTCAAAGACCTCAGAAGACTTCATCAGCATTGGACGCTTCATGGAAGCTTTTGTTCTTAATCATTATGTAGTTGTTAGGAAAAATATTGTAAGGAATTCTACACGTCGTCCCATGGGGGAAGATTGTTGGAAATTCACTTTATGTGACGACATTTAAGAATTCCCATTAGTTATCATAGTCACACACGCTTAGACTAGACTAGGAAACAATGTATAGTTTAGGTGCGGTGTGTGACTATATATACCCCTCCAAGGCTTCCAAGGAGGGGTGTTGCTTGTGTTTCATTATTCATTTATTACATTTTCCTTTCTTTCTCTTTACACACACAACCTATCTCTCTCTAAACTTCAACAATGGCTACCACCACCATCTAGCACCCTACTAGACCACCGGATTAGTAAAAAGCAAATCCACATTTCTCTCCAACTACATTTATGTTCTGCGACTATGCTAGGATTAATAAATATAACACCAACAATCCTGCTTCATTCATAGGACTTTCGGGTTACCAAAGTTTGCAATATCTAACGTACAACGTCCGGGGTTACAAAAGTTTTCACTAAATATTCATGAATAAGGCACGAAATAAATAGACATTTAAAGGCACGAAAGTTTGCACTATATATTCATGAATAAGGCACGAAAGTTTGCACTATATATCTAACGTACAACGTCCGGGCTTACGAAACAGACATTTAAAAATTTCCGGGAGTGCTATTTTACTAACATATGTAGGGTTGACCAATAATCTTGACTATGCACACTATTATCCCTCTATTAAAAAATTAAAAAAGGAAAAACAGTACCATTAAGATTATACAAAATTTAAAATAATATAAAAACAAGTCTTTTCAAACCTGCATAAGATCAAACCCAAATATTTGAACTTAAATGATCCACTTGCAGGTCTGAATATTTTTCAGAACATAATCAATTAGGCTAACTTAATTACTCCATTAAAGACCCCTAACTGCCTAGCGTACTCACTAACAAAAGGCAACTATATACATGATTCTTACTCACACAAAGGCAAATATACACACAAAAAATAAATAAGTGGTAATTAAACAAAAAATTGTAAAATCATAAACGGGTAATATAAAAAACTTACACGTAGATACCACATGGCCCGTTTAATTTCTTTGTTCTAAACGAAAGGATTCACAAAACCCAGATCCTAAACTACGACACCAGATCTCATAGCAAATGGGTTTAACAAGATATTATACGACACTAGATCTTATAGAAATGTTAAACCCAAATCAGTATATCATATAATCAGATAAGCGGATTTGAGAGACGGGATACTATATCATATAATAGGATTTGACTGATACAAACTATGCGTGTTTGGTTATGGGTTCATACTTCATAGTATGGGCGCCCATATATCAATGGGTTTAAAAATTGTTTTTTATTTTTTTAATAAATAGTACAAGTTAAATAATAAGATAGTATAAGTCGCATAATCAAAGGGGTAGAAAGGGATCTATTTGGGAAAATGTTTTAATTTTTTGTTAATAAAAAGTACGGGTCGAATAATATAATAGTACAAGTCGAAGAACAAGAGGATCTATTTGGGAAAAAGTTTTTTATTTTTTATTAATAAAAAGTATGGGTCGAATAAAATATGGTCAAAGTCGAATAAAGTATTTGGTATTATTTTTTATAAAATATTTTTTTATTATTGAAAGTACGGGTCTAATAATCGATTTGACTTATGGTCGAATAGCAAGTACACTTACACAATTTGTACTTGCATGTACTTGTTGGGCCCTACTTGTATAACCCAATTATTAGGCCAAATGCCATGTGTCAACATAATATGAAATTCGAATAGGTCGAATAGGGGTAATTGGCTAATTTTGTTTTGAGAAGGATATATTTTGAGTGTCATGTCCCTTTTAGTCTTGTTTTTAAAATAGCCCTATTATTTATTTATTATAGCTCATTATTAATTTATTTGATATTTTACAAAAAGTAGTCAAAGGGCACTACGAGGACTTCGTTGAAACGCGGAAGAAGAGGTACTCAAATAGTGACAAGTTTAAACACAAAATAAATGAGGATAGATATGTAAATAATATAACTCTTTACATGCTTTAGTAACTAATTTTATTTGTTTTATACCAGTTTGTATTCTTTCATAGCTGAAGATGAAAGCCCTGCAAGACCAAGTTAGATCAAGGAGCATCCCGTTTATGACTGATAAACAAATAGTGGAACAAATCATGCCTAGTCAAAATAAACAAAAATTCAGGAATGGGCAGGAAGTTATCACGTGGTAGCTTAACTTCTCACATGTTACCTCAATAAAACAAAATATAAATCAATTTTTCATATTTATGACTTGTTGTATATAATAAAAAATTGTTGTTGTAACTTATCGCAGGCGCGGTCCTCCAGTTGGGCCTGACGTTGTGACTCGGAAAGAACTCCAACAAATCATGGCCCAACATGCGCAAGAGACGGAGTTGTTGAGGAAAAAAACTGAGGAGGCGCAACAACAGGCTTACTTGGCAGTGTTAAAGGCTGATGCAGCGTAAAAATAGGGTCAAACGTTGTACCAAAATATGGGGCATTATCATAGTGCAATGGGTGAGCTTTTTTAGAACTTTAACTCATCAAGTACTGATCGTCCAATTAACCCTCCTAATTTTAGCCTAGTACCCCCACCCCAACTGGCTCCTAATTGGGATCACTTACTCCAACCCCCTTTTCCCTTTAATCAACAATTCCAACCTCCTTTCACCGACCCATCCCAACCACCTTTTACGTGCCATATCCATCCACTCTAACTTCCCTATACCGGCACATTTCATATGCCTCCCGCCACCAATAATAACTTTAACAATTGTTATCGTCCCATCCTCAACTCAACTCATTTTATCGGCTCTACTTCAAATTCTCAACCCGAAGGTTCCCGCTTACTCATGAATCCCCATATGAACGATTTTTGAAACGTTGGCGAATTGGGTCGAGATAGGGATCTCCAAAACAGTGGCGAGTACTCATCAGGGGATGACAAGCAAGTTGACAGTAACACTAACTTTTCGGATGAGGACGAGTAGACGTTGGAGTGGCAATATATCTTATTTTGTGTAACAAGTTTGAGACTTGTAGCGTGTATGAAACATTTGATTTAGGATGTATAAGTGGATTTGATGAATATTATATCGTAGCGTTTGATAATTTATTGTATTGTGGTACTATAACATTTAATGATTTGATATTATACCGTATTGTGGATTTTCCGAAGTCTGGCATTTTGAATTGTAGATTTTTTCCGTCAAAAAATTTCGGAAAAAAACGGGAAACTACAAAAATTCCGATTTTTTTACCCCCAGGCACTTCTAGGGTCGACTAAGTCGACCCTAAAAGTTCATATATTTTCCAGATTGTGTAATTTAGGGTCGACTTAGTCGACCCTAAGTAAATATGCCAAATGTTTAGAAAACTTAGGGTCGACTTGTCCTTCACATTTAGGGTCGACAAAGTCGACCTAGATTTATATATAATTTTTTTTAATTTTGAAAAGTATTTTTAACAGAATAATTTTTTATTTAATCGTGGGTCGACTTCGGATTTGAAATTTAGGGTCGAAAACTCGACGCTAGATTTTAATTTACTTATTTTATTTATTTGAAAAATGTATTTTTATTTAATATAAAAATTTATTATTTGAAAAAACTTAGGGTCGACTATGTTGACCCTAATGTTAGGTCAGCATTGTACTGACTGATCATCAGAATGGCCAATTACGTACAAGGTGACCTCCCTAATGGATTTGAACATTAATACGCCTAAGTATATTATTTACCCTTGAACATTATGAAGTCACTGAGTGAACAGTCACTTAGTGAGTTACCTTCGAGAGCTCAGCCTGAGTCTAAGAGAAATAATCGAGCATTCAGTGAGGCGAGATTCAATGAATGATGTACCTAAGACGAAGAAGAAAGTGATGGGTTCATTGAGTGATGACAATAACTCACTGAACCCCATATGATCTCCCTAGAGGAACAATGTTATTTAATAGACTGAAGAAATGGCGGGATAAGTTTGAAGAAGAAAAGATGTAGTGTACACATGCTTATCGTGACTTACCCTTTTGGGTTAGACATAGGTACTGAGTTTGTAAAGGCGTTTGTCTTCATACCTAGTTTAGGATAAGACAAGTCTGTATATATACCTCAGATAAAGACAAGAATCGCACATGGAAATTCTTTGTCATATACCCAGCCTTAGTCCATATAAATAAGATACATTGTAAAGAGAGAACCAAGTTTGTGCACTCAATGCTTTAGACATTCACAAATAGTTCTCTCTTCCAAATACGATAGATAGCACTTGAGTTCTAAACTCCTGTTGACTGAATTACCGAACTTATCAATCGATAGGATTGATATAGTTCGTAAGTGAAGAGATCACAAACACGCATTGTCTATTCAATCCCTATTGTAGTCTCGCGTGCAATAGAGTATAATTCTTTAAATAATAAGAGTTAAACGTTGAAAAACCTTTTGTGTATTATTTACTTTATCATTGTGTAAATTTCATTACTTTGCCATGAGTTAGGTTTATACTTGTTGTGATAACCCAAAACCGAGGTCATTGCTTAATCTTATTTTACGACTATTTTTGAAATTTTTGGATGAGTATGAATGATATTTATTTTTGGAGGTTTAAGTTTAAACGGATGTTGGAAGGCTTATATTTTATATTTAATAAGTATAAGGAGTATTAGCAAGCGTGATGTCGATGGATGCCGAATATTTTACGTTTTATTGTCGGTTGTTCGATGTTTGTCATTTTTGATGTTTTCTATTAAATGACGTGTTAAGTCGAGTCGGGAGTCGATATTATTATATTTGAGGTACATTTAAAATTTTGAAAAGTATCTTTATGAAACCCGAGCCCCGTAAATATTTTCAAAATTGACTAATAGTTATTTCTCGCTTTTTAGCTAACTATTTTCATTTTGAGCCATAACTATTGCAAATTTACAACAAAGGTCCCTCAACCACTATATAAAAGCCTTATTTTTCACACAAAACACACACAAATTCAGCAACTCCAAAAATTTCTCTCTCTCTCTCTTTTTTTCTTAGCTAGCCGTGACCCCTATTTCATCAAAAACCCAACTTTGATCAATTTTAACTTAAATTCAAGAATGATCTAAGCTAAACAACACAAGTCCCATCTCTAGAATTGTAAGGAGATCATTTTGATGTTAAATTTGGTTACATGCAAGAAGTTTCATTTTTTTTCAAGTTGGTAGATGGGAAATATGATCATGCATGTCATTTTTATGATGATCAAAGATGTTCTTGCTAAAAGTTTTGTTAAAAACTTGATTTTGATTTGAAGGTTTTGATTTTGATTATGATTTAAATGTTATAGTTGATATATGTTAGTGTTAGGGTTAGGGGATGAACATAACTATGATTGGTTTTGGCTAAAAATATGATTTTATACAAGTTTTTGAAAGGTATTTTACAACAGCAGGTAAACTGTATTTTTGGAAATTTTATGTTGTGATAATGGTTTAACTTATATCATAGGGTTGTAGAGCATTCGATTAGCTTCGATTTGATATAAAGTAGAGCTTCTAGCTCCAAACGAGCGCAAAGTTATGATGTTTTGATTATTCGTGTACCGGGAGACGAGTATCGGCACTACATATAGTTGTTGTCGATATTTGGACCGAATCTCGGGGACTATAAATTGAAGTTTTGAAATGAGTCACATACTGATAATGAAGCGTAAACCCTAGAGGGTGAGTATATTTTCAAACCCAAGTGTCGGTTTTGTAAATGGAGTCGTTTAAAGAATTTAAAACGGTTGTATGAATTATTAACGTAAATCTGTCCGGATTTTGTAGTTTGAAGATGAGTCGGGTAAAGAACTTTAAAAGTATTTTCATTTGATAAACTTGTTGGATGACTTTCTATATATAGTAAGTTAGTTTCTCGAGTCGTTTCATAAACGTTTGACGAGTCTAAAAGGGGTAAATAAGCTAGTACATGTAGTATGTGCCGGCGGATTATGTCGAAAGTGTAGAATGGTAAAGTAAGTATATAGAAGAGTGTAATAGAGTTATTTGTATCATTTTCTCTTGAGTTTATCGTGATTTTATGAGTTTGAGATTGATATTATTATGTATGATTTATTTCTCGAGTCATTATTAATGAACGCGCCTTATTTGATACGTAGCGGTTCTCGTGTTTGAAAGGCATCCTCTATCATCAACGATCATCTCACTAGATCTCTTATACTAAGGTGAGTCTGTAGCCTCGCTTTTCATGCTAGCTACTAAATGATTTATTACCCGCGAGGGGGAAGCATCCTATTTGAAAATAAATGAACACAAGTCATGAGTAATTGTTGGACCCGAATGTTGCCTAAGTTGTTTACATTGTATTGAGTACCTTGTTGCTAAAGACCCTAAATTCATGAGCCGTTAACTATATTCTGACTTGATGTTGTGAGTCGGGAATAGCCGCTTATTCTAATGATAGTACTATTGGGTTGACCACCCTATCTGAGACCAGGGCATTACGTTGAGTAGCCTCTGGGAAGGATAATTTACGGGAATAAGAATGTGGTATTCTAGAAACTGATACCCTAGAGCGGCAATGGTTTTATTCTAGTCATGCTGGCATTTGGCGTGGGTGACTATTTGGTTAAGGGGTCGGTGTCATGAGCTTAAATACAATGTTTTCCCTTGAAATAGATTGTGTGTACGACAATTCTATAAATGATTATGATTGATTTTCTTCTTGTGTTCAAATGTGATTTGATAAACCTATAGACTCGCTCAACATTATTGTTGACTCGTTTTAGCATGTGTTATCAGGTAATAGGAAGTGATGGAAGGGGGAGCTTTGCTGTGGAGGTTGTGGTTTGGCTTTTGGAAGAATGTTGGTCTAAAAACTATTTCTATCCTTTTACTGTTGAACAATTTGTTAAATGGTTGTGTACTGTACTAAACTTGTTGGTTGTTGGTGGAGATCCTTGGGGACTAAACGTTGTACTCTGGTGTCGTTTTAGTACAATATGGGATGAAATTATGTTTTAGACCTATTATGGAAATCTTATTTATATTTATGTGTAAACGTCTCACTTTTGAGTCGTTCAATATACCTTGTGTGATGATACTTGAGTCTAGCACCCAATTGTGTATTTCCGCTGCGCAATGTAAATTGGGGGTGTTAGAGATTGGTAATCAGAGCTACAAGTTATAGAGAACTGGGTCGATTTTGAAAATTGTCCTAAACTATAACTTTGGTGTCGAAAGTATTTATTCTTCAAAAGCACATAACTCCTCTGCAACGCTCCGGTAAGATCACTTTTAGTTTTGTTTTGTATTATAGATGTATCCCTCATGAATGAAATGATTTCCAAGTATTTATTAAGTAAATACTATGATATTGTATTGGAGTTATTGAATGTACGCTGAGTGCTTGTCAGTATCATTTTTTTGCGAGCATTGCATAAGCATCATTTGAATTGTGTTGCATAGCATGGATTACGTATAACATTTGCATAAGCATTGCATAAATTTTTGTTTTGTTAACAATGACCTTAAGTATCCTTGAACCCTTATAATTGTAGAAAATGGTTGATATACCTCGTGAGGATGGATGGATTGATATGACTGATGTATTAGACGGTGAGGAACTAGATAACTTTGGTGCTAGTGACGATGAGGAGCCTTATGAGTATTTAGATGATGGAATTGCTCCTACTGCAGTTAGACAGACTGAGCCTGAAGTGATAAGGTAGTTATGTTTCAAGAGTTAATGTTGTGCCACAGACTGTTCTGGACTGTCAACGACCTGTTGTACGTTCTTCGACGCCTACTTGTGATGCTTATATGAGCAGTTTGCCTGGGATGGCATTTGCTAGGGGTGATGTTCTTGTTGAGTCGAGTAATGCTGCTAGTGCTCGATCTATTCATGATGGCATATCTAAGGTTTATTGTCCAGGTCCTAGGTCTTATGATGATATTTTCTGGTTTCTCAAGAAATTTGATAAATCTTTGTTTGAAAGGTATTTAGTTGAAACCCGTGTGATTAGAAGGTTTGAGCAGAATGAGAAGAGGTTTGACAGGTTTGTTAATAGTGTGAAAAGATCAGAGTTTGTTAGAGCAAGGGAAATGGATGAAGTTGTTAGGTTAATATCTATGGTGTTGAATTTGGTGGGAAAATTGAAAGGTTTCGTGAGGAGCAAGAAAGGAATGCAAGGTTGAATGCGTGGGATTTGCCTATGAGATCTTTTCCTAGTTGAGGTGTAGTGATTCGTGATGTGCTAAGTCAGGTTAAAGCTCAGTTGTTGGTGAAGCCAAGTGAAGGAGGAAGTCGAAAGGGAAAGGAAAAAGTGGAGGAAGATTCTGAGGAAGATGATAGCAGCAGTGATGATGAGCCGATGTACAAGAAGCTGCGGGGATCAGATGTTTAGTTCTTTTGTGTTGTTTTATTTAGCCTTGTTGTAATAGAACTTATGTAGACTGGTACTGTAGTTTATGATGAAACTTAATGACTTTTAAGTTTGACGTGATGAAGGATTGTAGTGACATTACTTGTCACAATTTTGTGGAAATTTTCCAATGCAATCCAAATTACCTTCATGACTTATGATTTGTCTTATTAGTTCTTTTGTGATTTGGTTAATGATTCGTTGTGGACTGTTAATAAGTGTGTAAACACTTATCCTTTTGCCACTAAAATCAAGGAAAAACAAGACCTAATCATGTGTTTAACATCGTAAAAGTCGGAATTACGCGTGGTTTTGTTTTTTTATGTGAAATAGGTACAAAAGATCAAAAGGAAAGAAAACACGGGATTTCACGGTCATTTGTTGAAGAAAAGTCCATGAAAGAGACAAAGACAAAGTCAAAGAACCAAAAGTGTGCCAAAGATCACGAAAACCGGCAAATTCGACACGGTTTTGAAGAAAAGAACAAGTAAGCCGAAATCAAGCTCGTTTTTAGTGGATTTAATATTATTGGAGTTAATTGGGCCTTGTGGGTCCCACATTGGACTATTGGGCCCAAAAAGCCCAATAAGGATGCAAGTTAACTATTTTCTTGGCAAAATCCTCTAATCAAATCACTCCACATCAGACCTCAAGAAACACAACTAGCACAAAACTGCCAAGGTGGCAATCTGTGTGCGAGGTGACTGATTATCAGCTGTAGATGAAAAGAAAGAGAAAGAAAAGATGGAATGAATGGTCAAGATCATCTTCCTTATTCACCAAGCTTCACCAACAGGTTTTTAGGGTTTCCCTATAAAACCCCCTCATTATGTAATGTTGGAGTGCCATTTTTATTTTAATTTATTATGCAAAAATAGTTTTTAGGTTAATTGTAATTTTCTTTTTCCAAGTATTGTACTCAATTTTAGTTATTAATAAAAATTTCTTTCGGTTTAATATTGTCTCTTTAATTATTTTAATTTTATTGCAATTTAATCTTTAATCTGTTTTTAGTTAATAATATTAAATAAATTTTGGTTGATAATTTTCCCCCACTGGGAAGATTTTAATATACTGTTCGAATAGTGTAATTGGTTCGTGAGTTGATATTTATGGTTCGAGAAGGGTATTTCGTTCAATGATGATAATCGGTTGATAAGGTGGTGTTTGATTCGTTTCATAGACGGCTCAGCGCCGATCTACTGCTCAACGGTTTTCGTCACTGGTTTAATCTTCTTTTATTTATAAGTTTTAGATTTATTAGGTTATTTGTTATTATTGTTATGTGTTTTGCTTAAATCTGTTAGAAGTGTATTCGATTGATATTTAGTCTGCTGAGATTTGAAGTTGATTATCTGATTTTAGATGTTTGCTTGTTTGAATTTTAAACTGCTTATTTAGTTGCTGATTTAGGTAATTGAGATTTGCTTTGAGTTTGTGTAAGTCTGTTTTAGTTGTCTGATTTTAAGTCTGGTAGTCTGTTTGGTTTTAAACTGCTAATATTTAGTTGTCTGATTTGAGTTTGAGATTTGTTTAGTTTTAAGTAGCTGATATTTAAGTTTATTTTGTTTTGCTGTTTAGAGTATTTGTTAGTTGTAATGTCTGATTAGGTTGGATTATTTAGTTAGTTGCTTATTTTTAGGTTTGATCTACTAAGTTTATTTGTTTATCTGTTCTTATTAGTTTAAGTTTTATTTGCTTATCTTCAGTTAAAGATCTATTAGCTTATTGTTTTCAGATTTGAAACTGCTTATTTTCTGTTAGGCTTAAACTTGCTTATTTGAGTTATTTTCTTATTATTATTTTGCTATGTATAAGCTAGCAGGTTCATTTGATCTGCTAGTGTTAAACTGATTTCTATCAGTTATAAATAATATAAAAAAATAATATAAAAAAAAGTTGTCTGTTAACGGACTCGAACCCCTGACCTCTAGTTCATCAGCCCAACGAGATAACCATCTCATCTAGCCACTTATTTGTGTTTAAATACTGATAGAATATTTAATATAGCTTCATTAAAATCTACTGTCAGCTTTAAATAGATTTTTATTAGTTTTGTTTAATTAATTTTAATAAAAAGTTTTTTTTAATTAACTTTCATAAAGTTTAAAAAATAAAAAAAATAAAAAAATATAATTTACTTATTTATTTTTAATAGTTTTTTATGAAAATAGTTTTTAATTAGTTATTTGTTTAAATAGATTCATTCTAAATAGTTTTAAAATTAGTTTATATTTTTTAAAATAGATTTGTTTAAATTAGTTTAATTAGTTTTAAAGATTTTAATATTATAAGAGTATTTACTTTATAATTAGATTAAATAAATTTTAGTTTTATTTAAATTTAAAATAGTTTTCTAATTTGTTTAAATAGTTTTATATATAGTCTAAGTTAGTTATAAATTTTAAATAGTTTAAAATAGTTTAATTAGTTTTAATTAAGTATTTTTTTAATTAAATATTTTCTTTTAAATTAGATTAATAGTTTTTAATTAAATAGATTTTAATTTTTAAAATACCAAAAAATGGTTTTATTCACCGAAAACAATTAATCTTTACGTTAAAATCAGAAATCAATTCGAGTGAGTCGAGGAGAGAACGATAAATTGCACAAAATCACAATATTAAATTGGCGCCCTGCCACTTCGCTCGTTACGATTGACGATATCGTGAGACGATTTGGATTTTGGGATACGGACAATTTTGAACGTTATTTTTATCGTTAAAAAACAAAAACACAAAAAATCGAATATTTAAAATACAAAAAAAAATTAAAAATCATCAAAAGCAAACTCTTTCCTAAGCTTTGCAACAAAAAAATTAAAAAATCCAAAAGTAATACTTTTCCTAAAGTATTACACCAAAAATATTACGTATTATTGTTATTTTTCTTATTTCGATTTCTTTCGCTTTTTATTGTGAATATATATTTTTCTTAAAAAAAATACAAAAAGATTTTTCTTTTACTATATTATATTACATAGAACAATTAATTTACCTACTTTCAAATAAGGTCTTAGTTGGTATTTCATCACCTAGCTATTGTATTCGAATCCTAAACGAAAAATCAAGGCAAAATAGATAAATACTAGTAAGAAGTTTGAACTCGATTTATACAAACTATAAGGTGGGTATAAGGCGACGCGCTGTTAAAGGCCGTCTAAGGAAAAAGGTTTTTAAGTGCTTTGCGCCACCTCGTTTCCCCGCTTGCTTGTGCGTATATTGAGAGGGACAACCGATTATTGGTTTGCCAACTCAAGTAGTATTACGTATATATTTTTTGTAGATTTTTAATATTGAACCTCGAGAGGGATAATCCCTTTCCTCTCATAGTCGACCGAGGTTTCCTACCTCATTCCTCAAATTTAATTGTATGGGCACTCTCGCGCGTACATACATACCCATTGGTGTACCAAATACTTCTAATTCTTCCAAAAAGAAGAAGAAGAAAAACAAAAAGACCGTCAGTCAAGCCGATCCCGAGAATTGAGCTTTGAACAACACGATGGAAACAGATAATCGACCAATGATTGAGATTCTACAATCTCACGTTGAAGGAAACGATGACGCGATTGTGGTGCCGGATATTGGAGCGAATAATTTTGAACTAAAAACGGGTTTTATTCAAATGGTTTCCGCTACACCATTTTTAGGCCGTACTAATGATGACCCACACGCTCATATCAAACGTTTCATACAATTGGCAAACACCGTCAAATACAACGGGGTGCCACAAGAGGCCATTCGTTTACAACTCTTTCCTTTTTCCCTCGAGGGACAAGCCCGGATTTGGCTTGATAAGGAACCAACCCAAAGTATTACCACATGGATTGACTTAGAGACGAAGTTCATTAACTACTTTTTCCCACCATCACGGACCACCTCTTTAAGGAATGACATCATTACCTTTGAACAACAATATGGGGAAACGTTTAGTAAGTCTTGGGATCGTTTTAAGGAGCTTTTAAGAAAATGTCCACAACATGGTTTCACTAAAGTGCATCAAATCAATACGTTTTACAATGGTTTAACACTTAGTTACCAAGACTCACTTAATAGTGCCGCAGGGGGGTAATATTCTTATGAAGTCCATGAACGAGGCTTGGGCAATAATTGAAAACAAGGCAAAAGTACAAACCAAGAGTGTTAGGGCTACTATGGCAAGTGCTAGTAATAGTAAGAGTGACAAGAGAATTGATAAGCTTACTTCACTTGTTGAATCAATTGCTCTACAAACCGCTAACACTACCAAAGCCATCAATGTACAAGTAAATGCTTTAAAAGAGACTTGTGAAACGTGTGAGACTTGTGGTGGACCACATTCGTACTATAATTGTGACAAGGTTTACAATCAACAACAAGAAGTTTATGCTTATAACAACAATGAAAATGAGCGGGTTCATTTCAAACCAAATGTTGATGTTAACCATTTGTCTTATAAGTCTAATAACTATTTGGCTCCCCCGAGATTCCTTCTTCTTCTACCCACCCTCCTCCACCTTCTACTTGTGACATACCACCCGTTATGCCTTCGTCTACACCATATGTTCCACCTTTACCTAAATCTATACCACACCTTCGGTTCCCAAACCGATTCCTTCACCTTCCATTTCTACCCCTCCTCCACCAAAGGATGTGAGTGAGAAATCCACTCCAAAGCCTTCATCT
Organism: Glebionis coronaria; assembly: GCA_025667525.1. NCBI lineage: Eukaryota > Viridiplantae > Streptophyta > Magnoliopsida > Asterales > Asteraceae > Glebionis > Glebionis coronaria. Next base: position 439,566,093 of record CM046882.1, on the reverse strand, counting down.
CAACCCAATATACCTTATCCCTCAAGGTTGAGGAAAGAGAAATTGAAGAATAAGGATGATATTCAAGTTTCGAACTTCCAAAAAATGTTCAAACAATTGAATTTTAATATCACCTTTGCCGAGGCTCTCGCTCACATGCCTAAGTATGCTAAGATGTTTAGGACCTTTTAAGTGATAAAGAAAAGTTGCTTGATATTGCCAATACCCAATTGAATGAGAATTGTTCCGCGGTTCTTTTGAGAAAATTACCGGTTAAGTTAGGAGATCCTGGTCGATTCCTTATTCCTTGTAATTTTCCGGGTGTTGATAATTGTATGGCCTTGGCGGATCTCGGAGCGAGTATCAATCTTATGCCATTGTCCGTGTGGAAACAATTATCTTTACCCGAGCTAGTCCCCACTCGTATGACCTTGGAATTAGCTAACCGTACGGTTGCTTATCCGGTGGGGATAGCCGAGGATGTTTTTGTAGGAGTCGACAAATTCACTTTTCCCGCCGATTTCGTTGTAGTCGACTATGAGATGGATCCCCGTGTTCCCTTAATTGTGGGACGACCCTTCTTGAGAACCGGGCGTACATTGATTGATGTAGTTGCGGGTGAGCTTATCATGAGGGTAGGGGATGATAAAATCGTCTTTAACATGGGTAAACTTTCCAAACTTCCCGATGAGCCCGAATCCGTAAATTACATCGATGTGCTCGACGAAGCATGTGAAGAACATTTTCATGAGGCTTGTAAGAGCGGGATTTCTCATTTACCTCATGTTGAGACGTAGCTTCTATTGCTCCTTCATTGACTCCATTTGGAGAAAGTGACTTTCTTTTACAAGAATTTGTAGCAAGTTTAGGGGATGTGGATTTAAAATATGACAATTCTCCCACCGATTGGGAAGAAGACATTCGTACCATTGAGAGACTTCTCAATGAGGACCATATTTCTCCACCTACTCCTAAGGAAGTTACAAACGATGATCCAAATTTAACTAAGCCTTCCATCGACAATCCACCGGATTTAGAGCTTAAGGATTTACCGTCTCATTTAGAGTATGTTTTCTTAGAAGAGGATCATAAGTTACCCGTCATTATTGCTAAGGACTTGAAAGAAGATCAAAGATCTCGACTTATCGAAGTGCTAAAAAATAATAAGAAAGCAATTGCTTGGAAAATCTCCGACATTCGCGGAATTGATCCTAATTTTTTGCACTCATAAAATTCTCATGGAAGATGACTTTAAACCCGCAATCCAAAACCAAAGAAGGGTCAATCCAAAAATTCATGAAGTCATTAAGAAAGAAGTTATCAAACTTCTAGATGCCGGAATGATTTACCCTATCTCGGATTCGCCATGGGTTAGACCCATCCATTGTGTGCCTAAGAAAGGCAGAATAACCGTTGTTCCCAATGAAAACAACGAGTTGATTCCTACTCGACTCGTAACGGGTTGGCAAGTTTGCATAGACTATCGTAAGCTCAATGATGCCACTCGTAAGGATCATTTTCCTCTTCCTTTCATGGATCAAATACTCGAGCGTTTAGCGGGTAATGATTACTATTGCTTCTTAGATGGTTTTTCCGGATATTTTCAAATCCCTATCGATCCAAAAGACCAAGAGAAAACCACATTCACATGTCCTTATGGAACATTTGCTTACAAACGATGCCTTTCGGCTTATGCAATGCTCCCGGGACTTTCCAAAGGTGTATGATGGCAATATTTCATGACATGGTTGAAGAAACTATGGAAGTCTTTATGGATGATTTCTAGGTCTATGGTGATTGTTTCTCTTCTTGCCTTGCCAATCTAGAATGTATGCTTAAACGGTGTGAAGACACTCGTCTCGTTCTTAATTGGGAAAAATGCCATATCATGGTAAAAGAAAGCATCGTCCTTGGTCATAAAATTTCCAAAGCCGGTATCGAAGTCGACCGTGCTAAATTTGACGTCCTTGCTAAGTTTCCTCCACCTACCACCGTCAAAGGAGTTAGAAGTTTTTTAGGCCATGCGGGATTTTATCGACGTTTCATCTAAGATTTCTCTAAAATAGCTCGTCCAATGACTCATCTCTTAGAGAAAGATGCTCCTTTCATCTTTTCTCAAGATTGTCTCGACTCTTTCGAACTTCTTAAAGGTAAATTAACTAAGGCACCGGTCTTAGTCTCTCCAAATTGGGAGTTACCTTTCGAGCTCATGTGCGATGCTAGTGATTTCGCGGTAGGAGCGGTTTTAGGTCAACGAGTTAACAAACATTTCCAACCCATTCATTATGCTAGTAAGACAATGACGGGGGCTCAATTGCATTATACCACTACCGAAAAAGAGCTTTTAGCTGTAGTGTATGCTTTTGAGAAATTCCGCCCCTATCTTGTGCTTTCCACCACCATCGTTTACACCGACCATTCCGCTTTGAAATACTTGTTGACCAAGCAAGATGCTAAACCGAGAATCCTTCGTTGGGTTTTGCTCCTACAAGAATTTAAAATCGAAATTCGTGATAAAAAGGGAGCGAAAAACCTAGCTGCGGATCATCTTAGTAGACTTGAGGATCCTTATCATCGACGATCATCTCACTAGATCTCTTATACTAAGGTGAGTCTGTAGCCTCGCTTTTCATACTAGCTACTAAATGATTTATTGCCCGCGAGGGGGATACATCCTATTTGAAAATAAATGAACACAAGTCATGAGTAATTGTTGGACTCGAATGTTGCCTAAGTTGTTTACATTGTATTGAGTACCTTGTTGCTAAAGACCCTAAATTCATGAGCCGTTAACTATATTCTGACTTGATGTTGTGAGTCGGGAATAGCCGCTTATTCTAATGATAGTACTATTGGGTTGACCACCCTATCTGAGAGCAGGGCATTACGTTGAGTAACCTCTGGGAAGGATAATTTACGGGAATAAGAATGTGGTATTCTAGCAACTGATACCCTAGAGCGGCAATGGTTTTATTCTAGTCATGCTGGCATTTGGCGTGGGTGACTATTTGGTTAAGGGGTCGGTGTCATGAGCTTAAATACAATGTTTTGCCTTGAAATAGATTGTGTGTACGAGAATTCTATAAATGATTATGATTGATTTTCTTCTTGTGTTCAAATGTGATTTGATAAACCTATAGACTCGCTCAACATTATTGTTGACTCGTTTTAGCATGTGTTATCAGGTAATAGGAAGTGACGGAAGGGGGAGCTTTGCTATGGAGGTTGTGGTTTGGCTTTTGGAAGAATGTTGGTCTAAAAACTATTTCTATCCTTTTACTGTTGAACAATTTGTTAAATGGTTGTGTATTGTACTAAACTTGTTGGTTGTTGGTCGAGATCCTTGGGGACTAAACGTTGTACTCTGGTGTCGTTTTAGTACAATATGGGATGAAATTATGTTTTAGACCTATTATGGAAATCTTATTTATATTTATGTGTAAACGTCTCACTTTTAAGTCGTTCAATATACCTTGTGTGATGATGCTTGTGTCTAGCACCCAATTGTGTATTTACGCTGCGCAATGTAAATTGGGGTGTTAGAGATTGATAATCAGAGCTACAAGTTATAGAGAACTGGGTCGATTTTGAAAATTGTCCTAAACTATAACTTTGGTGTCGAAAGTATTTATTCTTCAAAAGCACACAACTCCTCTGCAACGCTCCGGTAAGATCACTTTTAGTTTTGTTTTGTATTATAGATGTATCCCTCATGAATGAAATGATTTCCAAGTATTTATTAAGTAAATACTACGATATTGTATTGGAGTTATTGAATGTACGCTGAGTGCTTGTCAGTATCATTTTTTTGCGAGCATTGCATAAGCATCATTTGAATTGTGTTGCATAGCATGGATTACGTATAACATTTTCATAAGCATTGCATAAATTTTTGTTTTGTTAACAATGACCTTAAGTATCCTTGAACCCTTATAATTGTAGAAAATGGTTGATATACCTCGTGAGGATGGATGGATTGATATGACTGATGTATTAGACGGTGAGGAACTAGATAACTTTGGTGCTAGTGACGATGAGGAGCCTTATGAGTATTTAGATGATGGAATTGCTCCTACTGCAGTTAGACAGACCGAGCCTGAAGTGATTCAAGGTAGTTATGTTTCAAGAGTTAATGTTGTGCAACGGACTGTTCTGGACTGTCAACGACCTGTTGTACGTTCTTCGACGCCTACTTATGATGCTTAAATGAGCAGTTTGCCTGGGATGGCATTTGCTAGGGGTGATGTTCTTGTTGAGTCAAGTAATGCTGCTAGTGCTCGATCTATTCATGATGGCATATCTAAGGTTTATTGTCCAGGTCGTAGGTCTTATGATGATATTTTCTGGTTTCTCAAGAAATTTGCTAAATCTTTGTTTGAAAGGTATTTAGTTGAAACCCGTATGATTAGAAGGTTTGAGCAGAATGAGAAGAGGTTTGACAGGTTTGTTAATAGTGTGAAGAGATCAGAGTTTGTTAGAGCAAGGGAAATGGATGAAGTTGTTAGGTTAATATCTATGGTGTTGAATTTGGTGGGAAAATTGAAAGGTTTCGTGAGGAGCAAGAAAGGAATGCAAGGTTGAATGCGTGGGATTTGCCTATGAGATCTTTTCCTAGTTGAGGTGTAGTGATTCGTGATGTGCTAAGTCAGGTTAAAGCTCAGTTGTTGGTGAAGCCAAGTGAAGGAGGAAGTCGAAAGGGAAAGGAAAAAGTGGAGGAAGATTCTGAGGAAGATGATAGCAGCAGTGATGATGAGCCGATGTACAAGAAGCTGCGGGGATCAGATGTTTAGTTCTTTTTTGTTGTTTTATTTAGCCTTGTTTTAATAGAACTTATGTAGACTGGTACTGTAGTTTATGATGAAACTTAATGACTTTTAAGTTTGACGTAATGAAGGGTTGTAGTGACATTACTTGTCACAATTTTGTGGAAATTTTCCAATGCAATCCAAATTACCTTCATGACTTGTGATTTGTCTTATTAGTTCTTTTGTGATTTGGTTAATGATTCGTTGTGGACTGTTAATAAGTGTGTAAACACTTATCCTTTTGCCACTAAAATCAAGGAAAAACAAGACCTAATCATGTGTTTAACATCGTAAAAGTCGGAATTACGCGTGGTTTTGTTTTTTTATGTGAAATAGGTACAAAAGATCAAAAGGAAAGAAAACACGGGATTTCACGGTCATTTGTTGAAGAAAAGTCCATGAAAGAGACAAAGACAAAGTCAAAGAACCAAAAGTGTGCCAAAGATCACGAAAACCGGCAAATTCGACACGGTTTTGAAGAAAAGAACAAGTAAGCCGAAATCAAGCTCGTTTTTAGTTGATTTAATATTATTGGAGTTAATTGGGCCTTGTGGGCCCCACATTGGACTATTGGGCCCAAAAATCCCAATAAGGATGCAAGTTAACTATTTTCTTGGCAAAATCCCATCAAAGGCCCAAATACATTTATAAAGGGACGGATGGAGTAATGATTGGGCCACAAGCCCAATGATTAAATACACGAAGAATAGGACAGGCTTGAGAGGCCTTTTAGGTAAAAAAATGAGGCTGTGAAGAATTGTGATATAAAGTAAACTTTATTTACTTTCTTGGTCAAACCTCCAAACGAAACATCACACACGTTTATCATCTTTACCCACCCACTCACATTCATTGTTTCGTTACAAACAATGTAACTCTCATCTCTCTCCCAAAACCAGACACCCCTTTTTACTATTTACCAAAACCCTAATCACAAAATTACATCAAAGAAATTGGGGCTTTTGTTTGAAGTGTGTGATTAACACGATTGAAAATTAAATCCCCATGGTTATCAGAACAACATGATAGGTTGTCCTCAGTGACGTGTCTCATCCCCTTCTTTTGATTGGAGGATACACATCACTTCTCACCATCCTCTAATCAAATCACTCCACATCAGACCTCAAGAAACACAACTAGCACAAAACTGCCAAGGTGGCAATCTGTGTGCGAGGTGACTGATTATTAGCTGTAGATGAAAAGAAAGAGAAAGAAAAGATGGAATGAATGGTCAAGATCATATTCCTTACTACCAAGCTTCACCAACAGGTTTTTAGGGTTTCCCTATAAAACCCCCCTCATTATGTAATGTTGGAGTGCCATTTTTATTTTTATTTTATTATGCAAAAATAGTTTTTAGGTTAATTGTAATTTTCTTTTTCCAAGTATTGTACTCAATTTTAGTTATTAATAAAAATTTGTTTCGGTTTAATATTGTCTCTTTAATTATTTTAATTTTATTGCAATTTAATCTTTAATATGTTTTTAATTAATAATATTAAATAAATTTTGGTTGATAATTTTCCCCCACTGGGAAGATTTTAATATACTGTTCGAATAGTGTAATTGGTTCGTGAGTTGATGTTTATGGTTCGAGAAGGGTATTTGGTTCAATGATGATAATCGGTTGATAAGGTGGTGTTTGATTCGTTTCATAGACGGCTCAGCGCTGATCTACTGCTCAACGGTTTTCGTCACTGGTTTAATCTTCTTTTATTTATAAGTTTTAGATTTATTAGGTTATTTGTTATTATTGTTATGTGTTTTGCTTAAATCTGTTAGAAGTGTATTCGATTGATATTTAGTCTGCTGAGATTTGAAGTTGATTATCTGATTTTAGATGTTTGCTTATTTGAATTTTAAACTGCTTATTTAGTTGCTGATATAGGTAATTGAGATTTTCTTTGAGTTTGTTTAAGTCTGTTTTAGTTGTCTGATTTTAAGTCTGGTAGTCTATTTGGTTTTAAACTGCTAATATTTAGTTGTCTGATTTGAGTTTGAGATTTGTTTGGTTTTAAGTAGCTGATATTTAAGTTTATTTTGTTTTGCTGCTTAGAGTATTTGTTAGTTGTAATGTCTGATTAGGTTGGCTTATTTAGTTAGTTGCTTATTTTTAGGTTTGATCTACTAAGTTTATTTGTTTATCTGTTCTTATTAGTTTAAGTTTTATTTGCTTATCTTCAGTTTAAGATCTATTAGCTTATTGTTTTCGGATTTGAAACTGCTTATTTTCTGTTTGGCTTAAACTTGCTTATTTGAGTTATTTTCTTATTATTATTTTTCTATGTATAAGCTAGCAGGTTCATTTGATCTGCTAGTGTTAAACTGATTTCTATCAGTTATAAAAAATATAAAAAAATAATATCAAAAAAAATTGTCTGTTACGGGACTCAAACCCCTGACCTCTAGTTCATCAGCCCAACGAGATAACCATCTCATCTAGCCACTTATTTGTGTTTAAATACTGATAGAATATTTAATATAGCTTCATTAAAATCTACTGTCAGCTTTAAATAGATTTTTATTAGTTTTGTTTAATTAATTTTAATAAAATTTTTTTTTTAATTAACTTTCATAAAGTTTAAAAAATTAAAAAAATAAAAAAATATAATTTACTTATTTATTTTTAATAGTTTTTATGAAAATAGTTTTTAATTAGTTATTTGTTTAAATAGATTCATTCTAAATAGTTTTAAAATTAGTTTATATTTTTTAAAATAGATTTGTTTTAATTAGTTTAATTAGTTTTAAAGATTTTAATATTATAAGAGTATTTACTTTTTAATTAGATTAAATAAATTTTAGTTTTATTTAAATTTAAAATAGTTTTCTAATTTGTTTAAATAGTTTTATATATAGTCTAAATTAGTTATAAATTTTAAATAGTTTAAAATAGTTTAATTAGTTTTAATTAAGTATTTTTTTTAATTAAAGATTTTCTTTTAAATTAGATTTAATAGTTTTTAATTAAATAGATTTTAATTTTTAAAATACCAAAAAAAGGTTTTATTCACCAAAAACAATTAATCTTTACGTTAAAATTGGAAATCAATTCGAGTGAGTCGAGGAGAGAACGATTAATTGCACAAAATCACAATATTAAATTGGCGCCGCTGCCACTTCGCTCGTTAGGATTGACGATATCGTGAGACGATTTGGATTTTGGGATCCGTTCAATTTTGAACGTTATTTTTATCGTTAAAAAACAAAAACACAAAAAATCGAATATTTAAAATACAAAAAAAAATTAAAAATCATCAAAAGCAAACTCTTTCCTAAGATTTGCAACAAAAAAATTAAAAAAATCCAAAAGTAATACTTTTCCTAAAGTATTACACCAAAAATATTACGTATTATTGTTATTTTTCTTATTTCGATTTCTTTCGCTTTTTATTGTGAATATATATTTTTCTCAAAAAAAATACAAAAAGATTTTTCTTTTACTATATTATATTACGTAGAACAATTAATTTACCTACTTTCAAATAAGGCCTTAGTTGGGATTTCATCACCTAGCTATTGTATTCGAATCCTAAACGAAAAAATCAAGGCAAAATAGATAAATACTAGTAAGAAGTTTGAACTCGATTTATACAAACTATAAGGTGGGTATAAGGCGACGCGCTATTAAAGGCCGTCTAAGGAAAAAGTTTTTAAGTGCTTTGCGCCACCTCGTTTCCCCGCTTGCTTGTGCGTATATTGAGAGGGACGACCGATTATTGGTTTGCCAACTCAAGTAGTATTACGTATATATTTTTTGTAGATTTTTAATATTGAACCTCGAGAGGGATAATCCCTTTCCTCTCATAGTCGACCGAGGTCTCCTACCTCATTCCTCAATTTTAATTGTATGCGCACTCGCGCGCGTACATACATACCGATTGGTGTACCAAATACTTCTAATTCTTCCAAAAAGAAGAAGAAGAAAAACAAAAAGACCGTCAGTCAAGCCGATCCCGAGAATTGAGCTTTGAACAACACGATGGCAACGGATAATCGACCAATGATTGAGATTCTACAATCTCACGTTGAAGGAAACGATGACGTGATTGTGGTGCCGGATATTGGAGTGAATAATTTTGAACTAAAAACGGGTTTTATTCAAATGGTTTCCGCTACACCATTTTTAGGCCGTACTAATGATGACCCACACGCTCATATCAAACGTTTCATACAATTGGCAAACACCGTCAAATACAATGGGGTGCCACAAGAGGCCATTCGTTTACAACTCATTCCTTTTCCCCTCGAGGGACAAGCCCGGATTTGGCTTGATAAGGAACCACCCCAAAGTATTACCACATGGATTGACTTAGAGACCAAGTTCATTAACTACTTTTTCCCACCATCACGGACCACCTCTTTAAGGAATGACATCATTACCTTTGAACAACAATATGGGGAAACGTTTAGTAAGTCTTGGGATCGTTTTAAGGAGCTTTTAAGAAAATGTCCACAACATGGTTTCACTAAAGTCATCAAATCAATACGTTTTACAATGGTTTAACACTTAATGACCAAGACTCACTTAATAGTGCCGCGGGGGGTAATATTCTTGTGAAGTCCATGAACGAGGCTTGGGCAATAATTGAAAACAAGGCAAAAGTACAAACCAAGAGTGTTAGGGCTAATAGTGAGAGTGACAAGAGAATTGATAAGCTTACTTCACTTGTTGAATCAATTGCTCTACAAACCGCTAACACTACCAAAGCCATCAATGTGCAAGTAAATGCTTTAAAAGAGACTTGTGAAACGTGTGAGAGTTGTGGTGGACCACATTCGTACTATAATTGTGACAAGGTTTACAATCAACAAGAAGTTTATGCTTATAACAACAATGAAAATGAGCGGGTTCATTTCAAACCAAATGTTGATGTTAACCATTTGACTTATAAGTCTAATAACTATTTGGCTCCCCCGAGATTCCTTCTTCTTCTACCCACCCTCCTTCACCTTCTACTTGTGACATACCACCTGTTATGCCTTCGTCTACACCTTATGTTCCACCTTTACCTAAATCTATACCACACATTCGGTTCCCAAACCGATTCCTTCACCTTCCATTTCTACCCCTCCTCCACCAAAGGATGTGAGTGAGAAATCCACTCCAAAGCCTTCACCTCAACCCAATATACTTATCCCTCAAGGTTGAGGAAAGAGAAATTGAAGAATAAGGATGATATTCAAGTTTCGAACTTCCTAAAAATGTTCAAACAATTGAATTTTAATATCACCTTTGCCGAGGCTCTCGCTCACATGCCTAAGTATGCTAAGATGTTTAAGGACCTTTTAAGTGATAATGAAAAGTTGCTTGATATTGCCAATACCCAATTGAATGAGAATTGTTCCGCGGTTCTTTTGAGAAAATTACCGGTTAAGTTAGGAGATCCTGGTCGATTCCTTATTCCTTGTAATTTTCCGGGTGTTGAGAATTGTATGGCCTTGGCGGATCTCGGAGCGAGTATCAATCTTATGCCATTGTCCGTGTGGAAACAATTATCTTTACCCGAGCTAGTCCCCACTCGTATGACCTTGGAATTAGCTAACCGTACGGTTGCTTATCCGGTGGGGATAGCCGAGGATGTTTTTGTAGGAGTCGACAAATTCACTTTTCCCACCGATTTCGTTGTAGTCGACTATGAGATGGATCCCCGTGTTTCCTTAATTGTGGGACGACCCTTCTTGAGAACCGGGCGTACATTGATTGATGTAGTTGCGGGTGAGCTTATCATGAGGGTAGGGGATGATAAAATCGTCTTTAACATGGGTAAACTTTCCAAACTTCCCGATGAGCCCGAATCCGTAAATTACATCGATGTGCTCGACGAAGCATGTGAAGAACATTCATGAGGCTTGTAAGAGCGGGATTTCTCATTTACCTCATGTTGAGACGTAGCTTCTATTGCTCCTTCATTGACTCCATTTGGGGAAAGTGACTTTCTTTTACAAGAATTTGTAGCAAGTTTAGGGGATGTGGATTTAAAATATGACGATTCTCCCACCGATTGGGAAGAAGACATTCGTACCATTGAGAGACTTCTCAATGAGGACCATATTTCTCCACCTACTCCTAAGGAAGTTACAAACGATGATCCAAATTTAACTAAGCCTTCCATCGACAATCCACCGGATTTAGAGCTTAAGGATTTACCGTCTCATTTAGAGTACGTTTTCTTAGAAGAGGATCATAAGTTACCCGTCATTATTGCTAAGGACTTGAAAGAAGATAAAAAATCTCGACTTATCGAAGTGCTAAAAAATCATAAGAAAGCAATTGCTTGGAAAATCTCCGACATTCGCGGAATTGATCCTAATTTTTGCACTCATAAAATTCTCATGGAAGATGACTTTAAACCCGCAATCCAAAACCAAAGAAGGGTTAATCCAAAAATTCATGAAGTCATTAAGAAAGAAGTTATCAAACTTCTAGATGCCGAAATGATTTACCCTATCTCGGATTCGCCATGGGTTAGACCCGTCCATTGTGTGCCTAAGAAAGGCGGAATAACCGTTGTTCCCAATGAAAACAACGAGTTGATTCCTACTCGACTCGTAACGGGTTGGCGAGTTTGCATAGACTATCGTAAGCTCAATGCTGCCACTCGTAAGGATAATTTTCCTCTTCCTTTCACGGATCAAATGCTCGAGCGTTTAGCGGGTAATGATTACTATTGCTTCTTAGATGGTTTTTCCGGATATTTTCAAATCCCTATCGATCCAAAAGACCAAGAGAAAACCACATTCACATGTCCTTATGGAACATTTGCTTACAAACGATGCCTTTCGGCTTATGCAATGCTCCCGGGACTTTCCAAAGGTGTATGATGGCAATATTTAATGACATGGTTGAAGAAACTATGAAAGTCTTTATGGACGATTTCTAGGTATATGGTGATTGTTCTCTTCTTGCCTTGCCAATCTAGAACGTATGCTTAAACGGTGTGAAGACACTCGTCTCGTTCTTAATTGGGAAAAATGCCATCTCATGGTAAAAGAAAGCATCGTCCTTGGTCATAAAATTTCCAAAGACGGTATCGAAGTCGACCGTGCTAAATTTGACGTCATTTCTAAGTTGCCTCCACCTACCGCCGTCAAAGGAGTTAGAAGTTTTTTAGGCCATGCGGGATTTTATCGACGTTTCATCCTAGATTTCTCTAAAATAGCTCGTCCAATGACTCATCTCTTAGAGAAAGATGCTCCTTTCATCTTTTCTCAAGATTGTCTCGACTCTTTCGAACTTCTTAAAGGTAAATTAACTAAGGCACCGGTCTTAGTCTCTCCAAATTAGGAGTTACCTTTCGAGCTCATGTGCGATGCTAGTGATTTCGCGGTAGGAGCGGTTTTAGGTCAACGAGTTAACAAACATTTCCAACCCATTCATTATGCTAGTAAGACAATGACGGGGGCTCAATTGCATTATACCACACCGAAAAAGAGCTTTTAGCTGTAGCGTATGCTTTTGAGAAATTCCGCCCCTATCTTGTGCTTTCCACCACCATCGTTTACACCGACCATTCCGCTTTGAAATGCTTGTTGACCAAGCAAGATGCTAAACAGAGACTCCTTCGTTGGGTTTTGCTCCTACAAGAATTTAAAATCGAAATTCGTGATAAAAAAGGAGCGGAAAACCTAGCCGCGGATCATCTTAGTAGACTTGAGGATCCTTATCAAGAGGAACTTCCAAATCAATAGATTAATGAATATTTTCCCCTTGAGACCTTAATGTCTATTAATTCTAATCTTGATGATACCCCATGGTTTGCGGACATTGCAAACTATTTGGCGGGTGGTGTTCTTATCGAAGGGTTAACATCTCAACAAAAGAAGAAATTCTTTAAAGACGTAAAAACGTACTATTGGGACGACCCTTATCTTTTCAAGCAATGTGCGGACTTAATCATTCGTAGATGTGTTGATGGGCCGGCGGCTTTAAAAATCCTTGAAGCTTGCCACAAAGGACCCACCGGTGGTCACTTTGGTCCTAACTACACCGCTAAAAAAGTTTTCGACTCCGGATTCTATTGGCCCACCATTTATCATGACGCTCATGAAATGGTTAAGCATTGTGATGCTTGTCAAAGACAAGGCAAGATCACACATAAAGATGAGATGCCTCAAAATTTCATCCAAGAATGTGAAATCTTTGACGTATGGGGCATCGACTTTATAGGGCCGTTTCCATTATCCAAAGGAAACAAGTACATCCTCGTAGCCGTTGACTACGTATCAAAATGGGTTGAAGCAAAAGCTTTACCTACTAACGATGCGAGGGTGGTTGTGAACTTCTTGAAACAATTGTTTGCTCGATTCGGTGTGCCTCGTGCTACTATTAGTGATCGTGGTATTCATTTTTGCAATGATCAATTTGCACGAGTTATGGCTAAGTATGGTGTCAATCACCGACTTTCCACCGCGTATCATCCACAAACTAATGGTCAAGCCGAGGTTTCCAACCGTGGACTTAAGCGAATCTTAGAGCGTACCGTGGGAGAGCATCGTGCCTCATGGGCCGATAAATTAGATGATGCTTTGTGGGCTTTCCGTACCGCTTATAAGACACCTATAGGTTGTACTCCTTATCGCCTTGTGTACGGAAAGGCGTGCCACCTCCCCATTGAGTTTGAGCATAAGGCTTATTGGGCCTTGAAATGGGCTAATTTTGATCTAAACAAAGCCGGTGATCATAGGAAAATCCAACTCAATAAACTCAGGAATGAGGCTTATGAGAATTCATTAATCTACAAGGAGAAGACTAAGCTCATTCATGATTCCAAGATTAAGAACCGAGAGTTCCACGTTGGTGATCAAGTTTTACTCTTTAACTCTCGGTTGAAAATCTTTTTGGGTAAACTTAAGAGCCGTTGGTCCGGTCCATTCACCGTGGCCCAAATCTTCCCTTATGGCACCATTGAGTTATCCCAACCAAATGGGCCCAACTTTAAGGTGAATGGCCAACGGGTTAAGTTGTACTTTGGAGAGGACATCTCTCACGAGATGATTCCATCCCTCTCCACATTTCCCTTAATTTAATTCGGGAAATCGAGTCTAGCTAGAGACTCATGAAAATAAATCAAGCATCGTTTAACTAGGTTAGATTTTTACCTTTTCTATACTTTCCACCCTTTTTCACCTTCACCCATTTCCACCAATAAGTGTTGGGGGAGCCAAGTAGGTTGTTTGCGTGTTGTGATGTTGTGCAGGGACATGTGCTTCAATGATCCACTTTTGGTGTTTTTGACGCGACCCGTGATCCCGTGTTTCCCGTGTACCCGGTTCTTTCAAAACTAATTGTGATTCATACATGTATATAAATAAAACGAATAAATGTAATCACTTTAGTTGTCTCTTCCTTATCTCGATTTAAACAACATACTTAATGTCCTAAGTGTAGGGGAGTTTATTCTCCCACATGCTTCAACATTCAGGACAATGTTTATATTAAGTGTAGGGGGGACTTCTATCGAATTTTAGTGGGCTTTTCCATGAGTTTTACCCCAAATAACCGGAAAATTAAAAAAATTTCAACGTTTTTCAAAATTTTGATCTATTTTGGCCTAGTAGTATTTCCATTTATTTTCTTTCTTTTTGTCATCGCATCGTATTTATACTTTCCATTTAAAGAATAAAGTCAAACTAATAAATAAATGAATAAAATGGTTTTAACAAGTTTAGATGTCTTTGATATATTAGGCCCGTCGTGAATATTTTGACTCAACCCGAGTTTACTTATCCAAGTTTACTCTAGCTAGTATCCTTAACCATATGGACCTTAATTGGTTTATTAGGTTAAGCATCCACGAGTCTCATTCCTTGAGAGAACGAGAGATGATAGAGTTGATAATAAGTTTAAGGGTTAATTCTTGCTTATATGAGTTTTTGTGGATCTTTCTTCCCGCTTGTATATTTAATTGCTTAATATATGAGGATTTTTGCGGTGTATATTCGATATCTTAGCTCTTAGCCAAATCTTTTATCTCCTTGTAATTAAAGCATGAACACATTGAGGGTGCCAACGTTGTGGACTTCCGACAAAGGTGGCTCATAACCACTAAGTAGGAGGTATTCATACCATGGGACCGCGGAATTTGACCTACTATATATATCATAAATAAGAAAGAATAAGATTAAAACATGACCTCAAGGAGCCTTAGGGTGTATGGCATGGTAAGTGTTGAATAAAAATTGATCAAAAATCAATTCCCTTGTTTATCGTTCAAGGAGCCTTAGGGTGTGGACAATAGATGAGGAACATTTTTACATCTTAAAGAGCCTAAGGGTATATGATGTGAACTTTCTAAACTCCACATAAAGTCTACATGACATTGGAGGAATAATTATTAAGTAGTACTATTGGCCAAATTTTGGATCCGGGAATTTATTCCTCAAATCGTGTTAAATCATCGTTGATGTGGGCTTACTTTAGTGACAACGTTCTTGAGGACGAGGTTAGGTTTTGAGTGTCGGGTTTGCACCGTTTTGCCTTAATTTTTGGACTAATAATTATCAAATAAGTCAAATGAGCCTACAGGTGAATGACAATCCTTAAAAGCTAGAGATACAACTTAGGAACTGGAGAAAGAGTATTACACAATTGTCTTATATAAGTGGTTTTAACTTGAGAACTTATGGTAAACAATGATCTTGTTTTTAAGCTTAGCATGGGGAACGTGAAACTTGAGGGTGATTAATATTCATGACACCAAAGCCCTAATTTAAGTCATAGATTTCTTTACGAGTTTCTTCCATCAAATAATTTCCATGTTAATAAATTTTTATAACTTTTGTTTCCTTTAAAGTTTTTATCTTTTCATCATAGTAGTAATAGTATATCTTAATAAAGGCCAAGATGGGTTAATTATGAGAAAAATGTAACTTTATGCTTTAAAATTATGCATTGCATGGGGTCATTGCAATGGTCAAGTGTAGGGGATTTGATAAGTGTGTAAACATTTATCCTTTTGCCACTAAAATCAAGGAAAAACAAGACCTAATCATGTGTTTAACATCGTAAAAGTCGGAATTACGTGTGGTTTTATGTTTTTATGTGAAATAGGTACAAAATATCAAAAGGAAAGAAAACACGGGATTTCACGGTCATTTGTTGAAGAAAAGTCCAAGAAAGAGACAAAGACAAAGTCAAAGAACCAAAAGTGTGCCAAAGATCACGAAAACCGGCAAATTCGACACGGTTTTGAAGAAAAGAACAAGGAAGCCGAAATCAAGCTTGTTTTTGGTGGATTTAATATTATTGGAGTTAATTGGGCCTTGTGGGTCCCACATTGGACTATTGGGCCCAAAAAGCCCAATAAGGATGCAAGTTAACTATTTTCTTTGCAAAAGCCCATCAAAGGCCCAAATACATTTATAAAGGGACGGATGGAGTAATGATTGGGCCACAAGCCCAATGATTAAATAAACAAAGAACGGGACGGGCTTGAGAGGCCTTTTAGGTAAAAAATGAGGCTGTGAAGAAGTGTGATATAAAGTAAACTTTATTTACTTTCTTGGTAAAACCTCCAAACGAAACATCACACACGTTTATTATCTTTACCCACCCACTCACATTCATTGTTTCGTTATAAACGATGTAACTCTCATCTCTCTCCAAAACCAGAAACCCCTTTTTACTATTTACCAAAACCCTAATCACAAAATTACATCAAAGAAATTGGGGCTTTTGCTTGAAGCGTGTGATTCACACAATTGGGAATTAAATACCCATGGTTATCGGAACAGCATGATAGGTGGTCCTCAGTGACGTGGCTCATCCCCTTCTTTTGATTGGAGAATACACATCACTCCTCACCATCCTCCAATCAAATCACTCCACATCAGACCTCAAGAAACACAACTAGCACAAAACTGCCAAGGTGGCAATCCGTGTGCGAGGTGACTGATTATCAGCCGTAGATGAAGAGAAAGAGAAAGAAAAGATGGAATGAATGGTCAAGATCATCTTCCTTACTCACCAAGCTTCACCAATAGGTTTTTAGGGTTTCCCTATAAAAACCCCCTCATTATGTAATGTTGGAGTGCCATTTTTATTTTAATTTTATTATGCAAAAATAGTTTTTAGGGTTAATTGTAATTTTCTTTTTCCAAGTATTGTACTCAATTTTAGTTATTAATAAAAATTTCTTTCGGTTTAATATTGTCTCTTTAATTATTTTAATTTTATTGCAATTTAATCTTTAATCTGTTTTTAATTAATAATATTAAATAAATTTTGGTTGATAATTTTCCCCTACTGGGAAGATTTTAATATACTATTCGAATAGTGTAATTGGTTAGTGAGTTGATGTTTGTGGTTCGAGAAGGGTATTTGGTTCAATGATGATAATCGGTTGATAAGGTGGTGTTTGATTCGTTTCATAGACGGCTCAGCGTCAATCTACTACTCAACGGTTTTCGTCACAGGTTTAATCTTCTTTTATTTATAAGTTTTAGATTTATTAGGTTATTTGTTATTATTGTTACGTGTTTTGCTTATATCTGTTAGAAGTGTATTCGATTATATTTAGTCTGCTGAGATTTGAAGTTGATTATCTGATTTTAGATGTTTGCTTGTTTGAATTTTAAACTGCTTATTTAGTTGCTGATATAGGTAATTGAGATTTGCTTTGAGTTTGTTTAAGTCTGTTTTAGTTGTCTGATTTTAAGTCTGGTAGTCTGTTTGGTTTTCAACTGCTAATATTTAGTTGTCTGATTTGAGTTTGAGATTTGTTTGGTTTTAAGTAGCTGATATTTAAGTTTATTTTGTTTTGCTTTTTAGAGTATTGCTTAGTTGTAATGTCTGATTAGGTTGGCTTATTTAGTTAGTTGCTTATTTTTAGGTTTGATCTACTAAGTTTATTTGTTTATCTGTTCTTATTAATTTAAGTTTTATTTGCTTATGTTCAGTTTAAGATCTATTAGCTTATTGTTTTCAGATTTGAAACTGCTTATTTTCTGTTTGGCTTAAACTTGCTTATTTGAGTTATTTTCTTATTATTATTTTGCTATGTATAAGCTAGCAGGTTCGTTTGATCTGCTAGTGTTAAACTGATTTCTATCAGTTATAAAAAAAATATCAAAAATAATATCAAAAAAAATTGTCTGTTACGGGACTCGAACCCCTGACCTCTAGTTCATCAGCCCAACGAGATAACCATCTCATCTAGCCACTTATTTGTGTTTAAATACTGATAGAATATTTAATATAGCTTCATTAAAATCTATTGTCAGCTTTAAATAGATTTTTATTAGTTTTGTTTAATTAATTTTTATAAAAAGTTTTTTTATTTACTTTTATAAAGTTTAAAAAATAAAAAAAAATAAAAAATATAATTTACTTATTTAATTTTAATAGTTTTTAATTAGTTATTTGTTTAAATAGATTCATTCTAAATAGTTTTAAAATTAGTTTATATTTTTTAAAATAGATTTGTTTTAATTAGTTTAATTAGTTTTAAAGATTTTAATATTATAAGAGTATTTACTTTTTAATTAGATTAAATAAATTTTAGTTTTATTTAAATTTAAAATAGTTTTCTAATTTGTTTAAATAGTTTTATATATAGTCTAAATTAGTTATAAATTTTAAATAGTTTAAAACAGTTTAATTAGTTTTAATTAAAGATTTTTTTAATTAAAGATTTTCCTTTAATTTAGATTTAATAGTTTTTAATTAAATAGATTTTAATTTTTAAAATACCAAAAAAGGTTTTATTCACCGAAAACAATTAATCTCTACGTTAAAATCGGAAATCAATTCGAGTGAGTCGAGGAGAGAACGATAAATTGCACAAAATCACAATATTAACTGTGTTGTTGGTGCATGTAGTATCCGTGTTACATCTTGATAGAGAAATCCTTCTTCTTATCTTGATATGAATACTTACTTGTTCTTTTCTTTTGTGGTGACACAAGAAGGAGTTGGGAGGCATTTTTCTAACTTTACTAAATTGTTGTTTGGTTAGTTTCCTAAAAACATGCCGCCTAAATTGACAACTGCTACTGTTAATACCATGATTGAGCAAGCTATTGCTAGAGCACTGGAAGCCGAACGTGCTGCGAGGAACCAAGAGATTGAGAATAGGAATGTTGTTGGTCAGGTTGGAGGGAATGTTGAAAATCCAGTTGCAGGTAATGCTGATGAACCAGTGGGAGGAAATGCTGCAAGACAAGTTGGAGGTAATGCTGTTGTTCAGTAAATTCAGAAGGAATGTTCTTATGCGAGTTTCATGAAATGTGGACCTACCCAATTTTGTGGTACTGGTGGTGCTTTGGAATTATGGAGGTGGATTGAGAAGATTGAAAGTACTTTTGAAATCAGTGGATGTTCAGAAGCTAGGAAGGTGAAATTTGTTGAAGCTACTTTTTAGGCTGATGCATTAAGCTGGTGGAATAGTCAGGTAGCTAATGTGGGATTGGTTGAAGTTAATGCTAGAACATCGACTATGACCAAGGGACTGCTAACTTCTAAGTTTTGTCCCGAGGAAGAGTTAGGTCAGTTAGAGGATGAGTTGAGGCATTTGATGCTGAGGAACAATGATATTGTGGCTTATACAAGGAGATTCTCTGATTTATGTTTATTGTGTCCTGGTGCTTTTGTTGATGACCGTAAGAAGATGAAGCAGTATATCAGAGGTTTATCTAGTAATATCAAGGGAGAGACTACTTCGTCGAAACCCAATTCATTTGATGAAGCTGTTCAGATAGCTCATGCTTTCATGGATGTAAAGCTGCAGGATCGAAAGGAATAGTATTGCTGAGGGGAATAAGAGAAATTGGAAGCTGCACACTCAAACCAAGGACAGAATCGTGGTGGTTATCGTAACAACAATAACCAAGGACCAAATAGGAATCAACAATACAATTTGAGAAGGAATGATGGTGTTCGTGCTGCCACTGGAACTCAAGGTAACAAGGTAAATCCGAAGTGTGGTTGATGTAATTTGTATCATGTTGGAAATTGTCCACCTGCTTGCAACAAGTGTGGGAAGGTCGATATATGATGGCAGATTATAGAAACAAGGGTGTGGCCACTAGAGCCAATGCTATTAAGATAGTTAACTGTTCTGGATGTGGAGGCCGTGGACATAAGCAAGGGACCTGTCCGAGGGTTGGCATACGACAAGGAGGGAATGTTGCTGCTGTTGCTGCTGGGACTGCTGCTCCAGCCTATGTCGTGGGAGATGCTGACAACCCTCAAGGGCTGAATGTGGTGACTGGTACGTTCTTACTTGATGCTTGTTATGCTAGTGTGTTAGTTCATTCTGGATCCGATAGAAGTTTCGTAGATGTTAGATTCAGTCAGCTATTGGATAGAGAACCAGTGAGATTGACAACTTGTTATAAGGTGGAGTTAGCTGATGGTAAGGTTGTAAGCACTAGTTCTATACTGAAAGGTTGTTCCTTGAAGTTAGGTAATTAGGTGTTTAGTATTGATTTGATGCCTATAGAATTAGGATCTTTTGACGTGATTGTTGGAATGGACTGGTTAGTTGGTAATGGTGCAGTGATTGTTTGTGGAGAGAGATTAGTCCAGATACCACTAAGGAATAGGGTATTGACTGTGAAAGGTGATGAATGTACTTCTCGTTTGAGAGTTGTTTCTTGGTTGAAGATGATGAGATATATAGAAGCAGGTTGTGATTTGTTTCTTGCATAGATAAGTAATGATGGTGTGAATGAAAGAAATTGGAGGATGTCCCTGTGATTAGAGAGTATCCTGAGGTTTTCCCTGAAGATTTTCTAGGATTACTGCCGCATCATGAAGTGGAGTTTCGTATTGATTTAGTGCTGGGAGCTGCGCCAGTTGCTCGTGCACCGTATTGGTTAGCTCCATCTGAGATGAAAGAATTATCTGATCAATTGAAAGAATTGATGGATAAGGGATTTAAGACCGAGTTCGTCGCCATGGGGTGCTCCTGTTTTGTTTGTTAGGAAGAAAGTGAGAGGGGCGTATTCCTCACTGATGAGAATGTAGGGAATAAAAGAGGGCCGCCTAAATTATTGGCTGAAGATGAGATAGAAGATGGTATGTAAATTAAGATTATGGAGAGACAAGCGAGAAGTAGTATGGAGGAAGCATGGCTTGAGGGAGCAAATGGTTGTCAAGATAGTGTAGTGATATAGAAGGGAAAACCGTTAGGTCCGGTGATAGGAAATGTAGTAGAAACTGATGGAGTTAATCCATAGAAGATGAGGTGGATCATCGTTACTGTGGGGTGAAGTTAGAAGCAGTCAACATATTGGACCGGAGTTAGAACGGAAAACTACAAGAGGTGGTGGCAGTGCTTAAGTAGAGGTTGAAAATGGCAAAGGACCGACAAGAGAGCTGTGTGGACAAGAGGCGTAAGCCGTTGGGATTTGAGATTGGGGATAAGTTTATGCTATAGGTTTTACCATGGAAAGAAGTGATGTGGTTTGGGATGAAAGGGAAGTTAACACCTTGAATCATGGGTCCGTTCGAAATCCTTGAAAATATTGGACCAGTGGCTTATAGGTTGAGGAATTACTGGGAAAATTTAGTAGTGTGCATGATGTATTTCGTGTATCAAGCTTGAGGAAATTCTTAGCAAGAACCGACTTGCATGTACCGTTATATGATATTAGTATGGATACGAGTCTTCGTTTCATCGAAGAACCGGTAGAGATTTTAGGTCGTGAAGCTAAGCCGTTGGAAAAAAGGGTAATATACCGTAGCTATGGTTAGATGGAATTTGGAACGTGGACTAGAGTTCACGTGGGAACGGGAAGGATTTATGAGGAACAAGTATCCTTAGATATTTTCTAATGATGATCCTAAGGAGTAAATCTCGGGACGAGATTTCTATTAGGAGGGAGTGATGTGACAACCCCGGTTTTTGAGGTTCGTCACTTAGTCTTATTTTTTGGGTATTTTGTGTGACTATGTGATTTATGTGTTTGTATGTGTGATTTTGGGAATGAGAATGGACTAAATGAGGTACATGATTTGTAAATCATGGTACGGGTTGGAAATGAAATGAAATGAAATGAGTTCAGAAATGAACAGTGGGAAAGTTCAGATATCGTTTTTACAAGGTTTCGTGTACGTATCGTATGTTGTATGTATGTATTAAGTACATATTATATGTTTAGGATAAGTTTTAGGGATACTTTCCATAGAAACTTTTGGAAATGACGGTTAGTTCGGAAATTACGTAGAAAGTCGAAAAATTAGCGAATAGGTGTCTGGTTTTGATACGGAAGGGTCTAGATGTTAACTAATGGTAATTATAAGTTAATAGCAATTAAATTAATAAAATAATGAAGGGGGAGTCGCAATTGTGGGCCCCATAGCAGAATATTTTAATAAATAAAAAGATAATTACCATATAGGAGTCCTAGTTGGGCTTAAACTTGATCAGGATGTTACCAAAGCATATATAAACACCCCAAGACCCCAAAAACGATCCATAAACCTTAAACTAAACTCTAAGTCAGTCAAATATCAATGGATGATCAAGAAGAGTCGAATTTATACTCAGGATTTAAAGGTACGTAATTAAACTAGGTTGATTAACGTTAATTTACGTATTTGTAACCTACTATGATGGATTAGGGTTTGAGATTAATAATTTTTGATGAGGGTTTGTAAATGATCTGTAATTAATAATGTAATTAATGGGTTTTTATCATTGGAAATCGTTTTTAAGTTTTAATTAGGGTTTATGTTTGATTAATTAGATTAATTATGAGAAACTCGTTTTTAAAAACTGGGCAGAATTTTGGTCCATTGTTTTGATCATAGCTAGAGTTCTAGGAACATTCATGATGCGATCCAAGTACCCCTGAAAAGGTAATTGAGTTAGCTTTCTAATGCAAGAAACGAGAACTAAATTAGAGGTCTGGAGGTGGGTCAAAAACAGGTTACAACAGGCGGAGGTCAAAACAGTTTTTGGGACAGCGGGTTTTCAATTTGTGTTTTAGGTGATTGGGGTACTTAGAAGTCCAATTGAACCCTCTAATAAACGTGGGAGTTATTTTATATATTAAATAAGATACCTGGAGGAGGGCTAAGCAAATGGATTAGGGTACGACCCCCTAATCATAACGAACTTTTTGTATGTTCAAAATCAGTAAAATTTGGATAGACAGAAGTATATATATATATATATATATATATATATATATATATATATATATATATATATATATATATATATATATATATATATATATATATATATATACTAGTGGCAAAACCCGTCCGATGGACGGGTAATGATTGTTGTTTTACTTTTTTTATTTGGTAAATATCTATTTGCAATGTCCGACTGACGGACATGACATGTACTTATTGTTTTTATTTTTTAGCTAAATGTTAGTGTTAAAAAATTGTGTATTTTACAAAGATTATCGACCAGTACCAAAACCTTAGCGGGTAAAACAAATGCTTTGCGCTTTTAAAGTGTGACTAAAAGCGATGAAATATAAAAATATTTTAAAATTATTTTATTTATATCATATGTTAGATATATTTCATATACAAAAGTGTCACATATAGAGAATAAAGTAAAAAAAAAAATTATATTTGTGTTATCCTAGTTGAAATCATAAAAGCCTCCACGCATCATGATTTATCGCGTCATATTACTTTTTTAACTTCTCATCTCATATTAAGCTGTGAGCGTGTGTCTTGATCAATTGCGTAACGTGAAGGGTATTACGAAACCTTTGCGACGACATTGAACAAATATTTACCATATAAAAGAAATTCAAATAGCACAATCATCGAGAGTTATTTTTTGAACACATACATAGTGTCATGATACTACGTAGTACTAACTAAAACCATCTCTAAACACATGCTTTTTAGAAATTTCACATACTGAAAGTGAGGATGCTAACTAAATAAGTTACACGATACTAACTAAAATGTACTAACTTTCACATATTGAAGTATGTGCCAATACATAGTGATAGTTTTATGGATGGTATATAAATACATTTTTAGTCTTTTTATTATACACACATACATCATACATGAAACTAAAAGTGCAGATAAAAGTAGGTGGGAACTTCAACAAATCATAAAAATAGATTCATAAAAATCAATAAAAAGGTGTGCTGAGAAACATTAGCTTAATTATTATAACAGAATGAAAAAAGATACCGATAATATATATGATATTGATAGTGACATTAAAAGTGAGAATGATTTTAGATCTTGTATTAATCAACAATTATAAATAGATAGCGTGAGGTGTGACGTGATGACATGGTCAAGCTTCACACTTTTGCGAGCTATGACATTTTTAAGACTTGAATTAACGCGTCATAAAATATGAAAAAATGCTTTTATATCATTATACTTCATATCATATTATAAATATATTTAAGTCATAAAATGTGTCATACATAAGGACTAAAGTTAAGAAACTATTTTAAATGTAATATTTTCTATTTTTATATAAAAATATAATTGTTATTGAAATTGAATTAAAAAAAACCTTCATTCATCTGGTTTTATCACGACTTATCACTTTTTTTAGTCATCGTCTCAGGTCAAACTTTAAGCTCAAGCTTTAGTCTATTGTGTGGTGTGGAGGTCAAACTTCACACATTTGCGTAACCTTTGCGAAAATTTTGCGATCCTTTTAGAACCTTGCTAAATAGTAATTAACTATTAGATCCATATCAATTAACTTGCACCAACTGATTTTCTGTTATTATGAATAAGAGATTGTGTTATTAGAAATCTCATATCCCAACCAATAGTGCTCAAAGTTTCGTAGAGTGCTTTAATATTAGCATTGGCAGGTTCCTAGCTCAAAGCATTTTGGAGCATGACATACACGTACACAAATTATAATCATAATCAAGTTGTAGAGCTATAACCATCTTGTGCTTATCATTTCGTTAACCTTTTATCTACTCCTGGTAATGACCTGTTAAGTTCTGTTTTTCGTTTTCTTTTTCTATTCTCTTTATTTGAATAGGTTGGTCCATAAACATTGGCCTTTTATGTTATACAAAAGCCAGAAGTTGTCAATTCAAGCCATAATCGTGTCTGTGTTTTGGTGTGTGCTCCATCGAACTCTGCACTTGATGAAATTGTGTTGCGGCTTTTAAGCACATGTATTATCAAAATTAATGCAAACATTTTGTGCTTTACTTATCCTAGATGGTGGTTTAAACATGTTTTGGTTATGTTTAATTTATATCTAACGGGCCAACACGATTACGTTGTTACTACTTATTAGAGTTTAAATCTAATAAGGACTCATACTTTGGTGGACTCATACTTGTTAGAGTTCAAACTGGTTAAATGAAGCGCATACTTTGATAGACTCGGTCGGACTAACCATACGTAGCATGATGAGATCAGTTACCAAAATTCAAACGATTATTGGTAATTACAACATAGAATCAATGATTGCATTTTTTTCCTTCTGGCTTTAGAATAGCTATTTGAAATAAGGACTCATGTAGCTAGGTTATAATACAGTACAATAAGATTTTTATTTACACTTTTCAACAATAATTTAGCCAACAAACTCCCGTTCCATTTCAGCTATCTCTCGGTGCCACCTAGCAATCATGATAGCATGACCATTATGGTCTAGTTCTTGGATATGTGATCTATTCACATCTGAAGCCATTACGCAATTTACTAAATCCTATGCAGCAAAAGGAACCGCCATATGTTAAGAATCCAAATCATCCCACAAAGTTAATTCCAAGGCCATTACCTCATCCCAAACATTTGACTTTAGGCTCTCATGCTTTCTATACACAACTTATCTTCAAAGAGCTGTTTAATATAAGGAAGAGGATCTGTTTCTAGTGCCAGAAAAATTTTCCCACCCCTAAAACAGAAATGTTACTCACTTATTCATTATGGTAGAGTGACCCTTAAGGCGTTCTTTGTACCAGAATGCATCCCCACAGTTTCGACATAATTGGTTGTGGAGTACACCTACACAAACGATAGTGCGAGATTCAGTTCAAATGAGGATGTTACCTATTTAAATAACAAAGGGCCTTTTAAATAAAAAATTAGAATCTAATTGAACAACACGAACATTATTTACCTTCATTTTAAACATAGTTAGATCCCTCTGAAGTCGTACCAACATACCGGTTTGTCGCAACACGTCTGTGAACGTTCCTATGAGTTAACTGTTTTCAGACTATGGCATCTGCCGGTTGGGACTTGGGAGTGGCTTGAGTAGATCCACGACAAGCTGAAATTGTGGCTGAAAAAAAGGAAAGAAAAAAAATTAACCGAAGTAATTCATATGCTCAGATTGGTATACATATATTTTTGTGACTACTAATGTTTAGCTAACTGTCGGCTTTGCCGCAGTTCCAACACTTGTTTGTGTCACTTCTGCTTGCTTGGTAGATTGCTGTAAATCTATACTGATTACACTGGTTTATACAGGTCGTGTATATAGCTCACTAATCAGCGGTATATATAGCCGGGGACGCGCTACAATTTGAGGCGCGGTCTACACGTTACATCAGGGCCGTCTCATGGATTTTTGAGGCCTTGTGCCAAATTATTAATGAGGCACTTAATCACGGAAAAGTAATGGTAGTAATTTGTAACGCCAAATGTTCACTTTAATCAATTTTACATTACATTTTGGATATGTATTCTCGATGCAAATACCATAATATTGATGTATCGACACTTCAACTTACCTTGACCCATAAAACGCTTCAGCTTACCTTGACCCATAAAACACGCATGCCCGCTATTCCTGTATGAGCTGTTACCCCTTTTTTAGTGGGTTTCTATCAACAGCTGCAACAACAGCAAATGTTTTATTGAAAAGTACGTTTATTGTTGTCAAATATTTTGTAATCATATTTAGCATATCGAATATTTTCTATAAACTATAAACGAACAAATCTTGTTTGGACTACATCCAATATTACATTAATGAAACATGAGACCTTAGTACTTGCAGCAAGTATCATTAGGTGTAGTACATTTTCTTTTTCTACATTTTTGGACATACGAACTCACATCTGCAAACTCAATTAGTTTCTCAATTATAACTTACCCATCCCATCGGGCTTACCCATTAAATACTTTCCTTATAAGATTAGTTACATTTAAACCGATTTAAAGAAAAACAAATAGAAAAAAGATCAGTATTTCAACTGAATATATACAGATAAAAAAGATTTCAATGTCACCTGTACTTTTCTTCGATAACCCGATGGTAAATGACCAAAACAACGATTACAGCTTTTGGAAAAAACAGACCCCTATAAAAGGTTTAAGGGGTTACAGTATCGATTAGTTGACATACCCAGATAGCTATGGTAATCATCAGTTCTTGTTTTTAACATAAAATGGGATATGGGCCTAACCTGAGTTGTACATCAGCTCACACCCGTTTTGAAATGCTTTTCGTGCTTGACCCGTTTATTTTTTCACCTTTATTTAGTCAACTTCAATGAAATGGTCACCCATTAGACCAGGAGAAATGTTTCATATTTAAGCTTGGGTCGTCCATGCGTTTGGGTCTTTACATATATAAGCTACTAACGATTATGCTTACCTACATTCACAAAGTTCAGTAGAAACATGAAAGCATTGATGATAATTCTTTTAACTTTCGGTGGCAGTTTTTTTAGTGTTTGATGTGCATATGTTGTTATATTTCCAAGATATGTGATTAAAAAAAGTTCGGCATGTGTGTGTATGTGTTTTTATTAAACGAATAATTTAGCTTTTATAACTTACACAGTGTGTTGAGATTGATATTGTTTAAACTCGACTATGTATATTTTCTTTTAGACATCGGACCTGTTTAATTTGAAAAAGGATATTTGCGGATATCTCAATTTAAACATAGAAAACGTAATTAAATGAATCATTGATAATTAATACAGTATATTTGAAGCTATGTATTTTGTTGTAGTTTGTAAGTTAAGTTCAGCTCCGTTTAACATCAAATCTAGACTCCACCTCTGTATATAAAAGCCAATTAAAGTACTTAATGTATGCATATAGAGAAAAAATAGTTTCGCAAATACCTCTGGTTTAAAATAGTGGCACTAAAAAGGATTAACTATACATCTTAGTAAAAAAAACCATGCATGTGCAAAAGTAATTTGATATACAAACCAAATTAAGGACACAGACCTGTACATGAGACTAAGACGAAGTCTGTTTCTTGTCCAACTTGCAACACAGTTTGTTATTCATTGAATGAAGAACAATAACAAATATTAACTATAGAAAGAGAAGGTATTAAAAAAATTACCTTTCAGTGTGAAGGAAGATGGAGCCAATAGACGACTTTGGGCAGACTTTGTGTTGGCACAACTTTAAGTAATTCCCTGTATGTGTATACAAACATACAAGATCAATTTTGAATATTGCAGAAAAATTGAAGAAAAAAATGTGTATACCTGTATTCTCTTTTGAAGATTATTGGGCTCCTCAAGGTCTTCAAAAGGGTATACTCCCACGAGCATGACGTCTAATGTTACACCAAATGGCCACACATCTGCATTCTATATACATTGTTTTATAAACATCAGGGAGTTATTTTTTAACAGTAATAAGATTACATCAGTGTGTCACATCAGTGGGTCATAAATCAAAATGGGTTGATTTGTACAGGTTGCGCCACTTTCGACTCGATTTCATTTAGGTTTATTATGTAGCCAGATATGTTTTATCGACGAATTTGCAGGTACGAAATTCAAGTGACAAGCATTGAATTATTAAATCGGCACCAGCATGCGTTGTCCACCCAAAAGTTTTAATACATACCCATTTGCTGGTGTTTGAACTTGCACCAGCATAAATAGACATTTAATCATACATGGCCTCATTGAAAATGGAAAGAACTTGATTCTGTAGATCAAAAGGGAATTTGATCAAGAAGTTCCTATAGATAAATTTGTACCTTGTTTTCGCGCTGTTCCTCCCTTGTCCTTTTTCGCAACAGATGCTCCTATGTAATTTTATTACTTGCGGATGTACATAAAAAAACCTTATTTACATACTGATAACTAATGGACCACATGGAAACCAAACATTCTATTTTGGTGAATACAATGAATGATTAAGTTGTAGACAACTAACGTTTCTAAATGTGTATTACTCTGTACAATTATAAAACATACATGTATGCATATGATTATGCTTAAGGAACCTGTGGAGAAGCATTGATGATGTCTTGAAGGTGAATGCGTGGGAGGGCTTCAGGATCTAATGGAATTGAGGATATCCTATGAGTGTCGTCTGAATAAGGATCTTGCACCATTATGAGCTTAACAATCTCTCATACCCCGAGTGTTTTGATCCCTTTTTAAGCGCCATAGCCAAAAACCATATCCAAACACCCCTTAAAAATATTTTATTTAAGCCTTCTTGTTCTTGTTTGTTAAGACTATAAAGAAAAAGAAGTTTACCGACTTTCAGTAGCTTGTTGAACCAAGTCAGTGCTTCCCTGTTGGTTACATGCTCTGGCTATACCAAACTCATCAATTTCAAAACCTTCTGAGCAAATATTGGCACAATTTCAGCATCATACATCTCATTCATAAAGTATAAGATACCTATATCAAGAGCAAGTAATGCAAAAAGAAAACAAAATTTTTGAATGAATAAATGGTTGAAAAGGCTTCTCGTTCTTGTTGAAAAACCTAAAAAAAGTACCACACACATATTTAACATAAAAAAGAGCTTTACCAGCCAAGAAGTATCCTGTTGTTAAAAAAAAAACAAATGAATCACTGTCAATAGAGCCATGACTACTGATAAGCTTCAAATCAATCAAACCACAAATACCTAATAATCAAAAGAACAAAAGTTAGCACAAAATCAAAATACCTAATTTGAAGATACACATCACAAATACAGGTTTGCTAATTTCAATATCAAATTTTGAAGATCATCACCTCTACAATAAGGCTGTGATAATATCAATTCCTAATTTTGTGATAATGGTGTTTGGTTTTATCAATCGGTTTTTATGAGTGTTTGATTTGATGTTTTAATTGTGATTTTCTAGGGTTCGATTAAGGGTTTCGAGGATTTGTAAAGAGTGACATACCAAATAGAGTTTATCTAATTCAAAAACAAAAAGAAAACCGAATATGATCAGACCTGCCTATAGAAAATAAAAACACAAACCTAATTAGATATGGGTGATTTTATAAGTCTGCATAAATGAAGATTATTACCTGATAAGTCGGATTGCGGACATGGTCATAACTGATGAACTAATGAGAAGAAAAGCATCACACCCTTTAGCAGCTTCCATCGCCACATTAACTATATCCTTCAGTATAATATCATCCAAAAATACAACCTTTAAACAAACAACACATTAGGATTCGATTTGAAGTCTTATGTGTGATTTTTCTAGGGTACGATAATGTTTTTAGGTTTTTGGGGGTTCTGGGATTTGTAAGAGTGGATGACATACGAAACAGAGTTTAGGTTTCAAAACATCGATTTAAACATAATGTAAGCCCATTGACATACCGTAGCCCATAACATGTGCTGACGTGGATTAGTCCCTCGATTGATGACGTGGCAAATCCCTCCTCTTATATATAATGTAAAGATATATATGTATATATATATATATATATATATATATATATATATATATATATATATATATATATATATATATATATATATATATATATATATATATATATATATATATATATATATATATATATATATATATATATATATATATATATATATATATATATATATCGAGGCCTTAACAGTAGCTTTAAGGTTGGGTCAAAATGGAGGAGTTAGCTAAAACATGTAAGGGAATAGGGTTTCTTTTACAGAGACAATGGGTTTGGTTAGGTTGGCGTTTGTGTAATAGTTTGATGACTAAAAACCGAGACTGTTTTGGGAGAAAAGTAAACGGGATAGGTATCAAGTTTAACTAAGTTAAGGACTTGTTAGGGACGAGAAATGGAATGCTTAGAGCATATAAACGGGGTATATATATGGGATAATGTTAGATATCCATCATAGGTTGATGAATCATTTTAGTATTTGGTTCATGAATTGATTGGGTGCATTTGTTTGTTAGCTTTTTGCTAGTGCGTGAATTGTTGGAGAAGCTCAATCAGGTGAGTTTCATAGTCCCTTATCTTTTTATGTATTTTTACTTCCAGATGGGATGGAAGAGACACTGTATGGTTTTGTAACTATTGCTGTGAATGTTTTTATGGTTTGTGATGGACTTGTGTGTACATTTATGTGATTAACTGCTATGTGATTCTTGATTGTGTTTATGATTTGGATCGGGGGACACGTACCGTCTCAGTTATTATGGTTTGACTTGGTACCAAGGGGATATTGACAAGGAGGGGCCTTGGGATTGGTTCATAGGTGTATGGGCGCCTATGGGACCATGGTGTTTGGTAAGGCTGGGAGCCTTGGAATTGTGGTGAATGGTTAAATCTTGAATGTTAGTTGTTAATACATAATTGTAGCATATTGTCCATATGTTCTTTGGTTGATGTTTATTATTCACAGCTCATAACTTGATTTTGGCGTTGGAGTCTAAACCTATGATTCTCACCAAGATTATTGTTGACGTGTTTTAGTGTCTCTTTCAGGTGTTAAGTGGTTAAGCGTGAGAACATAAGTGGCTAGGATTGGAGTCGCGTAGGAATGCATTTAGAAGGAGATCCCCGTTCCTTCATAGATTTCTGTTGTTTGATTGAATAAGTGATACTACGAGTTCCTTTATGTTGATGTTTGTTTTATTTGTTTGTCTTTGGTAAGAGGTTCTACGAACCTAGACTCCTGCATTGTTGAGATATTGTCATGACATTTGTGTCACCTTTTATGACATTTCTAGTTCATATAGCTCTCTCTATAGACACGCTATTGTTGTGATGGTATCCATACGTCGCGCCCCATATTCCGCCATAGTGGGGTGTGACATATATTAAGTATTATACGTAAATACTTATCGTGTTTTAATACTTAATTATATGTAATACTTGTAGTAATTAATTAGTGTATGTAGTTCTTGTATTATATATTCGTGACACGTGTCGTATATTAATTGAATATTAAAGTTTTAATTTAATTGGGTTTTCATGCATTTAATGTTCTAAGGTATTTTAAAGCTGGTTTTACAGTACAACAACTTATTTTGTGGGAAACTAAGCTTCAGGGCAACCTTAAGATACATGTAATCTTCTTCACGAACCAACCTATGATTATCTTTCTCAAGAAACTTGTAAACTCTCAACTTATTTTCTTCTGTCCTTTCAATATGGAGCTTGGCGTCACATCCATATCGTTGTGATGCACGTTTTCTCCTAGTATTTACCTTGCTAACAACTTGTGATTGTGGTTAATTAAATTTCGCCTTATTGGTCTTTTTTAAACATTTTTTGGTGTGGTTTCAAAGCCTTGTTTATCACAAACAAAATAGTTCAAAGTAGGTTCCTCATTTTTATTTACTTTCTTTTGACCCCCTCTGTGAACTTCCAACTCACCCTTCCTTGCATAATCCTTATAAAATTTCAAAGCCAGCTTAAGTATATCTAATTTAGTCCCTTCGACAAGGTTGTTCTTAGCAACAACAATCCAAAACTTATTGCCTTGTGGGGTTTTTCGGTAACTACTGATTAGTGGGACACTTTGATCATCACCAATAACGACCTCTTGCACATTATTAATTGAATGCGGAGTTGATTGCTCAACTTTAACATACGTAAAGGTTGTTATAACATGCTCATAACCTGTATTGAATAAAAGATAAAATAAGGGGATGCCTATTAAATAGAGTGAATGATTAAGCGTTATCTTCCTTTCATAAATTTTGTTATATTATGATCATAAAACATGGTTAATACAAGAAACGTGATACACATTGTTGGATGAATTCATAAAAAGAACTAATAATCATACAATTGATAATAACAAAAACAACTAAAAATACCTTGAATTGAACACCTCATCGTGTGATCAATGATGATCCTTGATTGTGTTCACTCAAATGAGTTGAGATTCATTGATTTAGAAGTGAAATGGTCAAAGCAAGTAATGAGGTGAGTGATACACGGGATATGTGAAAAAAATAATGTATGAAAAAAATAATGTATGAGTGAAATGGTCAAAGCAAATAATGAGGTGAACGATCATGGCACATAATGAAATAATACTGATTATGCGAAAAATGATTAACATAACACCCTTAATTATATTATACTCCTTCCATTCCAATTTACTTGTCCACTTTTGACTTTTAAAGTCTTTTTTATTTAAATTTACCTTAAATTATTTTTTGTGCGTTATACAATACTTGATGTAAAATATATGTATGAATTAAGTGTTGAATGTACTTTCATTAGTATAATTTTCATTTAATATTATGATACAAAAATAACAATTGTAAGTCAAATTTCAATAAAAAAATTCAAGAATTCAAAGTGAACAAATAAATTAGGACATAAGAAGTAATTAGTTACTGTTTTCTTTTAAATCAAATTATATATTAAAATTAAGTACTACTTTTGTCCCAAAATTATTGTCCACTATTCCATTTTGAGTTGTCCCAAAATAATTACCTATTTCCAAAAATAGATAGAGAATTTAGTTCAACTTTACAATATTACCCTTACTTGAGATTAGTTAAGGATAAAATTGTCATTCTGCAAAAAGTATATGAGAATAAGTTGTAATAATAATATTTTTTTAAAACTGTGTGTTTTTTGTTTATGGACAATAGTTTTGAGACGAAAGAAGTACTATTTTGATATTTTTATAAATAAAAGTAAAACTTGTCACTTTGCTATTTGCCGTCTATTATATTCATTTTAAAGTGTAGCCTACTTGAACTAACATAAGGGTACCATAACGCCGAATCCGACGTTGGGCTGACGTGGCTCAACGTTGACCAGTGTTATGTATCGGTAAACCATAAACACCAACGTCGTTGGCCTCCGCGTTGACATATAAACACACGTTGAAATATTATTTATTTATTTATCTAAAAGTGGGTGTGAGCTTTTTAGTTTTTGTGTGTGTTTATTTAGTGTGCATGTAAGTTTTAACAGTTTAATTAGTTACTTTTCTAATACTCCGTAATAGTTTATTATAAAAAGTTTTGAGTATATTCGGTTGGGTTAGAAATAGGCGTTAGATATTTACTAACAGGATACTTGCGCGATGCAGCGGCAGGTACCCTGTGATTAATCGAAGAAAAGTAAAAAATAATTCCAGTCAAGCTTGGTTTGCTTATTTGTATAGGTTTCGGCCAGTTTTCTCGAATTTTTGATTAAACCTATTGACCTGGTCCGATTTTAAAACCATATAAACTATCAACTTGAAAGTTATATAAAATTTTTTGTGTGTTTGAATAGTTGTACAATATGTATAGTAAGATGTATTATTCAATTTAAGGGTATTTTTATAATAATATTACTTAAGATGTTTGAAATATTAATTAAATTAATGTGTATTTGTAACATATGTTTTATAATATGTATTAATTAAAATTAATTTTAGAAAAATGATGGTAATTATTTTTTTGTAATTATTGTATGCTAAAACATTTATACATGTGGCTTTTGAAATTGTAATACTTAAATTATATTTGAGTTGGTGTATTAAAAAAGATGTAAATCATTTTGTTTTAGTTGTACTAATTAATTTTTGTGCAGTTATGGAGGCACAAAGTGCATAAAATGGTTTATGTGTAGTATAGATATTTTGGATTAAGTAAAATGTTATTTTTATTTTATTTTAAACCAGAATGATACAAAGCAGCGGTTTTAAAAGAAAAAAAACTAAAACGATGATTTTTAATTAACAAGAGACATATAAAACCAAAATGTTTTCCTCAAATAGCTAAGTACCTTCATTTAGCGACAGCGGTGTCTAGTTTTGACAAAATTTTGATGACGAACGTTTTTGTTTTGACATATATTATTCGTAGCGTTAAAGAATCATTTTCATCTTTTTTATCGACCGTGTTTGAGAGTGTTGTTGGGAATAAAATGAGCTAAGTCACTCAGACGCTGACAAGAGGAAATTGGACGCTGACAAGAAGAAATCAAGCGCTGACAGATCAAGCATTGACAAGAGATATTCAAGCGCTAACAAGAAGAAGTCCAACAACTGATAGGAATACTTAGTCAACACGTTTATTATTTGAAGTAAAGATATACTCAATATTGTATTTTTTATATTTATCTTTACCTAGAATAGTTGATAGGTTATCTTTTATACACGACTCCTTATGTTATAAAAGGAGGTCGTAGGGTTTGTAGTATATACACATTATTCAGTATTCAACTTTCATTGTAAGCAAGTTCGATTATCAATCAAAAGTGAAAGTTTGGTTTAACTGTTTTACTTGTTCTTTATTCTAAGTGTTAATTCCGCATAAAACTTGGATTGTTCATAACAACAACAAAGTTTCTCTACGTGTTAAACTTGATTCAATCTCGTTAGCACAAAGCTAATCGATCTAAGTTTGGGATCAACAAGTGGTATCAGAGCTTGTTGAGGAACTTTGATCTAGAAGAACAGTAAACCCTAAAAACACCGAAACCCTAAAACAAGAAAAGATGTCTGCTACAGAATCTTCTTCCTCATCAAATCACAACCTAAAAATCCCCATGCTCGACCCTGACAACTTTGAAAAATGGAAGTTCAATTTTGAACAATACCTTCAAATTCATGATCATACTCTCTAGGAAATTATTGAATTTGGAAATTAGTTTGATAAAGCAGCTAGGGTTACTGCTGCTAGTGCAGCAAGGACTACTACTGGTTCTCCTGCTGAAGAGCGTAGAGAAAGACCAGAAGATAGAAGAGCTATCTCAACTGCAGATATAGCCAAAAGAAGGAATGATATGAAGACCTTAAGCATTCTCAAACTCTCTTTGGATCCAAACAATCAACTCAAGTATAGATGTTTTGAGTCTGCCAAAGAACTTTGGGCAGCTCTTCAAATCAACTATGGTGGTAATGACGACACTACCAAAGAAAAGAATAAGCAACTTTTGCATGAATATGCTGTGTTTAAAGCTCTTCCCAATGAGAAGCTAAGTGAGGTAAGAAGTAGGCTTCTAGACATCACTAGCAAGTTGACCTTTATGGGAACAGAATATGATGATAAAGATATCATTACTACTTTCCTTAAAAGTCTTGGTGAAGCGTGGAAAATTGAAGCTAGGTCTATCATTGCTACCAATGCCCATACGAGTTCTACTTTTGATGACGTCTACAATAAGCTAAAGATTATAGAGAATGAAATCTTATTGGATCATAGAAGCAAGTCAACATCTGGAAACATGGCTTTCATCTCGCATAGTGAAGCTTAAGTCAATGAGAGAGAGTCATATGTGCATCTTGTTACTGGATCAACTTATGTCAGTGGTGGATCAACCTTTGTCAGCGCCTGACATTCAGACGCTCACACATACAATGTTGACTTACCAAAGCTTAAACCTGCTGGTATTGATTTAGATACAGTATGTGCATACATTGCTGCATTGTCCGATGGTTCCTTGATTACCTATGAGGATCTTGAGCAAATCAATGATGAGAATTTGGAAGAGATAGATATTAAGTGGAATATGGCACTTGCAAGCATAAGGGCCAACAGATGGAATAGGAGATTTAGAAAGAAGATGAACTTCAATGCTAAAGACACTGCTGGATTTGATAAATCCAAGGTTGAGTGTTATAACTTCCATAGGATGGGTCACTTTATGAGGGAATGCAGATCTCCAAGAAGATCTGATGCTGGAAGGACTTCAAGCTAAATCATCAAGGTTGAAGATACTAAGCCAAAGGCTATGGTTGCCATGCAAGACATTGATGGTGTTGGATGGGACTGTAGCTTTTTGGCAAAGGATGTGGAAGAGAATAAGGCTTTGATTGTTGAGAAGGAATAAGAAGAGCATGTTCACTTTGCTCTTATGGCCAATTCCTCGTCTTCATCTGATAATGAGGTATATGATGATGCTTACTGTAGTAAAGGTTGTCGATTAAACACTAAAAAACTTAACTAAGAAATTTTAAAGTTAAAATCAGATGTTTTTGATGTAGAATGCAGGCTATCAAATTATCAAATGGCACTTGTACAAACTGAAAAGACTGTAGAGGAATATAAGAAAATGGAATTTGACCTAAAAGATCAAATTAATGTTTTGTCTCATGATCTTAAAGTTAGTGTTGAACTTAGGGACACTCTGATGAGATCTAGAGGAGAAGTGAAACTTAAGTTAGATGAAGCCATTAAGGATAAAGAAAATGTAGGGCTTAAAATTAAAAATTTTGATAAAGCCAGCCAAACCCTAGAAAAATGTGTTAGTGAACAAAGAAATCCTAGGAATATGTCTGGGATTGGGATGAATGAATATGTTGTTGTTCCTCCACCTGCTGGGAACTTTTATGGTGTTTAGAGAAAGGATCTCTCTTGGACTGGTATTCTAGAACTCTAAGAAGAGGAATTTATTCCTCCACCTAGAGTGCTCACCCCAATTAAGGAATATCTACAAAAGGTGACTGACCTTGAGAAATGGAAAACAAACAACCCTTTTCTCTTTGTTAAGGGTGGAATGCTTAGTGAGAGTCCATTTGAGCCTATACCCATCACTGTGACCAACCCTACCACTGGAAAACCTGTTGACCTTGGCTCATCTGTTAAGAGAAAACCTAGTGTTAAATATGCTGAAATGTATATAAAACCTAGGTCACCACAAAGCCAAGCTAGTGTTAATGGGACAAGGTTCTTTCAGTCTAGACCTAAAGCCATGTCTAGAAAAGCTTGTTACACATGTGGGAGTTTTTCTCACTTGGCCTATAAATGTGTCAGTGCCTCAAAAGTCAACGCTGACAATAGGTCAACCATGGTCAAACCTAGACCTTTTGTCCAACCAAGTCCACAAGTTACTAGACCAGGTCCCTTCTTTACTAAAGGGACAAATACTCATGGATAAAGACCCTTTCAAAAGACTAACACATGGTCTAACAGACAATGGGTTCCTGTAGCAAACCCTAATTTGGGCGCTGACAAGAACAAATTCATCACTGACAAGAACAAATTCAACATTGACAGGAACAATTCCAACGCTGACAGCTCTAGGTATGGTGTGCAAATGCCACACCAAGCTGGTGTTGGATCTTATGTTAGACCAAGTAAAATAGGTACTTATAGCCTTAGGGAAAGGGGTCTAAATCATCCTCTAGTTTCACTTGGAGACCTAAACAAGACCAAAACCCTAATTCTGATGGGATTTGTATGACCTGTAACAGATTTCATTATATTTCAAAGGTCATTACTAAACCAATTTGGGTAAACTGGGTGTTCAGGCCACAAAGGGATGAACAAGGGGTTGTAATAAGGACTAAATCTATTCTTGTTGAACAACAACATGAATCCATGTATGCTCAGGCTTGGGTTCCCAAAGAAAACTAATTTGTTTTCTTTATGTGCAAGGCATTCAAAAGCAGGTTAATTATCATGTATATTGGGACAGTGGATGCTCTAGGCACATGAAGGGGAAGGAAGATTATTTGTCAAACTTTACCCCCATTAAAGATGTTGACAAAGTGTACTTTGGAGGAGGATATGGTACAATTTCTGGCAAAGGCACTCTTATCACCAACAATTTACGTTTTGAAAATGTTTTTCTAGTAAAAGAACTTGACTATAACTTGTTTAGTGTGTCACAAGTTTGTGACAACAAAAATAAGGTTCTTTTCATTGATACAGAATGCTTGGTGTTGAGTAAAGATTTTAAGATGCCTGATGAGAAGTTTATTGATTATAGAACACCTAGGCATAAGGACATTTATAATGTTAATCTTAGTGGGATTAGGATGAAAAACAACTTGTCATGTCTTTATGCTAAAGCTTCAGTAGATGAGAGTAATCTATGGCACAGAAGGTTAGGGCACATAAATTTTAAGAATATTAATAGACTTGTGAGACATGATTTAGTTGATGGGTTGCCTTCAAAGGCTTTCCACAATGATCACTCTTGTATTGCATGCCTTAAAGGCAAACAACACAAAGTCTCATTTAAGTCTAAACTTGTGCATTCCAGTTCTAAACCACTTCACTTGCTACATATGGACTTATTTGGTCGAACTAATATAGAAAGTTTGAATCGTAAATCTTACTATTTTGTTTTAACTAATGATTTTTCTAGATTTACTTGGACTTTCTTTTTGGCCTGAAAAAGTGATACTGCCACAGTTTTGATTAACTTTATTACCCAAATTGAGAAGAAGACAGGGAATGAGGTTAACATACTTAGAAGTGATAATGCTGGTGAGTTTAGAAATAAACTGTTAGATACCTTCTGTGTTGATAAAGGGATTACTAGGGAGTTTAGCATAGCTAGAATTCCAAAGCAGAATGGTGTGGCTGAAAGGAAGAATAAAATCCTAATAGAAGCAGCTAGGACAATGTTGGCCGATGCTAAGTTTCCCATTGCTTTTTGGGCCGAGGCTGTCAATACAGCCTGCTATGTTCAGAATAGAGCTTTGGTAAACAAAATCCATAATAAGACACCTTATGAGCTATTTTGGAATAGGAAACCTAACATAGGTTTCCTTAAACCCTTTGGATGTCATGTATTGATATTAGATACTAGTGATGCCTTAGGTAACTTTAGTGCATAAGGTGATGAAGGCTACTTTATGGGTTATTCTATGTAGAGCAGAGGATATAGGGTTTACAACAAGAAAGAAAAACGCATTCTTGAAAAAGTGCATGTTAAGTTTTTAGAAAGTAAACCTAGTGATCCTGAGAGTGGACCAGACTAGTTCTTTGATTTAGAACCCTTATCTAGAACGTTGAATTATATGCCTGTCACTAATCCAGACATTGTGAAAGAGGATTCAAATGTTTTTGAAGAATCTATTGTTGAAATTACAGGTAAACAGGTTACTAAGGAAGAAGGATCACATGCAGTCAAGTCGGACCCTATACTTGA
This sequence comes from Glebionis coronaria, assembly GCA_025667525.1. NCBI lineage: Eukaryota > Viridiplantae > Streptophyta > Magnoliopsida > Asterales > Asteraceae > Glebionis > Glebionis coronaria. Next base: position 439,526,365 of record CM046882.1, on the reverse strand, counting down.
GTATGTTACCATTCCTATATGGACTGATGGGTTTGCACAAGCTTATGTTGCTGCTGAAAAGGAGGAAGAAGGGCCACAAGAAAGACCAGTTGATAAAAACATGCATGCATCTTCAAGCGCTAACAAAGACAAATCAGACGCTGACAGGTAAAATTCAGACGCTGACAGCTCCAGCGCTGACAACCTGTTTGGACATTTATTCTCTTCCAATACTTTTGAACATGGTGAAACTTCCATACTTAATCAAGAGGTTCATTCAAGTGAGGATGGGATTGGAAATGAAGATGATGTTGGCAACATGGAAACTGATATAGAAGACAACACACTACTTGGGGGAGGAATACTTACAACTGTGGTCAAAAATCATCCTTCTTCCCTAATCATTGGTGATGTTCTGTCTCTTGTTCAAACAAGAAGGTCTCATCAGACTCAAGGTGGTTTCATTGCCAATATCCACAAGAAGGAAGATACCCCTCTTGTACAGGCATGTTTGTTTGCTTGTTTTCTGTCCCAACAGGAACCCAAGAAGATTTTTGATGCTCTCAAAGAACTAAGCTGGGTGGAAGCAATGCAAGATGAGCTTCATCAGTTTTCCATTCAAGATTTGTGGGAGATAGTGGACTGTCCAAGGTATGTTAGACATATTGGGACACGTTGGGTTCTTAGAAACAAGAAGGATGAAAGAGGGGTTGTGGTCAGAAACAAGGCACGTTTAGTTGCTCAAGGTTATACACAAGAAGAGGGTTTAGACTATGAAGAGGTTTTTGCACCTGTTGCAAGAATTGAAGCAATACGGATTTTCAGAGCATATGCTTCTTGCATGGGTTTCACAGTTTATCAGATGGATGTGAAGAGTGCTTTCTTATATGGCACAATTAAAGAGGAGGTGTATGTAATGCAACCTCCTGGTTTTGAAGATCCAGAGCATCCAGACAAAGTGTATAGAGTCAAGAAAGCAATGTATGGACTTCATCAAGCCCCAAGAGCATGGTATGGTACATTGTCCACCTATCTGGTGGAAAATAGGTTTAAAAGGGGCACCATAGACTAGACCTTATTTACCAAGAAGATTGGTAAGGATTTTCTGCTTGTTCAGATCTATGTCGATGATATTATCTTTGGTTCATCAAATCCAAAGATGAGTGAAGACTTTTCCAATCTCATGACAGACAAATTCAAGGTGAGTGCAATGGGAGAGATGAACTTCTTTCTAGGTTTACAAGTCCAACAGAAAGAAGATGGTATCTTTATCTCTCAAAACAAATATGTAGCAGAAATCTTGAAGAAGTTTGGTTTTTCTCCACATGAAAAACGGGCTAACACACCCATAGATAGGGAACACCCTTGGGGAAAGAATGGAGATGGAAAAGACGTGGATGTCAGGCATTATAGATCAATGATTGGCTCATTGATGTATCTTACAGCCTCTAGACCTGATATCATGTTTGCTGTGTGTGCTTGTGCACGCCATCAGGTGACTCCCAAAGAGTTTCATCTTTATGCTATCAAAAAGATCTTTAGATACCTTAGGTGATATCCCACCTTGCGATTATGGTATCCAAAGGATTCTCCATTAGAGCTATTGGCTATTCAGACAGTGACTATGAAGGTGATAAGTTTGATAGATAATCCACAACTGGTGGATGCCAATTTCTTGGGAGCAGATTAATATCTTGGCAATGCAAGAAACAAACAGTGGTGGCCAACTCTACAACTGAAGCAGAGTATGTTGTTGCAGCTGCTTGTTGTGGACAAGTTCTATGGATCCAAAACCAGTTGTTGGATTATGGGTATAATTTTATGCATACCAAGATATTTGTAGATAATAACAGTACATTATGCATTATTAAGAATCCTGTACATCACTCTAAAACAAAACACATAGAAGTTAGACATCATTTTATAAGAGATTATTTTGAAAAGGGTTTAATACATCTTGATAGGGTAGACACAGAAGAAATTGTGGCTGACTTTTAACTAAACCTTTTGATGTTAGGAGGTTCCAGTACTTGGTAAAAAGTATTGGAATGATCAATCTCACCTAAATGTGTTTTTGAAATCATTGTATAGTTTGTACAGGATGTGTATTGTTATTAGTCTTTGTACAAGATTAGGTTTTCCACTTTATTTTTCTAACACTGACAAAGGTTATTTGGACGCTGACAAGTGTTCAAATGGACGCTGACAGTAATATGTTAGTTTTGTGGTTTTTGATCTGATCATGCAGGCATTATGAGCATTGTACAAATGGATACAGAGTTGCTTATGGATCTTTGGAGCTTACTAGGAATGTGTTAAAGCTTATGGATGATGGTTGGAATGTTTACATTCCTATCTTGACATAAAATTTTTATTACATACTTTTTATTTGGCAACTTTATCTATCATGGTTTAAGGGGAGGTTTAGGAAACCTTTAGGCTTTTGGGTATTCTTAGAATACTCTTATCACAATTCTAGGTTGTGTCCACTGGTGAGTGCGAGTTAGTTTTCTAAATCGTGAGGCACTGTAGCATGCAAATTTGATATAATGTGCACGCTGCCAAGAATTTTTGGCCTAGAATTGGATTTGGTCGGTTGGGAGACTTGGGATCGTTTTTATGGGGCTTACTTGGGAAGTTTCAAATGGTTTATATGAGTAATATAGAGATTTTGGTTCTTTGAGATTTTGTCTAATCGATTCTAATTTTAATAACTAAGTTTTAAAAGGTGAAATCATCACAACTAGATTCGAATTGATCACGGTTAAAAGTGTGACTCAGTCGTTCTTGGTGTAAAAAGAAAATGTTGTTGATTATCTATTTTGAAATAAAAATGAAAACTTTTAAAATTATAAACTAAAAATAAAGACTTTAAAAATAAATAACAAAAGATTAAAAAACTTGATGAAAAGTAACTTTGAAAATAAACTAAGACCAAACAATTTAAAATTAAACTTAAATAAAAATGGCGGGAATATAAATGCTTGAAATTAATTCGGGAAACTAAAACAAAACATAAGTCGGAATAATAGAAAAACTAGACCTAATCTGGATTGTGAAAACTTGACCTAGTTTGGAATATAACAAAACTAACCTAAGTTGGAATATCAAATAAACATGTAATCCGGAATGTAAATTTGTACACAATCCAAAATCCGTGCTAATTATATCCGGAATCCAGGTTATCAAACAATTCGGGATCCTCAATGTCCTTATCCGGAATCCTTGTTGTGCACACAATCCGGAATCCTTAACTACTAGGTAATTCAGAATGCTATGCATTCCGGATTATAATCCGGAATAAGGGAATGGAACCTAGTTCGGAATCCGTGAAGTTGTATGTAATACGGAATCCCTAGAAAGCATCTAATCCGGAATCAAGATCTATGAATAATCCGGAATCTGTATTCCTAAGCTAATTCGGAATGTGCTTGTTTGCAAGTAGTTCGGAATACATGGAAACCAAGTCTAATTCGGATTATGAAATTTGCACATAAGTCGGGATAAGGGTCTTATAATCTGGATAAATGAAAATAAGCTAAAAACAAATAAGCACTTAACCAAAACTTTGACCAAACTAATTTTAAGAAAAAGCTAATAAGCCACAAATTAAAAGCTTTAAAAACTCTAAATAATCAAAATATTAAAAATCAACTTTTAAAAGATTAAACTGTTAAAAACACTTAATTAAAAATAAGACAAACACACAATAAGCAATAAGCACAATAAGCTAAAACATCAAACACATCAAAACCATAAGAACAATCAAATAAGCACATAAATCAAACAAAGAACAAGATTAAACAAACTACATCATTAATCAAACCAAAACAATAGATTTAAAAACAAGAAAGGTAGAATGAGAATGATTATGAAAAGCTTGAAATTAAGATGAAGATTAAAGATTCAAGATCACAAGATTAAGATTGAAAAGCTTGAAAACTTGAAAGGAAGTTTAGAAAGAGAAAGTAATTATCCTACTCCTACTCCTAAAACTAATCTATCTAATAATAAAAACTAATAATACAAAATGATGGATTAAAAGACTATATATAGGAGGAGGGAAGGGTGTTGTTGCTTCCTTCTTTCACTTTGTCTTCTCGTCTTTTAAATTAATCCGTCTTTCTCGACTTTTTCTCGGGGTTTGTCGATTGATGAAATGAACTCGTCTTCTAATTTTCTCTTTTATTAGACTTGGTCCTTCGACTTCGTTAAACTTTCGTCTTTTGTATTTTTCTTCGATAAATCTTCAGAATAGGACTTTGACTTCCGTTCTTTTTGCACTCTTGATCTTTTGACTTCGTCTTTTGTCTTTTTCTTCGATAAAAGCCCGTGAAAGCCCGTGTGTTCTTCCTTTTCATATTTTGGTCCTAAAACACAACAAAAACATAAACCACGCATAATTCCGACTTTTACGACATTAAATACACGTTTTGGATTGGTTTTCATTATAATTAAGTGGTAAAAGTATAAGTGTTTTCACACTTATTAAATCCCCTACACTTAACCATTGCAATGCCCTCATGCAATGCATTAATTTCAAAGCACGATTTACATTTTCCATCGTAATTAACCCACCTTGGCCTTTATTAAATACTAGATGCTAAGGAAACTAAAAAGATAGAAAAATTACAAAATGCTTGAAGGAGGAAACAAGTAAAGAAATCTAAGACTTACATAGGGCTTTTGGTGTCATGAATGTTAATCACCCTTGTAACACCCCAAATATTCATACTTTAGTTCAGCGGAAGAGTCGTTGGTGTTACGGGATAGCACATTACTCAAATCATAAACAACGCTTAAGAATCGCGTCATTTAATAAAAATAATAAAGCATTTTCCATTCATAAACATCAAATTACATAGCTCCCAAGTCATAGTATTTCATACAATTTTATAAAATATTTGATGGAAATTTTATTTGAATGCGGTCCACAAATTCTTGTCGTCTTCCCGAGAATTACCTTCAAGTACCTGAGATAAAACATGTTAAAAAAAAGTCAGCGAAAACATCGAGTGAATTCATAGAGTTTAATAAAACCATTAATATATCATCGGTATATAATTATTACCGAAAATCATTTTGTACAAATCTTTGTTGTAAATCATAATATAGGATTTTGCCTTCAAAACCATTGTACGAACCATTGTCACAAAAACATCATTCAATACGTTTTATAACGTTGTATAGAATTCAATAAAACCGTTATATGAAAATGGTTATGTAAAACTAAAACACGAACATGATATCAGTAATAATACCCCGTATTGCTAGTCAAGCAATATATTATAATTCAATTCGTACATCAGTAGTTTCAATATTGGATTATTATAAGCCGCATGACATTGCTACCTTACTATAACAAACAACGGGTAGCTAACCCGAAATTCATTTTCCCATCTATTTGGCGTGTCGTCACAATAATCACGCTTATATAAATCTTCTCATACATAAATTCGCTTACCACTCAAGGTGAAACGACGGGGATCAACCGTCACGGCGCGAACTAGGGTGATCTTCCCCAAATAGTACTATTATATGCGTAAGAGTCTACCAAATCCCAGTAGTTCACAATTCATGCTAATGGGACTTTTATTGACATAACCTAACTAATAATAATCCATTTCATTTCATTCATCGGGTCATATAATCATTCAGGTCCATATCAATAATCATACAATCGGGATAACTGGTGTCCTATTTTTATAAAAACTAACATGTTATCTCCCTCGCGGGTTTATAAAACATTTCATAAAAAATTTAAAAGAGTGCGAGGCTATGAACTCACGTTGATTGGGAAAGGCGGGTTATCGGCGATTTGGATGTACGATACGTGCTTCAATCACGGAAACCTAGACAAATAATATTCGTCTTAGACTCTTGTCCAATGACTTAATAAAAACAATGGCTATGTATATATATGATGATATTATAAGTATGACGATGATCAAGTGGTATTTTATCTCTTCATACACATTATAGTGTTATGTGTTAGTCAAATTTTTGACTAGTTACACTAGTTTCAATCCAGTTCCATATTAAGGCCCAATAAGCCCATTAAAAGCCCAATGCATTATATTAGTCCATTTATACTTTTAATACCAGGCCTTTACTCATATGTTGGGCCCAAGTGGGTTAAGCCCAATGAGTAAGTCCATTAGTGTTTAGCCAAATTAGTTGGGTTAATAGTCCAATAAGGCTACTTTGGCCCGTTAATGTCCATAAGTTATAAAGCTCGGGTTTTATCGGTTTTTACTTGTCAAATGTACTTATACATCAGTATATGAGTTATAAAAAGTTTACATTAGACGGATCCTACCGTCTAAGTTTTAATTGACGTAAACGTTAATCTTTCAGTTTTAGCCGAAAAGACGTAAAACTTATGTATATAGTTTTATAACTTATAAAACATATCAATTTGTAATTTTTATAAAATGTCACATTTAATTATCAAGTATATAAATTATATATAAGTAATATATAAGTTAGTGGATTTTAGGTAGGTATTTTATATTAGTTTTACTTGAGTGCTAGTTTTATAATATATACTTTTATTTTTCAAATCTGATTATGAAACTCACTTTCACCATTTTTACCATATCTTGAGTTCTACAAGGAGATAGAAGCTCAATTTTGGGAAGCAAGAACTAAATAATATGTGCTACAATTAACTCCCTTTTAGCTACTGCTCATTCATCTTTTAAGTGTCTCTAATAATTCGTCAAAACAGACTATACATATTTGAACTTTAATAATGTTTTGATCATATCTCACTCATTTTATGGATTACATTGAGTGGCCAACTTTCAAATATATAAAAGTCATATACCTTACTGTATATTAAATTATCCAAGTCATTTTAACAAGTTATCATATGGTTCTTTACTGTTTTATACAGCCTACAATTTTAGTCATGATTTTAACATCTTTAAATGTAGTTTTTAATCATCTTAACCAAATTTATCAACACAAGATCCCCACATAATACTTTGATCATCATATATCATCATATACATATACATTTAGAAAGAAAATACAAAATTACATTTACAAAATGACAAGGTAACGGAAAGAATGATCTTGTTACCAACCAAGATAGTGAAAGTTATGATCAAGCCTTGACTTTTGATGACAAATCTTGTTGTAAACCAAAACCAACTTCAAGATTACCCAACTATATGAACACCTTGTGGAAAATCAGCCCTAGACACCAAGGAAACTTCTTTGTGGATGTTATGATCACCTCCAATCAACAAGACTTCAAGAGGACATCATCTTATGCAAGAATAACATAAGATTTGTGGTTGAATTGAGATCAAATGGGGGTGTTTTTTTGGGTAAAATGGACGGCAAAGGTGAGAGTAGGAGATGTTGGGAATAAATTAAGGCCAGATCACTTGAGCGCTGACAAGAACAATTCAAGCGTTGACAAGAACAAAGCAAGCGCTGACAGCTCAAGCGTTGACAAGTTAAAGTCAAGCGTTGACACATTGAAGACAAGCACTGATGGAAGATATAATCTACACGTTTATTATATTCTAGAATACTTCTAGTAAGGATAGAAACAACAATGTATTTTCTATATTTATCTTTACCTAGAATAGTTGATACGTAGCTTATTGTACAAGGCTTCTTGTATCTATAAAAGAAGGCCTTTAGGTTAAAGTTTATTATCAAGTTAATCAAGTTTTACATAAGTTTTCGTTCATAAACATCTTTCATTGTAAGCAAGTTCGACATTGATAATCAAAGTGAAAGTTTGTTTATATCTTGTGTGTTCTTGTTTAAGTGTTAAATTCCGCATAACGCTTAGATTTACAAAGCATATACAAAGGTTTCTCTACGTGTATTACTTGATCTAATCTCGTATACACAAAGCTAATCGATCTAAGTTCGGGATCAACAAGTGGTATCAGAGCTTGTTGAGGAACTTTTGATCTTTGAAGAACACCAGAACCCTAAAAACACCAAAACCCTAATTTTCTCAGAAACCCTAAAAACATCATGTCTGAAGTAATAACCACCTCCTCTTCACCCTTACCAAACATCAGGATTCCCATGCTTGATGCAACCAACTTTGACTTATGGAAGTTCAACTTTGAACAATATCTGGGGATCTATGACTACACACTCTGGGAGATTATTGAATATGGAAACTCATTCAATAAGGCTCAAAAGATTCTTGATGCCATTACTCAAAGATCAGCTGTTGAAGGATGCCCTGATGAAGATAAAAGAGAAAAACCTGGAGATGGTAGAGTTGTAGGTGCTGAAGATATTGCAAAGAAAAGGGTTGAAATGAAAGCCCTAAATATTCTGAAAGTCTCTTTGGGACAAGAAAACCAGCACAAATATAGAGGCTATGAATCTGCTAAGGATCTTTGGGAAGCACTTGAAGTTGCATATGGTGGCAATGCAGACCCTAAGGAAGAAAAGAAAAAGCAGCTTCTGCATGATTATGCTGTCTTCAAAGCTCAACCCAATGAGAAACTGAGTAGTGTGAGAAGCAGATTGCTTGACATCACAAGCAAGTTGTCCTTCATGGGGACACAAGTTGGTGATGTTGACACCAATGCTACCTTTCTTAAAAGTCTTGGTGAGGCATGGAAGATTGAGGCAAGATCTATTCTTGCTAATAATACTTACAAGAGCTCCTCGTTTGATGACATCTACAACAAACTAAGACTGTTGGAAGATGAAACTCTTTCAGAACATGGAAGCAAATCTAGCACCAGCAACATGGCCTTCTTCTCTCATAGTGAAGGTCAATTCAATCAGAAGGACTCTTATATGCATCCAGTTACTGGATCATCATATGTTAGCGCTGGAACAAGTTCTGTCAACGTCTCCTTTTCAGACGCTGACACATTCAAGAATGACTCCCCAAGAGTTTAACCTGCTGGTTTGGATTTGGATATTGTTTGTGCTTACATTGCTTCTTTGCCCAATGGTTCAGTGATTACATATGAGGACCTTGAGCAGATAAGTGATGAGCACTTGGAAGAGATGGACATCAAGTGGAACATGGCTCTTGCTAGTATAAGAGCAAATAGGTGGAACAGAAGGTTTAAAAAGAAGATGACCTTCAATGCTAAAGACACAGCTGGATTTGATAAATCAAAAGTTGAATGCTACAATTGCCATCGTATGGGGCACTTCATGAGGGAATGCAGATCTCCTAGAAGATCTGATGCTGGTAAACCCTCAAGTCAGGTTGTTAAAGCTCAGGATTCCAAAGCCATGGTTGTAGTTCAAGGAATTGATGGCACAGGATGGGATTGGAGCTATCTGGCTAAGAATGCTGAAGAGGATAAAGCTTTGGTTGCTGATATTGAAGAAGAAGAGCATGTTGAATATGCTCTCATGGCACACTCCTCCTCTTCATCTGATAATGAGGTATATGATGATGCTTTTTGTAGCAAAGGTTGTAGGTTAAACACTGAAAGACTTAACAAAGAGGTGTTAAAACTAAAAGATGATATGAGCACTGAAAGGTGTAAATTGTCTAATTCCCAACTAGCTCTTACTGAAACTGAGAAAACCGTTTCTGAATATAAGAAAATGGAATTTGACTTAAAAGATAAGATCAATATCTTAAAACATGAGCTAGAGGGTAGTATGGATATTAGAAACATCATGACAAAGGTCAATAGAGATCTACAGGCTAAGTTAGATGAGGCCATTAAGAATAAAGATAATGTTGACCTCAAGATTCAAAGATTTGATAGAGCCACCCAAACCCTAGGAGACTGTGTAGCTAAACAAATGGATCCTAAGGACATGACTGGGATTGGGATGAATGATTACTCTCTGGTTCCACCACCAGCTGGTGACTTCTATGGTGTCCTTAGAAAGGACTTGTCTTGGACTGGTATACCAGAATGCCAAGAGGAGGAATTCATTCCTCCACCAAGAGTTGTCACACCAGTAGAAGAGTATCAACAAAAACTGACTGACCTAAATGAGTGGAAGAAAGCTAACCCTACTTTATTTGTTAAGGGAGGTTTGCTATGTGAAAGTCCCAATGAATCACCACCCATTAAGGTTACTAACCCAATCACTGGTAAACCTGTTGACCTAGGCTCAAACACTGTTAGAAGACCTACCATTAAATATGCAGAGATGTATAGGAATAATAGGTCACCTAAGAGCCAAGTTAGCAATCATGGAACAGGTTTCTTCTCTTCTAGACCTAAGGGTGTGTCTAAGAAAGCCTGTTACACCTGTGGTAGCTTTTCACATTTGGCATACAAGTGTGTCAACGCTCCCAAAGCCAGCGCTGTCAGGAACAATTTCAGCGCTGATAGGAAGAAAGTCAACGTTGTTAGGAAGTCAAACGTTGTCAGACCCAAACCTTGTGTGCAGCAAAGTCCACAAGTGATTAGACCTGCCCCATTCTTTTCTAGAAGGTCTAACACTCATGGACAAAGACCTTTTCAAAAGACAAACACCTGGTCAAATAGGCAATGGGTTCCTGTAGCAAACCCTAGGTTTAACGCTGACAAGGGTAATTTCAGCGTTGACAGGACAAAATCTAACGCTGACAGAAACGTGACCAGACCTAAATATTTGCAGCCACAAGGTAAGGGGTCTAAAGCTTCTTCAAACTTAACATGGAGACCCAAGAAAGATCAAAACCCTAATGATAATGGAATTTCAATGATTGCAATAGATTTAATTACATTTCAAAGGTCATTATAAAACCAATTGGGGTTAACTGGGTATTTCATCCTAAAAAGGATGAGAATGGGGTTGTTGTGAGAACTAAGTCTGTTCTTATTGAACAACCAGATGAATGCAAGTCTTCTGAGACTTGGGTTCCCAAAGAAAACTAATTTGTTTTCTTTATGTGCAGGGCATTCAAAGACAGATCAATGATTATGGATATTGGGATAGTGGATGCTCAAGGCACATGACAGGGAAGGAAGACTATCTGACGAATTTCACCCCTATTAAAGATGGTGACAAGGTATACTTTGGAGGTGGTTATGGTACCATTACAGGCAAAGGAACCCTTCTCACCAATAATCTGCATTTTGAGAACGTCTGCCTGGTAAAAGAACTGGATTATAATCTGTTTAGTGTATCACAAGTTTGTGATAACATAAATAAGGTTCTTTTTACTGATACTGAGTGTTTGGTGTTAAGCAAGGATTTTAAGATCCCTGATGAGAAATATATTGAGTATAGAACACCTAGGCATAAGGACATATATAATGTGAATTTAAATGGGATTAAAATGAATACAAATATGTCTTGTTTTTATGCTAAGGCCTCAGTAGATGAGAGTAATTTGTGGCACAGGAGACTAGGGCACATAAATTTTAAAAATATAAATAGACTTGTGAGGCTTGGTTTAGTTGATGGTTTGCCTGAGAAGGCCTTCCACAATGACCACTCTTGTGTTGCATGTCTTAAAGGCAAGCAGCACAAGGTCTCATTCAAGTCCAAACAGGTGCATACTAGTTCCAAACCTCTTCATATGCTTCACATGGACCTCTTTGGTCCAACTAATATAGAAAGTTTGAATGGTAATCATATTGCTTTGTTGTCACAGATGACTTTTCTAGGTTTACTTGGACATTCTTTCTAGCTATGAAGAGTGACACAGCTGATGTTCTTATTGATTTTATCACTCAGATTGAGAAAAGGTCTGGCTATGAGGTTAAAATGCTTAGGAGTGATAATGGTGGAGAATTTAGGAACAAGAAGCTAGATGATTTTTGTGCCAGGAAAGGAATTACTAGGCAATTTAGTATTGATAGAACCCCACAACAAAATGGGGTTGCTGAGAGGAAAAATAGAACCCTAATTGAAGCAGCCAGAACAATGTTGGCTGATGCTCACTTTCCTATAGCCTTTTGGGCTGAGGCTGTTAATACAGCATGCTATGTGCAAAATAGAGCATTGGTTAACAAAATTCATAACAAAACACCTTATGAGTTACTTTGGGGAAGAAAACCTAATATTGTTTTCTCAGACCTTTTTGTTGTCATGTAGTAGTTTTGGATACTAGTGATGCCTTAGGGAAATTTAGTGCAAAAGGTGATGAGGGCTACTTCATGGGGTATTCAGTCCAGAGCAAGGGTTATAGGGTTTATCTTAAAGAGGACAAACGTATATTTGAGTGAGTACATGTTAGGTTCTTAGAGAATAAACCTAGTGATCCTGAGAGTGGCCCTAACTGGTTGTTTGATTTGGAACCCTTATCTAGAACTTTAAATTATATGCCTGTCACTAATCCAGACATTTTGAAGGTAACTTCAAATGTTGTGGAGGAACACGTTGTTGATGTTTCAGGTACACAGGTTAATGAGAGGGTTGGATCACAAGCAGAAAAGGCATCTCCTACATTTGAATATGTCACAATTCCCATTTGGACAGATGCTTTTGCTGCTGCTGCTGCTGCTGGACAAGATAATGGTGGTCTCCAAATACCACCAGATACAAACATGCATGGTTCTTCAGGCGCTGACAAAGGCAAATCTAGCGCTGACAAGACCAATTCAGATGTTGATGGCTCAGACGTTGACAACAACATTTCAAGCGCTGTTAGCCCAGACGCTGACAACCAAGATTCAAACGTTGACAACACTTATGGGCATCTTTTCTCTTCCAGTTTTGAACAAGGTGGACCTTCCAGTGTTCATGAAGAGGTTCATGTTGATCAAAGAGAGTCTGATGAAGAAGATATTGGCAATATGGAGCGTGAGGTTGAGGACACCAGACTTTTTGAAGGAGGGGTTCTCACTTCCACAATGAAGAATCACCCCACATCTCAGATCATTGGTGATATTATGTCTCCAGTTCAGACCAGAAGATCTCATCAAGGTCTTGGTGGGTTTATTGCCAATATACACAAGAAGGTTGATACCCCTCTTGTGCAAGCATGTTTGTTTGCATGTTTTCTGTCACAAGAAGAACCCAAGAAGATATTTGATGCTCTCAAAGAACCAAGTTGGGTGGAAGCAATGCAGGATGAGCTTCATCAATTTGCAATTCAGGATGTTTGGGAGCTGGTTAATTGTCCTAGATATGTCAGACCTATAGGGACAAGATGGGTTCTCAGGAACAAAAGAGATGAAAGAGGCATTGTGGTCAGAAACAAGGCAAGGTTAGTGGCTCAAGGTTATACAGAAGAGGAGGGGATAGACTATGAGGAGGTCTTTGCACCAGTTGCAAGGATTGAAGCTATTAGGATTTTTTTAGCCTATGTATCCTGCATGGGCTTCACAGTCTATTAAATGGATGTCAAAAGTGCTTTCCTCTATGGAACTATTGTTGAAGAAGTTTATGTGATGCAACCTCCTGGTTTTGAGGATCCAGAGCATCCAGATAAAGTGTATAGAGTCAAAAAGGCTATGTATGGCCTTCATCAAGCCCCTAGAGCATGGTATGGTACTTTTTCTACCTATTTGGTAGACAATGGATTCAAGAGGGGCACCATAGATCAGACACTATTTACAAAGAAGAAAGGCAAGGATGTGTTGCTTGTTCAGGTCTATGTTGATGATATCATTTTTAGGTCTACTGATCCAAAGATGAGTGAGGATTTCTCCAAGCTTATGACAGACAAATTCAAGATGAGTGCTATGGGGGAGATGAACTTCTTTCTAGGTTTACAAGTTCAGCAGAAAGAAGATGGTATCTTCATCTCCCAGGACAAATATGTTGCTGAGATCTTGAAGAAGTTTGGCTTTTCTCCACATGAAAAGAGGGCTACTACTCCTATGGATAGAGAACACCCTTGGGGAAAGATTGGAGATGGGAAAGATGTTGATGTCAGGCACTATAGATCCATGATTGGATCCTTGATGTATCTTACTGCTTCCAGACCTGACATTATGTTTGCTGTGTGTGCTTGTGCACGCCATCAAGTGACTCCCAAAGAATGTCACCTTTATGCTGTGAAGAGGATCTTTAGGTACCTAAGATGCTATCCTAATCTTGGTTTGTGGTACCCAAAGGATTCACCATTGGAGCTGATTGCATATTCAGATAGTGATTATGGAGGTGATAAGTTTGATAGGAAATCTACAACTGCTGGATGTCAGTTTCTTGGGAGTAGGTTAATATCTTGGCAATGCAAGAAACAAACAGTGGTGGCTAATTCTACAACTGAAGCAGAGTATGTGGCTGCAGTAGCATGTTGTGGTCAAGTGTTGTGGATTCAGAACCAGCTGTTGGACTATGGGTATAATTTCATGCATACTAAGATATTTGTTGACAATAATAGTACTTTATGCATCATTAAGAATCCTGTACATCGTTCTAAAACTAAACACATAGAAATTAGACACCATTTTATAAGAGATTGCTTTGAAAAAGGTTTAATACAACCAGATAGGGTTGACACTGAGGAAAATGTGTCAGATTTATTAACTAAACCTTTTGATGCTGGGAGATTTCAATACTTGGTAACAAGTATTGGAATGGTTAATCTCACTTAATATGTGTTTTGGATTCTTTTTGTAAAAGTATGTACAGGATGATGCATTATTATTATTGGTCTTATTGATGATTTAGATTTTCCACTATATTTTTTTAACACTGATAAAGGTTGCTTGAACGCTGATAAGTGATTTTGCAACGTTGTCAGCAATATAATTGTCTAACGCTGACAAAGCTTCCCTCAACGCTGTTATGTGTTATCGGGGCGTTGTCAGCAACAATGTTAGTTTTGTGGTTTTCAATCTAAATGTGCAGATGGTGTTAGCAGTATACCATTGGATACAGAGTTGCTTATGGATCAATGGAGAAGCATTTGGACAAGTTTTTATTTATGGATGATGGTTGGAATGCTTCATTCCTATCTTGACATAAATTTTTTTATGTTCATGCATGATTTTAGCAAACTTTTTGTATCATAGTTTAAGGGGAGGTTTTAGGAACCTTTAGGATTTTTGGGTATCCATATGATACTCTTATCACAATTCTAGATTGTGTCCACAGGTGAGTATGAGTTAGTTTTACTAAATCATGAGGCACTGTAGCATGCATAGTATATCAACTTTGCATGCTGCCAAGACATTTTTGGCCTAGAATTGGTTGTGGTCTGTTGGGAGACTTGGGAATGATTTTGATATGGGATTTACCTGGGAGTAACAAGGATTTTATAAGATAACTTGGTTGTTAAGAGTTTTGGTTAGCAAGGGACACTAGAGGACTGTTATGTCTATCTTGCTTATGCAAGTGTGCATAACTGGACAGTGCTTGCCGCCCTATGATAATTATCAGCGTTTGGTTGTCTTCTCTAGGATAAATTACTTGTTAAGGTCATTTTTCACTTTTTAAATATTTTTGTTTTTGGACGCTGACAAGAATTTTCCAAGCGTTGTTGTGACCAAATTGGACGCTGACATGGCTTTAGGCGAACGTTGACAAGATTATAGCCGTAGGGCGTTGATAGGTTATTTTTGACCGTTGACACTCAATGGGACCTACCCAATTGTTACTTTTTGACATATTTTCAAGCCGTAATTTTAGGAGTTGTAATAACTAGATTTTACTCAGGTTAAAAAGATTCATTGATGTGTGTCTAATCGAATTGATCTTAGTTCTCTATGTGACTCAGTTTTATTTTGGTGGAAACAAATATTTTTGGTTGGTTTTTAATTTAAATGTGCAAGACTTAAAAGTAATGTCGTTAAAGTAAAGGGCAAGTATTTAAAAAGCGTGAAAATTAAATCTAAGTCTGATTAAAAATTAAATGTGCGATATTTAAAAACGTGACAAGAAGTAAATCAATTAAAATGACTAAAAATAAAAGCGAGACGGAAATTAAAATTTAGACAAGTATTAAAAACATAAGCTAAAAATTAAACAAGACAAAATATGGAAAATAATCCCCCAATCGGAATATATTCCGATCTTACCAATCGGAATAAGAAACCAAACCTGTCAGAATGTCGAATTAGACCAATCGAATATGTCACTTACCCAATCGGAATAATCAACAACCTCATATCGGAATGTCAAACTTCCCTGATCGGAATCTGGAAAAGACCTGTGGTCGGAATGCAGATCGGAAACCACCAATCGGAATATGTCACCTTTACACGATCGGAATATCCAAACATGCACCTCGATCGGAATGTTGCAAGAGCACTGATCGGAATACCTGTCACTTAGATACGATCGGAATACCCGAGACATACCACCAATCGGAATACCTTAGTCTCCACCAATCGGAATATATTAAACCCTTTTCCGACCAAGCACAGTAGCTATGGTCGGAATGTAAAACCCTTTTCCGATTGTCACGATCGGAAAACGAGGAAAAGTACACAAAATAAGCTACACAAATAAGCTAAGATTCTAATAAGCACAAGACTAAATCCTAAAGTAAAACCGTGTAAAAATAAGCTACGAAACTGAAAGTTAACAACTTTTAAGACACTAAAAAGATAAACTTTAAGAAAAACAACTTTTTATATAAAAATAACTTTTATAAAAACTATATAAACTTGAAAATAAACCAAATAAGCTATGAAAATAAGAGATTTAAAACAATCAAAAGCATAAAAATCAAATCTTTAAACAACTTAACAAGATAAAAACGTGTAAATAGAAGATTAAAGAAAGGTAGAAGAAGATTAGCAAGATAAAATAAAGGTGCGAGTAATTAAAGAAACACTTACTTGAAATTAAAGGTAATTAAAGGTGCAAAACGTGTATTTAAATGTGCAAGTAAATAAAGGTGCATAAAATAAAGGTGGAAGAACTAGTTTGTCAATCTAGCCAACAAAATGAAAAGTGATTAACTAATGACTATATATAGGGGATTAGGGAGGAGGTTAGAGGAAGCTTCCTCCCCTCCTTCCTTTCTTCCTTAATTGCATGCTTAGGTCCCTCCTCTTCTTTAATCTTTTTGTTAATTGCGCCATTAGTCCTTAAGCCTTCAAATCTTCTTTAATCTTGGACTTTAATGACTTTTGGCTCGGGATTTCTTTGGACTCGTCTTTTAATTCTTTGATAAATAATACTTGAGTTCCTCGGCTTTTGATAAACTTCCGTCTTTTGACTTTTTCTTCGATAAATCTTCAGAATTGGTCTTGGACTTCCGTTCTTTTTGCACTCTTGACTTCTTGACTTCGTCTTTCATCATTTTCTTCAATAAAGTCCGTAAATGCCCGTGAATTCCCGTGTTTTCTCCACTTTTCACCTTTTCGTCCTAAATCACAACAAAAACACAAACCACGCATAATTCCGACATAAAAGACATAAAATACACGTTTTGGTCCGGTTATTATTGTAATTAAGTGGTAGAAAAGATGTGTGTTTTCACACATATCAAATCCCCTACACTTGACCATTGCAATGTCCTCATGCAATGCATTAGTTACAAAGCACGTTTACATTTTTCATCATAATTAATCCACGTTGGCCTTTATTAAAGAGATAGAAACTATAAACATTCAAAGTAAAGAAATTAAAAAGCATACCTTGGGTTTTGGAAATGTTATGAATAATCATCATCCTCAAATTTTCACTTTCTCCAAACCAAGCTTAAAAACGAGATCATTGTTATTATAAGTTAGTAAACTACCACGAACTCATGTGGGCAATTATTCACTTAAACTCCCTTATTCCTATGGGTATCTCTTATATTTTATTATTGTCTTGAATGATCACGAGGATGCATTTTTGACTTATTTTGATAGTTATTTAGTCTGAAAATAAAGTGAACGATTTAATCAATAGTTAGCTAAAGGACCAAATCTTTTAAAACTGCTTCTCGGGACCTCATAAAGTTCATATCTTGGCATAACTCGCTTCGCGATTTGAGACCTTTCTCGGACCGATATTTGGCAGCGACTTCATACTTCAAATCTTGAGAGACGTTCATGAAATATTGGTCTTCTCTTCATAATGGAATTTCTTCACTTTGAAGTTTTGAGAGATTCATACTTGGACCACGACTTCTTCATTTTTCTCTAATCTTTATTTTGGACTTTGATGTACAACGATCCGCCTCCTTTATTGACTTGGATCTATTTATCCTCATACCTTTCTAGGGTCTTTTCGGATACACTTCTCCATGACTTTTGGGGAGTTTTTGCTTTACGTCGTGTGTCTCGATCCTTCATATTGATTTTCGATAAATGATTCTTCACATCACTTTGGATCTTTAGCAACAAAACATAGCCCTCATGCCTTGTTAGGGCCTTTTCGGACTCGCCAATCTTCGCGTCCCGCTTCAATAAGTTATGCCTTGGCTATGAACTCTAATCCATACCGAGCAACTTTTAAACGATCTGGGGCTAGAAGCTAAGTAACTTTTCAAATCGTACAACCTTATTTATTAGCAGATAAATTATTAAGCAAGCGATGGGAGAATAGGCTCATAATTAACTCACATAAATTCACGAAAGAATACCGGACTTATAATTGACTCTATCATCTCTCGTTCTCCACAGTTTAAAATCTCAAGGAATGAGACTCGTGGATGCTTAGCCTATTAAATCAAAGTTTTGGGTTTTCGAGTCGCCTATAGGATCTTGCAAATTCTTAGACTTTTTCAAGTTTAGAAATTGCATTTTAAAGTTCCCTTGATAAACGACTCTCTAGGATCAATTATAGGAACTTGCGAAAAGTTCTTGTTCTTAACCCGTGAGAGTTAAGACTTTCGCATTTTAAAGCTCCCTATATAAAAGCCTAGCAAAACTTGACTTAAACACGTTAAGGATACTAGCTAGAGTAAACTCGGATTGAGTCAAAAGATTCACAACGTTTGAAAATTAAAACCACTTATTAAACATTTATTCTAGCAAAGAAAGAAAATAACTATACAAAAATAAAAACTAATAGGCCAAAATAGATCAAAAATTTTGAAAAATGTCGAAAAATTGATTTTCTGGTTTAAATGAGGACAAATACAAGGAAAAGACCACTTAACTTCGATAGAAGTCCCCCCTACACTTAAGATAAACATTGTCCTCAATGTTTAAGCATGTGGGAGTAAACTCCCCTACACTTAGGACATTGTGCACTTTGTTTAAATCTTGCTAAGGAAAAGACAACTAAAGAGATTCCTATTTTAATATAGAGAAAATATATAAAATAGTGAATCGAAAAGAGTTTAGGATAGAACCGGGAAGAAGTAGAACATGGAGTCACGGGTCGTCAAGAATCATCAAGAGTGGATCATTGAAGCTCGAATCCCTGATTAAGAAGTGAGGAGAGGAAATAGCAATCCAAAGGGTCCCCCTACACTTATGATAAAGAAAGCAGAAAGATAGATGCATGGGTTGCCTCCCAAGAAGCGCTTGATTTTTGTTAACCGAGTCATTAGCCTGACTCGACCTTGATCATCAACGGAAGGAGCATAAGACATATCCACCAGGATCAAAGACATAGTTTTCATCGAGCAAATAGCATAGGCTTAAGGCGAACAAGGCAAGCCAAAGAAGAGTAGGCAAGGTTCCCTTAAGCAGCAATGGAGCACGGTGGAAGCAAGGTTGAAGTGGTGCAAGCAGATTTCCATAAGTTCCAAAGATATTTCCTTTTATTTCATCAGGTGGATACTGAGATGGCTGCAGAATTTCAATACCAGGGTCGAACACCTTTTCCTTTAGGGGAAAATAGCACTCAGGCGCAGCCGAGTGTGAAGAAGATCCGCAAAGAAGCACAACCTCGTCCTCAGAAGGGGGACAAAGAGGTGTTAAATCATATGTGCAACGGATTTCGGTGTCGACCGGTTTCTTCTCCTTTGACAAAATTTTCTTCAAATCCAAAGTAGGATCAAGACGATAATCTTCAAAGTCCAAAGGAGGAGCATCACTCTCATGAGGGAAGTAAGTGTTAAGAAATTCAGAAAAATCTTCCTCAAATGAATAATCGTCCAAAGTAGGATGGAGTGATGGCAGAGGATCTTCATCATGTGAAGAATCGCTCGAGAGAGTATCAGCCTCATCAAAATCATCGAAAGTGGGCATCTCGGGATACTCAGAAGTACAATCAAAATCATCCGAATCTGAGCTAGAATCATCATCATCATAAGCATCAAAGACCGGTGACGAATCATAAATGGGAGAAGCTTCCAAAGTAGGGGGAGAATCATCCACATCATCATGAAAAAGTGGATTATCGATGCAAGAGTCGAATAGAGGATTGTCGTAGACGGTAAAGTCATCGAGCACATTAATCATATTCACTGATTCTCGGCCTCCAAAAGTTGTACTAGTAAGCTTCCCCATTTTGAAAACTTGTGCATCATCCCCGACTCTTAAGATTAACTCACCTTCGGCAACATCCACTAAAGCTCGTCCGGTTCTCAAGAATGGCCGACCAAGTATTAAAGGAATACGAGGGTCCATTTCATAATCAACTACGACAAAATCAACCGGGAAAGTAAATGCGCCAACTTTAATGAACACGTCTTCGGCTATACCAACAGGGTAAGCGAGAGTGCGATTTGCAAGTTCAAGAGTCATCTTTGTTGGAGTGAGGTCGGGCAATGATAGTGTTTTCCAAACACTCAAAGGCATCAAATTAATACTAGCCCCGAGATCAGCAAGGGCAGTAAATTCTTCAGTTTTGTTGAACACGCAAGGCAACACAAAACGACCGGGATCTCCAAGTTTTTCCGGAAGTTCTCTAAGAAGGACTGTAGAGCAGTTTTCATTTAATCGTGTGTTGGCGAGTTCAATCAGCTTCTCCTTCTTGTTAAGCAATTCCCTAAACGCTTTAACAAATTTGGGCATGTGGACGAGTGCTTCAAGAAAGCTAATGTTGAAGTTCATTTGAGAAATCATCTTCACATAGCGTGACACTTCGGAGTCCTCCTTGGTTAGCATTTTGGACTTGCCTAAACGAGAGGGATAAGGGATATTGGGTTTGGGTGGTGAAGGTGCAGGTGTAGGTAAAGGTTGAGATGTTGAAGGGTCATTTGTGGGAACTTCATCACGTCGAGGCGGAGACGATAATGGTGCACTAATACTAGGTGTAGGAGGAGTAGGGATAAATGGTGTTGGAGGAGGTGTAGATGATGGTGGTGGGGTTGGTGGTCCTACGATGGTGACTCTACTACGGGTAGTAATAGCACTCACATTGGCTCGCGGATTAGTGACGGTGTTTGAAGGTAGAGAACTTGAAGAAGAAGGTTGAGCGGCTGGCAAGAAACTAGCAAGCATATTCTTCAAATCATTGGTTTGACTGCTGAAGGAGGATTGAATGGTATCGCGAACTTCAGATCTTATCTCATTTCCTTGCTTCGTGATATCTCCTTTCAGATTGATAATTTGGCTTTGCAAGTTCTTAATTTGCTCACCTTGAGTTCTCATGATGGCTTCAACATCGGGGTTAATGGGTGGTGTTTGTTGGACGGGTGGGTGATAAGGATTAGAAGCTCTTGGTGGGATTTGGTTGCTTCTAGTGTAGTTGTTGGCGGGGTTTTGGTTTTGAGGAGAAAAACCGGGTGAAAGGTAGTTGTTGGAACGGTAGCTCAGCAGATTTCTATCCCCTTGTTGTCTAGCTTGGTAATTTTCTGATGAATAATTACCGTAAGCAGCATACACATTTTCTGGATTTCTTTGTGTCGAAGGACAATCGGTGTATGAGTGAGGACCGCCGCATGTTTCACAAAGAGTAGCAACAGCTTTAACTTGTTGTTGTTGTTGTTGGTTTGAAGCCAAGAGTTGCATACTTCTGCTCATTTCAGTCAACACACGGGTGAGTTCGGTCATATCAGGGTTTGCTGAGGTGGAGGAAACATTGACTCTCGGGTTGTTCCTAGAAGAAGCAGAGGAATCCCAGTTTTTGTGGTGAGTAGTCATGTTCTCAATTAACTCTCTACACTCCTTGGGTCTCCTTTTCATGAATGTGCCACCGGCGGCTGCATTAATCGTATCACGATCTCGAAAAGTCAATCCGTTGTAGAAAGTATCTATTAAGGTCACAGGGAGCATGTTGTGGTTTGGACATCTATCGATCAAGACATTATATCGCTCCCAAGCATCAAAAAGAGATTCATCGGGATCTTGCATGAAACCGCTGATCTGATTGCGAAGGCTCGTGACCATGGATGGTGGAAAGTAGCGCGACAAAAAGCGTTGAGTCATATCATCCCAAGTGTGAATAGAATTCTTCGGGAGACGATCAAACCATTTCTCGGCATGATGTAATAAAGTGTGTGGAAAGAGTTGTAGGCGAAGTTCATCCATTGTGGCACCGGCCAACTTCATGCTTTGGGTGATAGTAATGAACTTGTCGAGGTGTTTGTTGGCATCATCATCAGACAATCCTCTAAATGGGTTTGTTTGCGCTTGCTGAATCATGTGGTGCTTCAACGAAAACTAAGGAGCGTTGATTTGCATCGGCGCAATCGGTCCTCCTCGTCCAAACATTGTTGGTTGACAAAGTTCTTCCATGGTCCGAAGATCGGGCTGTGGAAGAGCATTGTTGTTATTGTTGAGGTGCGGTGGTTGATTATTGTTGTTAACACCTGCCATATCTAAATCTTCTTGAGGCTCGGGCTCTTGATAATTGGAAGATCTAGTACGCATACACTTGAAAATGCAAAAGAAAACAAAACCAAACACAAAGACAATATATATACACAATAAAGATAAAATCTTTTTGGATTTTTGAAATTTTTAATTTTTATGGATTTTTATCAATTTTTAATTTTTATGGTTTTTTGAATTTTTTATGCAAGAAAAGTAACGTTCACAAGTGAACGGATCCCAAAAAGCAACGTGTCTCTCACAGAAAACCGTTAATCTTTACGAAAAGAGCCGGCAGCGGCGCCATTTAATAACTGGGTTTTTACCTAGTTAAAAATTGTGTTCGTTCAAGTATGTCTAATCGAATTGATCTTAGTTCTCTATGTGACTCAGTTTTATTTTGGTGGAAACAAATATTTTTGGTTGGTTTTTAATTTAAATGTGCAAGACTTAAAAGTAATGTCGTTAAAGTAAAAGGCAAGTATTTAAAAAGCGTGAAAATTAAATCTAAGTCTGATTAAAAATTAAATGTGCGATATTTAAAAACGTGACAAGAAGTAAATCAATTAAAATGACTAAAAATAAAAGCGAGACGGAAATTAAAATTTAGACAAGTATTAAAAACATAAGCTAAAAATTAAACAAGACAAAATATGGAAAATAATCCCCCAATCGGAATATATTCCGATCTTACCAATCGGAATAAGAAACCAAACCTATCGGAATGTCGAATTAGACCAATCGGAATATGTCACTTACCCAATCGGAATAATCAACAACCTCAGATCGGAATGTCAAACTTCCCTGATCGGAATCTGGAAAAGACCTGTGGTCGGAATGCAGATCGGAAACCACCAATCAGAATATGTCACCTTTACACGATCGGAATATCCAAACATGCACCTCGATCGGAATGTTGCAAGAGCACTGATCGGAATACCTGTCACTTACACACGATCGGAATACCTGAGACACACCACCAATCGGAATACCTTAGTCTCCACCAATCGGAATATATTAAACCCTTTTCCGACCAAGCACAGTAGCTATGGTCAGAATGTAAAACCCTTTTCCGATTGTCACGATCGGAAAACGGGGAAATGTACACAAAATAAGCTACACAAATAAGCTAAGATTCTAATAAGCACAAGACTAAATCCTAAAGTAAAACCGTGTAAAAATAAGCTACGAAACTGAAAGTTAACAACTTTTAAGACACTAAAAAGATAAAATTTAAGAAAAACAACTTTTTATATAAAAATAACTTTTATAAAAACTATATAAACTTGAAAATAAACCAAATAAGCTATGAAAATAAGAGATTTAAAACAATCAAAAGCATAAAAATCAAATCTTTAAACAACTTAACAAGATAAAAACGTGTAAATAAAAGATTAAAGAAAGGTAGAAGAAGATTAGCAAGATAAAGTAAAGGTGCGAGTAATTAAAGAAACACTTACTTGAAATTAAAGGTAATTAAAGGTGCAAAACGTGTATTTAAATGTGCAAGTAAATAAAGGTGCATAAAATAAAGGTGGAAGAACTAGTTTGTCAATCTTGCCAACAAAATGAAAAGTGATTAACTAATGACTATATATAGGGGATTAGGGAGGAGGTTAGAGGAAGCTTCCTCCCCTCCTTCCTTTCTTCCTTAATTGCATGCTTAGGTCCCTCCTCTTCTTTAATCTTTTTGTTAATTGCGCCATTAGTCCTTAAGCCTTCAAATCTTCTTTAATCTTGGACTTTAATGACTTTTGGCTCGGGATTTCTTTGGACTCGTCTTTTAATTCTTTGATAAATAAGACTTGAGTTCCTCGGCTTTTGATAAACTTCCGTCTTTTGACTTTTTCTTCGATAAATCTTCAGAATTGGTCTTGGACTTCCGTTCTTTTTGCACTCTTGACTTCTTGACTTCGTCTTTCATCATTTTCTTCAATAAAAGTCCGTAAATGCCCGTGAATTCCCGTGTTTTCTCCACTTTTCACCTTTTCGTCCTAAATCACAACAAAAACAAAAACCACGCATAATTCCGACATAAAAGACATAAAATACACGTTTTGGTCCGGTTATTATTGTAATTAAGTGGTAGAAAAGATGTGTGTTTTCACACATATCAAGTTGTTACTTTCATTTCATGCATGAGATAACTTATAACTTTTTCAACATTTTCATGATTGATTTTTGAAAATCTTTGCCTATTTTTGGGCCAATCACATGCATTCTTTTTCTCCTATAAATTTGGCTACTATTTTAAACAGGGTATCTATAATTCTTTTCTAACACTTTTCTCTTATCAACTTCATCTTCTATATTCAAAATTAACAGCTTTCATCAATGGCACCAAAGTTTAACTCAGCAGAATTGGCATTGGGGTTCAGATCACAACACAACATGATTGCTTATCTTGACGCTGATAATGATCTGTTTCCTCAATACACACAAATGGTGGCGTATTTGAACGCATCCCCACTAAGGTATGCTCTTTCTCATGCACCACTCATTCCAGTCACACACATTAAACAGTTTTGGAACACTGTCAGTTCCTCAACAGTTAATGGAGTGACCACATTGACTTCTATTGTTCATGGGAGGTCTTGGGTGGTTACTGAGGCTTTGGTACGCCAAGCCTTGCATCTTGATGATGCTGATGGTATAGCCACCCTTCCCATAAATGAAATAGAACAAGGGCTTAGGGCTTTGGGATATCCTTTTCCTGATGAAGGTACTCTAAACAAGTATCATAAGCAGGAATTTCCCCCAGCCTAGAAGTACCTCATACATGTCCTCCTTCAATGTTTGAGTCCCAAATGTACTGCACACAATGAGATCAATAGATCCATTGCCAGTGCTATTGTGTGCATTGCAACAGGGCAAAAATATAACTATTCTAAAATGATTTTTGAGGGGATGTGTAAAAACAAGGGGACAAAAATGACTTTAGCTTATCCCCGTTTTCTGCAAATGGTTTTTGATGATCAAGGATACTGCTCAAGGGATCACAATGATTTTTATAAGATCCCTGAGCAAAAGAAAGCTATTTTTATGAAGATGGATTCACCACCCCATAGAGACTTACCTTTAACTCCAGCCATGCTTGCTGTTATTGCAGCAGCACAACCCCAACCAGACCCCCAACCTCAAATTGACCCTCAACCACAACTTGAACCCATTCCTGAACCTTTACCTTCACCTGAACACATGCACCTTGACCAAGAACTCTTCAACGCTGATACATTAAATGTTGGTGTTGATGTGCCTATTTCCAACGCTGACACACAACCTTCACAATCCCAAACACCCCTTAACCAACCCACATCTACCCATTCTTCCACACCATCTTCCACACCACCTGAATATAGGTTGATGAAACGCCAAAGGACTACTGGAGTGTTCTCCTCTGGTGGTCCTAGCCATGTAGCAGAGAGAACCACCACCACAAGTGTGGCTGGTGACCTGGATGAGGCTGGGACTATTGGTTCTGGCTTAGATGCTGGCCAAGGCAGTCCCACCATCATTAAGTCTTCATCCTTTCCCAATGAATCTGACTTGGGAGGTCAAATCCCCATTTTAGAAGAGGGCAGACTGGAACCAATGACTCTTTTGGAATTGACGGCAGTCTGCATTAGCTTTCAAAAGCAAAATGCAGACTTAGTACAAATTGTCAGCTCACAAGGCCTTGAACTCAAGCAATTGAGGGAGAGGATTGTTGTTTTGGAAAGTGATCATGCTAGGAGGGGTATGGAGGAGTCTTCCAAAGGGGAGGAAGATCAAATAAATCTGAGTGATAAGGGCAGTCAAGATGGTCAATCAATGGATGTTGCTGAAGCCCTTACAACTTTGAAGGAACAAACAGGTTTTGATACGTCCTTAATCTCTCCAACCAATCTAAATTTATCATTTACAGCTATGTTGAGAGAGGTTACACAAGGCGCTGAGGGAAAATATTTGAGCGTTGACAAGGCAAATTTGGACGCTGATAGAAGTATTTTGGGCGCTGATAGGATAAATTTGGGCGTTGACAGACCTGCACATGAAGGTGATGTATCCCAGTCATCATCTATCATCAAGGAGGTTCCTACTCAGGTATTACCATCTACCTTACCAACCATTGCACCATCAGATAAGGGTAAGGGTAAATTGGTAGAAGAAATTGTTCCAAAGGATGCAGCCCAAGTTGAATTTGATAGAAGATTGGCTGAACAAATGCTGGAACAAGATGAAAAGGAGAAGTCACCATTTGTTGTGACTTCTGAAGAAGAAAGTGATGGAGCTAGCTCAGACTCAAGTGTGATGATTATAGAACCAGAAAGGCTTGAGTATGGTGATGAGCTTGCTAGGGAAAAGTTGAGAGAATTGAAATTGCAAGTTGACTTTGACATGCCAGAGGTGGTTCAAATGTATAATTCTTGGGAAGAAAGCTGCATGGATAATCCAGACTTGACCATTTCAGATCAAATATGGGGTTTGGAGCTTCTTCTTAGAGTTCAGAAGGATTGTAAGGTGATTTTGAAGCACAAGGAAAGCAATATTCTCTCAGAGTTAAAAAGGGATAGAAGGGAGCTCTACTTTATGTTGCTCAGATGTCATGGAGTTGGATGGACACATCAGAAGTTGAAGGCTTTGACATTTGATGAGTTGGAACATAGGGCTTATCCCATTTGGATGAGAGTGCAGGAAGCAAACACTCTCAGACTTCTTTCAGATGAAAGAAAGGAGCAACTTGCAGAAGAAATGGAAATCAAGAAAGCTATGATGATTCCCAGGCCAGTGAAGAAGGGAAGTAAATTTGAGTTTCCAAAAGATATGGATCCACTATATCCACGTGAAGCAGTTATAAGAAAGAGCCTCAAGCTCTCCCCATTAGAAGCTTCAGATATGGTGCAAGTGTTACCATTAGATTCCAGGAATCCAATTGTGAGCTATGAAGAAGATGAATGTGGATTCTAGAAGATTGGCAGATTTGGCAAGGAGGTACACACTTTTACCACTCTCATATCTTTATTTGCAAGTTGTGATAGAGAAGACTTGGTGGACCTTTGGAGGTTGCTGGAGACCAAGTATGAGGCTGAAGCACCAACTTCAGCTAATGGAATAAAACTTTGGACCACATTCAAAAGAATGTGTGGGACAAATGAGGAAGATCCTGCAATATGGAAGGATCTTGAAGATGACCTCAGTGGTCTTCAATGGAGGTTATATTCAGCTGCTGGTGTATACCATTTGAGTTCTACAAAGTTTGCTGAGTATCTACTTGTGGATGCTCAATATTTCATATCCAAGGCTATTTTGGAAAAGATGAAGGACACTCAGCTGGAGATAGATTATTCAAGTGACGTGGCAAAGGATTTGATTAGATTTATTCATTACCAATATGAGAAGATTTGTCAGACTCCTCCTAGTTCTTAATGCTTATTCAGAAACTTGATCATAAGAGTGGATATCAAGTTTATGGGAGGATTGTTGGGAATAAATTAAGGCCAGATCACTTGAGCGCTGACAAGAACAATTTAAGCGTTGACAAGAACAAAGCAAGCGCTGACAGCTCAAGCGTTGACAAGTTAAAGTCAAGCGTTGACACATTGAAGACAAGCACTGATGGAAGATATAATCTACACGTTTATTATATTCTAGAATACTTCTAGTAAGGATAGAAACGACAATGTATTTTCTATATTTATCTTTACCTAGAATAGTTGATACGTAGCTTATTGTACAAGGCTTCTTGTATCTATAAAAGAAGGCCTTTAGGTTAAAGTTTATTATCAAGTTAATCAAGTTAATCAAGTTTTACATAAGTTTTCGTTCATAAACATCTTTCATTGTAAGCAAGTTCGACATTGATAATCAAAGTGAAAGTTTGTTTATATCTTGTGTGTTCTTGTTTAAGTGTTAAATTCCGCATAACACTTAGATTTACAAAGCATATACAAAGGTTTCTCTACGTGTATTACTTGATCTAATCTCGTATACACAAAGCTAATCGATCTAAGTTTGGGATCAACAGGAGAGAGAATTGTGAGATTTGCATGAGATAAAATGAAGGTAGCTAGTTTAGTTTTAGGTGGTTTTGTTGTAAAATGGTTTTGCTTCAAGACTAAGACAAGTTTCTTAGCTTATTATGTAAAGTTGACACCTCAAAGGGGTGTTAGCTAAGCTTTAGCCGTCCCATGTGGGGGTGGGGCAAGATTTATCTTGTCTCATCCCCATTATTTTACGGGTACTCCTTGATTCTAGTTTCCTCGATTTGCGTGCCCTCGGGTCGTTTTACAAAAAACATTTTTATAAATTATGAATCAACGGCACAAAACGAATCTAATAAAAATTGTCTCATCAATAACGGAGTTCAAAAACGTAAATACGTAATCCTAGGGTTTCCGGTTTAGTCGTAAAGGACGTTAAACTATGCATGTAAGCCCTAATTTCAATCCGTAAATTTGTGAGTTTATGAACCAACACAAATTTAAAATTCCATCATAATATTCGAAAATAAATTTATTTCCTGAAGTGTCGGACTGTCACCAAAAACGGTGTATGTAAACGTAAGCACGTAACGTAGAGTCCTCCGGTTTAGACGTAGCCGATGCTACTTTAAGATGTAAACTCAAATTTCTTCCTAAAAAAGAGTGAGTTCATAATATAACATTAAAATAATGTTTTTAAATAATACTTGAGAATAAAATATCGACCATAAATTGACAGATTGTCACAGCAGTTACCCCTAAACAGGATCTTTGTCCTCAAAGATCAATTTATCTTACTAATCGCTTCTTATACAGTTAAATCCACGTGGGTATTTCCTCCACCTTGGGTCTTTTCTCACAAGTGTAATTCATTACAATACGTGAGTTTCATCAAACATAATTACGGGAATACGATCAGGCTTAAGTTGACTTACTTTCTCTATCCATGATGTTCACGGGTTTTGATGAATGCAACTTTTCGCCGATCTAAATTTCATCAAGAAGTAATCAGATTTTTCACTTGATAGACATTTTATCAAGTTCGATACACGAAACATAGTTCACGCAGCCCTTGAAGTCCTAGGGTAGATCCAACTTATATGCCTTTCAAACCAACCTTTTTACATTATCTCAATGGTCCCATACAACGGGGACTTAATTCCCATGATCTTTCAGATCATCAATTTACTTTTTCCATGGTGAAAATTTTTGGCATAACTTCGCTACCCATTCTGCACTTCAAGATCTACATTTCATATTCACATAATCTCCTGCCCACTACTGGCAGTCAATAATCAGATCCTAATTTCAACAATCATTTCAGGTCTCGCGGGTCGGGTATTTTGTAAGGTTAGGGTTGTCATCATAGGCAACCTCAAACCTAAAAGACATGTCCAACTCATAATGGGTGTATGTCGGGTATCTTCATCCCAACCCCTACTTACAAATGCTCTTATATTTAGATCTTAACAAGACTCAATCTCGATCCTAATACGATAATTATCAATGATAATCTCTCCAAAGGAAAGCGATTATTCCGTTCATTACCAAAGGTCAATTATTCAAACATAAAACAAGACTTCTAGTGTTTGTATCGATACTTTACCATGTCCCTTCGATTGGGGTGGTAAACAGTACTCTCATCAAGATTCGTTCCCAATGACTTCTGAGGAAATCTCTAGAAATTTGATGCGAAGCGAGGATATTAATAGAGATGATCGATACAGGCACACTATGTTTACACAACTCCTTTAAATACAAAGAGTCAATTTCTCCATCGAGAATCTATCACTAACGGGAATGATATTAGCAGTTTTGGTCAGTCTGTGGACGATGACCCAAATCGAATCAAATTCAGATGATGACCTTTGCAATAGTTATACGTTTACTAATGTAGGAGGCGATGTCTGCCTTCATAATTTTTCATCAGTATAACTTCTTCAGATAAAGATACATTTAATCAGAAATGGCATGAATAGAATACTTAAACTTATGAGACTCCAACATGACTAAATCTCAAAATCCTCCATATTTAGGCAACTACAAGCGTCCTTTTAAACATTTAACGCCATCGGCTCTCATCTCTAATGGTTCTCATTTGCCATGAAACCCTTCATTATCTATTTTATCCTTTTTACAAGCATCAGCTATTTTTAAATTTTTCGGGCAAACTATTTTGCACAGTCATTACTAAGGAACACATCCTAATTGATTCTTTATCCTTTCTACATAATACGTCAGTATCTACATTCACCTTTCCTGATGAAATAATTATCATGACCATAATTCACTCAGAAATTCTTTCTTCATATTTTCTAAGTTTTAGTTTCGTCTCAACTGTTATTTTTATCAGTTTTGCTCAATCCGACGTTTAAAGCGTCAATAAATATTATGAGTAATTAAATAATAAATATTTAATTTTTATGAAACGTAAACGTAAAAATTTTAAAATTTTCTCAGTTCGTCCAATTATAGAAAAATGTTCAAAACAAATATGAATTTAATTAACACGATTTTTGTCGATTTATCGAGATTAATTAATAAGATTTTTAAATGTTCGAAAAATCTTTGTTTATGCTTTGGTCAAAATTTTCTTAGTTGAAAAGCAAAAATTGTCGTTTCAAATTCTAAGTCATGGTTTAAATGATTTCCTCAATCCCTCTTAGGTTGTTTTGAGGTATACACAAATATCTACTCCTAAGGGAGTTTAGTTTAAATGATTTTGGTATAAGGGAATGATTCCTTAAAAATCCTTTGATAAAATATCTGTCAAAACGTTTTTACACTTTCTTTTTGGTATAACTCAAAGCCTTTATGGCTCTAATCTTTGAAGAGTCAATATAGATTCTATTACCATTAATCACATGGTTGAATAATGTAAAGGATCAAGCCTTAAATCACATGTTAAATACTCAAGATACAAGTTTTCATTGCTCGGCCAACTCAGGACAGTCTATAAATGATTACTAACTCCTTCTTATTCTTAGAAACAAACAGATGGTCCTTAATGATCACAAGCATGAATTTATCAAATTACAGCCTACATACGTGATTCACCAAGTTTATGGATGCTACATGTGCATTGGTCAATCCAAACGACATAACATGAAACTCATAATGTTCATTACAAGTTCTGGATGTAGTGATTGGAATAGATAATCTTTTTCGCCGACGCGAAGTTGATGATACCCATGCCGTGGATCAAATTTTTTGAATATACGCTAGAACCTTGTAAATGATCGAACAAATCTATCATCTTGGGTAGTGGATATAGATTTTGATCATCAATTTACCTAGT
The DNA here is from genome assembly GCA_025667525.1 of Glebionis coronaria. Lineage (NCBI taxonomy): Eukaryota > Viridiplantae > Streptophyta > Magnoliopsida > Asterales > Asteraceae > Glebionis > Glebionis coronaria. The sequence goes on along the minus strand of CM046882.1, from coordinate 439,494,683 downwards.
TCACGGTAATTCAACAAATATAAGGAATGATAACACCATAGCTCTTCATGATGACGAGCTTGGTAGAATAAAAGCTTTTTCAGACAACTCTCAGTTGCACGGTAATTCTTTTGATTCAGATGGTGATGAAGTACAGTGCACATGCCACAGGTGCAGCACCGGGAATATAATCAATACCAATTTCAACTTGCCTTAATGGCGAAAGTCTAGGTAATTCACCAACAAATACCTCCTAAATTTTCAGATAACATAAATATCTTTTAATACATTTACTTTAAGTTCTTTCTAGATTGCAAGATCTATGACTAGTTCATAACTATTCCTGGTATAATTTCAAGCCTAAATGCAGGATATGGTCACCCATCGGGAATTATTTAGATCACTTTTGATAATCAACATCTTATCTTTTAGGGGAATTCTACTCGAGTTCCATCAATTAAGACAATGTCGTCATGTCATAATCAATCAATCCATTTTGCTGGCACTATCAACTTTCCAGTTTCATTACCGTTGATAAGATGTGAACTTCTCAAAAGACTAATAATAACTCATAATCCTTCACAAATCCAAGGATATCTGGAGACATATCTACCATTAAGAGAGTAAGGTCAACACATGATTTACGCGAGAGAATTTCAAATCAGATACAGACGAAAACATTAACGAATATGAATATATCTCATGTTTTCATAATCTGAGTACGCATTTGAAAGCTCCTAGGATCGTTACCCAGGTCATTCAAATGAAATCTAATCAAAAGAAATGATAGGAACATCGATACACCCAGTCAGGTATTAATACTCGATAATTAGATACTTTTCCAAAGAATCTCACCATGAGAGGATTGGACAAGAAGGGGCTATCAATTGTCAATAAAGACAATATCCACAGATGAGTAAATTCGACTCAGAAAATAAATGGTACCGACACATATGTAGATGTCCCTAACAATATGTCCCTATTTTGCACTTCTTGCAGATCTCATAAAAATTCAATTTTCCATAATTACAAAGAAAATGTAATGTTTATTAACAATTTCATGGTAACTACTAATCAGCCTTGCATGGTCCCTTCCAAATTGTACGTAGGCGCGCAACTATATACAATTTTAGGATTAACGAAGCAATACTCAGTTCGTTAAAATTTTGTCATCATGTTTAAAATATATATTCATGTTTAATTATGAAATAAAAGTAAAAATGATTTTACCGAAATGTTCATCATTATGAAAGCATTTCATTTACAAGATGTTTAATAAAAACTTTATTTCGACAGTAACTACTAATAGTACCGATTTAAATAACTCATATAAAATGAGAATTTCATATTTTTCCCCCAGATGGTATCGTATGACTTATAAAAACAATGAGTGATCTGCAAAAGGAGTGATGAAGAGTTGTTCACCAGGAACTAACTACAATATGCTAGGAAATGAGCTTAGCCAATTAATCATGAGTTCATGACCTCGATGGCACTCAAAAAGAATAATCCACAACGTAACTCAAATCGAGATGAGTACTTGTTCAATGGTTGCATCACTAATGCGAACATTAGGATGAAGCAATAAAAGATAGATAACATCAATACATGTAGAATTTAGCAATCAAAGGTAGTCTTTTCATTAATCACAAACAAAGTCAAAAATTATACCGTAACACATTACGTGTCGCCATGTCATGCAATTCCAAGGACTCATCCTACCACTGATATCTCAGTTAAGTTAGGGATTTTAAAAGATGCTACAATGAATACTACTCTACAATAGTCATTAGGTGTTCCACCTGTCCCGGAAGATCCATCGGTCCCAATTCAGAAGAAGATTTCTTCAATTTATTTCTTGGACACTAGGCATCCTCGTCATGGGACAATGGTCTAGGAACAATCCTTAACACGAACCAACAATCATTTAAAACCTTATAATTCAATCACAGGACTCAACGACTTCCTCTTAACAATATCATATTCCATACGGGTTAAATTTTACTTTATTCAAGTTTTAACCAAATTATACTCAATGTGACATCCTACCTCATTCTCTAATACTTTCAACCTTATTCTTAGAACTTGAAAGGGCAATAAAAGCTCGATATGAACAACACTTAATTTCCAATTCTATAGCTCTTACAACAATAGTTATCAAATGAGTCACTAATATGAAATGACTTACACATTCAATTAGACTTCTCGGAAAGGTACTAGTGGCATGAGGCTTTTGGGTAATTGTTCTATTAACAGCCTCAAGTGCAACATTTACCTTTTCTATTTCAAATTTAAGAATTGGGTGACACCGAATCAGATGACACCTTTCTAGGTGGTAAGGTTTTGTCAAACTCCACTCTATAAGGAAAGGTCGTCATGACATCGATATCAGATTTAATCTCGCCAATTCTTCTTCAAGATCATAATCAACTACTATCAACATTTCTACGAATATCAACCATTCCGTTGGGACCATAAACATCCACAACTTAGTTTAGATCTAGGATAGCTAGATTTGCTACAGGAATAACTTCGATTGATTTGCTAGGGAGTTAGGGTTCCTTGTGACAATCTACGTTGTATAAATATCTCGTATACGTATTAAAATAATCATCAAACAATCATGTAATCAATTACAATATATATATATATAATCCAAGTTATATATATATATTAAAATAACACTTCTTGGTCTGGCCTTATCGTTAACTCGGGAATTCTTTGGCACCATTATAGTCAAAAGATTTTTAAACATTTTACTCAAAGTATTTATTTAAAAATATTTATGGTTAAAAGATTTTGAAATGTTTTATTCAAAACCTTGGTTTTAAAAAATATTTCGTTCTCTATAACGAGAGCTCTGGTACCAAACTGTAACACCCCCAAATATTCATACTTTAGTTCAGCGGAAGAGTCGTTGGTGTTACGGGATAGCACATTACTCAAATCATAGACAACGCTTAATAATCGCGTCGTTTAATAAAAATAATAAAGCATTTTCCATTCATAAACATCAAATTACATAGGTCCCAAGTCATAGTATTTCATACAATTTTACCAAATATTTGAATGGAAATTTTATTTTAATGTGGGCCATAAAATTCTTGTCGTCTTCCCGAGAATTACCTTCTGTTGGAAATACGTTTTACGTATTAAGAAGGATCGGTCACTCCAACAATAGTCCATGTAATAGCTCGTAGTTTAGTTACTTATCTTTATTTAACAAACAAACCCAAGCCTAGCCTACAACATGTGTAGGCCGGCCCAAATGTAAGCCCAAGCCCATGACAAGGGCTTGGGTATATAAACCCTCTCCTTTGATGGAGAGGGTGTGTGGTTATTCATTTTTACACATAGTTCTCATAAGTTTCTCTCTCTAGAATTGTGTGTGTTCCACCATCTCTCTATCTCTTTCTCTCTCTAAAAACATAAGCAAGATTTACATATCAACAAATGGTATCAAGAGCCATGGGATGAGTGTATTGTTCATGTGTTTGTTATCATAGAAATTTGTGTGTTTTGATCCCTTTTTCCCACGTCCAAATTTTTTTTGGTGTTTTTTGTGGTTTGATCTTCACCAATATCATTTACATATATGTGTTAGTGATTTGGGTTACTTGTATCACTCAAAAACGCAAAATTTTGAGTGTTTGGATTCACTTTTGGCTTCAAGATTCGTATTTTTTAAGTACAATACGAATTCCTTGTTTTTCTCACAAATTTGCAATTACTGGTACAATTTCGCAATTGTTTGTTATATTCCGAAATCTTGCACTTTGCAAAGTTGCGGAATCTTCAATTAATTGCGAATTCTTGACTTAATTGCGGATTTATTGTATTGCGGAATTGAGTGCAAAAAGGATTGCGGATTTGTGTAAGTGTGACTAATTGCGGAATTGACAATATAGGATTGCGGAATCTTTTCATTTCACTTTGCGGAATTAATTTCTTCTAGGCATTGCGGATTTGAATCCTTCGAGTGATTGCGGAATTAAGCATATTGCGGAATCCTTGGTTAATTCCGAAATTGTGCCCTATTGCGGATTTAAGAATTTATTGCGGAATCTTGATAATTGCAAATTCTAGTGAATTGCGAATTAGAATCTTCCAAGGAATTGCGAAATCATTCAAGAGTTGCGGATTTGTGCATTGCGAATTCTTACTAATTGCGGATTCTTTTGAGTGATTGCGAAATCAAATCCACAAAGGGATTGCGAAATCATTGAACCTTATTGAGGAATCTTCACATTGCGAAATCTTTGGAACTTTTCAAGATTTTCGTAAAACGTGATTTTGAAAATTTCGTATTCGTGTGTAATTTGGCAGTGGAATTTTTGGTTTCTCAAGAAGACAATTTGAGGGGATTTTAACATAGTTTCTCGACTTCAACACACGACAACAAGCACATTTACTTTCTCTCATTGTTCGATCACCGTTTGTAAATCTTAACTTATCGAAATGGAGTACACATCTCTTACGGATAAGTCCATCCTCTCGGGTACGGATAATCGTCCACCAATGTTGGAGAAGTCTATGTACGAGGATTGGACTTCCCGAATGGAACTTTATATGTTGAACAAGGAGAACGGACATCTTATTTGGGCATCGGTGCTCAATGGACCATTAGATTATGGTACAGTGACGGAAGGTACGACTACTCGTCCTCGCATAACGGGTGAATTGACTGGAGATATGAAGATTCAAGACAAATGTGATAAGTATGCGACAAACATCATTATCCAAGCCCTTCCTCCAGATGTCTACAAACTCGTCAGCAAACATAAAGTTGCCAAAGAGTTATGGGATAGAATTCGTGTTCTAATGCAAGGCACCTCGTTAACTAAACAAGAACGAGAGTGTAAGCTTTATGATACTTTTGATAAGTTTGCCTATGTGCCAGGGGAGACTCTCAATGACTACTATCTGAGATTTACCTTATTGTTGAATGAGCTAAATATCTATGGCATGGCAATTCCTACCTTTCAATTTAACACCAAGTATTTGAACACTCTTCCTTCAGAATGGAAAAAGTACGTGACGGATGTTAAATTGGCTAAGGACTTGCATAACACCAATGTGGATCACCTTCAAGCTTTTCTTCAACAACACGAATGCCATGTGATCGAGGCTCGGTTGTCTAAACCTCAAGTTCATGATCCACTTGCCATGTATGCTTCTCAACAAAACATGGCTTATACTTATCAACAACCATCATACTTGCAGCAGCCACCACCACACACCTATCAGCAACCACAACAACCATCTTATCAACCACCAATGATGCCACAGCAAGCATTTCAACAAAGTGTTCATCAACAATCTTTTCCACAGCAACCACCATATCAGACATCACCATCACAAGCCAACACTTCTCCAATGGGCTATACTCCTCAGCAAGGATATTTTCTAATAGAAGCACAACCAGCACAAGCTTTCTATTCCAATGAACTTCCACCAATCCAAGCACCGGTCTTTACTCCAAATGATACGCCAGCCGATGTTCTAAACCATCTCACTGCCTACTTGTCAAAACTTGTTGCAACTAGAGGATTTCCACCAACAAACAATCAGCTCCGCACCTCTTCCAATCCTCGACAACAAGCTACTATTCAAGATGGTCAAGTAACAGTGCAACCTATTCAGGGAAGGCAAAATTCATATGGACCTCCTACAAGGACTGTAAATGTTCAAGCTGTGAATTCTCAAGCTAATGTAAATGGAAGCCCCATTGGTCCTCAAAAGGTTGTGACGTGCTACAATTGCTGAGGACAAGGTCATTTGGCTAGGCAATGCACTCATCCGAAAAGGAGAAGGGATGATGCATGGTTTCGTGAGAAGATGTATTTGGTTGATGATCAGTCTAAGGGAAAGATTTTGGATTCAGAGGAGTTAGCATTTCTTGCAGACCCAGGGGCAGCAGATACTGAAGGCATTGCAGTCGTTTCCACTTCTAATGCAGCTTATCAAGCTGATGATCTTGACGCATATGATTCGGATTGTGATGACATTCACTCTGCCCAAGCTTCTCTCGTTGCTAATCTCTCTCACTACGGTTCTGATGTCGTCAGTGAGGTACCAACCACATCTAATAATATTGATGATAACCAACATCAAGTTGGGCATGAAAATGACAACCTCGAACAGCATTCGGGAACTAGTAACTTAAATGATGTGGTACCTAATCCTACACATTTGAGTGAACCTCAACCAAATGCTACGACGGGTATGGAATCTTATGCTCAACATGATTTGGTCATGGTGCCTAAACATATTATTGATCAAATGCATATGGCTCTCAGACAATCCGTAGATACGAATTCCACCCTCAATGCTGAGCTTGCGTTGCATAAAGAAAAGGTCAAAACTCTTGAAATGGTCCCCCAAGCAGAAAAATAACATGTTCTGAATTTGACCAATTTCGTTTTGAAAAGATTGAACACTTGAAAGAAATAGAATCATTAAAAGCTAAACTTTCCAATGAATTAAAAGCAAAAGAGTCGGTTGTCAATGATTTTTAGAAACTTAATATGGATTTCGAAACTCTCGAGTCTAAAAAGTTTGAATCGGAAATTAATGCTACCAAACTTCTTAAATTCAAAGAACAACAGCTTTTAAAACAATACGCTTCCACTGAAAAGGTTCATCTTTTAACTAAATCGTTTAAAGAACTCGAACTTAAGCGTCTTCAAGATTTACCACCTAATCCCGGTTATGCAGAACAAGCTCAGGAATATATTTCGTGTCTTTATTATATGACCCTAATTGGCAAATCGAAAGAAGCACCTTTTGTTCGTAGTTCTGAGGAGACACAGTCACTTGCGGATGAAACTCATTCTAAAATGCTTTCAAAATTCCATACAATTGATTATGATCAATATAACAAAGATCAATTTTCGAAAAAGACAGGCATTCGCTTACAAAAGGAATTAGCTGAATTGACAGTTCTTGTGCCCCAAAGTTTGTCAAATGAAAACCCTCCTAGTACGTCTCCTACACTTGTCAAACGGATTTAACGAAGTTAATTCCACCGGTAAGTAAGGCGTCCGTTAACTTAAATGCGGTTCACCAACACTTAGCCGATTTTGACAAGGTCATTTTGGAACGTACGACGGCTTCGGCCATAACGGAAGGTGAATGGAATTTTGAGCACACTAGAGCTGCGTTTCGAGACGAAATTGTTCCGTTTGTAAAGAATGTTAAAGCTTGTCTTAGTACTCTTGATCAAGATTTGCTTTTGGAAATAGAAGAAGTTAGACGTGTTTTCAATGAAATGGAAGATGCTTATGAAAACAGTTTACTTGAAATAGAACGGGTTTCACGCCAAAATAATCAGCTTCTGAAGCAAGTGATGTCTCATGATATAGTTTCCGTCTGTGTGAATAAAAGTGTTGATAATGATTCTATTGTGCATAATGTTGAATCTGTGGATACTGTGGTAGATAGTACTTGTCACGAATCTGACGCTGAATTTTTAAAGCTTCAAGATTCATATTCTTCGCTTTCAAAACGTTTTGATGAGATTCAAACACATTGTATTTCGCTTGAATGCAAGCAACAATTTATTCAAGAGATCTTTGAAACGTCATTCGAAGGTGTTAATATCGATGATGCAAACTTTGAAAATAATTTTCAATTGAATTTACAATCAAAACAGCGTCAGCCAAGTGACAAAGTTGCTAAATCTTTGCCGATAGAAATAGAGAAATCTAAGGAGCTTAACTGTGTGAACGCACTTGAGGCCGCTGAGAATTTTAAACTTGATCTAGATAATCTAGTTTCCAAGATTTTGTCCAAAGTTGATAACTTAAAGCAGAAAAATACACGACTCTTCGATTCAGTAAAGCCCGCATGTGTTGATACCACTGCACAGAATCAATCATTGATTGAACAATTAAATCAAAAGTCGGTGGAAATATCTGATTTGAGGGAACAAATTTGTGATAAGAATCTGGTCTTGGCTGAGTTAAAGGAAACACTTCGTACTCTAAAAGGTTAGAATGTTGTAGATAACGCAGCCACTGTCTCAGCATCGTCCTCTAGTGCAATCGAAAGGAACCTTATAGCTGTCACACCATTTAATAAGGGCCCTAGGACTAAACCATCTCAAACTTTGGTCACTAAAGATAAGGCGGAATCAAAACCAGCTTCTAATATTCCCGTGTTGCCTTCTACAGGAGTAAGCACCACTACTAAGGCTCAAAGATCTAAGCTTAAAAGAAACAAGAAAAATGATAGGATCTTGCCCCCATCTAGTAGTCAAGTGAAGAAGAAAGTAGAAGCCCATCCTAGGAATGTTATTTCTGTTTTGAATAAAAAGAATCATGTAGCTAAACCTAAAGGCTATGCGGTTGTGCAGCGTTCTAAGCCTACTGTGAATTCTAATTTGAAATGTTGGAATTGCAATGAATGTATGTTTTCTAGTCGTCATGATTCTTGCCTTATTGACCATGTAAATGAGTTGCATGCCTGAAAAAATGGATTAGAATGGAAACCGACTGGGAAAGTGTTAACCCAAGTTGGTTGGTTGTGGCGCCCCACTGGTAGAACTTTCACTATAGTAGGAAATATGTGCTCTTTAACTAGGTTCACTCCCACTGAAGCGAAAAAAGCGTGCCCTTTAACTAGGATTACCAAGGCTACCAAAACATAAGCGTGTCCTTTAACTAGGAACACTGACACTACTGTAGAAACCAAGTGCCCTTTAAATAGGTCTACTCCCACTGTAGTGCCCGTGAATAATCCAAAACCTAAGAAAGTTGGAACAGTAAAACCTGTTAGTGCTAAAACTCACATTAGAAAACGCAGGAAATCTAAGGGTCTCATAAATGCTAGCAATTCTGATAATCTTATATCTCTATATGCTAACACTCGGGAACCAATAGTTTCCAATGCATTGTCTACTATTGTTATTAAAAACAGGTGGTCCAAATTGTTCTCTAGTATTTGGACTCTGGTTGCTCCAAGCATATGACCGGAGATCGCTCTCAGCTCAGAAATTTTGTCAGCAAGTTTCTTGGTATGGTTCGATTTGGTAATGATCATATTGCAAAGATAATGGGTTATGGTGAATATCATATTGGGAATGTTATAATTTCGAGAGTGTATTATGTGGAAGGTCTCGGTCACAACTTATTCTCTGTGGGACAATTTTGTGATGCAAACCTAGAAGTTGCTTTTCGAGAGCATACCTGCTTCATACGTAAATTGGAAGGGGTTGATTTATTGAAAGGTACTCGAGGAAATAATTTGTACACTTTGTATCTACAAGACATGATGGCCGCTTCTCCCGTATGTCTTCTCTCCAAAGCATCGAAGACTAAGTCATGGTTATGGCATCGACGGTTATCTCATCTTAACTTTGACGCTATTAATCATTTGGCGAAAAACGAACTTGTTCGTGGTCTTCCTAAACTATCATTTCACAAGGATCATTTGTGTTCCGCGTGTACAATGAGGAAAAGCACTAAGAAGTCATACAAACCTAAGAATGAAGACACCAACCAAGAGAAACTTTATCTGTTGCATATGGATCTTTGTGGGCCAATGCGTGTTGAAAGTCTTAGTGGTAAAAGGTACATCCTCGTTATTGTGGATGATTACTCCCGGTTTACATGGGTGAAATTTCTTACAACAAAAAATGAGGCACCGAAATTCATCATCGGATTTCTCAAGATGATTCAAGTGCGTCTCAACACTACTGTCCGACGCATTCGTACAGATAATGGAACCGAATTTGTGAATCAAATCTTGCGTGATTATTATGAAGAAGTTGGCATATGAAACATCCGTTGCACGCACTCCACAACAAAACGGTGTTGTTGAAAGGCGAAATCGCACACTTATGGAAGCTGCTCGAACGATGTTAATTTACGCAAAGGCTCCATTGTTTTTATGGGCAGAAGTAGTATCTACAGCAGTGTACACCCAAAACCGGCCACTAATTCGTAAATGCCATGGCAAAACAGCTTATGATCTTCTCCATGGAAAAGTACCAGATTTATCATATCTTCATGTATTTGGTTCTCTATGCTATCCAAATAATGATGGTGACAATTTGGGAAAACTTCAACCAAAGGCTGATATTGGTATTTTCATTGGTTACGCACCCGCAAAGAAGGCATACCGAATCTACAATCGTAAGTCTCGTAAGATCCTCGAAACTATGAATGTTGATTTTGATGAGTTGACAGCAATGGCTTCTGAGCAAAGCAGCTCTGAACCCGCACTTCATGAAATGGGACCCAGTAACATTAGCTCTGGTCTTGTCCCAAACAACCCTACTTCATCATCATTTACACCACCTTCTAGGACTGAATGGGATATGTTGTTTCAACCGTTCTTTGATGAATTCTTTACTCCTTCAAGTATTGTTGCTCCAGAACCTGAAGTAATAACTCTGGTAACTGAAGTTGTCGCTCCAGCAACCGAAGCACAATCAGACACATCTGCACCTACAATTGGTCAAGATATACCATCAACAAGTAATTCTCAACCTACACCCGAATCAACTACCCATGTCATGCCTATAGATGATGAAGAGGATGATGATGATCACGATTTGGAATTCGCTCAAATGCGTGAACTTCCATTCTTTGGTGTACCTATTCCCGACCCTAATCAAGCCGGGTCATCCACCTCAGAGGAAGATCCTTCTACAATTTACTCCAATCCACAGATTCGTGAACATGACAGCAAGTGGACAAAGGATCATCCTATAGATTCTATTATTGGTGACCCTAATTGTTCGGTATCCACACGAAGTCAGTTACAAGAAAGTGCAATGTTTTGTCACTTTGATGCTTTTCTCACTGAAGTTGAACCTAAGACATGGCAAGAAGCTTTTACTCAATCATGTTGGATAGAAGCTATGCAAGAAGAACTTAATGAATTTATACGTCTTGAAGTATGGGAACTTGTCCCATGCCCGGATCAAGTGCAGTTACTCACTTTGAAATGGGTTTACAAGGTGAAACTCGATGAGTTAGGCGGAATATTAAACAAAGCTCGACTAGTAGCTCGTGGATACAAGCAATTATTGGGCATCGACTTTATGGAATCCTTTGCACCTGTTGCCCGTTTGGAAGCTATTAGACTATTCCTCGCTTATGCAGCCCATATGAATATGATCGTCTATCAGATGGATGTGAAGATGGCATTTCTTAATGGTGAAATTCAAGGAAGAGGTCTATGTTCAACAGCCGGATGGTTTTGTGAATCCTAAATATCCTAATCATGTGTACAAGCTTAAGAAGGCTCTCTATGGGTTGAAGCAAGCTCCTCGCGCATGGTATGATCTATTGTCACAATTCCTCATTACGCAAGGCTTCGCTAAAGGCAAGGTGGATCCCACGCTGTTCATTCAGAAACTAGGTAAAGATATGATTATGGTACAAATATATGTTGATGATATTATATTTGCAGCCTCGACCCAAACCTTATCCGACGAGTTTGGGACACTCATGTCTTCCAAGTTTAAGATGTCAATGATGGGCAAGGGATCATTCTTCTTAGGTCTTCAGATATCTCAAAGTCCCAGAGGCATCTTTATCAATCAATCTAAGTATGCCCTTGAATCGCTTAAGAAGTATAAGATGGAATCTTGCGATCCCGTGGATACTCCAATGGTGGAACGAACTAAGCTTGATGAAGATCCACATGGAGTTGCTGTTGATACGATACTTTATCGTGGAATGATTGGTACTCTTCTATATATTGCAGCCAGTCGACCTGATCTTCAGTTTGCTATATGTATGTGTGCTCGGTATCAAACTCGACCTACTGAGTTACACTTAGCCACTGTGAAACGGATCTTTCGATATCTTAAAGGAACCATTAATCGGGGACTTTGGTATTAGAAGGACTCTTCAATTGCACTCATGGCATATGCAGATGCGGATCACGCGGGTTGTCAAGATACAAGGCGTAGCACGAGTGGAACTTTGCAACTACTAGGAGATCGACTTATCAGTTGGGCATCGAAAAGGCAGAAAAGCGCTGCAATTTCAAGTACGGAAGCAGAATACATAGCTATGTCCGGTTGCTGTGCTCAAATTCTTTGGATGAGATCGCAATTAACTGACTATGGTCTAGGTTTCAACAAAATTCCGATGTACTGTGACAACAAGAGTGCAATTGCCTTATGCTGCAACAACGTTCAATTCTCCCGGTCGAAGCACATTGACATTCACTACCACTTCATCAAGGAGCAAGTGGAAAATGGAGTAATCGAGCTTTACTTTGTCCGATCTAAGTATCAACTGGCGGATATTTTCACGAAGGCTTTAGATCGTGCCCGAATTGAATTTTTGGCCGACAAGCTAGGAATGAGAACTTTCTCGCCTGAGACTCTAAAGGAACTGGCAGATGAAGCGAAAGAATAGTGGTGGTAAAACTATTCTCCGTATCCTTGGTGATCATTTGTATATATTGTTTATATTTTTATCCACAAAAGCAAAATAAAAAAATATAAAACCATATAAAAACCATAAAAATTGAAAAATTCATAAAAATCCAAAAATATTTTTACTTTATTTTTTTTCAAAGGCGTGTCTTTTGGTACGATAATATTTACGGCCTTAGAAATGTCGATTAATATTGACACGGCGCCATAAATAGAGTTCGTATAAAAGTTGTAAATATTTCATAAAACATGCCCTTATGGCTTGTAGTTATTTCTGACTACAACCCGGTTTTCATATTAAAGTCAAGTATTTCTTATGAAAGCTTTGGCTCTCAACGGGAATTAATTTTCTCGAGCAAGGTTTACTTTAAAACCTTGTAAGGGATCAAGTTTACTTTATAACTTGGTCTCACACAAAACTATGTACGTTTCAGTGCATTTATTTGTTAAAACAAGAGAAGTCTTGTTTTCTTGAAGCTATCATCTCTACAACCATAGAAATATACAATTGGTATCTACATACTCGACGATGCGACTACTCAACCGACGACTACAGCTCTTTCAATAGAACACGGGTCAACAATTGAGGGGGAGCAATTGTCAAGCATTCAGAATCTTCGATGCCGAACGTGCCAAGTTCACAAGTTGGTGTCAAGACTACTATACCAATCGTACATGTGGTGTCAAGAGATGACTTCAGACGCGACGAGGCGACCAAAATATGCTGACAAGAACCATTTGATCTTATCATATGATGTTCTCATCAATCAGGTCCAACCTTGTCAATTCTTTTTAATATGGTGAATATGTGATTATGTTACAAACCGGTATCATATCTCATACATTTGGTATCATGAAGATAAAACGGACTGCATTTTTCTTCCCAAAACTTTTGTTAAAACGTCATTAAATCAATTGATATTAAAAACATAGATTGTGTTAATATTTTTAATATGGGGGAGAAAATGTGATTTAATATGGGAAATTATCAAAAATGGTTTGACTTAACGTGATGGCTCATCCCGACATATGCGAAATGTTTTCGAATATCGTGGCATATGTTAAGGGGGAGCAAAACGGATTTGCATATCAAAATGGATTTTCATGGTGACATATACTTACCCAAAACCCATTTATTTCACGACGATGAAGATTGTGGTGACATAAGGATGGTAGGATAGGTTAAGTCCTATGATTCTTCCAGAACCGGAGGAATCTTCCAAAGGACATTCCATAGCTAGAAATAGTAGTCCTTAGGAAAGTTCGAGAAAGATTCTGAATGTAGCTGAATGCCGACCAAGTACTTAAGTTAGCACTTGAACAATCACAACAAGGTGTTAGTTATGACGTATTGGTAAGCATTGAAGGGGTTGAAGAATGAAAAAGAATTGTAAAGATAAAGGGTGTAAAGAAAGAAGCCCTCCTTACAACTTTAGGCAGAAACCGGGTCAACACATATGCTATTGAGATCATTTTAATGATTCTCGATATTGAAGACAGACATCATGGACCCAGTGATGCAATGCACAACCCATCCCAGCTAACTCAGATATCTCTCAAAAGGTATTTGTTTTAATCACACGGAGACAACACATTATCTATTGATTTATTCACTCCGAATAAATTTGTATTGAAATGGTGGCACTCCTCTCCAGCCTCCGATCACTAAAATCCAAAATGCACGATCGAGTCTAGAGCCATTTGAGATCATCAAATATCTCATTAGGACACACTTTCATATTTCCTTGCTTCTTCACACACTGTGAAAAGTAAGAAAGATTTTAAGAGTCCTACGCAAAATATTCATGATCTTGCCTGAACATCCGAGTAATACGAAAGTATTTACAATGAAGATGGAAATACTTCTTGAGCGAATATCAAAAAGCTCATGGTAGGTGACTTGTGCGATTCTTTATGAATCAAACTTGTTATAACTGGAAAGCAACAGTGGTTTAATTCTTAACTGAATTTAAACACGTTCCAGGCCTCTACGCAATATCTTAGTGATCTTTCCAGAACACTCAGAGTGATACCTCAGTGTTCACAGTGATGAGTGGAAATCCTTCTAGTGTTAACCTCAAACAGCACTTGGTAGGTAACTTGCAAGATTCTATACGAATCAAGCTCGTGACAACTGGAAAGCAACGATAGCGATTCTTTAGTGAATCAAACTTGTTCCAGGAATCAGAATTGACGGCTTCAATCATGCGGATAATTTTATCCAAATGATTCACTCTTTACGTTCGCAATCAGCTTTGGACGGTCGAGTAAAGAGAACGGGTTTACCCGCGAAATCTTGTCAAGGAGATTTTTAATTAAATCTACCTGCCACAAGTACGATATTTAATATCGTCCAACGGTCTTCACCGACCGGAGGTAAAATGATACCGAATTAGAATGAAATGTTCAAAGCCATTTCGTTCGTGTCTACTTATGTTGCGGCATTTGAAGACGGTGGCGTTGCGGGATCCAAGAAGAAGTCGTCCCCGCATGCTTATACTTTATGCACTTAATACCTCATCTAATTCAAGAAAGCCTAAAAGTTAAGTCTTTCGCTGTATCGAACTCTAAAGATTTCAAGAATTACTAAGGTATAAGTATGTGGGACATGGTGTCACGAAGAGGCGAAGATCACAAGTGATGGATGCACGAGATCAAGGCAAGAGATTAATTCTCAAAGATTGATATCAAAGATAACATCAACATGTTCACCAGAAAAGAAAAAGAAAAGAAAGATGAAGACTACGAGCTCAAGACAAGCATAGTATGCTAGGTTTATTTTAATATTGTAACTTGGGTAACGCCCTTGTTTAGAGCGACCTCCCTTAGGGGGAGATTGTTGGAAATACGTTTCAAGTATTAAGAAGGATCGGTCACTCCAACAATAGTCCACGTAATAGCTCGTAGTTTAGTTACTTATCTTTATTTAACAAACAAACCCAAGCCTAGCCTACAACATGAGTAGGCCGGCCCAAGTGTAAGCCCAAGCCCATGACAAGGGCTTGGGTATAAAAACGCTCTCCTTTGATGGAGAGGGTGTGTGGTTATTCATTTTTACACATAGTTCTCATAAGTTTCTCTCTCTAGAATTGTGTGTGTTCCACCATCTCTCTATTTCTTTCTCTCTCTAAAAACATAAGCAAGATTTACATATCAACACCTTCAAGTACCTGAGATAAAACATGTTAAAAAAAAGTCAGCGAAAACGCCGAGTGAATTCATAGAGTTTAATAAAACCATTAATATATCATTGGTATATAATTATTACCGAAAATTATTTTGTACAAATCTTTGTTGTAAATCATAATATAGGCTTTTGCCTTCAAAACCATTATACGAACCATTGTCGCAAAAACATCATTCAATAAGTTTTATAACGTTGTATAGAATTCAATAAAACTGTTATATGAAAATGGTTATGTAAAACTAAAACACGAACATAATATCAATAATAATACCCCGTATTGCTAGTCAAGCAATATATTATAATTCAATTCGTACATCAGTAGTTTCAATATTGGATTATTAAAAGCCGCATGACATTGCTACCTTACTATAACAAACAACGGGTAGCTAACCCGAAATTCATTTGCCCATCTATTTGGCGTGTCGTCACAATAATCAAGCTTATATAAATCTTCTCATACATAAATTCGCTTACCACTCAAGGTGGCACGACGGGGATCAACCGTCATGGTGCGAACTGGGGTGATCTTACCCAAATAGTACTATTATATGCATAAGCGTCTACCAAATCCCGGTAGTTCACAATTCATGCTAATGGGACTTTTAGTGACATAACCTAACTAATAATAATCCATTTCATTTCATTCATCGGGTCATATAATCATTCAGTTCCATATCAATAATCATACAATCAGGACAACTGATGTCCTATTTTTATTAAAACTAACATGTTATCTCCCTCGCGGGTTTATAAAACATTTCATAAAAAATTTAAAAGAGTGCGAGGCTATGAACTCACGTTGATTGGGAAAGGCGGGTTATCAGCGATTTGGATGTACGGTACGTGCTTCAATCATGGAAACCTAGACAAATAATATTCGTCTTAGACTCTTGTCCAATGACTTAATAAAAACAATGACTATGTATATATATGATGATATTATAAGTATGATGATGATCAAGTGGGATATTATCTCTTCATACACATTATAGTGCTATGTGTTAGTCAAATTTTTGACTAGTTACACTAGTTTCAATCCAATTCCATATTAAGGCCCAATAAGCCCATTAAAAGCCCAATACATTATATTAGTCTATTTATACTTTTAATACCAGGACATTACTCATATGTTGGGCCCAAGTGGGTTAAGCCCAATGAGTAAGTCCATTAGTGTTTAGCCAAATTAGGTGGGTTAATAGTCCAATAAGGCTACTTTGGCCCGTTAATGTCCATAAGTTATAAAGCTCGGGTTTTATCGGTTTTTACTTGTCAAATGTACTTATACATCAGTATATGAGTTATAAAAAGTTTACATTAGACGGATCCGACCGTCTAAGTTTTAATTGACGAAAACGTTAATCTTTCGGTTTTAGCCGAAAAGATGTAAAACTTATGTATATAGTTTTATAACTTATAAAACATATCAATTTGTAATTTTTATAAAATTTCTCATTTACTTATCAAATTATATAACTTATATATAAGTAATATATAAGTTAGTGGGTTTTAGGTAGGTATTTTATATTAGTTTTACTTGAGTGCTAATTTTATATTATATACTTTTATTTTCCAAATCTGATTATGAAACTCACTTTTACCATTTTTACCATATCTTGAGTTCTACAAGGAGATAGAAGCTCAATTTTGGGAAGCACAAACTACATAATATGTGCTACAATTAACTCCATTTTAGCTACTGCTCATTCATCTTCTTAGTGTCTCTAATAATTCGTACAAAACAGACTATACAGATTTGAACTTTAATAATGTTTTGATCATATCTCACTCATTTTATGGATTCCATTGAGTGGCCAACTCTCACATATGTAAAAGTCATATACCTTACTGTATATTAAATTATCCAAGTCATTTTAACAAGTTATCATATGGTTATTTACTGTTTTATACAGCCTACAATTTTAGTCATGATTTTAACATCTTTACATGTAGTTTTTAATCATCTTAACCTAATTTATCAACACAAGATCTCCACATAATACTTTGATCATCATATATCATCATATACATATACATTTAGAAAGAAAATACAAAATTACATTTACAAAATAACAAGGTAATGGAAAGAATGATCTTGTTACCAACCAAGATAGTGAAAGTTATGATCAAGGCTTGACTTTTGATGACAAATATTGTGGTAAACCAAAACCAACTTCAAGATTACCAAACTATATGAACACCTTGTGGAAAATCAGCCCTAGACACCAAGGAAACTTCTTTGTGGATGTTATGATCACCTCCAATCAACAAGAGTTCAAGAGGACATCATCTTATGCAAGAATAACATAAGATTTGTGGTTGAATTTAGATCAAATGGGGGTGTTTTCTTTTGGGTAAAATGGACGGCAAGGGTGAGACTGAGAGAGAGAATTGTGAGATTTGCATGAGATAAAATGAAGGTAGTTAGTTTAGTTTTAGGTGGTTTTGTTGTAAAATGGTTTTGCTTCAATACTAAGACAAGTGTCTTAGCTTATTATGTAAAGTTGACACCTCAAAGGGGTGTTAGCTAAGCTTTAGCCGTCCCATGTGGGGGTGGGGCAAGATTTATCTTGTCTCATCCCCATTATTTTACGGGTACTCCTTGATTCTAGTTTCCTTGATTTGCGTGCCCTCGGGTCGTTTTACGAAAAACGTTTTTATAAATTATGAATCAACGGCACAAAACTAATCTAATAAAAATTGTCTCATAAAAAACGGAGTTCAAAAATGTAAATACGTAATCCTAGGGTTTCCGGTTTAGTCATAAAGGACGTTAAATTATGCATGTAAGCCCTAATTTCAATCCGTAAATTTGTGAGTTTATGAACCAACACAAATTTAAAATTCCATCATAATATTCGAGAATAAATTTATTTCCTGAAGTGTCGGACTGTCACCAAAAATGGTGTATGTAAACGTAAGCACGTAACGTAGAGTCCTCCGGTTTAGACGTAGTCGATGCTACTTTAAGATGTAAACTTAAATTTCTTCCCAAAATTGAGTGAGTTCATAATATAACATTAAAATAATGTTTTTAAATAATACTTGAGAATAAAATATCGACCATAAATTGACGGATTGTCACAACCCTCAAGTTTCACGTTCCTCATACTTAGCTTAAAAACGGGATCATTGTTATTATAAGTTAGTAAAGCTAACACTCACTCATGTGGCTCAATTATTCACTTAGACTCCCTTATTCCTAGGTGTATCTGTTATATTTTATTGTTGTCTTGAATGATCCCGAGGATGCATTTTTCACTTATTTCGATAGTTTATTTAGGCTGAAAATAAAGTAGAATGATTTGATAAATAGTTAGCTAAAGGACAAAATCTTTTAAAACTGCTTCTCGAAACCTCATAAAGTTCATATCTTGGCATAACTCGTTTCACGATTTGAGACCTTTCTCGGATCGATATTTGGCAATGACTTCATACTTCGAATCTTGAGAGACGTTCTTGAAATAATGGTCTTCTCTTCATAATAGGAATTTCTTCACTTGAAGTTTTTGAGAGATTCTTCAAACTTAGACCACGACTTCTTCATTTTTCTCCAATCTTTATTTGGGATTTTGATATACAATGATCCGCCTCCTTTTAGGACTTGGATCTATTTATCCTCATACCTTGTTAGGGTCTTTTCGGATAGACTTCTCCATGATCTTTGGGGGAGTATTTGCTAGTCATGATGATATTACTGAGGAACGTCTTTATCAGAATATTTTTGCTTCTCACTTCGGGCAATTAGCAATAATTTTTTTGTGGACTTCCGGAAATCTCTTTCATGTAGCTTGGCAAGGAAATTTTGAGTCATGGGTACAGGACCCTTTACATGTAAGACCTATTGCTCATGCAATTTGGGATCCTCATTTTTGTCAACCGACTGTAGAAGCTTTTACTCGAGGGGGTGCTCTTGGGCCAGTGAATATCGCCTATTCTGGTGTTTATCAGTGGTGGTATACAATCGTGTGTCTCGATCCTTCATGTTGATTTTTGATAAATGATTCTTCACATCACTTTTAGATCTTTAGCAACAAATTGGAATCCTCATGCCTTGTTAGGGCCTTTTTGGACGCGCCAATCTTCGCATCCCGCTTCAATAAGTTATGCCTTGGCTATGAACTCTAATTAATCCCGAGCAACTTTTAAACGATATTGTGCTAGAAGCTAAGTAACTTTTCAAATCGTACGACCTTATTTATTGCAATTATTTAATAACAAGCAATAGGAGAAAAAGCTCATAATTAACTCACATAAATTCATGAAAGAGTACAAAACTTATAATTGACTCTATCATCTCACGTTCTCCACAATTTAAAATCTCAAGGAATGAGACTCGTGGATGCTTAGCCTAATAAACCAATTAAGGTCCATATGGTTAAGGATACTAGCTAGAGTAAACTTGGATAAGTAAACTCGGGTTGAGTCAAAAGATTCATAACGGGCCTAATATATCAAAGACATCTAAACTTGTTAAACCCATTTTATTAAATAATTTATTTAAAAGAAAATAACAATAATAAAGGAAAATACTACTAGGCCAAAATAGATCAAAAATTTTGAAAAATATCAAAAATAAATTTTCAGTTAAAATGAGGCCAAATTCATGGAAAAGCCCACTTAACTTTGATAGAATTCCCCCCTACACTTAATATAAACATTGTCCTCAATGTTTAAGCATGTGGGAATAAACTCCCCTACACTTAGGACATTGTGCACGTTGTTTAAATCTTGCTAAGGAAGAGACAACTAAAGTGATTTCTATTTCAACATAAATGATAAAATAGTGAATCAAAAGTTTAGGATAGAAACGAAAAGACGGAAACACGGAATCACGGGTCTTCAAAAGTCATCAAAAGTAGATCTTTGAAAGCTCCAATCCCTGCACATCATAAGAAAGAAAACAACAAACACATATGAGGGCTCCCCCTACACTTATTATAAAAATAGATAAAGAAGGATAGATTAGCGGGTTGCCTCCCGAGAAGCGCTTGTTTTTGTTAACCGAGTCACGAGCCTGACTCGACCCTAAATTAAATGGTCCATGGGGAAGGCTCTAATGTAATACCGGGATCAAAAATCTTGTCCTCGTTCCCGGAGGACATTAATAAGTGAGAGGCAGGAGGATAAGTCTTGAAGGGTAGAAAATTCCTCTCAACATACGAAAACTATGTGAAGTCGTGATCCACGGGAGGTGAAGTGGGTGAAGAAATCAAAATGTCATCCCCAATAGACATATGATGGTCATTAAGCGGCAAAGCCGTAAAGGTATCAATCATAGAATAATCAAGGTCACCTCCCGGGTCAAAGCACTCATCCTCAGAAATGGTCTCAAAAGTATGGGATGAAAGGTGCTCGGGAGGGGGACTTGGGACAATATCTTCATGCATCAAAGTATCAAAAAGAATATCCCCCTCCGTGTCATCATCATTGTTGGAAATTCGTTTTTACATATTTAGGAAGGATCGGTCACTCCAACGATATATTCAAGTATTGGGCTCGTGATCCAATAGATAAACATATAGCCCATATAGCCCACATGTAGGGTGGACTATAAATACCCCCTCCTAGCATGTTAGGAGGGATTGAGCACTTAGTTATTTGATTTCACTTCCATCATTCTCTCCATTCTCTCCTTTCTCTCTCTAGCTTTCTCTCTCGAGTTCTTTATCTTCTTCCTTTCTTTAGATAAATCAAACACTTGCACAATCCTAAGAAACTATGATTCTACAATTAGTATCAAGAGCTTTGGTTGATTCTTCGGATTTGCGTGTTTTTATCTATTGATTTGGTGGTAAAACTTTTCTTCTTTCACAATTTTTGTTCTCGTCTCTCTTACTTTCAATTTAATGATTTAGTGGTCAACGTTTTTATAAAATAACAATCTTGGATTGTTTATAAAATTGTTTTTTATCCTATTGTTTTTATCATAATTTTTGTCATCAACTTTTCTAGTGATAGGGTATCTGTTTTATAATCTCGTTTTTTGGTCCAAATAGTAATAATTGTCTCATCTATTGTCTCTTTTACCTTGGCATCTATGTATTTCACTTCAGTACCAAGTTTTTTGTCTCATATCAATATTTTTGTCTCGGGTATAATTTTTGTTTGGTATTGCGACAAGTTTTTTCGATCGTAAGTTTTCAGGGTTTATCATTCGGATCGGAATATTGCGATCGCAAAAACCTTAGGGCGATCGAATATTCCGATAGCCAATCTACGATCAAAGCTACGATCAAAGCTACGATCAAAGCTACGATCAAAGCTATGATCAAAGCTACGATCAAAGCTACGATCAAAGCTACGATCGAGGCTACGATCCGACTTGCGATCAAAATTTGCGATCGTGACACTACGATCGTGTCACTGCGATCGTGTCATTGCGATGGAAATATAGATATTGAGATGGTGTATGTTGTTATTGCGATGGGAGTATTTTAATATTGCGATGGAATAATTTCTTTCAAACTCAACAAACAAACACTCTCGACTGACAAGGACCAAGACTCCACAACTGACTCGCACCTTCGACTCTTAAAACAGACTCACGACTCGACAACACATTAACTCACCAAGTCTCGACCTAAACTTGAAAACCAAACAGACTAAACCAACAGGACCTACAAATCAAGACTCATGACTTGACTTCGACACCACTCAGCATCAACAAAAACCCAGACTTCATCACTCGACTCAAATGTGCACTTCACAACCACACATACTCGATAGACTCACTATCTCAGACTCGACCTTCAGCCTCGACTAAAACAGTTCGAAGACTCGAACTCAAACCGAATCAACACCTACTTTTTCAGTCCAACCAAATCCATCTTATCTGTCTTAATCCCATCGTCACCTGACCCATCTATAATCAAAACAAGACTCGAAACTTAATCTCAGATTCGTTCTACATCAAAGAAGATCTTACAAGATCTTGTGTTTGAACAACAAATCATCATTGATATGTGTTGGGTATATCCCACAATTAATATACGAATTATATGAATGATTTATAACATTTCTTGTTATAATCAAGTCACTAATTCGTTTACAAACACAAACACAAACGTGACTCAAATACCTACCAGAGATCTTTCTGAAAAAGATCTTGAAGCTGTAATACTCAGAGTTCTTGAATCTATTCGAGGCTTGCCCATTTATGAACTGTTTATAGGTTGAGGTTTATTCATGTGTGGTTGTTTCCATAGTGGGTAATCTGTTTACAAAGGTTATAATGAGATTGATTATTTATTTTTTTGACTGCGATGGAGGTCTTTAGGTGAGAGAGGGGCGGACTATCCCAAGTTTTAGGTTTAGGGTTATATGTGAGAAAATTTAGGGTTGGGTCTGTCTATTCTCATAGTGTTAACTGCCACGCATTTTTTGGCATTTTTGAGAATTTTGGGACACGTATGTTTGAGTTAGATGTGACTGATGAGGGAAGTAAATTGGGGGCAGACCTTTCTATGTGAGGAGATTAGGATTGTTATGACCTAATAAACAAGTGTTTGGGGTATTTAACTGTTGTTAACAGATCGGGTTGTATTACCTCAAATGGGCCGCATATATTTACCTTAAGTTATTTTGGGCTTTCTAGGATTGGGCTGCGTTTGATCTTTCCATAATCGGGCTTTTTGTTGAATATTTGGTCCGCTAAAATGAATACTTGGTCCGAATTTGGCAAATGGTTTGATTAGTTTGACGGGCCGATCTCTACATTAACCGAAGGTTGGATTTATTTGTTGACGGGCTTTATTTTTAGAGTGAACCGAATTTTACTTGGACTCCGGTTTGTTTTATTAATGTTTGAGCCGAGAAAAAGCTATATTACTAAACAAAGATCCAAGAAATTTTTTCATCGAACTTCAATGGAATCGTTGAATTCGACATTTCGTGTGGGAGACTCGCATCATATGCAAGACAACGCTAGAGAAAGTGGCATCCCGTCATTTCAACTACTTTAGTCTCATCTTGTGACTCTTTCATGGATCCAAGGAGGGAGCAAATTTGTGACACTCTTTGGTTAAGATCGTTATCCATTCATTGATTCAATACTCCTCACCTTGAACCAACTAGTTGATCAACTTCACAAAGCAGACTTTAATCATTCTGCATCAGAATCTTCATATCAAGCTCTCGTGACACAACTCACGCCTTTCCTCCATTTCAATATTGTCAAGTCTGAAAGTTCAATGATTTGCCAGTCATTTCTTCGAGACACACATACCGAGCTTCAAGTTTTCCGTGGTACACTATTGAAACTCATGACATCGGTCTCGTCTTCGATTTATGAAAGATCCGACTTCAGCAAGCGTGTGATAATGGAGTGAAATATTCTATGATGCAAGAGGAATATGGTCATACGACTAACGAATTGGAGGCTGATAAAGATTGCAAGGACATGAAATCAACAGTTAAGCATGACATCAGCAACACGTCAGGGAATGTTACAGACATCTCTTATGATGACACCATACCCGTTTATGACGAAGAGCCTACAAATATGGTACAATGTAATGTTGTATATGATGTCTATGCCGATGAACTACTGCATTTTGAGCATTTCGAACCTAATTATGACAAACATGGGATGGAAAAGGGTGATAGTTTTACCACTTTAGATTCATCCGATGTGCGTCATAATGGGGGAGAGATTGTTCAAAATGCTATAGTACATCATGATAAATACTTTATGATTGCTTCGTTAACTGATTCTGATTCCAAGATTAAAGTGCTCGAAACGATCGTAGCTCAGCAATCAAAAGATCTTGAGGATGCCAAACTTGAATTTTCGAAGAAAACGAACAAATATGAAACATATTTTGAAAAACTTGAAAAGTCAAACGTTGTTCTTGAACGAAAATTGGATCAAAAAGTTCTAGATTCTAAAGCTGAAAAGGATAATCTTTTGAAACAAATTAAGTTACTAGAATCTGAATTGGCATCCCAAGATTACTTGCTCAAAGAGAATGAGACTTTAAAGGATTAGGTTCAAGAAAAGGTTTTTGCTATAGCTGCTCTGGGAAATGAATTAAGGAAAACTAAAGGAATTAGTGTGGACACTAAGCTTGAAAAGCCATCAATCTTGGGGAAACCGCCTACAAATCAATTCGTTAGACAACCGACTGCATTTAGATCCGAGCGACCACAATCCTCGAGACCGCGGTTTGCCTCCCAAGTTGATATGGCTAATATTTCTAGAACAGTCACTCCACCAACTAGGGCCAATGTGACTAAAACAGCTTTTGCAAGACCTAATCACATGACTGCATCTAGCCTCCCTAGACATAGTCCAAAGAACACGTCTCGAACTAGTTCAAATGACGTTCGCCATAAATTTTGTCTAAGGGAAACTATTCAAAAGACACAAGTAAGAGATAGGAATTTTAAACCTAGTCTGATGTCTTCTAGATTACCTAACACTGCTAACCGTCGCATGTCATATCCTAGGAGCAACAATCAATTATCTAGGAATTCTAGATCTTACTTAGACATCAAATATGCTACTTGTAAAACATGTAGGAAATGTGTATTTAAAGCCAATCATGATTCTTGTGTCAAGAAATTACTTAATGAGGTGAACTCCCGTGCTAGACTTAAATCCCAGTGGGTAGCTAAAATCAAACCCATAGGTAAAATGTGGCGCCCCACTGGTATAACTTTCACTCTTATAGGAAACGAGTGCCCTTTAACTAGGATAGTCTCTGATTCTACTAAGACTACTAGGGAGGAAATTAAAAAGGATGATACATCACTTAAGCCTGAACTTAAGGTTTTCTATAAAAGGAAACGTTTGCCAGCTAAGACAAGTGAATCATCTCCTCAGGTCACCACTGGCATAAGTAAGGCCAACTGTGAACCCCCACATGGTTCTAAAATAGATATCGCTAACCCACATAAAGGCATCCAACTTTCTAATGAGAATGCAGGTACCAAACTTAACGCTCAACAAGAACACAACGTTCCAATCGTTGTATACCACTCAATTAAGGACACTCTCATAGTTTGGTTGCTGAAGAAGTTGATATCTAAGAAACAAGTGTCTCAGGGGATTTGCAGTTAAGCTTACAATGTAAAGGCTTATATACAAATAACAGTCTATGACCCGTTCATCAAAGAAAGGAAAGTTTATTGTCGATGATAAACTTATCCTCACAAATGAGAAATTAAATTTTCTCGGACACGAGCTTACACTAAAACCATTCAAAAGTTTTAAGCTCGTGAAAATGGCTCCTCGTTAAATGATAGACGATGACCCGGACTTCAAAGAAAGGGAAGTTTATCTCGTCAACGATAACTTACCCTCAAAACGAGAAATTAATTTTTCTCGGACACGAGCTTACATTAAAACCATTCAAAGGTTTTAAGCTCGTGTATATGGCTTACATTTAAATCACAGTACGTGACCCGAACTTCAGAGAAAGGGAAGTTTATCTACGCAACGATAACTTACCCTCAAAACGAGAAATTAAGTTTTCTCGGACACGAGCTTATCCTAAAACCATTCAAAGGTTTTAAGCTCGTGTGTAAGGCTCATCATTAAATATCAGATGATGACCCGATCTTCAAATAAAGGAAAGTTTATCGCCGATGGTAAACTTATCCTCATTAACGAGAAATTAATTTTTCTTGGGCATGAGCTTATATTAAAAACATTCCAAGTTTTTAAGATTATGCACAATGGTTTGCAGTCACATGTCAGATTGTAACCCGCGATTCTAAGAAAGGAAAGTTTATCGCCGATGATAATCTTATCCTTATTAACGAGAAATTAAATTTTTCTCGGACACGAGCTTACATTAAAACTATTCAAAAGTTTTTGAAGCTCGTGTAAATGACGTATAATTATATTTCAGATTATGCCCCGGACCTCAAAGAAAGGAAAGTTTATCGCCGATGATAAACTTATCCTTACAACGAGAAATTAATTTTTCCCGGGCATGAGCTTATATTAAAAACGTTCGAACTTTTTTAAGCTCATGCACTATGACTTACAGTTAAATATCATATTGTAACTCGGACTTCAACTTTAGGAAAGCTTATCTTTAAAGATAGCTTATCCTCGTAACGTGAAATTAAATTCTCTCGGTCATGAGCTTGTATTAAAACATTCCAAGTTTTAAGCTCATAAAGTAAAGTGTATGTTTGAAATAAGAGAACTTTTCTTCTTAGCGAGAAATTCATCTTTCTCGGTCATGAGCTTTACGTTAAAACATTCAAAGTTTTTCAAGCTCATGAAAACGAATTCTAAGTAAATGTAAACTTAGGACTCGTTCTTCAGTTAAAAGGAAAGTTTATCGCCGATGGCAACTTATCCTTAACAACGGGAAAGTTACAACTTCTCGGACTTGAGCTCGTTTTGTAAGATATTCAACATCTTAAGCTCAAGTAATTGGTTTTCAAAACTTTGAACACAATTTTTCGAGAATTTCTCATAAGGTTTTTCTAAATCTTTCAAAATTGTGTGTTCAAAAATGTTTTGATAAAAAGAACATGTCTTCTACAATCGATAATATTTACGAACCTAGAAATGTCGTTCAATAATGACACGGTGTTGTAAATAAAGTTTGAGCAGAAGTTTAAATGATTTAAAACATGTTCAAAATGGTTTGCTATTATTTCAGATAGTAACCCGCTTTTTCATATTCGAGTCAAGCATTTCACCAGAAAGCTTTGACTCAACAACGAGAATTAATTTTCTCGGGCATGGTTTACTTTATAACCATGTAAGGGATTGTGTTTACATAATAACACAATCTAACACGAATATATGTATGTGTCAGTGCATTTATTTGTTACAAAAAGAGAAATCTTGTTTTTATGAAGTTATCATCTCCACCAATCATAGCAATTTACAATTGATATCTACATACTCGACGATGCGACTACTCAAACGACGACTACAGCTCTTTTAATAGAACACGGGTCAACAATTGAGGGGGAGGAATTGTCCAGCATTCAGAATCTTTGATGCCGAAAGTGCCAATTTCACATATTGGTGTCAAGACAACGATATTAATCGTACACATGGTGTCAAGAGATAACTTCAGAAGTGACGAGGCGACCAACATTCGTGAACAAGAACCATGTGATTCTATCATATGATGTTCTCCATCATTCAGGTCCAACCTCGTACATTGCTAATCTTGTGAATACATTATCATGTATGATGTTTGCACGTGATAACTACCTTACGCTTGTGTTTAAAAGGTATTTAATTTACGTTTCAAGTACACCCTCATTAATTTGAGGGGGAGCTTGTGAAAATCATGAAGATAATTGGTTTTACATTTTTCTTCCGAAATTTTCTTAAAGTGCTATTAAATCAATTGATATTAAAAACATCAATTGGGTTAATATTTTTAATATGGGGGAGAAAATATGATTTAATATTGAGATCAATAATGGTTTGAATTAATGTGTTGGCTCATCCCGACATGTGCGAAGTGTTTTCGAATATCGTGGCATATGTTAAGGGGAGAAAAATGTATTTGGATATCAAAAGGGATTTCATAGTGACATACACTTACCTAAAACATCTCTATTCACGACGGTGAAGATTGTGGTGACATAAGGATGGTAGGATAGGTTAAAGTCGAATGATTCTTCTAGAACCGAAGGAATCTTCCCAATGATATTCCATAGATAGAAATAGAAGTCCTTAGGAAAGATGGAGAAAGATTGTGAACGTAGCTGAATGCCGACCAAGTACTTAAGTTAGCATTGGAACAATCACAACAAGGTGCTAGTTATGACGTATTGGTAAGAATTGAAGGGGTTGAAGAATGAAAAAGAATTGTAAAGGTAAAGGGTGTAAAGAAAGAAGCCCTCCTTATAACCTTAGGCATAAAACGGGTCAATACATATGCTATTGAGATCATTTTTAATGATTCTTGATATTGAAGACAGACATCATGGACCCAGTGATGCAATGCACAACCCATCCTAGCTAACTCAGATATCTCTTAAAAGATATTTGTTTTAATCACACGGAGACAACGCATTATCTATTGATTTATTCACTCCGAATAAATTGGTATTGAAATGGTGGCACTCCTCTCCAGCCTCCGATCACTAAAATACAAAATGCACGATCGAGTCTAGAGCCATTTGAGATCATCAAATATCTTATTAGGACACACTTTCATAATTCCTTGCTTCTTCACACACTGTGAAAAGTAAGAAAGATCTTAAGAGTCCTACGTAAAATCTTCATGATCTTGCCTGAACATCTGAGTAATACGGAAGTATTTATAATGAAAATGGAAATCCTTCTTGAGCGAATATCAAAAAGCTCATGGTAGGTGACTTGTGTGATTCTTTATGAATCCAGCTTGTGATAACTGGAAAGCAACAGTGGTTTAATTCTTAACTGAATTTAAACACGTTCCAGGCCTCTACGCAATATGTTAGTGATCTTGCCAGAACACTCAGAGTGATACCTTAGTGTTCACAGTGATGAGTGGAAATCCTTCTAGTGTTAACCTCAAACAACACTTGGTAGGTAACTTGCAAGATTCTATACGAATCAAGCTCGTGACAACTGGAAAGCAACGATGGTGCGGTTCTTAATTGAACTTCACTTGTTCCAGGAACATGAATTGATGGCTTCAAATCATGCGGATATTATTATCCAAATGATTCACTCTTTATGTTCGTAGTCAGCTTTGGACGGTCGAATAAAGAGAACGGGTTTACCCGTGAAATCTTGTCAAGGAGGTTCTTAATTGAAACTACCTGCCACAAGTATGATATTTTATATCGTCCAACAGTCTTCACCAACCGGAGGTAAAATGCTACCAAATTAGAATGAAATGTTCAAGGCCATTTCATCCGTGTATATGTTTTTTTGCTAACTATCTTATGCAGCTTAACAAGAAGGTGGCATTACGGTGTACAATCTAGAAGAATTCGTCAACATATGCTTATGCTTTCTGCACTTACTACTTCAACAAATTCAAGAAAGCCTAAAAGTCAAGTCTTCCGTTGTATCAAACTCTGAAACTTTCAAGAATTTATAAAGATATAAGTATGTGGAACATGAAGTCACGGGGAGGCGAATTTCACAAGTGATGAATGCACAAGGTCAAGGCAAGGAAACATGCTCAAGACTAAAGTCAAAGATCTCATCAGCATATTCACAAGAACAAGATCGAAGACTCAAGCATAGTATGCTAGGTTTAAGATTTTGTAAAATGGTGTGACCTCCCTTAGGGGGAGATTGTTGGAAATACGTTTTTTTCCAAAGAAAGTCTCGGTCACATCATTGTTACCATAGATCACGAGATATAGCCTATTTAGGACATTGTAACTTGGAGTGACCTCCCTTAGGGGGAGATTGTTGGAAATATGTTTTTACGTATTTAGGAAGGATCGGTCACTCCAACGATATATTCAAGTATTGGGCTCGTGATCCAATAGATAAACATATAGCCCATATAGCCCACATGTAGGGTGGGCTATATATACCCCCTCCTAGCATGTTAGGAGGGGTTGAGCACTTAGTTATTTGATTTCACTTCCATCATTCTCTCCATTCTCTCCTTTCTCTCTCTAGCTTTCTCTCTCTAGTTCTTTATCTTCTTCCTTTCTTTAGATAAATCAAACACTTGCACAATCCTAAGAAACTATGATTCTACAATCATCAATACCCGGAGGTATTGAGAGAATGTCGATTTCTTCCATAAATGTGTCATTATTCTCAACGGGAGTAATAGACGGGGGTAAAGAGTCGGTAATAGGAGTAGAATTCAACGTTTCAATTTTAGCAATAAAAAGATGAACTTTTAATAATTTGTTGCGAAGAATAACGTCTTCCACCTCATCTAAAAGACCAAGTTCATTGGTGAACTTCTCGTAAGTCGGGGAGAGAATAAATCATCATCGCCCTCATCTCCTAGATTAAATGGGGAAAATTGAGAAATTTCAAAAGTGAAATTCTCATAGCATGGAGAAAAATCATCATTAAGAGCGACCTCGTCCGTAAGCTCCGCAAAAGTTGGTTCATCAAAAACCTCATCAAATAATTTGTCAAGACCAAATTCACTAATCTCACTCGATGTATCACAATCCTTAGATATATTTGGGACATCAAGAGTATGAGTAGGAATCTCAGAAGATGGGTTGAGGTCAAAGATATTATCCTCGTCATCATAATAATAAAAGGGACGCACAGGAGGCGGAGAGGTATAATCACTAAGATTAGATACTTGCTCTTGTCGTTGTCGATGTTCCTCCTCCCATGTTTCTTTTAGTCGAATTACACCGTCATGAAGTTCCAAAAGAAGTGCTTGTGTTACGTCATTCGGATTCAAAGAAGGTTGATGATCGAGGGTGTATTGTGGGGGCTCAAAATTATGAAAACCGGAATTATAGCACGGATTTGGTTCATAATAATTCATCGGTTGACAATAAGAAGTATCGTGAGGGCTCCCACAATTGTTGCAACACGGGTATTGAGAAAAACCTGGTGCATTTTGCGGATACGGATCCTCATATATTGAAGAGGGTGAAATAGTGTCATTAGAGGTGAAAGATGAATTAAAGTATGAATTGATCGAATTGCACGATAGACAACGTCCAAATTCGTAATTAGGGATATCCATTCCACACCGTTCGCATGAACATCATTGACAGGATTGACTACCAGAAGATGGTCTTCCACACCCTACACAATCAACAAACGAATCCATTAAGAATTAAACACAATAGAGGATTAAGAGGAATATTTTTTGATGCAAAACTTGTGAAAAAATGCTTTTTATGATTTTTTGAAATTTTTAAGTTTTTTGGATTTTTTTTTTGAAAAATTTTTAGAAAATTTTTCAAATTTTTACAAGAAAAATAACGTTCAAAAGTGAACGGATCCAAAAATCCAACGCGTCTCTCACAAAAAACCGTTAATCTTCACGAAAAGAGCCGGCGGCGGCGCCATTTTAATATAGAGATTTTGGTTCTTTGAGATTTTGTCTAATTGATTCGAATTTTAATAACTAAGATTTAAAAGGTGAAATCGTCACGACTCGATTTGAATTGATCACGGTTAAAAGTGTGACTCAGTCGTTCTTGGTGTAAAAATAAAATGTCGTTGATTATCTATTTTAAAATAAAAATGAAAACTTTTAAAATTATAAGCTAAATATAAATACTTTAAAAATAAATGACAAAAGATTAAAACTTGATTAAAAGTAAATTTGAAAATAAACTAAGACCAAACAATTTAGAATTAAACTTAAATAAAAATGGCGGGAAAATAATTGCTTGAAAATAATTCGGGAAACTAAAACAAAACATAAGTCGGAATAAGAGAAAAACTAGACCTAATCCGGAATGTGAAAACTTGACCTAGTTCGGAATATAACAAAACTAACCTAAGTCGGAATATCAAATAAACATGTAATCCGGAATGTAAAGTTGTACACAATCCGGAATCCGTGCTAATTATAATCCGGAATCCAGGTTATCAAACAATTCGGGATCCTCAATATCCTTATCTGATATCCTTGTTGTGCACGCAATCCGAAATCCTTAACTACTAGGTAATTCGGAATGCTGTGCATTCCGGATTATAATCCGGAATAAGGGAATGGAACCTAGTTCGGAATCCGTGAAGTTGTATGTAATCCGGAATCCCTAGAAAGCACCTAATCCGGAATCAAGATCTATGAATAATCCGGAATCTGTATTCCTAAGCTAATTCGGAATGTGCTTGTTTGCATGTAGTTCGGAATACATGGAAACTAAGTCTAATTCGGATTATGAACTTTGCACATAAGTCGGAATAAGGGTTTTATAATCCGGATAAATGAAAATAAGCTAAAAACAAATAAGCACTTAACCAAAACTTTAACCAAACTAATTTTAAGAAAAAGCTAATAAGCCACAAATTAAAAACTTTAAAAACTCTAAATAATCAAAATATTAAAAATCAACTTTTAAAAGATTAAACTATTAAAAACACTTAATTAAAATAAGACAAACACACAATAAGCAATAAGCACAATAAGCTAAAACATCAAACACATCAAAACCATAAGAACAATCAAATAAGCACATCAATCAAACAAAGAACAAGATTAAACAAACTACATCATTAATCAAACCAAAACAATAAATTTAAAAACAAGAAAGGTAGAATGAGAATGATTATGAAAAGCTTGAAATTAAGATGAAGATTAAAGATTACAAGATTACAAGATTAAGATTGAAAAGCTTGAAAACTTGAAAGGAAGTTTAGAAAGAGAAAGTAATTCTCCTACTCCTACTCCTAAAACTAATCTATCTAATAATGAAAAACTAATAATACAAAATGATGGATTAAAAGACTATATATAGGATGAGGGGAAGGGTGTTGTTGCTTCCTTCTTTCACTTTGTCTTCTCGTCTTTTTAGTTAATCCGTCTTTCTCGACTTTGTCTCGGGATTTGTTGATGGATGAATTGAACTCGTCTTCTAATTTTCTCTTTTATTAGACTTGTCCTTCGACTTCGTTAAACTTCCGTCTTTGGTCTTTTTCTTCGATAAATCTTCAGAATAGGACTTTGACTTCCGTTCTTTTTGCACTCTTGATCTTTTGACTTCGTCTTTTGTCTTTTTCTTCGATAAAAGCCCGTGAAAGCCCGTGTTTTCTTCCTTTTTCATATTTTGGTCCTAAAACACAACAAAAACACAAACCACGCATAATTCCGACTTTTACGACATTAAATACACGTTTTGGCTTGGTTTTCATTATAATTAAGTGGTAAAAGGATAAGTGTTTTCACACTTATTAATGAGGTAACTTCACTGTTAAGAATTTTGGTTAGCAAGGGACACTTGAGGACAATTATGTCTATCTTGCTTAAGCAAGTGTGCATGATTGGACAGTGCTTGCCACCCTATAGTCATTTTCAGTCTAAGAGTTATCTTCACTAAGGTAAACTACTTTGTTAAGGTCCTTTTTATTTTTAATTACTTTTATTTTTGGACGCTGACATTTTTCTTTCCAAACGCTGATAAGACTAATTTGAACGCTGACATGGCAAATTTCCAACGCTGACAAGAATATATCCGTTAGACGCTGATGTTTAATTTTTTACCGTTGACAAACATTGGGTCCTACCCAGTTGTTATTTTTGATGAAAATATGGGCCGTAATTTTAGGAGTTGGTAACTTTTAATTAATGTATGAGATAAGTTATATATTTTTCAAGATTTTCATGATTACTTTTTGAATATAACTGCCTCATATTTTAACCAATCGTATGTTTTCACCTCTCCTATAAATTTGGCTAATTTCTTTCAACAGGGTAACTACTATTTCTTGTCTAACTAAAATATCTCAAACCCTCATATCTTCATAACTTTTATTTCACAGTTTTCTAGCATCAATCTTCATGGCACCAAAGTCTAAACCTGCTCAATTGGAATTGGGGTTCAGAAGCCAACACAATATGGTGGCTTACTTGGAAGCTGATAATACTCTGTTTCACCAATACACTCAGATGATTGGGTATTTGAATGCCTCTCCTTTAAGGTATGTGAAACTGAGATTTTGCAATCCTATTTTTATATCTATTATCGTTCCTCGACTCGACTCGAATTTGATTTCCAATAATCGTATCGACTTAACTTGTTTTTGGTAAAATAAAACTTTTTGGAAATTTTAATCTAATTAAAAACTATTTAATTAAAAGAAAACTATTTAATTAACTAATTTAAAACTTAAATAAATTTGAAAACTAATTTAAACTAATTAAAAATATAAAACTATTTAAAACTTAAACAAAATTAACTTTTACATCTAATAAATTTAAAACTAAAACTTAATTGAAATCTATTTTTGTAAGTAAAACTTAAACTAATGTAAAAAAGAAACTATTTTTAAAAATAAAACTTTAATTGAAAACTAATTATTTTAACTAAAGACTTTTAAATAAAAAAACTATTTTTTAAATAAAAGTAATTTTAAATCTAATTTAAAGTTGATAAAAGTAAATAAAGTAAAAAAAAAATTTATCTTTTTATTTTTATTTTTAAAACTGATTAAAGATAATAATTAAGTAAAACTTTTAATTAAAATTTAAATAAAACTAAAAACATTGTATTAAACTAGATAAATAAAAACTGTCAGGTATTAAAGGTCCTATATTAATTAAGAAAACTAGGTAATAACACAAAAAGGGATGCAGATGAGTTGGTTGGGGCGTTTGGCAGTGATGCGAAAGGTCAGGGGTTCGAGACCCTGGCCAAACGTTTTTTAGCTATTTAATTTTTTTTTAAAGCTTTTTGGACAATCAAACTCACAGACCAATTGAGTCTGTGAATACCATAAGACAGCAAATAAGCAGATATGAAACTAAAAAGTAGATTAAGCTAAAAAGCATATGACAGTAAACCAAAATAAGCTAATATAGTTCTAGCTGATACGCAAAAATAAGCTAACAATCGAAATCATAAACGCAGAAAAGCAATTAACAAACTGAATAACTATCCTATATGAAACTAATAAGCAAAAGAACTTAAAACATAAGCATTTATTATACCTTAATAAGCAGACTCAAATAAGCTAAAATTCAAACTAAGACTAAAAGTAAAACAATAAGCCAAACAGATCTAAACTCAGATATAAAACAAGCTGATACAACTTAAACAAATAAAACAAAAACAAATCTAAACAATTATAAATCAAACACAATCACTTATCAAAATAAACACTTCCAAACGAGCAATCTAGAAAAGCATAAGCAGACAAACAATAAACCTAGCAGATTCAAACATACTGCTACCTATATTAAACTATCAGATTCAATAAATTCGAAATGCAAAACAAATAGCAAATTCAAATGAACATCAAAACAAAATTAAGCAGATTAACTAATCATCAAATAACTCAAACATTAAACTAAACTTAACAAAAAATTAAAAAGAGACGAGAACCTTTTGTCGAATCCGTTGGGCCGAAGGTGGGTGCTGAACCCCCTTTTGTCACTGAATCAAACAAACACCATCTTTGAACCATCATTATCACCATCAGCTTCTCGAATCCCATATAAGCTCTCGAACAGTATTATTTTATTTTTATTTTTTTATTATTTTTTTTATAATAATAATAACGAGAACAGTAACATAAACTAATTTAAAGATTAAGATTAATTGAGATTTGTAAGAAATTTAAATTAGACGAAAAATAAAATAAACTCAACTTTTCATTAATTATATAAAAAAGTACAAGTGACTGGAAATTAAAAATTACAATAACCTATATCTAATTTTCAGAAAATTAAATCTAATTTAATCTACTCCTAAGAAAACAGTAAATAAAATAAAAAAATGGACTCCTCATTACATGTTGTAGGAGTGGGTTTTTATAGGAAAACCCTAAATCCTTGGTGATCACGTCTTCAAATCCTGGCCGCATCTTCTACTTTTCTCTTTCATCTACGGCTGTGATAGGTGTTTGGTTAATTGGATTGCCAGAGTGGATTGTGCTTCTTCTCAACCAATAACAAGAGAGAGATAGGCCACGTCAGATGAGGAGATGAGGACCACTTTGTTGGATCGTCCGAAAATTATGGGGATTTAATCCTAATCCGTGTGAATCACACGAATTGGGTAAAACCCCCAATTTTGATGGGTAAAATTGGTGTATTGGGAGATTAGGGTTTGGTAAAGTTATGGTGGGTGTCTGCGTATTTTTGGGGAGAGAAAATAGTGATGGTGGGTTTTTCTTATCTAGGTTGTATCGACAAGTAAAATAGGGGTGGGTAAAATTAAAAACCGTTTTATTATTTTAGGGGTTGGGAGAGTTTACACGTGGGTGAGGTTATGTTTGTGTGGGGGTGAGGTGCAGGGAAAAAATGTGGGGAGTGTGGGAATAAAACAAACCGTGAAGTAGGGCTGGGTGAATACACGTATGAGGTGAGTTGACCAAGTATTGACCATATCTTGTTTATTACCCGTCCCATTTAAATGTGAAATGGGCTTTGGCCCACTTTTGTCAAACAACTCCCGTAATTCATAAGCCAATGGGCCATATTGGGCTTTTGGTTAAATATGAAGTTAATATACCATAAATGGGCCTTTAAAACCCATTTAGCTAATGTGGGACCCACAAAGCTCGAATATCTTCAAAAAGTTGAAATTCATTAAAAACGAACTTGATTTCGGCTTCCTTGATTGTTTCTTCAAAATCGTGTCGATTTTGCCGGGTTTCGTGATCTTTGGCACACTTTTGATCTTTTGACTTTGTCTTCGTCTCTTTTTGGACTTTTCTTCAACATTTGACAGTGAAATCCCGTGTTTTCTCTTCTTTTGATCATTTGTACCTATTTTAACACAAGAACACAAAACCACGCGTAATTCCGACTTTTATGATATAAAACACATGATCCGGTCTTGTTTTTCCTTGATTTTAGTGGCAAAAGGATAAGTGTTTTCACACTTATTAAATCCCCTACACTTGACCATTGCAATGACCCCACGCAATGCATAGTTTTAAAGCATATAGTTACATTTTTCTCATAACTAATCCATCATGGCCTTTATTAAGATATACTAATACTACTACGATGAAGAGATGAAAATATGAAAGGAGACAAAAGTTTTAACAATTTATTAACTTGGAAATTATTTGATGGAAGAAACTCGTAAAGAAATCTAAGACTTAGATTAGGGCTTTGGTGTCATGAATATTAATCACCCTCAAGTTTCACGTTCCCCATACCAAGCTTAAAAACGAGATCATTGTTTACCATAAGTTAGCATAACTAACACCTACTCATGTGGTTTAATTAATCACTTAGTCCCCCTTATTCCTACGGTGTATCTCTTGTATTTTATTTTTGTCTTGAATGATCACGAGGATGCATTTTTGACTTATTTCGATAATTTATTAAGGCCAAAAATAAAGTAGGACGATTTAATCAATAGTTAGCTAAAGGACAAAATCTTTTAAAATTGCTTCTCGAAACCTCATAAAGTTCATATCTTGGCATAACTCGTTTCACGATTTGAGACCTTTCTCGGACCGATATTTGGCTTGTACTTCAAACTTCAAATCTTGAGAGACGATCTTGAAATTATGGTCTTCTCTTCATTTTGGTATACATCTTCATTAGGAGTGAAAGATGCTTCAAACGTTGACCACGACTTCTTCATTTATCCTCTTCTTTATTTAGGATTTTGATATACAACGATCCGCCTCCTTTTCGGACTTGGATCTATTTATCCTCATACCTTGTTAGGGTCTTTTTGGATAGACTTCTCCATGATCTTTAGGGGAGTAATTGCTTCTCGTCGTGTGTCTTGATCCATCATATTGATTTGGATTAATGATCTTCACAATCTCTTAGGATCTTTAGCAAAAAAAGTGAATCCTCATGCCTTGTGAGGGCCTTTTTGGACTC
This sequence comes from Glebionis coronaria, assembly GCA_025667525.1. Lineage (NCBI taxonomy): Eukaryota > Viridiplantae > Streptophyta > Magnoliopsida > Asterales > Asteraceae > Glebionis > Glebionis coronaria. Next base: position 439,456,735 of record CM046882.1, on the reverse strand, counting down.
GGGTATCCTCATGCCTTGTTAGGGCCTTTTTGGATAAGCCAATATTCGCGTCCCGCTTTAATAAGTTATGCCTTGGCTATGAACTCTAATTAATACCGAGCAACTTTTAAACGATCTTGTGTTAGAAGCTAAGTAACTTTTCAAATCGTACAACCTTATTTATTGCAAATATATTTATTAACAAGCGATAGGAGAAAAAGCTCATAACTAACTCACATAAGTTAATGAAAGAATACCAAACTTATAATTAACTCTATCATCTCTCGTTCTCCACAATTTAAAATCTCAAGGAATGAGACTCGTGGATGCTTAGCCTAATAAACCAATTAAGGTCCATATGGTTAAGGATACTAGCTAGAGTAAACTTGGATAAGTAAACTCGGGTTGAGTCAAAATATTCACGAAGGGCCTAATATATCAAAGATATCAAAACTTGTTAAAACCATTTTATTTAATTATTTATTTTTGACTTTATTCTTGAAATGGAAATTATAAATACGATGCGATGACAAAAGGAAAATAAATGAAAATACTACTAGGCCAAAATAGATCAAAAATTTGAAAAACGTTGAAATTTTTTTTTTTAAAATTTCCGGCAAAATGGGGTCAAATTCATGGAAAAGCCCACTAAAATTTCGATAGAAATCCTCCCTACACTTAATATAAACATTGTCCTCAATGTTTAAGCATGTGGGAGAATAAACTCCCATACACTTAGGACATTGAGTACGTTGTTTAAAATCGAGCTAAGGAAAGGACAACTAAAGTGATAACATTTATTTGTCTTATTTATATACAAGATGGAATCACAATAGCAAAAACTTATCGAAGGAACCGGGTACACGGGAACGCGGGTCTCGTCAAAAGTACCAAAAGTGGATCATTAAAGCTCATGTCCCTGCACAATCACAACACACAAAACAAAAAACCTACACGGCTCCCCCTACACTTATTGGTGAAAATAGATAAAAGATAGATCATCGGGTTGCCTCCCGAGAAGCGCTTGTTTTTGTTAACCGAGTCACAAGCCTGACTCGACCCCGAATTAAATTGTCCATGGGGAAGCCTCGAATGTAATACCGGGATCAAAAATCTTATCCTCGGTCCCGGAGGAACATAATAAATGAGAGGCAGGAGGATAAGTCATAAAAGGTAAAAAGGTCCTCTCAACATATGTGAAATATGTGAGGTCGTGATCCACGGGAGGTGGGGTGGGTAAAGGAGACAAATTGTCATCCCCCAAAGACAATGGATGGTCACTATTCGGCAAAGCCGTAAAGGTATCAATCATAGAATGGTCAATGTCACCTCCCGGGTCAAAGCATTCCTCCTCATGAACGTGAATCTCTTCGATTTATTCATCATAGATAGGCTCGTCAAACAAAGGTTTGTCGTTCCCCTCATTGAGGATTTTAGAAATTCTCTCGAAGAGATCATGATCAAGTACGAAACCATCATTCATTTGTGGGATTTGTTGATAAGTTAAATCCTCACGAATGTGGTAAACGTAATTCTCATTAGAGGAGTATTGATTAGGTAACTCCTCGAGAATTGGATGATAATCGATGGTAGAATCAAAAGTAATGGGAGAAGAGGCAAATGTGAATTTATCAAAATCCGAGTTTTCAAAATCAATATCAATATCAAGTTTTAAAACACCATTTGCCTTCGCATCAATACCATGATCACAATTAAGCTCATGCGAGAAATCCAATAACACGGGATCATAAAAAGCATCGTCGTAATGGAATTTCTCAATACTCGGGGTATAAAAGTCATCGCTAAGGAGTAAAGAAGCCGACAAAATCATTAGTATCATGGTTTTCAAAAGTCGGTCTTGGTAAAATAGGAGAATCATCCTCATCCGATCCCGAGGAATAATTAAAAATGTAGTCGGAATCACAAGATAACTCATCCCTATCTACAAACTCCTTAGGTGTAGGACAACTTATGGGTTCTTCTTCTATGCACTCACACTCCTCAAAAATTGGTTTCTCAAAACATGTCTCGCTAAGAGGATTTGAAGAAAGCATAAAGTCATTTGTAGGAGTAGGTGAAGGAGTCATAAAAGAAATGGGGTCATCAACGGGTAATGTAGGCTCAAGAATAATCTCGAGAATTTCGTCAATAGGAGAGCTAATTGTATCAGTGGGTGTCAACACCGGAGGGTGAGTAAAACTCATGATAATATCTGGGCCTTGTCTCTCCTTTATTGGCGGAGAGATGGAAGGATCCACAGTGGGAACATCACTACTAGTAGTGGTGTTAGCCTTAATATCAACTCTCAAAGACGACTCAATATCACATTGAGCTTGATAGGTTTCTAAAATGAGCATGAATTTCCTATCGGTTTCCTCTTGCATTTCTCTTAAGAATCTATCATGTTCCTCAAGTTTATTAAGAACTAAATCCATTTGAGGTTGTGAAATACTCCCTTGATTATAGTATTGAAAATTGCATTCATTTGGAAAACCTTCATTATTTGAAAACCCTTGATTTTGAAATTCCCCATAAAACCGTTGATCATATTGTGGTGGGTCACTAGTCGTAGGAAAACTAGGGGAGCCAAAATAAGTATTAGTATCATAACACATACTTTCCTCATTATTATAAACCTCCTCATAAGTTTTGTCACAATTAAAATAAGCATGAGGCCCACCACAAGTCGTACACTCCTCGGACATAATCTTATAACGCTCTTCTTGCAATATTTCCCAAATCGGACGATTATCCATAGTAGTGTCGAAAGAAACCGAAATAACAATAATTATTATGCTACGTAATATATTATAATAAAAGAAAAATCTTTTTGTATTTTTTAGAAAAATATATATTCACAATAAAAACGAAAGAAAGCAAACTAAGAAATAACACTAATACGTAATATTTTTGGTGTAATACTTTTAGGAAAAAGTATTACTTTTTGTATTTTTTTAGTTTTTTTTTTGGTGCAAATCTTAGGAAAGAATTTGCTTTTGTGATTTTTTAATTTTTTTTTGTATTTTTAAGTTTTTAATTTTTTTTTGTATTTTTTGATTTTGTGTGCAAGAAAATTAACGTTCAAAGCGAACGGATCCCAAAATCCAAACGTCTTCACGAAAAATCGTCAATCGTACGAGCAAAGCGGCAGCGGCGCCATTTAAAACTGAGATTTTGCAATCCTATTTTTTATATCTATTATCGTTCCTCGACTCGACTCGAATTTGATTTCCAATAATCGTATCGACTTAACTTGTTTTTGGTAAAATAAAACTTTTTGGAAATTTTAATCTAATTAAAAAATATTTAATTAAAAGAAAACTATTTAATTAACTAATTTAAAACTTAAATAAATTTGAAAACTAATTTAAACTAATTAAAAATATAAAACTATTTAAAACTTAAACAAAATTAACTTTTACATCTAATAAATTTAAAACTAAAACTTAATTGAAATCTATTTTTTTAAATACAACTTAAACTAATGTAAAAAAAACTATTTTTTAAAATAAAACTTAATTGAAAACTAATTATTTTAACTAAAGACTTATAAATAAAAAAACTATTTTTTAAATAAAAGTAATTTTAAATCTAATTTAAAATTGATAAAAGTAAATAAAATAAAAATATTTTTTTTTATCTTTTTATTTTTATTTTTAAAACTGATTAAAGATAATAATTAAGTAAAACTTTTAATTAAAATTTAAATAAAACTAAAAACATTGTATTAAAACTAGATAAATAAAAACTGCCAGGTATTAAAGGTCCTATATTAATTAAGAAAACTAGGTAATAACACAAAAAGGGATGCAGATGAGTTGGTTGGGGCGTTTGGCAGTGATGCGAAAGGTCAGGGGTTCGAGACCCTGGCCAGACGTTTTTTAGCTATTTAAATTTTTATTTTTTTTAAAGCTTTTTGGACAATCAAACTCACAGACCAATTGAGTCTGTGAATACCATAAGACAGCAAATAAGCAGATATGAAACTAAAAAGTAGATTAAGCTAAAAAGCATATGACAGTAAACCAAAATAAGCTAATATAGTTCTAGCTGATACGCAAAAATAAGCTAACAATCGAAATCATAAACGCAGAAAAGCAATTAACAAAGTGAATAACTATCCTATATGAAACTAATAAGCAAAAGAACTTAAAAACATAAGCATTTATTATACCTTAATAAGCAGACTCAAATAAGCTAAAATTCAAACTAAGACTAAAAGTAAAACAATAAGCCAAACAGATCCAAACTCAGATATAAAACAAGTTGATACAACTTAAACAAATAAAACAAAAACAAATCTAAACAATTATAAATCAAACACAATCACTTATCAAAATAAACACTTCCAAACGAGCAATCTAGAAAAGCATAAGCAGACAAACAATAAACCTAGCAGATTCAAACATACTGCTACATATATTAAACTATCAGATTCAATAAATTCGAAATGCAAAACAAATAGCAAATTCAAACGAACATCAAAACAAAATTAAGCAGATTAACTAATCATCAAATAACTCAAACATTAAACTAAACTTAACAAAAAATTAAAAAGATACGAGAACCTTTTGTCGAATCCGTTGGGCCGAAGGTGGGTGCTGAACCCCCTTTTGTCACTGAATCAAACAAACACCATCTTCGAACCATCATTATCACCATCAGCTTCTCAAATCCCATATATGCTCCCGAACAGTATTATTTTATTTTTATTTTTTTTATTATTTTTTTTATAATAATAATAACGAGAACAGTAACATAAACTAATTTAAAGATTAAGATTAATTGAGATTTGCAAGAAATTTAAATTAGACGAAAAATAAAATAAACTCAACTTTTCATTAATTATATAAAAAAAGTACAAGTGACTGGAAATTAAAAATTACAATAACCTATATCTAATTTTCAGAAAATTAAATCTAATTTAATCTACTCCTAAGAAAACAGTAAATAAAATAAAAAAAAGGACTCCTCATTACATGTTGTAGGAGTGGGGTTTTATAGGAAAACCCTAACTCCTTGGTGATCACTTCTTCAAATCCTGGCCGCATCTTCTACTTTTCTCTTTCATCTTTCTTCATCTACGGCTGTGATAGGTGTTTGGTTAATTGGATTGCCAGAGTGGATTGTGCTTCTTCTCAACCAATAACAAGAGACAGATAGGCCACGTCGGATGAGGAGATGAGGACCACTTTGTTGGATCGTCCGAAAATTATGGGGATTTAATCCCAATCCGTGTGAATCACACGAATTGGGTAAAACCCCCAATTTTTGATGAGTAAAATTGGTGTATTGGGAGATTAGGGTTTGGTAAAGTTATGGTGGGTGTCTGCGTATTTTTGGGGAGAGAAAATAGTGATGGTGGGTTTTTCTTATCTAGGTTGTATCGACAAGTAAAATGGGGGTGGGTAAAATTAAAAACCGTTTTATTATTTTGGGGGTTGGGAGAGTTTACACATGGGTGAGGTTATGTTTGTGTGGGGGTGAGGTGCAGGGAAAAAAATGTGGGGAGTGTGGGAATAAAACAAACCGTGAAGTGGGGCTGGTTGAATACACGTATGAGGTGAGTTGACCAAGTATTGACCATATCTTGTTTATTACCCGTCCCATTTAAATGTGAAATGGGCTTTGGCCCACTTTTGTCAAACACCCGTAATTCATAAGCCAATGGGCCATATTGGGCTTTTGGTTAAATATGAAGTTAATATACCATAAATGGGCCTTTAAAACCCATTTAGCTAATGTGGGACCCACAAAGCTCGAATATCTTCAAAAAGTTGAAATTCATTAAAAACGAACTTGATTTCGGCTTCCTTGATTGTTTCTTCAAAGTCGTGTCGATTTTACCGGGTTTCGTGATCTTTGGCACACTTTTGATCTTTTGACTTTGTCTTCGTCTCTTTTTGGACTTTTCTTCAACATTTGACCGTGAAATCCCGTGTTTTCTCTTCTTTTGATCATTTGTACCTATTTTAACACAAGAACACAAAACCACGCGTAATTCCGACTTTTATGATATAAAACACATGATTCGGTCTTGTTTTTCCTTGATTTTAGTGGCAAAAGGATAAGTGTTTTCACACTTATTAGTATACACTTTCACATACTCCTCTTGTCCCTATCACACACATTAAACAGTGTTGAAACACTGTTAGTTCCTCAACAGTTAATGGAGTGATTACATTGACTGCTACAGTTCGTGAGGTTCTATGGGTGGTTACTGAAGCTTTGGTTCGCCAAGCTTTGCATCTTGATGATGCTAATGGTATAACCACCCTTCCCCTCACAGAACTAGAGTTAGGACTTCGAGCTTTGGGTTATAATTTTCCCCCAGTGGGCCATTTAAATAAGTATACCAAACAACAATTTCCCCTAGCTTGGAAGTTACTTATGCATGTCATTCTTCAATGTTTGAGTCCCAAATTCTCCTCACACAATGAAATCAGCCGTTCTATTGGGAGTGCCATTGTGTGTATTGAAACTGGGCAAAACTAAATTTTTCAAAAATGATTTTTGATGGCATGTGTCACAATAAGGGTAACAAGATGAATCTTGTTTACCCTAGGTTTTTACAAATGGTTTTTGACATACAAGGATACTACAATAGGGATCATGACAATTTTTATACGATCCTTGTTCAAAAGAAAATAGTTTTTGGTAATATGAATACAGAACCATAAAGAGACTTACCACTCACCCCAGCCATGCTTGCTGTCATTGAGGCAGCAGCAAACCCTCAACATCAACCACAACCTCAACCAGACCCATTACCAGAACACCCCCATCACCTCAGCATATGGATATTGACCCTCAACCATCAGGCGCTGACACTCAAAATGTGCGCGCTGACACATCTAATCCAAACGCTGACACCATTTTACCACAAATCCAAACACCCCCTCACACCCACACAGACCCTCAAACTACTTCCTCTTCTTCACAACCCGATTATAGGTTGGAAAAACGCCAAAGGACTGCTGGAGTGTTCTCCTCTGGTGGTCCTATCCATGTAGCAGAGAGAACCACCACCACAAGTGTGGTTGGTGACATGGGTGGGGATAGGACTATTGGCTCTAGCTTAGAAGCAGGCCAAGGCAGTCCTAACATCATTAAGACCCCATCCATGCCCAATGAATCTCTTTTAGGAGGTCAAATTCCCATTATAGAGGAGGGCAGATTAGAACCTTATATCCTTTTGGAATTGACGGTGGTTTGCATTAGCTTGCAAAAGCAAAATGCAGACCTTGTGCAAGTTGTCACAGGTCAAGGCCTTGAACTCAAGCAATTGAGGGAGAGTTTAGTTGTTTCGGAGGATGCCAATACTAGGAGAAGGCAGGAAAGAGTCCTTTCATCGGGAGAGGATTCTTACAAAGGGGAGGAAGATGCACCAACATAGCCATTCAATTTGAGTGACAAGGGCTCACAGGAAGAAGAAGGTGGTTCTTTTGGTAGTAAACAGGTGGAGATTGCTGAAACCTTGACCAGTTTGAAGGAGAATCTTGTTCTTGATGTTTCATTGCTCACTCCAAAGAAGTTGTCCTTTTTAGAGATGATGGAACAAGCTACAAAGTCAGCCGCTGACATTCAGAGTTTAAGCGCTAACAAGAGCAAAGCAAGCGCTGACAGACCCACAGGTATGATTGGTGTATCCCAACCACTAGTTATCATTAGGGATGTAGCTACACAGGTGCCAACAACTACTTTACCAGCTATTGGAGCACAAGACAAGGGTAAAGCAATTTTAGTTGAAGTTGAGGTACCAAAGAATGCAGCCCAGGTACATTTTGATCATGCTTTGGCTGCTCAATTACAAGAACAGGAGGGCTACCATAGAGAAAGCTAAGGATGGTAGTGATGGTAATGAGAGCTCAGATTCTAGTGTGATGATTCTAGAAGATCCAGAGAGATTGGAGTATGGGGAAGATGACTTAGCCAAGGAGAGGCTAAGAGAATTAAAGATGAAGGTAGACTTTGACATGCCAGAAGTAAGGGAAATGTATTTTGCATGGGAGACTAAGGTTGAAGAGAACCCAGATATGTCTATAACTGGACAAATTTGGGGTTTGGAGATATTGCTGAGAGTTCAGGAATATTGCAAGGTAATTTTGAAGCACAAGGCTAGCAAGGTGCTTTCTGAACTCAAGAGGGATAGAAGGGAGTTGTAATTTATGTTGCTTAGGTGTCATCAAGGTGGATGGACCTATGATAGATTAAGGAGGCTCTCTTTTGATGAATTAGAACATAATGCTTATCCAATTTGGGTAAGAATTTGTGAGGATAATACTATGAGGCTTCTTTCAGCTGAAAGGAGAGAAGAGATTGAAGAGAATATGCAGATCCAGAGGGCTTCTATTGCACCAAGACCAGTGAAGAAGGGAGTTCCCATTGAATTCCTAGTTTTTGATCAGTTGAATCCTAGTGAAGCAGTAATCAGAAAGAGCATTAAGGTTTCTATTAATCCCATTCTAATCCATAACACAATATTTAGAGAGAGAAAGAGAAGAAAAGTATAGAGAGAAACAAGATAGAATGGATGGTTAAACACTAATTAGAGAGAGAAAGTAATGTTTACCAACACCCTCTTCTACACATGGAAGAGGGTATATATACCCTTGGCATTTGGGTTGTGCGTTTAGTTTCCTTGGGCCGGGCTTGGCTTTGCTTGGGCTTACGCCCCTAACTTATACAATATTAGCTTAAAGTCCAAGCCCGGTTTTCCCGACTAACCTATTACAAAACAAGACCTCTAACGACAAAGATGACCTATTACATACTTGTTTGACTATATAAAATATTGGGTTAACAATCTCCCCCAATGTATCAGTCATCTTTAAAATACATAAGATGATTGAGTGAATACATTCTTGTGGAGGTGATCTTCCTTCTTAGGTCTTGTATCTTGGTCTTGACCTTGTTTGTAACGGTTTTGTTCCTTCATGCCTTTGTGATCTTTATCTTGAGCCTTTGTCATTTGACTTTGAGTGCTTGAGATCTTCAATCTATTCTTGATAGTGTTCATCTTGAGCTCTTTTGACAAGATGACCTATTACATTCTTACATTCTTAAGTATCTTGATTATCTCCATCTTGTGCTCTTGTGACTTCTGAATCGACATCGGTTACACAACTACGCCACCTTCTTGATATGCATCAACATATATAGACACGGACGAAATGGCTTTGAACATTTCACCCTAACTCGGTAGCGTTTTACCTCCGGTCGGTAAAGACCGTTAGACGGTATTAGATACCGTACCCGTGATCGGGTAGATTCGATCAAGAACCTCCTTGACAGGGTTTCCCGGCGGTAGTAGCCAGTTCTCTTTACTCGACCGTCTCAAAGCAGACTTCGAACGTAAAGAGTGAATCATAAGGATAAATTATCTGTCTGATTAGAGTCGTCAATTCAGAATTCCTAGAACAAGTTTGATTCTAAAAGAATCACACCATTGTTGCTTTCCAGTTTGTCACAAGCTCGATTCATAAAGAATCTTGCATGTTACCTACCGCAGTGCTGTTCGATGTTGACACTGGAAGGTTTTCCATTCGTCACTGTGAGCACTAAGGAGTGTCACTCTAAATGTTCTAGCAAGATCACAAGGATTTTGCAAAGAAAACTGGAATCAAGTTTGAATTAATTAAGAATCCAAACTTAGTTGCTTTCTAGTTCTCACAAGTTTGATTCGTGTAAAATCGCACAAGTTACCTACCATGAGCTTGTTTGATGCTGGCTCAAGCAGGATTTCCATCTTCATTGTGAATCGTATCACTCAGATGTTCTGGCAATATCACAGGGATAATGCGTAGGACTCGATTGTGTCCTAATGAGAGAATAGATAGATCTCGTTTGGCTCTAGACTCAATAAGTGCATTTTGGTAATCGGAGGCTTGAGCAGACTGCCACCTTTTCAATATTAACTAACTCGGAGTGAGTAAGTCAACAGATACGTGTTGATCTCCATGGCAATGAGACAAGTTTCGTTTGAGAGAAACTCGAATGGCTGTGGAAGGGTTGTGCATCGCATCAATGGGTCCATGACACTTGTCTTCAAAAGATACGTTAACCCGGTTTCTGTCTAAGTTGCATAGGATATTACTCCTTCAATACTTATCAATACGTCATCACTAGCACCTTGTTGTGATTGTTCTAGTGCTAACTTAAGTAATTGGTCCGCATTCAGCTTCATTCAACTCCATCTTTCCTAAGTACAACTATTTCTAGCTATGGAATGTCCTTGGGTAGATCCATCCGGTTCTGGTTGGATCATAGGACTTAGTTTCCTATCCTAATCCACCTTTTGACTCCATCGTTCCATCGTGGACAGTAGGTTGTTTTGGGTAAAGATCGTAACCATAAAACCATTGAAAACCATTCAAAGTGCTTGATAAAAATCAAAACTTTTAACACTCTGAAAGTTTTACATTTTCGAAAAGCTCCCCCTACACACATGCATCGATATACGAAATGGTTTAGCATGTGAAGGAAAGAGTTGCACTTGAGTCTTTAATATCACATGTTGCTATCTATATTACATTTTAATCACATTTTCTCCCCTATCTCTAATATAAAAATATAATATTAGAGATACGAATTGATTAAAATATGACAATTTCTGAAAACCGATTGGGAGAGAAACATGTGTGCACGCATGAATCATAGAACTTTTGAAGTAGGGTAGCTACCCCTCAACAATATATGTGTGTCTTGAAGCAAAATTTTTGGAAAAACGACACCACAAAATATGTTGAGGTACGGAGATGAGATGCCTTATCCGATATAGTATATTACATATGACAGTTTTAAACCATTTTTGGAATGTGTTGGATACATAAAATATGACAATTTCAGAAATGTACCCAACATCATTAAAGGCTTGATTTTAAAACGCTCCCCCTTAAAAATTGATCAAAATAACATATGACTTTTTGAGATATAAAACCACATTATGAGGAAGGGAGTGTTAAACACACAATTTTGAAAGATTTAGAAAAACCTTTTGAGAAATTCTTTGAAAAAATGTGTTCAACGATTTTAAAATAATCAGGATAGAAAACTTCTCTTCTATTGCTTAGGGAAAGCGTAGTGAAACGTACACTTCCCTTTCAGGTCTGTTTTCATGAGCTCAAAACTTTGATTGTTTTGTTACTAGCTCATGACCGAGAAAAATAAATTTCCCGTTGTGAAGGATAAGTTATCATCCGTGATAAACTTTCCTTATTTGAGATCCGAGTCTTAAGCTGTGATGCGCTTAGAATTCATTATGAGAGAATATCAAGCAGCTTCATTTGCCAAAACCTCCAAGTCTTCTGGAGTCATATACTTCATACCAAAACTGCCAACGAGATACTGAAACCTATTTTGGGATAGGGCTTTAGTAAACAAGCCTGATATCTGGTACTCAGTTCTGACAAAGTATAACTCCACGATACCACGTGCCACTTGTTCCTTGATGAATTGATATCTGACTGCGATGTGCTTGGTACGAGAGTGTTGAACCGGATTGCATGAGATGGCTATGGCTGACTTTGAGTCACAATACATATGTATTTTATCTAAGTGGAAGCCATAATCCATGAGTTGATTTCTCATCTATAGGACTTGAGCACAACACGCGGATAAAGCCACATATTATGCTTCAGCTGATGAGAGCAAAGTGTAATCCTGCTTCTTTGACGACCAGCTCACAAGATTGTCTTCCCCTAGAAATTGTACGCTACTAGATGTGCTTTTTCGACTATCACCGTGAGTTCAAATGTACCTACAAACATCAAGCAAACCATGACTGATCATGCGTGGATTGAATCAATGCAAGACGAAATTCATCAGTTTGATAAATTCTTCTTTGTCAGGTTGTGCATCGACTGCTTGATCGTTGTTTCTTCCTTCAGCATTGACGGTTGGTGATGTTGGTTGTATGACAGTTTCTTGAGTTTGTTGAGTATCTAATGGAATTGTCTCTTGAGCAATGGTTGTTGAAGTAGAAGCAGTTGTGTCTTGTTGACTTTGTTCGGGTGCATCAGCAGTATTTACAGCGGAAAGCTTTGACACAACTTGATTGTTTCCATAGTAATATTCATCAAACATTGGATCATATAAATCAACCAACTCATCCATTTGGGTCTTATCCGCCGAGTCTGCTGTAGGAGTACTTTTTTGACGTTCTTGCGCGGGACGTACACTGTTGTGTGTAGGTGCCAACGCTGGACATTGAGGTGCGGGACTTGAGTTGTTGTGATCAAGTACCATTTGTGGCAATTTGTCAAAGTTCACATGAATAGTTTCGACAATAATCCTTGTTCTTTTGTTATAGACCCGATATCCTTTCGACAATGTAGCATACCCCGCAAAAATACATGCATCACCTTTTTCTTTCATCTTGTCGAGATTTTCATCGTCTTTAAGAATGTAGCATAAAGATCCAAATACGTGAAAGAATTTGACAGTAGGTTTCATGTCATTGATGATGTGGTAAGGTGTCTTTTCATGTCTATGGATGACGAGAGAGCGATTTTGAGTATAACAGGCAGTTGCAATTGCTTCAGCCCAGAAGAATAGTGGTAATTTTGAAGCAGAAAGCATTGTTCGAGCTGCCTCAACCAAAGTATGGTTCCGTCTTTTGACAACACCGTTTTGTTCAGGAGTTCGAGCAATAGACGTTTGATGTTCGATGCGTTCTTCTTGAAAGTAAGATTGCAAAGTCTTGTTCAAAAATTCAATACCCCTGTCCGTTCTTACGGTTAAGACTTGAGCTTTAAGATTGCGTTGTATCATCTTGAGAAAGTTTTTGAGAACTTCTGGTGTTTCATCTTTGGACCTTAAGAAGAAAGTCCATGTGTATCTAGAGTACTCATCAACAATCACGAGAATATACTTTTCCCGTTAATACTCTCTACACGCATGGGACCACATAAATCCATGTGTAGAAGTTCCAATCGTCCTTTTGAGCTTGGGGTAGTCTTTGTTTTGAAAGACTTCCGTTTGGCTTTCCCCAACTCACAAGAAGAACAAAGATGGTCTTTGACGAATTTTAACTTAGGAAGACTGGTCACAATATCATTCTTCGAAAGCAAGTTGATGGTGTCAAAGTTGAGATGTGACAATGGTTGATGCCATAACCATGCTTGAGATGATGAAGCTTTAGCCATTAAGCAAATTAGATTTGTTGAAGATGCGTCTTGAAGAGTTACTGTGTAGAGATCAGAACCATGAGATCCTGTAAGAAGATCATTCCCATCGTAGTCAGAACATAGCAAGAAGATTTCCGAAAAGCCACTTCCAAATCCGCATCACAAAATTGACCAACCGAGAATAAATTGTGATTCAGTCCCTCGACGTAATAAACCCGTTTGATAGTGATATTTACTTGAACCAAATCGCGATATCCAAGTATCAGTGCAAACTGATCATTTCCAAACCGCACCGTACCTAGAAACTTCTCCACGAAGTTAATGAGAAGCTTGAGATTGCCCGTCATGTGTTTTGTGCACCCGGAGTCCATTATGAATAGGATGATTTCGACGAGCTGCAGAAGAATTACAAGACAATGTACCATTTGACAAATGGGAGCCCTTGATATAAACGGGTTCCAAAATAGTAGTGGGCCTAGATGCAAAGTCTAGAGGCAAGCTGATATTCCTAGACCCAATCACTAAAGTGGTTAACTTAGGTAACCATTTGTATCCGGGTGGTGTAAATCTCGAATACCCCGTGTACATGTCCTAATCATGTTCTCATAAAGCTTCTTTAATCTGTTTTGTTTACGTAGAGTAGTGGAGTCTAACGCACTTAGTTTCTTAAGTGGTTGATTAGTGGATTGGTTCAAAGTTCTTGTGGGTTCTCTAGTACTAGTGGGCACAAGAATAGGCTTCCTAGTTCTAGTATTCACGCCATTATGATTAAGAGCACAAGCATCATGATTGAAAGTACGAACACATTTTCCACATTCAACACAAACAAATTCAACATTCGAGGTCTTAGCATTTAAACTGTCTTTACATGCAGTTACGGACGTTTTATTCTTAGAAAACTTAAAAAATTCCTACGGTGGTCTTCTACTTCCATCTTCTTCCCATGACTATTGTTAGGCATGACTCTATCTTGAATTCTAGTGCTCTTAAGCTGTGGTCCGCTAACACTAGTAGTGGGAGTTACTCCTGTAGAAGAAGACACATGTTGATTAGTTTTCCTAGTATTCTGAGGTAACTGCGATGTTCCAGTTTGAGTGGACCTAGTGTTCATCTTATACATTCCAGGTGTTATCACATTTGTGCTCTTGTCAGTTACTAGCTTAGGAAAAGTCTATGGAGGTTTGCCCAAAATAGATGATTTAGGGCATTTAACCGCATTCGATTGACGAACGGCGGATGGTTTACCCAATTCATACTTTCCTTCCATTTTCTCAATGAGTTTTTGTAGCTCACTGATGGCTATGCCTCTTTCTTGTAGTTGAGCTTTCAAATCATTTATTTCGAAACCTTTTTCATTTAATTGTCGAACCGAAGAAGCTGCCATTTCTTGACACTTTTTATGATTATGAGATTTTTCACCTTTTTGTAAAGCAAGTTCAAGAGAAATGGAGTGTTTCTCAAGTTGGGAAAAACTTTTCAAAAGTTTGTTATATGACTGAATTTGTTTCGAAAGCTCTACTTCAAGATTGCGACATTTCTCGTCCGTTTCTGACATTAGACATGCTACATGACAATATTGATCAAGATCGGTATACACACCAAGTATAGCATGCATATGGTCAGCATAGAAGTATTCCTTAGAAAGTCGATCAATTTCGTTAGAAAGTTGGTGTTCTTGTGTCTTTAATTTAATTTGAAAAAATCAACTTCATCTTCAAGAGATTTAACATAACTTAAATCAGTTAACATTTCCTCAGTGAGAGCGTTATAAAACATTTCCACATTGTTTGAAAGATCATCGATGGTTGGAAAAATACATTGTTGAATGACGACTTCTACTTGTGGGTTAGGTTTAATATTCCAAACGGTATCTCTAGAAAATTTTTCATAATCGACGACACCTTTGTACAAATTTAAAACCCCTTGTTTTATAAACTCAAATTGCTGAACACTTTTACTTTTCTCATCCCATTTTCGTTTTTCATCTAAAATTTGTTTTTCTAACAAAATTGATTGCTTTTTGAAACTCCTTTTTAAAGAAACTTTCTTTTGGGGTTCATCACTTGGTGGTGGAAATCTATTATACATCTTTTGTTCTTTGGAAAGTTCTTTTTGAGGAACAAACTTATATAATGATCAGAATTAGAATGGTTTATTAAGTCAATTAAGTTCGATCGAATTTCTTCTTGTTGACGAATGATTTCGTCGCAGTCAGGGGAAAGAATAAGAGAAAGATTATCAACATAACAACCGATATCATAAAAAGCAGGCTTGGTAATTTGAACTTTCTTGAGATATTTAGGTTTGACAAAACTCGTTTTCATATTTCTATTGAGCATATTCATGGTTTGAATAGACTGACCCGTTTTGTAAACAATATTGTTTAACATTTCGACTCTCTTTTCCAAAGCAAGAAAATTTTCAGTATCCTTTTCTTCACGAGTTTTATAAAGCTCAATTTGTTCTTTGTTAACCGACTCTAACTCAGTAATCTGGAGTTTATGTAGCAATAGTTGTTCTTCAAGTTCTGATATCTTTTGTTTTGACATATGAATTTTGTGTGTTACTTCAGAACAATATTGTTCGTTGAGCACCTTACGTTCATATACCATACCATTAGCTATTGCAACTCGTCGATCAACTTCTTTTACATAATCACACTCTTTAAGCCTGCCTATCTCCTCGGCTAAGGATGTGTTTGCTTGCTTCAAACGTTTATTAGCCTCTTTGTTTTCCTTAATTTCATGTTTTAAATAATCAATAATAGACGCAAGCAAATCACGGTCCTTATCTGAGTCAGTATCCTGAGCAGCATTACCATCATCATTACACATATGTTGTGAATCCGTAGAGATATTGATATCTTCTGTGTCCATTACATATGTGTCATTGATGCTTTCAGGTTGCTCAGGGTGCCGTCGTTCATTAGCAAACACATTATAGTTATCATAAGATGGTACCTTTTCAATTGGCTCAGTATCAAAGATAGGTCCAGAAGTATCAGCAGTCTCTGGAATCACTTCTTGAATCTTTTCCATGTACACATAATGTCCCTCCAACTCTTGATCATCAGCTTCATCATCAGTGTCATCACACCAGTCAACTTCATCTGCTGTGAGTGGAATTCCTGCTTCTTCTTTCTTACACAGCAACATCTTTTCCTTATGATATCCCGGATCCTTAACCCGTTTTGGCTTCTTACATTCCCTAGCCATGTGCCCAAATCCCTTGCAGTTGAAGCATTGAATCCTGGTCTTCTGCACAACCTGAGTCCCTACAGTATCTCTAGCCCCAACTTGATTCGGCATCCTATGATTATCATACCTAGCTTCACGATCAGACCTAGGTGCATGATCAACTTCCTTGTATCTAGAATTGGATGATGATCTGAGGTTGTTGTTGGTAGGTTTGTAGATCTTCTTATAAGTTGTGGTGAGTAAAGACATGAGTTCTTCAATCTTCTTGTCCCTTGAAGTTTGTTCATCATCACGGTCTCCATCTGACTCGATGTCATACGTTAGAGGTGGAGTGGGGACAATTGCTTTAGCTTTGTTTCTAGCAGTGGCTAGAGGTTTGGTGGATGAGCTAGATGACCTTGAGGAATGTGAAGCTGGTTGTTGACAGGGAACGGGTTTTGTTGAAGTAGCAGCCACAAAAGCAATAGAATTAGCAGATCGTTCTGCTTTTTCAGCCCTTAGTTCATTCACTTCATTTCAAGATATCATAAAGATTTTGATAAGAGATAGTCTTGATATCTTCCTTTTGTTTAACCAAGGTCACAAACCTTTGCCATTCCGGTTTGAGTTGAAGTAGAAACTGAACATTGGCATGATGATTGGAGATGGTGCACTGATTTCTGACAAGCTCATTCATCATTTTGTAGAATCTCGAGTAATATGAGTCAATGGATTCACCATCTTCGGATGTGAATTTTCCAAACTCCCAAAGTAAATTAGTCTCGGGATCTTAAACATTGATCGACTCACCTTGCTTCAAACGATGAATTGCATTCCACATTTCCATAGCATTAGGACATGCATCAACCGTGGAATAGATATCGTTATCAATTCCAGTGAGTATGTAGTTAACAGCATCAGCTTCAACTTGGAGGAGTTTCTTTTTCTCAGCAGGACATGTATCAAAATTCTCCATAGCTCGTGTAGTTGATGAAGTACCATCCTCTGCTTGTGTAGTAATGGGTCTGAATTCAAAAACTGGAGGTGGATTCTCAAGGCAGTGACGAAGAGCAGTTCGTTTCTCCTTAGTGTCGATAAATCTAAGGAAACGAGATCTCCACTGAACGTAGAAACCGGCAGTGAGCACAGGTGGATTACCGTTGCCACCTTGTTCCAAACGAATTTGATTTTACGTCGCATTGTTGTTGTTGTTGTTAGACATTGTAAATGTGTGTGAATGGATTAGGATCTTAGTAGATTTGTTGTGATGATGTGTGGTTAAAATTTCATATAGTTCTGAGAATCTTCAGTCCGACAATTAATTCCTCAGTCCGACAAAACGGTAAGCCAAAAAAATTTTGTATCGCCAAATTTTGAAATTGATTTAGAAATAGCCAAAAACTAGTGGGAAAAAATTTGAATTTACTTGACCTAAAAATTTTTAACTGTTTTTTTTAAATATTCGTGTGAAGTATGTTCCGAGACTAGTCTAGATAGTGGCTAAGTCTATAAAATGCTCGAAAAAAATATGACTAAGATTCTGCAATGTTTGGCTAAGATTCCGCAATGTGAAGAGTGTCACAATTCCGCAATAGGAATGTGCAATGATTTCGAAATCCACTCAATGACAAGATTTCGCAATACTAAAATGACCACAATTCCGCAATTTGAGAATGGATACAATTCCGCAATACGAAATGACCACAATTCCGCAATCAATATTTATGATTCGATTCCGCAATCAATACTTAAGATTCAATTCCGCAATCCAATTAATGATTCAATTTCACAATGCTCAAAAGTTTCGATTCAGCAATATTCAGAGTTGATTCAATTCCGCAATCCAAGTAATGATTCAATTTCGCAATGCTCAGAAGGTTTCGATTCCGCAATATTCAGAGTTGATTCAATTCGGCAATACGTAAAGTTGATTCAATTTCGCAATCAGATGGATTCAAATCCGCAATGACATATAATTCCGAAATGATGCTAGATATTGCGGAATTATGCACGAAATTGCGAAATTATGCAATATATTGCGAAATTAACCTAAAAAGGTGGATTTGGGATGTACTTGATGAATTTCGAGATTTCAAGCAAAAAATGAAGCCAAACACCCAAAAATTTTGCGTTTTTGACCAAACCAAATAACACAAATCACTACCACGACTATGTAGATGATTTGTATAACGATCTAAACCACAAAAACACAAAAAAAATCGAGCTTGAAGAATCTTGAAAAACCCACGAAATTTGATAGAACAATACCACACGAACTTCAATCACTTATCTACTATAGGCTCTTAATACCAAATGTCAATCCTATTCTAATCCATAACACAATATTTAGAGAGATATTTAGAGAGAGAAAGAGAAGAAAAGTAGAGAGAGAAACAAGAGAGAATGGATGGTTAAACACTAATTAGAGAGAGAAAGTAATGTTTACCAACACCCTCTTCCACACATGGACGAGAGTATATATACCCTTGGCATTTGGGCCGTGGGTTTAGTTTCCTTGGGTCGGGCTTGGCTTTGCTTGAGCTTACGCCCCTATCTTATATAATATTAGCTTAAAGTCTAAGCCCGGTTTTCCCGACTAACCTATTACAATACAAGACCCTTTAACGACTAAGATGACCTATTACATTCTTGTCTAACTATATAAAATATAGGGCTAACAGTTTCACCATTGGAAGCTTCAGATGTTGCAGAGGTATTACCCTTGGATTTTAGAAACCCAATAGTTAACTATGAAGAAGATGCAAGTGGGTTCTAGATGATCACCAGATATGGCAAGAAGGTACATACTTTTACTTTTTTTATTTCATTATTTACAAGCCTGGATAGAGAAGACTTGGTAGATCTTTGGAACTTGATGAAGACCAAGTATGAGGCTGAAGCACCTACTTCAGTTAATGGAATAAAGATCTGGACATCCTTCAAAAGGATGATTCAACCAGATGAAGCAGATCCAATATGGTTAGATCTGAATGATATCAGTGGACTACAATGGCGTCTACATTCAGCAGCTGGTGTTTACCATCTAAGCACTATAAAGTTTTCAGGGTATCTTCTTGTGGATGCTCAATATCCTATGTCCAAGGATGTTTTGAAGAAGATGGTGTCTACACAGATAGAAATGGATTATAGTTATACTAGTGATGTTGGCAAAGACTTAATTAGATTTGTTTATTATCTAGTTAAAAAGTAATTTGTATTTGTAAGAATCCTCCTTGTACTTAGTTTTTATTCAGAAACTTGATTACTAGAGTAGATATCAAGTTTAGGGGAGGATTATTGAGAATAAAATGAGCTAAGTCACTCAGACACTGACAAGAGGAAACTGGACGCTGACAAGAAGAAATCAAGCGCTGACAGATCAAGCATTGACAAGAAATATTGAAGCGCTGACAAGAAGAAGTCCAACCACTGATAGGAATACTTAGTCAACATGTTTATTATTTGAAGTAAAGATATACTCAATATTGTATTTTCTATATTTATCTTTACCTAGAATAGTTTATAGGTTATCTTTTATACACGACTCCTTATGTTATAAAAGGAGGTCGTAGGGTTTGTAGTATATACACATTATTCAGTATTCAACTTTCATTGTAAGCAAGTTCGCTTATAAATCAAAAGTGAAAGTTTGGTTTAATTGTTTTACTTGTTCTTTATTCTAAGTGTTAATTCCGCATAACACTTGGATTGTTCATAGCAACAACAAAGTTTCTCTACGTGTTAAACTTGATTCAATCTCGTTAACACAAAGCTAATCGATCTAAGTTTGGGATCAACAAGTGTCTCTTTTGATAACATTGTTTTGACTTGCGTTGATCAATTTTAGAATTTTAATAAGATATATAACGTGATTTTTTTTGTAATGAGCAATTAACGTCATCTTTTGTCGATAGAAAGACAAACTTAGCACATTTAAAAAAATGTGAAATCAACATATAAATTAAAAGTACTCATTTGAGTCATTTTCTATCGTATTGTTGAGTGATCAAGACATATTACTTCAACCGATAGTATATCGAATTATGATTCTTAAAATCAAAGAAATTATAAATCACTACTAAGGATAATCCATAAACAGTACCAATCTCTTTTTCATTTAGTTCCTTCAAAAACAGTTTTCTTTTTTTAGTCTTCTCATTTCAGATTTAAATATATTTATTTTATGGGTTCTACTATAAATACCCCTACTCCACTAAAAAGTACCGAAAAGGTACAAAAGATTCCGTTTGTCCCCTTCCTGCTTCAGTCAGACACATTTTTTATATGTTTCTATTCTGTGTTTTTTGGTCTATTTAACAGTTTTTATCCGTTTCTCTTTCGCGTTTTTTCGCACTTTCAGCTTCAAAGTTTTATAACATAAATAAAATTATAAAAATTATAAAAAATAAAAAACACCAAAAAAAAGAGGAGGTATAGATGGTGTTTTAGGGAGATATGTATAACTTCACCCTTATTTTATATATGTTCTTGTGTCAGATTGTGTTTCATGACTTGACAATTTGATATGTTAATCTATCCATTATGAGTAAAAATAATTTATACTAAGGCGTCATTTGATTAAAAAATTTAAAATTATTGAATTCTAAATTCTAGTAAATTAGAATTCCTAAAAACTTAAAATTTCAAAATTTAAAATGCCTACGTCTATTTAGTCGACAGAAATTCATAATATTTTGAAATCTTAATTTTTAGTTGAACCAATTAATGAATAAATACTTTTTATAAAAAAATTCTATTTAAAAGATTAAAAATCAGATTTTAACTTGTTTATAAAAAATTATAATATTCAATAAGTTTTATAAAACATTTATATAAATTTTATAAAAAATTTCTATAAATTTTATAAACAATATATATAAATTTTATAAACAATCTATATAAATTATATAAACAATTTATATAAATTTAATAAAAAATTCTATAAATTTTATAAAAAAGTTATTTAAATTTGATAAAAAAATAATATAGATTTTATAAAAATTTATATAAATTTTATAAAAAAATTCGATAAATTTTATAAAAAACTTATTTAAATTTTATAAAAAAAATTTATAAATTTTATAAACAATTTATGTAAAACTCGCATACTTTTACCATGAACAGTACACTTAGAAAACATACGAACCAATTAAAACTTTTCTTTTATATCATGAACACGTGTCACGAATATTAATTACAAAAACTATGTACGTGTTAGTGCACGATAATTATTAAGTACGTGATATTACACGATAATTATTAACCATAATAATTATAATCACGTACATGAAATCATGAACATTACATCACGATCATGTAACTACGTATATATAAATTATTATACGATAAAAGTCGATTACGTACAAGTATTATTATAACACGAATAATTAATTACGAACTAACACAAAAAACACTAACGAATGAACACGTAAATTATAAAACATGAAAATTGAACGGGTTTACCCTCGTGGGCCCTTATAACCGCGGACACAAGGAAGGAAAAGGGCCAAGCCCATGTTGATTTCTACCAAAAGGGAAAAAGGAAAAACACAGACCTTTTCATTTACATTTATTTTTACAAAAAAAATAAAACCCTAGCCTTTGTCCTCCTCCTTGTCGTCGGCTACCAAGAACACACCACCAAGGTGTTGGGTTGATTTGGATTATTAAATTCGGGTGATAGTGTTCGTTTTATTAGTTCTCACCAATCACGTATTCGATAACCTTTTTAATTCTTTTCTTTTAATTCTCTTAATAGAATCATGAACATATGATTGTAAATCTTAAAAACATGGATAAACAAGTAAAACTAATCATGGAAATCATAGAAAAATTATTCGATTTGGGGGTTTGTTCGACCGACGCACGCAAACCGAGAGCTGAAGCTCTCGGTGTCTCGCGTTTCACCACAGTCGAGACCTTGTGGTCTTGGCATGGTCTTTGTGGTTCTGCAGCAGGATAAAACAAGGACCCTGACTCACGTCGGGGTGGCCATGTGGTTTGTTGTTGTCTCGGCGCAGCAGCAACAACACCACTGGCTTATGCCGATGGATGTTTGGTCTAGCAAGGGGAATGGCAGCAGCAGGGGCACCACCGGCTAACTGTCGGTGGGAACCTGTTGTTGTGGGCAGTGGCTAGCCGAGGTAGACCAGGGGCAACCACCAGCTAACAGCCGGTGGCGTTTTATGAACCAGCAGTGGCAACCGGCTGAGTCGGTTAGCCACTGTTAAGGGGGGGTCTTTGTTTTGGGCCGGTTCATGGGGAATTCTGTCCGGTTCACGCTAGGTCTAAATTAAAAACATGGGTTCAGTTCATGATTAATATTTTTACAAGTTACTATTTTTACAAGTTATGTTATTTTCGAAAGGAAAATTAAATTATTTAGTTCATGGCTAGTAATTAATTTAATTAAACATGGTCTTAGGTTATTATTATTTAGTAAATAATATATGTTTTAACCTAAGTATTTTATTATTTAATTTAGACTATAGTATGAATTAATTATTTAAAACATGGAAAATAATTAAATAAATATGACTTAGGTTATAATTAATATATTATTAATACATGTTTAACCTAAGTATTTTATACACCTTAATTTAATTAAATCATGCTTATATTTAATTAAATCGTATAACCTATAGTTTATTTAATTAACATGTTATTATTAATAAACTATATAAATGATTACATGACTTATGATATTTAACCAATAAACTTAAGCTTATATTGTTAGCTTATTAATCCAGCTTATTTCTAAATATGGAAACTTACTATTTTTGGAAACTTTGTATTTTTAAAAACTGTTCTATTTTTAGAAGCTAATCCATTTTTGGAAACTTTCTATTTTTGGAATCTTTCTATTTTTGGAAAATTTCTATTTTAGGAAACCTGCTATTTTTTAGAAAGTTACTTATTATTACACACAAGTATAATAATACAAGAATACAAGTTAATACTTAACCAGAATACATAGAATACATGATAAACACAGTATAACATTAAAATCAGTAAACCAAGACAAGAACATATAAAACAAGCTAAGACATGATATAATCAGTTACGTACTCAGTAAACAGAATACTTATATATGTCCCCTATTTATGTAGCATTAGTGAGATCGGAGTAGGCTTTCATCCTTTCGTCTTTCTGCGTTCACTGGATACAAGGTACGGATTTTCCGTCCTTCAGTATGGACATTCTTTCCTTATTAGGATTTCTTGTTTGCAACCAACTGTTTTCCTGGTATTGTTATATATGTTTTGTAGATTTGTAAATCTATGCTTATGTTTTTAGAGAGAGAAAGAGATAGAGAAATGGTGGATTTCACACTTTAGAGAGAGAAACTAAGAAAGAACTATGTGTAAAATAATGAAAACCACACCCTCTCCATCAAAGGAGAGGGTTTATATACCCAAGCCCTTGTCATGGGCTTGGGCTTACATTTGGGCCGGCCTACACATGTTGTAGGCTAGGCTTGGTGTTGTTTGTTAAGTAAAGACATGTAACTAAACTACGAGCTATTACATGGACTATCGTTGGAGTGACCGATCCTTCTTAATACGTAAAACGTATTTCCAACAATCTCCCCCTAAGGGAGGTCACTCCAAACAAGGGCGTTACCCAAGTTACAATAATAAAATAAACCTAGCATACTATGCTTGTCTTGAGCTCGTAGTCTTCGTCTTTCTTTTTCTTTTTCTTTCCTGGTGAACATGCTGATGTGATCTTTGATATCAATCTTTGAGCATTAATCTCTTGCCTTGATCTCGTGCATCCATCACTTGTGATCTTCGCCTCTTCGTGACCTCACGTCCCACATACTTATACCTTTGTAATTCTTGAAAGCTTCAGAGTTTGATACAGCGGAAGACTTCACTTTTAGGCTTTCTTGAATTAGATGAGGTATTAAGTGCCTAAAGTATAAGCATGCGGGGACGACTTCTTC
Source organism: Glebionis coronaria (assembly GCA_025667525.1). Lineage (NCBI taxonomy): Eukaryota > Viridiplantae > Streptophyta > Magnoliopsida > Asterales > Asteraceae > Glebionis > Glebionis coronaria. The sequence continues at coordinate 439,432,505 of CM046882.1, read as the reverse complement.
TTGGATCCCGCAACGCCACCGTCTTCAAATGCCGCAACATAAGTAGACATGAACGAAATGGCTTTGAACATTTCATTCTAATTCGGTAGCATTTTACCTCCGGTCGGTGAAGACCGTTGGACGATATTAGATATCGTACCCGTGACGGATAGTTTCAATTAAGTAACTTCCTGACAGGATTTCGCGGGTAAACCTGTTCTCTTTATTCGACCGTCCAAAGCTGACTGCGAACATAAAGAGTGAATCATTTGGATAATAATATCCGCATGATTTGAAGCCGTCAATTCATGTTCCTGGAACAAGTGAAATTCAATTAAGAACCGCACCATCGTTGCTTTCCAGTTGTCACGAGCTTGATTCGTATAGAATCTTGCAAGTTACCTACCAAGTGCTGTTTGAGGTTAACACTAGAAGGATTTCCACTCATCACTGTGAACACTAAGGTATCACTCTGAGTGTTCTGGCAAGATCACAAAGATATTGCGTAGAGGCCTGGAACGTGTTTAAATTCAATTAAGAATTAAACAGCTGTTGCTTTCCAGTTATCACAAGTTTGATTCATAAAGAATCGCACAAGTCACCTACCATGAGCTTTTTGATATTCGCTCAAGAAGGATTTCCATCTTCATTGTAAATACTTTCGTATTACTCGAATGTTCAGGCAAGATCATGAAGATTTTGCGTAGGACTCTTAAGATCTTACTTTTCACAGTGTGTGAAGAAGCAAGGAATTATGAAAGTGTGTCCTAATGAGATATTTGATGATCTCAAATGGCTCTAGACTCGATCGTGCACTTTGGATTTTAGTGATCGGAGGCTGGAGAGGAGTGCCACCTACTCAATACCAATTTATTCGGAGTGAATAAATCAATAGATAATGTGTTGTCTCCGTATGATTAAAACAAATACCTTTTGAGAGATATCTGAGTTAGCTGGGATGGGTTGTGCATTGCATCACTGGGTCCATGATGTCTGTCTTCAATATCGAGAATCATTAAAATGATCTCAATAGCATATGTGTTGACCCGGTTTCTGCCTAAAGTTGTAAGGAGGGCTTCTTTCTTTACACCCTTTATCTTTACAATTCTTTTTCATTCTTCAACCCCTTCAATGCTTACCAATACGTCATAACTAGCACCTTGTTGTGATTGTTCCAGTGCTAACTTAAGTACTTGGTCGGCATTCAGCTACGTTCACAATCTTTCTCCAACTTTCCTAAGGACTTCTATTTCTAGCTATGGAATGTCCTTGGGAAGATTCCTCCGGTTCTGGAAGAATCATTGGACTTAACCTATCCTACCATCCTTATGTCACCACAATCTTCATCGTCGTGAATTAAATGAGGTTTAGGTAAGTATATGTCACCATGAAAATCCATTTTGATGTAGCAAATCCATTTTGCTCCCCCTTAACATATGCCTCGATATTCAAAAACATTTCGCACATGTCGGGATGAGCCAGCACTTTTAAGTCAAACCATTTGTGATAATATCCCATATTAAATCACATTTTCTCCCCCATATTAAAAATATTAACCCAATCGATGTTTTTAATATCAATTGATTTAATGAAGTTTTAACAAAGGTTTTGGGAAGAAAAATGCAAGTCCATTTAATCTTCATGGTATCAAATGTAGGAGATATGATACCGATTTGTAACATGACCACATATTCACCATATTAAAAAGAATTGACAAGGTTGGACCTGATTGATGAGAACATCATATGATAAGATCAAATGGTTCTTGTCAGCATATGTTGGTCGCCTCGTCTCGTCTGAAGTCATCTCTTGACACCACGTGTACGATTGGTATTGTAGTCTTGACACCAACTTGTGAACTTGGCACGTTCGACATCAAAGATTCTGAATGCTTGACAATTGCTCCCCCTCAATTGTTGACCCGTGTTCTATCGAAAGAGCTGTAGTCGTCGGTTGAGTAGTCGCATCGTCGAGTATGTAGATACCAATTGTAGAGAGCAGGGTTGTAGAGATGATAGCTTCATAAAAACAAGACTTCTCTTGTTTTAACAAATAAATGCACTGAAACGTACATAGATTTGTGTTAGACCAAGTTATAAAGTAAACTTGATCCCTTACAAGGTTTTAAAGTAAACCTTGCCCGAGAAAATTAATTCCCGTTGAGAGCCAAAGCTTTCATAAGAAATACTTGACTTTAATGTGAAAACCGGGTTGCAGTCTGAAATAACTACAAGCCATTTAGGCATGTTTTATGAAATATTTACAACTTTTGTACGAACTCTATTTATGGCGCCGTGTCGATATTAATCAACATTTCTAAGGCCGTAAATATTATCGTACCAAAAGACATGCCTTTGAAAAATAAAGTAAAAATATTTTTGGATTTTTATGAATTTTTCAATTTTTATGGTTTTTATATGGTTTTATATTTTTGTATTTTGCTTTTGTGGATAAAAATATAAACAATATATACAAATGATCACCAAGGATACGGAGAATAGTTTTACCACCACTATTCTTTCGCTTCATCTGCTAATTCCTTTAGAGTCTCAGGCGAGAAGGTTCTCATTCCTAGCTTGTCGGCCAAAAATTCAATTCGAGCGCGATCTAAAGCCTTCGTGAAAATATCCGCCAATTGATACTCAGATCGGACAAAGTAAAGCTCGATTACTCCATTTTCCACTTGCTCCTTGATGAAGTGGTAGCGAATGTCAATATGCTTCGACCGGGAGAATTGAACATTGTTGCAGCATAAGGCAATTGCACTTTTGTTGTCGCAGTACATCGGAATCTTGTTGAAACCTAGACCATAGTCGGTTAATTGTGATCTCATCCAAAGAATTTGAGCACAGCAACCGGACATGGCTATGTATTCTGCTTCCGTACTTGAAATTGCAGCGCTTTTCTGCCTTTTCGATGCCCAACTGATTAATCGATCTCCTAGTAGTTGCAATGTTCCACTCGTGCTACGCCTTGTATCTTGACAACCCGCGTGATACGCATCTGCATATGCCATTAGTGCAATAGAAGAGTCCTTCGAATACCAAAGTCCCCGATTAATGGTTCCTTTAAGATATCGAAAGATCCTTTTAACAGTAGCTAAGTGTAACTCAGTAGGCCTAGTTTGATACCTGGCACACATACATATAGCAAACTGAAGATCAGGTCGACTGGCTGTGATATACAGAAGAGTACCGATCATTCCACGATAAAGTGTCGGATCAACGGTAACTCCATGTGGATCTGCATCAAGCTTAGTTCGTTCCACCATTGGAGTATCCACGGGGTCGCAAGATTCCATCTTATACTTCTTAAGCGATTCAAGGGCATACTTGGATTGATTGATAAAGATGCCTCTGGGACTCTGAGATATCTGAAGACCTAAGAAGAATGATACCTTGCCCATCATTGACATCTTAAACTTGGAAGACATGAGTGTCCCAAACTCATCCGATAAGGTTTGGGTCGAGGCTGCAAATATAATATCATCAACATATATTTGTACCATAATCATATCTTTACCTCGTTTCTGAATGAACAGCGTGGGATCCACCTTGCCTTTAGCGAAGCCTTGCGTAATGAGGAATTGTGACAAAAGATCATACCATGCGCGAGGAGCTTGCTTCAACCCATAGAGAGCCTTCTTAAGCTTGTACACATGATTAGGATAATTAGGATTCACAAAACCATCCGGTTGTTGAACATAGACATCTTCCTTGAGTTCACCATTAAGAAATGCCGTCTTCACATCCATCTGATAGACGACCATATTCATATGGGCTGCATAAGCGAGGAATAGTCTAATAGCTTCCAAACGGGCAACAGGTGCAAAGGATTCCATAAAGTCGATGCCCAATAATTGCTTGTATCCACGAGCTACTAGTCGAGCTTTGTTTTTCAATATTCCGCCTAACTCGTCGAGTTTCACCTTGTAAACCCATTTCAAAGTGAGTAACTGCACTTGATCCGGGCATGGGACAAGTTCCCAAACATCAAGACGTATGAATTCGTTAAGTTCTTCTTGCATAGCTTCTATCCAACAGGATTGAGTAAAAGCTTGTTGCCATGTCTTAGGTTCAACTTCAGTGAGGAAAGCATCAAAGTGACAAAACAGTGCACTTTCTTGTAACTGACTTCGTGTGGATACTGGACGATTAGGGTCACCAATAATAGAATCTATAGGATGATCCTTTGTCCACTTGCTGTCATGTTCACGAATCCGTGGATTGGAGTAAACTGTAGAAGGAGCTTCCTCTGAGGTGGACGACCCGGCTTGATTAGGGTCGGGAATAGATACACCAAAGAATGGAAGTTCACGCATTTGAGCGAATTCCAAATCGTGATCATCATCATCCTCTTCATCATCAATAGGCATGACATGGGTAGTTGAAACATGTGTTGGTTGAGAATTACTTGTTGAAGGTATATCTTGACCAATTGTTGGTGCAGATGTATCTGATTGTGCAACGGTTGCTGGAGCGACAACTTCGGTTACCGGAGCTATTACTTCAGGTTTTGGAGCAACAATACTTGGAGGAGTAAAGAATTCATCAAAGAACGGTTGAAACAACGTATCCCATTCCTTCCTAGTAGGTGGTGTAAATGATGATGAAGTAGGGTTGTTTGGGACAAGACCAGAACTAATGTTACTGGGTCCCATTTCATGAAGTGCGGGTTCAGAGCTGCTTTGCTCAGAAGCCATTGCTGTCAGCTCATCAAAATCAACATTCATAGTTTCAAGGATTTTGCGAGAGTTACGGTTGTAGATTCGGTATGCCTTCTTTGCGGGGGCGTAACCAATGAAAATACCAATATCAGCCTTTGGTTGAAGTTTTCCCAAATTGTCACCATCATTATTTGGATAGCAAAGAGAACCAAATACATGAAGATATGATAAATCTGGTACTTTTCCATGGAGAAGCTCATAAGGTGTTTTACCATGGCGTTTACGAATTAGTGACCGGTTTTGGGTGTACACTGCTGTAGATACTGCTTCTGCCCATAAAAACAATGGAGCCTTTGCGTAAATTAACATCGTTCGAGCAGCTTCCATAAGTGTGCGATTTCGCCTTTCAACGACACCGTTTTGTTGTGGAGTGCGTGCAACGGATGTTTCATGAGATATGCCAACTTCTTCATAATAATCACGCAAGATTTGATTCACAAATTCGGTTCCATTATCTGTACGAATGCGTCGGACAGTAGTGTTGAGACGCACTTGAATCATCTTGAGAAATCTGATGATGAATTTAGGTGCCTCATTTTTTGCTTTAAGAAATTTCACCCATGTAAACCGAGAGTAATCATCGACAATGACGAGGATGTACTTTTTGCCACTAAGACTTTCAACACGCATTGGCCCACAAAGATCCATATGCAAAAGATAAAGTTTCTCCTGGTTGGTGTCTTCCGTCTTGGGTTTGTAAGATTTCTTAGTGCTTTTCCCCATTGTACACGCGGAACACAAATGATCCTTGTGAAATGAAAGTTTAGGAAGACCACGAACAAGTTCGTTTTTCGCCAAATGATTAATAGCGTCAAAGTTAAGATGAGATAACCGTCGATGCCATAACCATGACTTAGTCTTCGATGCTTTGGAGAGAAGACATACGGGAGAAGCGGCCATCATGTCTTGTAGAGACAAAGTATACAAATTATTCCCTCGAGTACCTTTCAATAAATCAACCCCTTCCAAATTACGAATGAAGCAGGTATGCTCTCGAAAAGCAACTTCTAGGTTTGCATCACAAAATTATCCCACAGAAAATAAGTTGTGACCAAGACCTTCCACGTAATACACTCTTGAAATTATAACATTCCCAATATGATATTCACCGTAACCCATTATCTTTGCTATATGATCATTTCCAAATCTAACCGTACCAAGAAACTTGCTGACGAAATTTCTGAGCTGAGAGCGATCTCCGGTCATATGCTTAGAGCAACCAGAGTCCAAATACCAGAGAACAATTTGGACCACCTGTTTTCAACAACAACAGTAGACAATGCATTGGAAACTATTGGTTCCGGAGTGTTAGCAGATACAGATATAGAATTATCAGAATTGCTAACATTTTTGAGACCCTTAGATTTCCTGCGTTTTCTAATGATAGTTTTAGCACTAACAGGTTTTACTGTTCCAACTTGCTTAGGTTTTGGATTATTTGCGGGCACTACAGTGGGAGTAGACCTATTTAAAGGGCACTTTGTTCCTACAGTAGTGTTGGTGTTCCTAGTTAAAGGACACGCTTGTGTTTTGGTAGCCTTGGTACTCCTAGTTAAAGGGCACGCTTTCTTCGCTGTAGTGGGAGTGATCCTAGTCAAAGGGCACATATTTCCTACTATAGTGAAAGTTCTACCAGTGGGACGCCACATCCAGCCAACTTGGGTTAACACTTTCCCAGTCGGTTTCCATTCTAATCCATTTTTCCGGGCATGCATCTCATTCACATGGTCAATAAGGCAAGAATCATGACGACTAGAAAACATACATTCATTGCAATTCCAGCATTTTAAATTAGAATTCACAGTAGGCTTAGAACGCTGCACAACCGCAGAGCCTTTAGGTTTAGCTACATGATTCTTTTTATTCAAAACAGAAATAACATTCCTAGGATGGGCTTCTACTTTCTTCTTCACTTGACTACTAGATGGGGGCAAGATCCTATCATTCTTCTTGTTTCTTTTAAGCTTAGATCTTTGAGCCTTAGTAGTGGTGCTTACTCCTGTAGAAGGCAACACGGGAATATTAGAAGCTGGTTTTGATTCCGCCTTATCTTTAGTGACCAAAGTTTGAGATGGTTTAGTCCTAGGGCCCTTGTTAAGAGGTGTGACGGCTATAAGGTTCCTTTGGATTGCACTAGAGGACGATGCTGAGACAGTGGCTGCGTTATCCACAACATTCTTACCTTTTAGAGTTCGAAGTGTTTCCTTTAACTCAGCCAAGACCAGATTCTTATCACAAATTTGTTCCCTCAAATCAGATATTTCCACCGACTTTCGATTCAATTGTTCAATCAATGATTGATTCTGTGCAGTGGTATCAACATATGCGGGCTGTACTGAATCGAATAGTCGTGTATTTTTCTGTTTTAAGTTATCAACTTTGGACAAAATCTTGGAAACTCGATTATCTAGATCAAGTTTAAAATTCTCAGCAGCCTCAAGTACGTTCACACAGTTAAGCTCCTCAGATTTCTCTAGTTCTATCGGCAAAGATTTAGCAACCTTGTCACTTGGCTGACGCTGTTTTGATTGTAAATTCAATCGAAAATTCTTTTCAAAATTTACATCATCGATATTAACACCTTCGAATGACGTTTCAAAGATTTCTTGAATAAATTGTTGCTTGCATTCAAGCGAAATACAATGTGTTTGAATCTCATCAAAACGTTTTGAAAGCGAAGAATATGAATCTTGAAGCTTTAAAAATTCAGCGTCAGATTCGTGACAAGTACTATCTACCACAGTATCCACAGATTCAATATTATGCACAATAGAATCATTATCAACACTTGTATTCACACAGACAGAAACTATATCATGAGACATCACTTGATTCAGAAGCAGATCATTATGGCGTGAAACCCGTTCTATTTCAAGTAAACTGTTTTCATAAGCATCTTCCATTTCATTGAAAACCCGTCTAACTTCTTCTATTTCCAAAAACAAATCTTGATCAATATTACGAAGACAAGCCTTAACATTGTTTACAAACGGAACAATTTCATCTCGAAACGCAGCTCTAGTGTGCTCAAAGTTCCATTCACCTTCCGTTATGGCTGTGGCCGTCGTACGTTCCAAAATGACCTTGTCAAAATTGGCTAAGTGTTGGTGAACCGTATTTAAGTTAACGGACGCCTTACTTACCGGTGGAATTATCTTCGTTAAATCCTTTTTGACGAGTGTAGGAGACGTACTAGGAAGGTTTTCATTTGACAAACTTTGGGGCACAAGAACTGTTAATTCTGCTAATTCCTTTTGTAAGCGAATGCGTGTCTTTTTCGAAAATTGATCTTTGTTATGTTGATCATAATCAATTGTATGGAATTTTGAAAGCATTTTAGAATGAGTTTCATTCCCAAGTGATTGTGTCTCCTCAGTACTACGAACAAAAGGTGCTTCTTTCGATTTGCCAATTATGGTCATGTCATAAAGGCCGGGAATATATTCCTGAGCTTGTTTTGCATAACCGGGATTAGGTGGTAAATCTTGAAGACGCTTAAGTTCGAATTCTTTAAATGATTTGGTTAAAAGATGAACCTTTTCTGTGGAAGCGTATTGTTTTAAAAGCTGTTGTTCTTTGAATTTAAGAAGTTTGGTAGCATTAATTTCCGATTCAACCTTTTTAGACTCGAGAGTTTCGAAATCCTTTTTAAGTTTCTGAAAATCATTGACAACCGACTCCTTTTCTTTTAATTCATTGGAAAGATTAGCTTTTAATGATTCTATTTCTTTCAAGTGTTCAATCTTTTCAAAACGAAATTGGTCAAATTCAGAACATGTTATTTTCTCTTCTTGAGGGACCATTTCAAAAGTTTTGACCTTTTCTTTATGCAACGCAAGCTCAGCAGTTAGGGTGGAATTCGTATCTACGGATTGTCTGAGGGCCATATGCATTTGATCAATAATATGTTTAGGCACCATTACCAAATCATGTTGAGCATAAGATTCCATACCCGTCGTAGCATTTGGTTGAGGTTCACTCAAATGTGTACAATTGGATACTACAGCATTTGAGTTACTAGTTCCCGAATGCTGTTCGAGGTTGTCATTTTCATGCCCAACTTGATGTTGATTATCATCAATATTATTAGATGTGGTTGGTACCTCACTGATGACATCAGAACCGTAGTGAGAGAGATTAGCAACAAGAGCAGCTTGGGCAGAGTGAATGTCATCACAATCCGAATCGTATGCATCAAGATCATCCGCTTGATAAGCTGCATTAGAAGTAGAAACGACCGCAATGCCTTCAGTATCTGCTGCCCCTGGGTCTGCCAGAAATGCCAACTCCTCTGAATCCAAAATCTTCCCCTTAGACTGAGCATCAACCAAATACATCTTCTCACGAAACCATGCATCATCCCTTCTTCTTTTCGGCTGAGTGCATTCCCTAGCCATATGACCTTGTCCTCGGCAATTGTAGCAGGTCACAACCTTCTTAGGACCAATAGGACTCCCATTTCCATTAGCTTGAGAATTCACAGCTTGATTGTTCCCAGTCCTTGTAGGAGGTCCATATGAATTTTGCCTTCCCTGAATAGGTTGCACCGTCACTTGACCATCTTGAACAGTGGCTTGTTGTCGAGGATTTGATGAGGTGCGGAGCTGATTGTTTGTTGGTGGAAATCCTCTAGTTGCAACAAGTTTTGACAAGTAGGCGGTGAGATGGTTTAGAACATCAGCTGGCGTATCATTTGGAGTAAAGACCGGTGCTTGGATTGGTGGAAGTTCATTAGAGTAGAAAGCTTGTGCTGGTTGTGCTTCAATTGGAAAATATCCTTGCTGAGGAGTATAGCCCAATGGAGAAGTGTTGGCTTGTGATGGTGATGTTTGATATGGTGGTTGCTGTTGAAAAGATTGTTGATGAACACTTTGTTGATATTCTTGTTGTGGCATCATTGGTGGTTGATAAGATGGTTGCTGTGGTTGCTGATAGATGTGTGGTGGTGGCTGCTGCAAGTATGATGGTTGTTGATAAGTATAACCCATGTTTTGTTGAGAAGCATACATTGCAAGTGGATCATGAACTTGAGGTGTAGACAACCGAGCCTCGATCACATGGCATTCATGTTGTTGAAGAAAAGCTTGAAGTTGATCCACATTGGTGTTATGCAAGTCCTTAGCCAATTTAACATCCGTCACGTATTTTTTCCATTCTGGAGGAAGAGTGTTCAAATACTTGGTGTTCAATTGAAAGGTAGGAATTGCCATGCCATAGATATTTAGCTCATTCAACAATAGGGTAAATCTCAGATAGTAATCATTGAGAGTCTCCCCTGGCACATAGGCAAACTTATCAAAAGTATCATAAAGCTTACACTCTCGTTCTTGTTTAGTTAACGAGGTGCCTTGCATTAGAACCCGAATTCTATCCCATAACTCTTTGGCAACTTTATGTTTGCTGACGAGTTTGTAGACATCTGGAGGAAGAGCTTGAAGAATGATGTTTGTAGCATACTTATCACATTTATCTTGAATCTTCATATCTCCAGTCAACTCACCCGTTGTGCGAGGACGAGTGGTCGTACCTTCCGTCACAGTACCATAATCTAATGGTCCATTGAGCACCGATGCCCAAATTAGATGTCCATTCTCCTTGTTCAACATATAAAGTTCCATTCGGGAAGCCCATTCCTCATACATAGTCTTCACCAACATTGGTGGACGATTATTCGTACCCGAGAGGATGGACTTATCCGTAAGAGATGTATACTCCATTTCAATAAGTTAAGATTTACAAAGTTGATCGAACAATGAAATAAGGTTAAGTATTTTTGTGTTGTTGTGAGTTAAAACCGAGAAACAATGTTAAAATCCCCTAAAATATGTTCTCGATAAACCAAAAATTCCAAGTCAAAATTACACATTTTTTATGGAAAAAATTGTGAGTATCGGAATGCCAGATCGGAATGTCAGATCGTAATACTAGATCGGAATGTCAGATCGTAAAACCAGATCGGAATGTCAGATCGTAACACCAGATCGGAATGTCAGATCGTAATACCAGATCGGAATATAGCCCTGTCGAAATGTTGTTGGTATCGGAATGTTCAGATCGCAAAGCCCTATCGGAATGTTCAGATCGCAAAGTGGCTGACAAAATTCGAGCAGAGTAACGACTTAAAATACTTCCTTATACCCATCGGAATCTCAGATCGCAATAGCTATCGGAATGATTCAGATCGGAATAAGTGATAAAAATCCCACGATCGCAATGTAGAAACCAAACCCTTTCCGATGGAAGGTTATTGCGATGGAAGCCCAAGTACTATTTGTACTTTCCGATGGATGTTTCTGCTTAAATTTCGGAATGATAGAACACAACCTTTTTGCACTTTTGATCCAAAAAAAAATTGATGTTTTAATGAAAAACCAAGATACCAAGAACACTTTTAAGCACAAAATCCTATGTAGCACTACTTGATACTACGATCAAAGCAAAAAATTTTGAAGATTTCGGCAAAACACACTTATACTATACGAATTGTTTAGAAAACAATACGCAACACAAACACAAACCTATATTTCATCCCAAGCTCTTGATACCATTTGTAGATTTGTAAATCTATGCTTATGTTTTTAGAGAGAGAAAGAGATAGAGAAATGGTGGATTTCACACTTTAGAGAGAGAAACTAAGAAAGAACTATGTGTAAAATAATGAAAACCACACCCTCTCCATCAAAGGAGAGGGTTTATATACCCAAGCCCTTGTCATGGGCTTGGGCTTACATTTGGGCCGGCCTACACATGTTGTAGGCTAGGCTTGGTGTTGTTTGTTAAGTAAAGACATGTAACTAAACTACGAGCTATTACATGGACTATCGTTGGAGTGACCGATCCTTCTTAATACGTAAAACGTATTTCCAACATGTTTGATTAATGGGAAAATCACTTAAAATGTAGTAAACTAACCACTTTTTATGGTTATGTGTACTAAACTATTTTTTTCTCATTGTGTGTATTAAACTTTTTAATTTCGATCATTGTGTGTATTTTGAGACGATTTTGTATTGTAAAATGACCATTTTACCCTTCAAATTTTGAAAAACGTAGGGGTAAAATGGTCACAAAATACACACAATGATATGAATTTGAAAGTTTAATACACACAATGAGAAAAAAAATAGTTTACTACACACAACCATAAAAAGTGGTAAGTTTACTACATTTTTGAGTGATTTTCCCTTGATTAATTATGTTAGTTTAAGAGCCCAAGCTATATACATGCATGACCAGTGTCACCTAGTTATGGAGGTACCATAACCATAACACTAGAGGCACCAGTGTTATGACTTCCCCACGGCGGGGTGATTGCTCGTGGCGTCCCTTTCAGTTATTTGGCCATTGTTATTATATTACCATGTGGGGTGTATGGTGTATCCTAGTTACATGTTTTACAGGATTTTTCATGGTGAATGCGATGTGTGCCTTGCATCCTTCACAAGGAGTTGATCCCTCCTACCTAGACTAATTAGTTAGAGGCAACCCCTCTAATTGCATGATGAGGTCTCCCCTCCAAGTATTCATGCATGGTGGAACCTCATGACCTATATAGGCTATTGGCTAATTAATACAGTTTTCATATAAAAACATAAGTCTTTTCAAACTATAAAACCAGTTTTATGAACTTGTTCCAGGTTTCCAAGACTTATACATTTCCGCTACTTTTCAGTTTTTACTTATATTTTAGCCATTCATACCATGTTATATATCCGTTCACTAAGTGTATTGCTCAGCCTTTACTTTCCTTTCCGTGTCCCAAAACGGCAGGTACCCATGGACAGACTCGAACATTAGAGGACGTGCATAGGATGGGAGCTGCCTTAGACTTCTTCTCCTTTTTGCCTTCATGTACTTATGATTGTTGGACAGTTGTCTTGTCCTCCTAGTTCATTTACTTTACTTATGTTTTGGGCTTATGTTTGGGAACCGATGTTTGATTCTGGTTTTCCCTATGGTCATGTATGTTTTAGTACATATTACCTTGCATGCTTTGATGACACGCCATAAATACACGTAACGGTCCACTTACCAAAGTGGGGTGTTACAATTATGGTATCAGAGCCTGGTTTCGACCTGTAGGCTCTAAAACTCAACCTGTGACTAGTGGGTAGTCACCAGAAGCTTCCTAAGTAAAGGCTTGTTATTCCACGTATTTATGTTTTCAGCCCCTTGTTGTTTTAACCATGATGTTTTCATCGGTATTGATTTACTAATATGGATGAACAACCGTCATCCATACTTACTTATGTGTCATTTTTTCATGCATGATGTTCCTCGTGAACTTTGGCTAATGTGGACTGAACCCCAGTAGTTCATACTTGGTCCACATATTTTTTGTTAAGTTTTGATAGTTGATTTTCACTTAATTATTTCATGTATTATTGTTGCATGAATATTTTAACTAAGTAATGGTTGGTACAGGATTGGTCATATTTAGTCGCATGTGCTTTTAATTGAATCATTTTTTTTATGAACCGACCCATAGGCGTTCACCCAAACCCATGTCATTTTCATTATTATGCATCCATACACTACTTTCATGCATAAATTTTTTTCGTGATTATATGCATAATTTTTTTTAACTTTTTTCATGATTATGTATTATATCATATTCAAATAAATCAGGTCAAATTTTATTTTGTGAACTGACCCATGGTCGTCCACACCAGCGATTTTTGGATTCATTTCATTACAGTCATAAAATTATATTTTTTTCATGTCCCCTCATTAGTTACTATGTCTCTTTATGTCAAGTATGTTTTCATACTATCATGATTAACTTCGTTTTCATGCTAATTATGTTTTATACTCCTTCATGTTAAGTTTGTTCTATGTTTCTTCATGTTGATTTCGTCTTCATGTTGATTATGTCTTACGTTTCTTATGGTGATTATGCTTTCATCATGTTGATTATGCTTTCATGCAAGACATTGACGGATTTCATGTAATCCTGCTTTCATGATGGTCATGATTGGTTTTCATTAATCACGCTTTCATGCAAATCATCGTTGAATCTCGTCTAACCACACTTTAGCGTTTCTCTATGAAACCAGAATGATGTCTATGCTGGCATTGCCAAGTTATCTTGATGCTCATTCTAGTTCGGTTTTCTAACCGTTTAACCAATTATTTTCCATTTAAATCATGTCAGATGATCGACCCCATACCGATCATTTCATGTGCATTCCATGTGTACTCCATGTACCGTATTCCATGTGTATTGCACGTACCGTAATCCATGTGCATTTCACTTACAATACTCCACGAGTATTCTCTAGACAATTTTAAATCATCTCAGGCGTATTCCACTTGTTGATATTCTACAGATGCTGATGCCGCTCATAACTTGGACATGTTACTAAATGTTGATGTTGCTGACTATTTGGAAATGCTACGAGATGTTGATGTTGTTCACAACCTGGAGATCTGACAACACGAAGACAAATGTGTTGGATCAAAGCGATCGGACGAGAAGATGCTTCACCACCAGACGATTTCCATCACAAACCATCCCTAATTCTTAGTTACATGTCACACGTCATTCAGTTGTCTTTTTAGTCATATGAGTGAGAACTGGTACCAGCCGGCCACTCAGCTGAATAAGTTACATGAATCACCATCATGAGAATGACCGTCATGAAACTGACCAACAAGACAATAGTAACCACTACTGTGACAGCAACTATCCTAGCAATTGCAACAGAAGCTCCGGCCACGGACGTGATCATAGATACAAAAGGTCAGCAGTCCAACCAATCCGCCAATTCTAGGCATGATAAACTAAGATTTGCAGTTTTATTTGTTTCACACCTCGAGACACATGTCAAGACATCATTCAAGACACATGTCTCATGTATATTTTCTGAAGACACATGTAAAGACACCAGTCAAGACATATGTCATACGTATATTTTCCAAGACACGAGTCAGGACACATGACTCACGTCCATTTCTAGAACATCTGTAAAAAAATTTAGGGTACCCTCCAAAGGGTATATCCATTATGTTGTGCCATGTACTAATCAGGACACAAGAATTTCAGTACCATCACCGGCGTATCATTCGCGTTTGGACACGCAGGGTTCGTTCTGCGTGAGACAGGCGAAACACATCCAGTAAGATCTGTCACGCTTATTTCATGACGCTTTCATTTCTTGACTTCATATTTCATATACCCATGACTATAAAGGACGCCATTTGTATAACCTATTTATACGAAGGTTTTCCTTCAGTCTAATGATAAGATCCAATCTGCTAATGCACTTACCTCGGACTGATGTGAGTTAAATATGATTTTGATTATGGACTAAGAACAGCAGCCCATGCTACGGTTAGTCACCATTCATATCAGAGTAGGGGTACAGCGATGTGCAGGCTACTGAATACATTCAGCATGATTTTCCATCAAGAAAATCTGTACAAATAATAATGCTTTACAAGCACGTGTTTGTTGTTCCATGGCTGCGAAGATTCCAGCTATTATTGATGACACGACTTCTGAAGTCCCTTACTCATAACCAGCCGATTATTCTAGAATCTTACCACATGTATTCCATAGTAACCTTCTAGGAGAGAGACGGTAACATGAGATTATGTGTCGACTACCGTCGATTTAAACAAATCACCCTTCATAACCGTTATCCTCCTCCACGTATTGAAAATGTATGTGAGCGACTATAGAGGGCTAAACATTTTTACAAAATCGACTCATGATCATGTTGCCATCCTTGGCGAGTGAAAGAGCAGGACATTTCCAGGACTGCTATTCGTACACGACTTGGTCATGCTAAATTCATGATTTTGTATTAGTCTCATAAATGCTCCAGCAGCATTAGGGACTTAATAAATTGAGTTTCCATGAACTCATAAACAATTCATCAGTGTTTTCATCGAGGACAACCTGATTTTCTCTAAGTCTAGAAAAGAGCAGGAAGACCATATTTGTACTATGTTGCAAATTCTACGACAAGAGAAATTTCACCCTGAAATTTTCCAGTATAAATTCTGGTTGATTACAGTGACACGCTGATTCACATGGATTCTCACGATTAATTTTACCATGACTCAGCTTATGCGTGAAGGTGAGAACCCTACACTACGTTGGGTGTTCCAGAAAATCCTACGCTAAAAGAAGTCTGAATTCAGAGACACATAGTTTTCCAAACTTCTATGTATCCAGTTTCTATGAAGCAAGATACAGTTACGTTCATATCTAAGTACCTGTCATACCAACAGGCTAAGATAGAACACCAACAGACTGGGATGTTTTTTCACCACAAAAATGGGACAAGATCTCCATGGATTTTTGATACCAGGTTTCCACAAACTCAGAAGAAAGCATGAAGCTATCTGGGTTATTATCCACAGTTTGACCAAGTCTGTAGAATCCTTACATCTGCAAGGATTTCAGAGTCAGCAGATTGATCGGACATTCCATCCAAGGCTCATCCAATCACTTGGTAATCCCTCAGCTATCGGGCCAGACAAAGGTTCGCATTTGTGTTCCTTATTTACGTTCACGTCCTTGTTCTAATTTTATGACTTACTTTCGCACTCACGTTCATGACACTGTTCATGTTCATGATCGTATCCTGGCTTACGATTTACGTTTTACTTTTCATTTCGGAAAGTTTTGAAGAAACTTGGGAGATCAAACTCAAGTCTAATAAACATTCCATCACCTCGTATCAGTGGCGTTATATCCTCAGTTATCTCATGTTCACGATATGTTTCACATGTCATGTTCATTCCACGTTCCTCATATCACGTTTACGATATGTGGCACGTATCATCGTCCACCAGATGTTTCTTATATTACACTCACCATATCTCCACGTATCACGTTCACAATTGTCCACGTATCACGTTCACAATTGTTCACGTATCATGTTCATAATTGTTCACGTACTACGTTTCAGTATGTCTCGCGCATCATTGCTAAGACGTTACTAATATCAGTTAGTCTAGGTTATTTTTGCATCGTAACATTTCATTTACCCTTGCACGTTAATTCTTATCCACTCGATCAGATTCAGAAGGATCTATCTGACGTTGATAACCATAAACTTTTACGTATTGTCAAGTCAAGGTCATGAAGACCAAGATTATCATATGTGTCAAAATCTTGTGGAATAACCATTCCGAGAGGGAAGCCACTTGGAAACGGAGGAGTCCATTTTATCCTCTCATCCTTCCATAATTCAGTTATGTTCTTTGCAGGCACGTCGCGTTCCATGCCCTTGTCAGTCATGTCGCGTCCATGTTCTTTCAGTTTACTTTATCTATAATTCGGGGACGAATTATTCTTTTTAGGGGGGAAGAGTTGTAAAACCCACATACTTTTACCATGAACAGTACACTTAGTAAACATACGAACCAATTAAAACTTTTCTTTATATCATGAACACGTGTCACGAATATTAATTACAGAAACTATGTACGTGTTAGTGCACGATAATTATTAAGTACGTGGTATTACACGATAGTTATTAACCATAATAATTATAATCACGTACATGAAATCATGAACATTACATCACGAACATGTAACTACGTATATATTTATTATTATACGATAAAAATCGATTACGTACAAGTATTATTATAACACGAATAATTAATTACGAACTAACACGAAAAACACTAACGAATGAACACGTAAATTATAAAACATGAAAATTGAACGGGTTTACCCTCGTGGGCCCTTATAACCGCGGACACAAGGAAAGAAAAGGGCCAAGCCCATGTTGATTTCTACCAAAAGGGAAAAAGGAAAAACACAGATCTTTTCATTCACATTTATTTTTACAAAAATTTAAAACCCTAGCCTTTGTCCTCCTCCTTGCCGTCGGCTACCAAGAATACCACCAAGGTGTTGGGTTGATTTGGATTATTAAATTCGGGTGATAGTGTTCGTGTTATTAGTTCTCATCAATCACGTATTCGGTAACCTTTTTAATTCTTTTCTTTTAATTCTTTTAATAGAATCATGAACATATGATTGTAAATCTTAAAAACATGGATAAACAAGTAAAACTAATCATGGAAATCATAGAAAAAGGATTCGATTTGGGAGTTTGTTCGACCGACGCACACAAACCGAGAGCCGAAGCTATCGGTGTCTCGCGTTTCACCACACTCGAGACCTTGTGGTCTTGGTGTGGTCTTTATGGTTCGGCAGCAGGATAAAACAAGGACCCCGACTCACGTCGGGGTGGCCTTGTTTTTGTTGTGGTCTCGGCGCAACAGCAACAACACCACCGGCTTATGCCGGTGGCTGTTTGGTCTAGCAGGGGGAACGACAGCAGTAGAGGCACCACCGGCTAACTGCCGATGGGAACCTGTTGTTGTGGGCAATGGCTAGTCGAGGCAGACCAGGGGCAACCACCGGCTAACAACCGTTGGCGTTTTATGAACCAGCAGTGGCAACCGGCTGAGCAGGTTAGCCACTGTTAAGGGGGGTGTTTGTTTTGGGCCGGTTGATGGGGAATTCGGTCCGGTTCACGCTAGGTCTAAATTAAAAACACGGGTTCGGTTCATGATTAATATTTTTACAAGTTACTATTTTTACAAGTTATATTATTTTAGCAAGGAAAATTAAATTAATTAGTTCATGGCTAGTAATTAATTTAATTAAACATGGACTTAGGTTATTATTATTTAGTAAATAATACATGTTTTAACCTAAGTATTTAATCAACGTCGAAGTGCCGGTCAAAAATAACCTAATTACCTTATACTAGATAGGGTAAGTGGGTATCGAATCCACGAGGAATATGTGGTTTTAGTTTAAGTTTTGGGGTGATCACTGATCAATAAAAGTTTTGGTTTTGAAATCTAACGACTAAAATACTCTTGATAATAAAAATGTTGATTAAAAATTAAAATACTTATTAAACTAATAATAAAGCTAGAAAAATAAAATAAGGATGTAAACAATTAAAAGAAAAATGTAGTCCCTTCCAGCTCCTAATATTTATGGTTGATCACACTTATGGATTATCGAAACTTTTTAGTTCGTTTACAAAGATTATTTTGAATTAATATGAATGAATTAATGTTGGCACTTATTATGTTTATCAGTGACTCGCGATAATAAATCTTATATTAATCCACCCAATAATTATGTTTTAATAATTTATTTAGGTACAACTTATGTTGATTATACCATCATCTTTTTCTTTAGCTAAATAGAATAAGTATGAATCGTTAACTAACAATAAATTGTCTCGCACAAATAATTAAACATAATATTAAGTCTATCAAAATAATTTATAAATAAATAATAAATCAATGTAATAAAAATATAATAATCCAAAAGTGATGATCAAACCATAAATAAAGTTACCGAAAGGAATTACAACAAAATTAGCCGGACATCACGGTGTATCCGACCCACTGTCCGCTATTCATCTGCACTGTTTTCCTTTTGTTTTTAATAATGTATGTCGACAAAAAAAACACTCCAATTCAATATATATATGTCGACCCTCCAATTCAATATATATATGTCGACCCTCTAATTCAATCATCTTTGTTTAGTTTTTTAGATATCTTCGCCACCAAATTCTATGTCCACCTTTTCTTTTTATATCCCCTTGTCGGTTTATGTTTACTATTGGGCCAAAAATCATTTTTTTTTCTTTTATTATTCTGACATACAATAACTTTGACCCAATAAAAAATAACCCAACGCCAATAATTGCTCAAACGAAGCCCGGACAAATAAAAGATGACCGAAAATATTGCGACATGCTCAAATCTTATTCTTCAATATTTCTTCGTCATTTATCGGCGCTCACAATGTCTTTTCTCCAAAAAATTAATTAAGCGGTCACTTTATTCCATTTCGCTCGTAACCTACATAATCACAAAACACATTAAAATTACATATATAACGAAAAATGAATATATAATTATGCTAAATTAACATGCTATTAGGTGTATGCAGGATACACCAATCAAACCCCCTCAAACTTAACATTTACTCTGTCTCAGAGTAAGAATAAAATAAAAATATACAAGCATGTTAATTTCATAATTTTTAATCATATCATTGAAATTCTATCAAAAAGATCAAATTTAACTTTGTACACTAATAACCATCCTACATGGAAAATAATCCAAAATGATTACCAATATTTTTGTCCTTCTTAAACACTTAGCATAACCATTCCCATTGATTCCATTTACTTTATGTTTCATATAATTAACCATGTGTCCAACGTACCTAATGCACACCTATAATCAATCTAAAACAAGAGGTGAGAATATCTTACACCTATTATAACATTGGAGTTTTTATACCATAAGAGCACATCATAAGCCATCATACTTTAGCTTACATACTTTCACCTCATTTTTTTCATCATTTTTTATACTTTTTTTTCTTTTTTTCACATCGCACATAAGCTCTTTTTTTAGCCATTTGGGACCGTTTCTTATACAAGTCATCTCGAACGCTTTATACACTCTTTTTAAGGTTGATATAAAGACCAATCATTTAGAAAAATGAATATCTATCCTATAGGTGCATACTAAGACACATTGGCACATGAGAACCGGTTAATTTAGTTCGTTTTAATTAAATGGGAACAACTATACTTCGTGCCTACTGGTACATCACATGATGGAGTTATCTACCACATCTAATTAATCAATGCACTAAATGAAACTAATCTTCCTAATTTTATTACAATAGTACAAGGATTGGGTTATTTCACATAAAATTGCCTCAGTTAAGTGCAATGCTATCCATCATAAAAATTGGCGTCTGACCCATGCTAACAACTAAAGTATCACCTTGCGCGGGTGACGAATCAGATAGGCAAGCCCAGCATATGACTACCACCAATAATTATGACAGTTCCCCAACTCTTTTCTAAGGCCACCGTGCGCGGGCGGCGAGCCGAATAAGATCAATTCTAAGTGTCCTAACCCAACTATTACATTACTATGTTTCATATTATTTATTCAAACTTTCTACTCGATCTAAGCAAAGGTAAGTAAAGGGAATTCAATCGGCGTGGTTTGATAATCTAAATTATACATATGCCTAACTACATGAAAACAATGAAATCAATTTAATAACCAAATTATACAATAGAATCGGGTGCACCTGATAATTATGGCCAAATCTTCTAGCTTGCTCCAATAAATCATCCACAAGCTAATCTTCAGAATCTGCAAACACTCAACAAACGTATATGTAGAAGAAACTTCCACATCTAATTAGCACAAGACTCTTATAATGTGATTAAAATTTTTAAAAATTTCTAATTTTTCCCAAAAATCGCATTTTAAACCCATTTTGACCAAAATTTCACACAAAAACATGTAACACATGTTCCACCCCCTCAACTTAAAGCATTGCATTTCCCCGAATGCAAAAACTTTAAATTGAAATTTTGGTTGAAAATCAATTTGACAAACTCACACAAAAACAAAAACCTAACTCACTTTCATAGGAATCACGGTTGCATTTAGCGTATGCAACAAGCCTTTAAGCCACTCAGTAGCCCAATTGGACGAGTTTTGTCTCATGAGGGTTTGTCGTGAACACACCCACAAAGTTTTTAAAACACACTCAAACCACGGGTTGCCTCCCGCTAAGCACTAAGTTTAACGTCATCAGCCTGACGGTACCTCAAATGTAACGTGTCACGGTGGACGGATAGAACACTTCCCATACACATTACCAAAACGTGGTCTCTTTTGATGTTTCCAAGACGTACCATCATCTTCAAACACATCCCAAGTATCACCTTTCACTAAACTATCAATCTCCTCAAATCCTAATAAACGTTTACAGTTCCAAACCCGAAAACTTCGCTTACGCTTTCTCCTACTCGATGCAACTCGAACCTGGTTTGAACATACAGTCTTGCTAGTACCCAAACTCAGCTCATCACATGCATGTTTTTCATCACACACAAATTGGCTTAAATATCGAACCCCAAATCGTGCTTTTCTTCGAACTTGCTTGATAATAATACTTGTCACCTTAATAAACAAGTTCTCATTCCATCACCCAATAAAATAACATCCAACATCCACTAGTACCATATATTTTTGTTCCTTCACATCTTCACCAACCAAGTCATCCCCCTCAACTTGGTTGGTGAACACTCGTGGTACTAATGATAACTCTTCATCAATTTAGATGACTTGAGAGTCTTCTTCATCGAGATATGTCTCTTCTTCAACTAAAATCTTGTGATTATGAATGTCATGTTCATTTTCTTTACCGTCATGAAAATTAATTTTCGACCATTCCATGTTGTTTGTTGAGTTGAATGTGAATTCATCTTCATCGTCTTCAGATTCATCTTCATCATCAAAGTTTATCATGGTGGTGCTTTGAGGATCATTTGCTTCTTCCCAATCTAACTGATTCGTTAACCGACTAACTTGTGATTCTAGAGCTGCAATAGATTTGGTAGTGGTCTCGCTCTTTTTATTGGTGATCTCGAATTTTTCTTTGATCTCTTCATTGTTGATAGACATTAACTCTATAAGCTTATCGAACTTTTGTTCAAGATCAAACAGATGATTATCACCTTGTCCGTTGCCCTGATGTTGATATTTTTGTGTCGGTGGTGGATTAAAAAAATTATGCTCATATGAAGACGTAGTCTTCGGTAATAAACGATCGAGCTCCTCGTGAAGCTTCATCCCATAATCACATCCTTCTTTTTTATCCACTAGACCATCCTTAATCATTTCCTCTAAAGTCTCAAGTTGATCCCCAAGCTTAGTAATCTTTTGGTGAACATAGGATTGATTATTAACATCATAGCATTGACCTTGAGGAGAATATTGATGAGTGTAATTATCGCCATATCCATCGTTCCACATATCGTTTTTCTTCTCAAAATTTTGATTACCACTATACCTCTTATACCCATAATTATTTTGAGGTTGATAATAGTAATCTCCATATACCCGCTCATTCCATAATGCCTTTTGGTGTCTCTCCTCATTCTTCTTTTCTTTCTCAATGTAGCAATACTCGAGAGAATGAGAAATACTGTTGCAGTTTGGACACGTCTCAATCTTAAAGTCCATGGTACCTATAATTCTGCATAACAAAACAACCAAATGCACCAAAGAAAAAACAAGACAAATAAAATGAAACTAACCTAATTAAAATGGAAAATCTTTTTGGTATTTTTTTCTTTATAAATATTTACAAACTTAAACTAAAAGCGCACACAGTCCCCGACAGCGGCACCAAATTTTTGATCAACGTCGAAGTGCCGGTAAAAAATAACCTAATTACCTTATACTAGATAGGGTAAGCGGGTATCGAATCCACGAGCAATATGTGGTTTTAGTTTAAGTTTTGGGGTGATCACTGATCAATAAAAGTTTTGGTTTTGAAATCTAACGACTAAAATACTCTTGATAATAAAAATGCTGATTAAAAATTAAAATACTTATTAAACAAATAATAAAGCTAGAAAAATAAAATAAGGATGTAAACAATTAAAAGAAAAATGTAATCCCTTCCAGCTCCTAATATTTATGGTTGATCACACTTATGGATTATCGAAACTTTTTAGTTCGTTTACAAAGATTATTTTGAATTAATATGAATGAATTAATGTTGGCACTTATTATGTTTATCAATGACTCCCGATAATAAATCTTATATTAATTCACCCAATAATTATGTTTTAATAATTTATTTAGGTACAAATTATGTTGATTATACGACCATCTTTTTCTTTAGCTAAATAGAATAAGTATGAATCGTTAACTAACAATAAATTGTCTCGCACAAATAATTAAACATAATATCAAGTCTATCAAAAGAATTTATAAATAAATCATAAATCAATGTAATAAAAATGTAATAATCCAAAAGTGATGATCAAACCATAAATAAAGTTACAAAGGAAGGAATTACAATAAAATTAGTCGGACATCACGGTGTACCCTTTTTCTTTAATAATGTATGTCGACAAAAAAACAAAACTCTCCAATTCATCTCCACTGTTTACACACTGTCCGCTATTCATCTCCACTGTCCGCTATTCATCTCCATTGTTTTCCTTTTTCTTTAATAATGTATGTCGACAAAAAAACAAAACTCTCCAATTTAATATATATATATGTCGACCCTCCAATTCAATATATATATATATATATATATATATATATATATATATATATATATATATATATATATATATATATATATATATATATATATATATATATATATATATATATATATATATATATATATATATATATATGTCGACCCTCTAATTCAATCGTCTTTGTTTATTTTTTTATATATCTTCGCCGCCAAATTATATGTCCAC
The DNA here is from genome assembly GCA_025667525.1 of Glebionis coronaria. Taxonomy (NCBI): domain Eukaryota; kingdom Viridiplantae; phylum Streptophyta; class Magnoliopsida; order Asterales; family Asteraceae; genus Glebionis; species Glebionis coronaria. The sequence continues at coordinate 439,408,466 of CM046882.1, read as the reverse complement.
CTTTTCTTTTTATATCCCCTTGTCGGTTTATGTTTACTATTGGGCCAAAAATCATTTTTTTTTCTTTTATTCTTCTGGCATACAATAACTTTGGCCCAATAAAAAATAACCCAACGCCAATAATTGCTCAAACGAATCCCGGCCAAATAAAAGATGACCGGAAATATTGTGACGCGCTCAAATCTTTTTCTTCAATTTTTCTTCGTCATTTATCGGCGCTCACAATGTCTTTTCTCCAAAAAATTAATTAAGCGGCCATGTTATTCCATTTCGCTCGTAACCTACATAATCACAAAACACATTAAAAGTACATGTATAACGAAAAATAAATATATATAATTATGCTAAATTAACATGCTATTAGGTGTATGCATAATAACTCGATTTTCACTCAATTAAAAAGTTCTTTCTTTGTCGTATGTCTGATCGAATTGATTTCCGGTTCAAAGTGTGACTCAATTGTTTTTGGTTAAGAAAAATATTTGTCGTTGTTTGAAAAATAAATAGTGCAAAACTTTAGAGTAAAGGCAAAATAAATAAAGCTAAGAATAATTGAAATGTAAATGACGAGAAATTAAAGCAATAAAAATAGATAACGAAAACTTAAAACGCAAGTCTAAAATTAAACAAAAGGCAAGTAAACTAAAAGTGCGACTAAGGAAAAGGCGGGAAAAAGCAACAACTAAAACTATCTAGAAAAACTTAAGTGCGAAAATTATCCCAAAATTAGCCTTATCCGGAATCCGAGTTGTCACTTATCCGGAATCCAAATAAATTCTAATCCGGAAAACAGGTCCTATAAACTATCCGGAAAACACACCTAAATTACTCTTATCCGGAAAACTACTCCTAACCACTATCCGGAAAACACCTATAGCCCTTATCCGGAATACGAGTTAAAACTCTTATCCGGAGAAAAGGTCAAGATCCTTATCCGGAAAAACTAATCCTAAAACCTTATCCGGAAAACACTACTATTTGCTTATCCGGAAAACAGCCAAAACCTACTATCCGGAATACGCCCTTCGAGTCTTATCCGGAAAACACTAAGATCCTTATCCGGAAACGCAACTAAACACTTATTGATATGAGCTTAAACTCATATCTTTTTATCAACAAATAACCCTAAAACATGAAGCAAAATACCAATTTATCTTGCAAAAACAGTATTATGTGGTATGTTTGTGTTTGTGTTCACTTGTGTAGGTAAAAGGATACAATTTCAAGCAAATAAGGAAAAATCAAGCTTAAATTGATGAAAAAGACAAAGAAGGATCAAAAGTGACAAGACTTTGAAGTACAAGGACCTATCTTGACAAATTACCAAAGTTGAAGGACTAAAGTGTAAATATTGTAAAAAGTCAAGATCAAAGTCAAAATTGTTCAACTATCAAGTCAACAAAGTCAAAGGACCAATTCTGCTCAAAGATGAAGTTGGGAGGACTAAAAATGCCAAAGAAATGAAGTTACAAGCCTTAAAGTGCAATCTGCAAAGTATAGGGGTTAAATCTGCCAAAATTGGAAATAAGTCCAAGTTTAATCCATGTGATTGAGTTGTGAGCCAATGAGAAGGCAGCATACATTGCACACAGATTGCCAACTCATGTGTAATAAATTCCCACTCAGCCGTCACAATTAATGACAATATCTCAACAGTTCAATCCGTGTGAACTTATTTCAACCACTCAGAGCATGACACGTGTCTTCTTCAAGAAACCAAAATTTTCCCAGGATCGTTTTTGAGCTAGACTGAATATCATGAAAAGTTGTTAACACCAAAAGTGCTTATTTTGGAGAGACGAACACAATGGTAACAATCAATTAACAAGAAATCAACTCTAGAAGAAAGCCCCAATTCGTGTTCTTACCTTGAAGATCAGTTTTGCAAAATCATGCCACGTGGAGACCTGGGATTGGTCTCAACACGTCATCATCCCCAACAAACTCCTTTGTCAAGCCTATAAATAGCTGTTAGGTCCTCATTTGTAACAAGTAGTTAAAAATTGTAAAAACACACACTTTTCAATTTCCTTTCATCTTTCTTCTTTTTTAGCCTAACTACTCAAGAGTCTGACAAACTCTTGAGTTAGTTAGTTAGTTAGCAGCTTTACAACAACTTTGTAACCAATTTCCATGAAAGAAATTTGAATTCTCCTTTTCCCGCCAAATTTTATATTCACTCTACTGTTCATATCTTGCTTCTACTTGATCATTGTGTTGCTGAATTGAGTTTGTTATGATCATTGAATGATCATAACTGACTTAGAAGGAGAATTGTAGCTGTTGTTGTGATTTCAGTTCAAGCCTTAGCCTTTTTGAAGTTTTCATGCCATAATGATGAATTCTAGTTGATTTGTAGCTGATGTTGATAGTAGATTGATGATCTAGTGATAAGGTGGTGGTTATCACTAGGATAAGAGAGTTCAGCACTCCTCTTCTTCCCAATGGTTACTACAAAAGGTTTCAAAAGTTCTGATTTTGGTTCCACTTAATAAGTCAATGGCATGCTATTTTTCCTAGTGTAAAACTCAATGATTGTATGATCAAAGTTGCTAGCTTAGTTGTTGATTGATAGTTTACTTGTTTGTAGCTTAATCTTGTTTTGCTGCTTTATATTTTGGATTGTGTCTAGTTATAGCTTATTTCAGTCAAATTTCAGTCCTTACATCTCAATTGAGTAATAGTTGTTCTTTGTGCTTGCTTGTAGTCTTAAAACATCTTATTTTGAGTCTCAAGTTTGGTAGCTAAAGGATTTCATTCAGCTTTAATCAGTTCTTAAAAAGTCTTTACAAAAGTTGTCAAAAGATCAAATAAGGAGTGTTTGGTATTAGCTGAAAATTGATTTTCAAGTATTGAGTATTGGCAAATTAATGTTCATTTCTAGTCAATAGGTCATAACAAAGTGTTTTGAACAAGTTTCAAGTCAAATAACAGGTCAAACAGGCAATTGGCCATAAAAAGGTTTGGGTCATTTTCAGTCATTTTTGCTTTGTAAAAGTTGTCATTTTCTTTTGCCTGGCATTTACTTGATAGTTGATGAAATCTTTCCAAGCCAGTTCTCAATTGTAGTTCATATCATAAAGTTTCAGATTCCAAAAGCATTTTACACAGTCTTCATTAAGCATTAAGAAATAAGCAAAATCATGAAAAGCTGAGTTAAGCTAAGTTTCTGTAACTTGAAACTGATTTTTGAGAACTTTTGATTTCACTCATTAACCAAGCCATTTTATTGCATAAATCCACTTAGTATATGATGTTACATGAAATTTGAGAGATTTAGCTTTTTGTCAAAATTCTTGGTCAACGCTTGGTCAACGATAAGTCAATTTGAGCTTAATTCGAATTCTCAGCTTATTACTTGATGAGATTTGTTCTAACTTGATTTCCCGTTCATCATTTGAGTTGCTTAATCAGTTTTGGCAAGAAAATCAAGTTGTGTTTGTTCAGTTTGTTCTAGAGCTTATTTTGGGCTTAACTTGAAGTGCTTATTTGCTTATTTTACACTTTCAGTCAAGATCCTTTTACAGACGTAGCTTATTTTGGATTAGAAGTCTTTTGCAACTGGTTTCATTGAATTTGGTTCAGTAATAAGCTCAAACGAGCTTATTTTTCTTACAAACCCGTTTTTGCTTATAAAGTTTTAAGATTTGCATTTTAGTCCTTGTTGTTTTAAGCAGTTTCTAATAATGGCTAAACTTCAATCTTTTTAGGGTTTTCACAAAGTAATCCTTTTAGTTTTGAGTTTGTTTAAAATCAGTTAGCAAATTCGTTACTTTGTTACAATTTGGTTAGTTAGTTACAAGTTTTACATTTTTGATCCTTGAAGTTTGCTGATTTGCATTTTCAGTCCCTAGACTTGTTAGAATTTTCATTTCAAGCATTTATATTTCCTAGAATTTACATTTTCAGTCCTTTTAGTTTTAAAATTTACATTTTGAATATTACTTGAATAAAATTTGGTAAGTGCACTATGTTTTACATATAAGTAGGTAATATTTTTCAGTTTTACAAGGCTTTGTTGAATTAGCAAATAGAATATCCAAAAAAGATTAACAACCAAAAACAGTTAAAAACCCGATATTGGTTGGACTTTCAATTAGCAAGAACTGAGAAAAACGAACTGCATTATACACAATTTCAAATGGCGCCGCTGCCGGTTCTTTGACTTTACGAGAGACTAGCGATTGATGGTTTTCATTGGCTTTTGGGATCCGTTCACCTTGTGAACGTTATTTTTACGTATCATAAATCAACAACAAATAAAAAAAAATCAAAAACTATAAAAATATATAAAAACTTAAAAATTAACAAAACAATTCTTTTCCTAAAGAATTGACCAAAAAAATTAAAAAATCCAAAAAGCAATCTTTTTCCTAAGAGATTGCACCCAAAAATATATATTATTGTATTCTCTCGGTTTTTATGTACATATAGTATTTTCTCTTAAAAAACTCATAAATACAAAAATATTTTCCATATATTATTATAAGTAAATACGTATACGTATAAGAACAACCAATCTACATATCTTCCATAAGTATTGCCAAGGCAATACACCGTGTTGAGGGGCGTTCCGGTCCTTGACACGTGTATCGATCAAACAAAATAAAGCAAGAATAGATAAATACTCTCAATAAGCAACAATTCGAAGAATACGAACATTTAAGTGAATAGAAAGGCGATGTGCTATAAAATGTCATCTAAGGGTCAATAGGTACTTAAGTGCTTCGCGCCACCTAACCCCCCGTTCACTTGTAAGTATTCTAAGAAGGAAGGCTTCATTGAGGGTCTTGCACCCAAGTAGTACATACGTATATTGTTATTTTCTTGTGTATATTTAATATTGAAACTCGAAGAGGATAATCCATTTCTCTTCAAAGTCACACGAGAGCTTCTCTCTCATTCCTCGTATTGAGTTGCATGCTCACTCGCGGGCGTGCACAAATACTGATTGGTGTACAACCTCTTCCTCCAAAAAGGAAGAAAAAGAGAAAGAGTAAGACCACCACCGTCCACCAAGCCGATCAGGAGAATCGTGCTTTGACTCCTCCACCACAAGAAGCCATAGCTATTGATAATCGCTCTTTGTTGGAACGTATGCAAACCAATATTCATGGATATGCTAGTGCTATTAAGATTCCCGACTTTCCCGCAAACACATTTCAGCTACACACATCTATGATTACTATGGTTTCACAATCACCTTTCTATGGTAACAAGAATGAGGATCCTCATGATTACCTTAAGAGATTCCTTTCTCTTTGCAATACCATTAAGCATAATGGAGTTCCACATGAGGTGATTAGGTTGATGTTAGTGTCGTTTTCATTAGAGGGACCCGCTAAGCATTGGTTAGACACCCAACCACCCGATAGTATCACCACATGGGATGGTTTCACCACTAAGTTTTTGAACAAGTTCTTTCCTCCACATAAGACTATGGATTTGAGGACTTTAATTATAGGCTTTCAACAAAAACCTAGTCAATCCTTTAGTGATGCTTGGGAAGAGTATAGTGAGTTATTGAGGCGATGCCCTAATCATGGATTGGATGATGTTCACCAAATCAATATCTTCTATAATGGCCTTAAATCTCACCACCAAGATTCACTCAATGCTTCCGCGGGAGGGAATATTCTTCTTAAATCCTACCAAGAGGCTTTGGACATCATTGAGACTAAAGCAATGGTTCAAACAAACAATCAATTTGAAGAAAGAGTTCATGTTATCCAAAACAATTCTCAAACCCCTTGTGACAACCAACTCCTCAAGTTTCAACAAGAGATGTTTCAAAGGATGGATAGAGATAGTGAGAGGAATTTGAAAGTACAACAAGAACTACTTCAAGCTTTTAAGAACATGTCCTTGAACAATTCTTCAAATAATGTGAATGCCATTGCCCTTTCTTGTGTTACTTGTGGAGGTCCCCATTCTTATGAACAATGTGATAAGGTGCAAGTGTATCAAGGGGAATGCTTTGCTTACCAAGAGGAACATCGTGAACACTTCAAGCCAAATATCAATCCAAATAACCTTTCTTACAAGTCCCAAAACTACCTTACTCCACCGGATTCCCACCTCACCCACCCACCCAAATTCAACAAAATCCACCTCAAATTTTACCAAGGAATCAAGGGCAAAGACCACCTTACCAAGGAAATAACTACAAGGCACCCAACAATGTTCAACATCAAGGAAATACCTTTTATCCACCACAACAAGGATTTAATCAACCACTTCCACTTTTCCCCAATCAAGCATATGCTCCATTACCAAATCAAGCTTACCCTCAACTTCAAAATCAAGGATATGGGATGCAAGAGACTCAAGAGTATGTTGACAAGAAAATGCGTGAAATTGAGAAGAGAATGAATGATCAAATGAAACGTAATATGGAGGAACAAACCAATAGGGTTTTAATGGCATTAAATCAAAGACCACAAGGGGCTTTACCTTCCAACACACAAACTAATCCAAGGGCCAATGTCAATGCCATTACAACAAGGAGTGGAACAACAACAAAGGATCCTTCACCTCCTAAACCTACCATTGTTCAACCCACTTATGCTCCTACTTGTGACAAGCCCTCTACCTCTACTTCACCACCTCAAAATGCTCCCATTTCTCCAATTTCAAAGCCTACTCATGAAGCACTCAATAAGGAAAATCCTTCATCAACCACTCAACCACAACCAAAACCAAGTCTTCCTTATCCCTCAAGATTGAGAAAATAAAAGTTAAAGAACAAGGATGACATCCAAGTCTCCAACTTTTTGAGGATGTTCAAGCAACTTAACATCAATATCTCCTTTGCGGAAGCCTTAGCCAATATGCCTAAGTTTGCTAAGATGATTAAGGACTTGCTTTCTAACAAGGAAAGATTGGTGGATTTGCCTAATGCTTCCTTGAATGAAAATTGTTCCGCGGTTTTGCTTAAGAAGTTTCCTACTAAGCTTGGAGATCCGGGGAGGTTTTTGATTCCTTACAATTTCCCGGGGGTGAAAAATTGTATGGCTTTAGCGGATTTAGGAGCAAGCATAAATCTTATGCCATTATCGGTTTGGAAGAGACTTTCACTTCCCGAGCTCACTCCTACTAAGATGACTCTTGAGTTGGCCAACCGTACTATAGCTTATCCGGTGGGAATTGCGGAAGATGTTTTTGTGGGGGTTGATAGATTTACATTTCTCGTGGATTTTGTGGTGGTTGATTATGATATGGATCCTAGAGTGCCTTTGATTGTTGGTAGGCCATTTTTGAGAACGGGTCGTACTTTAATCGATGTGGCGGAAGGAGAACTTACAATGCGGGTAGGATATGAGAGAGTTGTGTTTAACATGGGGAAGTTGTCTAAAAAGTCTAATGAGCCCGAAGCGGTAAAACATATTGATGTTGTGCATGAGGAGGAAACACAAAATGATCTTCTTGATGAAGTTTGTGATGATTACTTTTATGAAGCTTGCTCAAGTGGAGATTATGATTTACCGCATATTGAGACCATTGCTTCCATTACTTCCTCTTTGGATTCTCATGAACCTCAAGAGCTAAACCTTAGTGAAATCCCATATAACACTCCACTTTTCCACAATGATAACCATGTTTATGAGAACTTTAGTGATGGAGAATTTTCTATTTGTGATTCACCAACATATGATGACTATAGTGATGATGAGCTTTCTACTTGTGACTCCCCATTTGTTTTTTATCATACTTCCTTTGGTTTTGAGGGATCACCAATCTTTGATAGACCTATCTATGATGTTTATAGTGATGAGGAGGATTCTATAATGGATGAGAGTGATGAGTTTTTAGAGGTGGATATATCTTGTGAGTATACTCTTGGTTACCTTGATGAGGAGGGGGACATACTCTATTTAGAATCCTTATTGAATGAAGATCCTTCACCTTTTTCTTTGCCCACCTCAACCTGTCAAAGTGATAAAGGAAAACAAGTCATGATGATTCCTTCCAAGAGCTTGTTGTTACCCATGCTTTCACAACCTTTCTCTCACCATGTGACTTACAAAGAAGAGTCTTCTAAGGCAACCAACACTTATTGTTTTCCCATCAAGGAATGGATTTTTGATCCTGGCATAGCGCTTGCTAAACCATCTCAGTATCCACCTGATGCAACAAAAGGAAACCTTGTGAAAGATTTGAGAGCTTTACACTATTACCTTGGGAAGAACATATGGGAAACTATTTTGGAGTACTACACCTAATTCTTTTCACCATTGCTTGGGAAGCTAGTTGTTGAATTATGTTATAAGTGGGAGGGTAATTATGTATTTGATCCTGGGGGATATTTATGGAGTTTTGATAAATGAACACTTGTTTTACCTCATCATGGAGATTTTTCTTAACAAGGGCAAAATTTTTCTTCTCCATGATAGGTTTTAGACACTTTTAAGAGTGGGACGAGTCGAGCTAGAGACTCATTAACTCAAGCATCGTATAACTAGGTTTAGAGTGTTGTAGGTTAGAAATAAAGGTATAGACTTGGAGATAAGTGTAGGGGAGACCTTCTTTTGTCTTCATGATTGTTTGTAGGGTTGCTCACTCATCTCATGCTTTGGAGCTCATGGAGGACGCCCTTGTATCCGGTTTACTTCGTTCCTATAGTGATTTTTCATTGACACCTTGTGCTTAAACATGATTTCACTAATAGTTGTCCTTTCCTTAACTTGGGTTAAGCAAAGTCTATTCATTGTCATAAGTGTAGGGGAAGTTTTTATACTTCCATGCTCTTAAACATTGAGGACAATGTTTAGCTTAAGTGTAGGGGGGTCTTCTATCGAAGTGACCTTACCTAGAACTTGTCATTGTCTTGCATGATAACATGGAAAATTGATTTTTCGACATTTTTCAAATTTTTGATCTACTTTGGCCAACAAAAATATGCATTCATAATTTTTGCATCTATCATTTTTCATTTGCATAACACATTTGCATTGTATATATCTTTTCTTTTATTTTTCATCAAAAATATATAAAAGAAAAAAAATATCATAAAACATGGTTTTAACAAATTTAGACTTCTTTGACATAATTAGGCCCGCCATGGATATTTTGATGCAACCCGAGTTTGCTTATTTTAGCATTCTCTAGCTAGTATCCTTAACCATGTAGTCCTTCATTGGACTATTAGGCTAAGCATCCACCAATTTCATTATTTGAGATTTTAAATTTGTGGAGAATGGGAAATGATAGAGTTGAAGCAAGTATAAAAGGGATAGATAAACTTCATGATAATTACTTGTGGCTAAACCCTTCTCTTCTTTACCTCTAATTTCTTCGCATGTATATAATTGTTAATAAATAATCAAGAACGGTTTTAATCGGTTTGTAATCTCTTATGCATTTTTGGCTAATCATTCATGGTTGATATGAGTACGTCTTAAGATTCTAAGTTAGAACGTTTTATGTGTACTAGACTTATGTCATGCTCAATATTTAGCGGGTGTTTTTCCTTTTATTCTTTTAAACTTTCTTTGTGAGGAATAAAGAAAAATAAGAGCGGCTTATGAAAAAAAATGAGTGGCTAGAGAAAAAAAAAGAGAAGAAAAAGAAAAAGAAAAAAAAATTATACAAGACTCCCAAGAGGGGCAGTGTGGTGTTAATTATAGTGACTATTGAGTTCCAATATTACCTTGACGGGTTGCGGGGATTCAATAGATTGCTCCAATCCAATATTACCTTGACGGGTTGCGGGGTTGAAGATCCAAAGTTTCAAAAAGATGACGGATGTAAATTATTGCGTGAGTTTTATTTTTCTTTCCTTAGCAAGTGTGTAGCTACTTATGAAAGCATGACATGAGGATTTTACACATAAGGCGAATGACTTATTACTCTTGAAACGGACTTGTATTAATTGTGAGTGGTTTTTCAAGTAATGGATGAGAGGATTACTTAGGATTAAAACCGTGCTTCCTTATTTTTGGATTTTGCACTTCTTATACTTCACACTTGAATAAATGACAAATTTGCCCACAAGCAATTTGCTCAAATAATAACCGGTTCCACATTTAATTGTCATGAATAAGTTGATGCACTTTTTACTTGTGAATGCAATGATCCCATTTTTTAAGCTTGGTATGGGGAAAGGGAAACTTGAGGGTGATAAATGTCCATGGTACCCAAGCCCTAATCTAAGCCATTGAATTCTTTATGAGTTATTTCCATCAAACCCATTTCAAGAAAAATCAAAAAGATATAGATAGAACTGTATTTTGTTCATTGCATAATTAAAAGTCAAAATCATGCATCATGTAGTTTAGAGTAGTGTAGATGCATTCCATATGGCCAAGGTGGGTTAATTATGAGGAAAATGTAAATTTGAGCTTTAATATATATTATTGCATGAGGACATGACAATGTTCAAGTGTAGGGGATTTGATATGAGCTTAAACTCATATCTTTTTATCAACAAATAACCCTAAAACATGAAGCAAAATACCAATTTATCTTGCAAAAACAGTATTATGTGGTATGTTTGTGTTTGTGTTCACTTGTGTAGGTAAAAGGATACAATTTCAAGCAAATAAGGAAAAATCAAGCTTAAATTGATGAAAAAGACAAAGAAGGATCAAAAGTGACAAGACTTTGAAGTACAAGGACCTATCTTGACAAATTGCCAAAGTTAAAGGACTAAAGTGTAAATATTGTAAAAAGTCAAGATCAAAGTCAAAATTGTTCAACTATCAAGTCAACAAAGTCAAAGGACCAATTCTGCTCAAAGATGAAGTTGGGAGGACTAAAAATGCCAAAGAAATGAAGTTACAAGCCTTAAAGTGCAATCTGCAAAGTATAGGGGTTAAATCTGCCAAAATTGGAAATAAGTCCAAGTTTAATCCATGTGATTGAGTTGTGAGCCAATGAGAAGGCAGCATACATTGCACACGGATTGCCAACTCATGTGTAATAAATTCCCACTCAGCCGTCACAATTAATGACAATATCTCAACAGTTCAATCCGTGTGAACTTATTTCAACCACTCAGAGCATGACACGTGTCTTCTTCAAGAAACCAAAATTTTCCCAGGATCGTTTTTGAGCTAGACTGAATATCATGAAAAGTTGTTAACACCAAAAGTGCTTATTTTGGAGAGACGAACACAATGGTAACAATCAATTAACAAGAAATCAACTCTAGAAGAAAGCCCCAATTCGTGTTCTTACCTTGAAGATCAGTTTTGCAGAATCATGCCACGTGGAGACCTGGGATTGGTCTCAACACGTCATCATCCCCAACAAACTCCTTTGTCAAGCCTATAAATAGCTGTTAGGTCCTCATTTGTAACAAGTAGTTAAAAATTGCAAAAACACACACTTTTCAATTTCCTTTCATCTTTCTTCCTTTTTAGCCTAACTACTCAAGAGTCTGACAAACTCTTGAGTTAGTTAGTTAGTTAGCAGCTTTACAACAACTTTGTAACCAATTTCCATGAATGAAATTTGAATTCTCCTTTTCCCGCCAAATTTTATATTCACTCTACTTGTAACACCCCACTTGGATAAGTGGACCGTTACGTGTATTTATGGCGTGTCATCAAAGCATAAGGTAGATGTACTAAAACATTAAATGACCTTAACGGAAATACCGGAATCAAACATCGGTAATCCAACCTAAGCTCAAAACATGAAAAATAAAATACTAAAAGAAAGGACTAAACAATGTCCAAATAAGCAGAATAATGTAAGTGCATAAAATAAGAAGTCTGGATAGCTTCCATCCCAAATGCACGTGCTCTCAGAATCCTAAGAGCGTCCCGGTGTACCTGCCGTTAGAACATGAAAGGAACTACGGCTGAGCATAACGCTCAGTGAACGGATATAAAACATGACAAGAATATACTGAAAGAAATAGGCGATAGAATACTGAAGCTGTAAGAATGCTATGTAACATGGGGTAGAACTCTGCATAAAATCTGAGAAACCTGTTTCATATATACTGATACTGAAATATAACTATTAATTCTGAAAATATGCATTTACTGTATTTTATTTGCCAGAGCTTATATAGGTCACGTGTTGTAACAACCGTGCATGAATAACTGGAGGGGTGACCTCATCATGCTATAGAGGGGTGACCTCTAAATAACTGTGCTGGGTGGAGGGATCAGCTCCAATGTGAAGGATGTAGAGCACACACCACATTCACCTGCTAAACTATAAACTGTAGCCTAGGATGCATCCATACGCCCCACTAATAATACTGATAAAATGGCCAAGCTGAGCTGAGTGGGACGATGCAGGATATCACTCTCCTGCATGTGAGTCACGACACCGGTGCCTCTAGTGCCGTGGTTACGGTACCTCCGTAACTAGTACATAAACTAATCATGCTTGTATATAAGGCTCAGGCAATTTATTTAATTCTTAACATGATTACTGATAAGTTTAAACATATACTGGGGAAAACATTTGGCTGAAGATGGGGAATCCTAATCATGCATAGAAAGGAAGTCCTTACTGAAGGACGGAAAATCCGTACCTCGTGTCCAGTAATGAAATCAGAAGAAAGCTGAAGGATCGACTCTGGCTTCACGGGTACTACAAAAATAATGGACGGAAAATAAGTCGTCTAAATACCGTTTGCTGTTACAGATTCTTATATGTTCTAAATTTAATTCAATTTATTCTTGTATTACTATTTATGTATAATCTGGTTAATCTGATAGTCCGGTGTATTTCTGATAATCTGACTGGTCTTTAAATATTACTGAATAACGTATATCCTGTGTTCCTGATTACTGTATATTGTACTGTATTTTGATTATGGTATTATATTGTAGCATGTCATTATAATGTTACTATAATTAGCAACTTGCCATAACTAGAAAGTTTCCTGAATTAGAAAGTTTTCTGAAATAGAACGTTTCCAAAATTGTTTTCTAAAAATGGTTTCATGAATATTCAACTCATTTAATTAAGATCATACGTTTTTAATAAATAAAACTAGTTAAATCATTAATAATTTAATTTACTAATTAAATTAAATAAACAATTTCTGTTTTGCTAAAATTACGATATGAAGCTTAATTTTTAAAATGATTTAATGTTGATAAAATAAAGTTCTTCGTTTTCATTTTTCAAACGCGCCTCCGAAACCCGAGTCGAAAATCTTCCCGAGACACTATGTCTCGGGTCGGCCCAAAACCGAGGCCCAACAGCCCCCAGCTGTAGCCCAAAAGCAGTTCCTACTGCTTGTTTCCCACTGCCTAGTTATTAGTTCCCCCTGCTTGTTATTATTCCCACTGTTAGTATATTTTTCCCACCGTTTTTGTATAAAGTTCCCACTGTTTGCAGTCCCAAACACCCCCTTACTGTTAATTAAACCCAAACACACCCTTACTGTTTATTCTTGCTAAATACGTATCCAAACGCCCCTGCTGTCTCAAAAGAACCCTCTGTGGATGTGTTTCCCACTGTTTCGAGCTAAACCACGCCAGCACCCTTTAAAGGTTGCGGCTGGTTGATTGAATGTCACCACCGAGACTCCCTTGAGTCTCGGTTTGCATGCAAACCACCCACGAACAACATAACCAACCCGAAACCCGTAATCTTACTGATTCTACGAGTAAAACATCTTAATGGTTCGCTTCTGACGGATTCTTGACAATCACATAAACAAACAAAACAACAAGACGGTTTTAGGATTTACTTATCTCGCGTTAGGGATTTATGATCACACATGAATCTCATCCTGAAATATTGAATTAAACTCCCATGTTTGTCTTGGATACAACCACGATCTGTCTGTTCTTGGGGTAGAGAAACTCGACGGCAGAAAAGGATGGGAAGAAGAACAATTTTTTGTTATTTTTATTTAGGGTTTTAATAATCTGTTTCCAAAACAAATGTACTCCCCCCGTCTTTTATCAAGATTTCGTGGGTTGTGGTTCTGCTATGGGCCTCGGCCCATTATTCTGCCCATTTCCTCACCGTCCAACAAGGCCCTTCCTCTTTTGTTTTATTTAAATCACGACTTGATAAATGTAACGCGATTCCATGTTTTTATATGTCGTGAATATTTATTATTTCTTGTTATCTTTTATATATGCTCTACGTAATTACGTATCGTATTTTAAAATAGAATATAAAATAAAAATAAAATATGTAATTACTTGTCGTGCTTATTCAATATACGTAACTATCGTGTTAAATGTTCGTATCGCGTGTCGTATTATTAAATAATCGTAAAGTTTAAATTTATACGAAATTTTTTGTACGTAATGTCCTGTGGATTTATAAGCGGGTTTTACAACTCTTCCCCTCTAAAAAGAATAATTCGTCCCCGAATTAAAGATACGACCATACTGGGTTTTACAATTCTTCCCCTCTAAAAAAAAATATTCGTCCTCGAATTATCGGTAATAAGCTGATGAAGTTATAAGAACTGAAAGAACACGTAGACTGAAAAGACAATTAAGCTGAAGGATAAATTGTCTTCTAATTAAGACATAATGCTGCTGATAGGTATAAACCTGACATGACTGAAATGATCATGTATGTGACATGGCTGAAGAGAACATGGAACGTGACATGACTGAAAGAACATAACTGAATTTATTGAAGAAAAGGATGAGAGGTCCGGATGGACTCCTCTGTTTCGAGTGGCCTCCCGCTCAAAACGATTCCTTCAAAGGTCTAAACATAATTAAAAAAAAATCTTGGTCCTGATGACCCTGTCCTGATGATGCTGAATATTTTCAGGTTCCATACTTAAGATGGATTTTCTGAACCTGAATGAGTAAGCTATAGCATGTAGTATACATGAAACGGTACGTACAATTATCCTGAAAAGATAACATTTATATCTCTGAGCAAGCTGCTGAGAATATATATAGGGACGAACTACGTGAACAATTGTGAACATGCTAAGTGAGCAATTGTGAACGTGGTTCATAAATATATGAGGAGCGCTGGCATAGAATTAGAATATGATAAGTGAATCATACTGTGAACGTGATACTAGAACATATCATGAACGTATGCTGACTGAGGAATGAATGTCAAACGATACGGCCTGAGATGTGAAACGTCTGCCTGGTTATGGAATAGTTGTGCTAAACTTGAGTCTGGTCTCTCACGCTTTCTGTAACCGTATTTGGTAATAAACTGAGAAACGTGTATCGTGAAATGGCACACGAACTCGAACGTGAACAATGTTATGAACACAAACGTGAGCTTAAATTATGAGATAGCATAAAACATGAACTGAAACAGCATCATACCGCGAATGAGACGTAAACGTGAAAGTGAAAATAAACATGAATTTAAAGTGGGCGTAAACATACACTTGATCGTGAACATGAATTCTGTCTGATATGATGGTCGATGGAATGCCTTGAATTCGTACGATTTACTGCTGGATTTCAAAATTTTCTGCAGATCTGCTACTACGTGATCCTTTCGGATGAAAAAAAAAACGTGCAGGCTGATTACATGGTTGATGATAACTTAGATAGTATCATACTTTCTCTGAGCCTGTGGTAGCTGATAACAATTTCATGGGATTTCGTCTCATTTCTGTTCAGAAATTTCTAAGGGTTGTAGTAACTCACTAACATGACGTCGTTCTATCTTGAACCTGCAGTAGGTCAGGCATCTAGATATGAACATAGCTGCATTAGTGTGTGATGCGGATTCTATCAAAGTTTTGCCTGGAATTATGGAACATTCTGGTGGAATTTCGTTCATATGCGTCCGTTGGGACCATCAGGTGATGGCCTTCACCTTTGCAGGGTTGTCTGAAATTTCTTTCTGCTGAAATAGGGTGGTTCAGAAATGCCACTCCGTTCAACTGGAATTCACATCGGAAAAGTTGCTTACACAATTTTCTCCTATCGGAGATTCTGTTCAACTAAAAAAAATAAATGATTCTCTTGTACTTCTCTTAGAATTTAGCAGATCAGAATGTTACCAATGAATATACGGATAATTTTGTCTGAGGAGCCATGGAAAAATTTTATTCTTAAATTTCATACTATAGCTGGAGTATTAGGGAGCTCAGACGTATAAGTCAAAATTTTAGAGAGACTATAACATGTTCAACAGCAATCTGGAATACATCATGTTCTTCTCTCACCATTGTTGGTGGCATGATCGTGAATTGTTCTAGAAAATAATTAAGACATCATAGTAGATCAGGTAACCTCCTATTCGTGGAATGAGTATCGTTTTATGAATGGCGATCTCGTAAATTTTCGATGATCGATACATGATCTCATGGTACCCGTCTTCTTTCTGATAGACAAAAACGATACACTTCCTGGTGGTGCGTTAGGGAGAGTAAAGCCTCGTTCCGGTAATTCTTGCAGCAATTGTTGCAACTCTTTTAACTTAGTTGAAGCCCTGTGATCAAGAGTTCTGAAAACAGGTTCTGTTCTTGAGACTAGCTCGGTGTTAAATTATGTCTCGTAGTTAAGAAGGAATTTCTGGAATGACATCTGGACATTTTAGTAATATCTGCTGATCATGGATTCGAAGAATTTCAGAAGTGAATTTATAACTGATAGCTAAAAGTCTTCGTAACTATGGACTGATAAGTCACGCGCTTGTAAGGCAGAAATAATTTGTACTGAATTTTTCTGGCAGAAGTATGATGAATATATTCGGGATTTAGTAAGACGGATCTCGTCGTTAACTGAAAATAAGACTTTAATAAATATGGTGATACTGTTGAGTCCTTTATGGCTGAGAGGCAGGTAACTACCTGATTTAAGATAAAGCCGACATATGAATACTTGAAGTAAACGTGGCAACTTTCACTGATTGTGTTCGTTTGTAACCTCACAGAATGAACACTGCGTGTTTAACCTGAATCATACTCTAGTGGTGGTGACTCAATTTTTCATATGATCTGATTCCTGTGTGGCATAATAGAATTGGTATACCCCCTTCTGAAGGGTGCCCTAAAATACTGAGGGCATGGTTTAGAAAATATACTAGAGTTATGAGTTCTGACTCGTATTTTGAGAAAAGATTCGTATGACGTGTACCATGACTGGTGTCCTGATGGGTGTCTTCCTAAATGATACATAAGACATGTGTCTTAACTATTGTCTGGACATGTATTTTAATGGTGAGTCTGAATAAGGTTAAGAATTTCTGGTAACTGCTAGGATTGGCGGACCGGTTAGATTACTGACCTCCGTATCTTTGGTCACGTCCGTACCGGAGTTCCGATGGTTACTGACTGGTTAATTATAAGCACAGTGGTTGTCATTATCGTCTTGTCTGTCAGTTTCCTGACGGTCGTTATCATGACCGTGATTCATGTAACTACTTCTGCTGAGTGGCCGGCTGGTTACCGGTTCTCACTCTTTTGACTGAAAGTTTAGCTGATTGAATTGTGACACCTAACTGAGAAAGTATAAGCATGGAATAGAATGGTAGTGTCTGATGATTGAAATTTATTCTTGTCAGAAATTTCAAGTTATAGTTTTCGTCCTTATTCTGTAGAGTCTTCGAAGTATAAACGGCATCAGCATCTTGAGAAATCTCGAAAGTATCAGCAGCATCAGCAATTGTGAGGTCTTCAAAGTGTTAGCAGTATCAGCATCTGGTAAAATCTTCAACTCACGAGCAGCATCAGCACCTGGTAGAATATCGACAAGTGGAAACGCCCGTGATGATTAAAGAACAATCAGCAATATCCATAGAGTAGGGTACCTAGAGTACACCTGGACTACTGTACATGAAGTATAAAATGAATACTACACATGGTGCATATCTGAGACACAATACGTGGAGTACACATGAAGTACTGTATGTGGAGTATAACTGAGACACTGTACATGGGGTACATATGGAATACTGTACATGGAGCTGGTGGAAATTTTACGGAATGATCGATACTGGTATCGCTTGTCTGACATTATCAAAGAAATAAATTGATTTAAACGGTAGTAAACTGAACTGAAACGGTTAACATGATAGGCTGATAATTTCTGCGTAGACTTAATGCTGGTTGTATAGAGTTTCAAGATTATAATTAAATAGAAATTCAACAATGGTTAGCATGAAGACATGACTGATGAAGATCAAACCTGATTATTAAGAAAATAGGATTTAACTGTAACCCCTTCTGTATCTTAGCATGAAAACATCATCACCTTGCTGAAAACATAATCCTCATAAGGAGACATGAACTTAGTCAGCATGAAAACGACATTCACGTGAGAGTATAAACTTGACTAGTTCAAAGAACATAGAAGAATAATCAACTGAGGTTTAACATCAACTGATGTGGATAGTTATGGTTTAATCCACATTATTCATAGTAGGAAGCATGTGACTAAGTATGGGCGATTCTGTTTCGATCCATACTTGTCAAAAATGTATGAGGACTGTCATGTATAGAAATTTACAATCTGAGACTAAATATGGTTGGCGGTAGTTCAAACCATACTTGTCAAAATTTTATGAAATGTCATGATATGACAAAGGTGAATAACTATGGATCGGTTCAAAATAGCATTTGACTGAAAAACATGAAATTTGACCTGAATAATGGTGAACGGTTATGGCTGGTTCACTAATTAATATTTGACTGAAAACATGAATCTGACATGAGTAAGGGTAAACGCATATGGTCGATTTACCAATACAAACTCTGAACGGACAAGGGTGAACGCCTATGGTCGGCTCACCAAAACGAAAATTCGTTAAAAGCACATGCGACTAAATATGGCTAGTTATGTACCAACCTTTTACTTAGTCAAAACTTTAAGAAAACTGACTGATAAATGAAGAAAACTGACTGAATAATCCATGAGAAACATGAAAGATAACAACGCCAAAATCTGGGAAGTTCCTGGTGACTAACCACTAGTCACAGGTAAAGTTTTAGAGCCTACAGGTCGAACCTTGCGCTCTGATACCATAATTGTAACACCCCACTTGGATAAGTGGACCGTTACGTGTATTTATGGCGTGTCATCAAAGCATAAGGTAGATGTACTAAAACATTAAATGACTTTAACAGAAATACCGGAATCAAAAATCGGTAATCCAACCTAAGCTCAAAACATGAAAAATAAAATACTAAAAGAAAGGACTAAACAATGTCCAAATAAGCAGAATAATGTAAGTGCATAAAATAAGAAGTCTGGATAGCTTCCATCCCAAATGCACGTGCTCTCAGAATCCTAAGAGCGTCCCGGTGTACCTGCCGTTAGAACATGAAAGGAACTACGGCTGAGCATAACGCTCAGTGAACGGATATAAAACATGACAAGAATATACTGAAAGAAATAGGCGATAGAATACTGAAGCTGTAAGAATGCTATGTAACATGGGGTAGAACTCTGCATAAAATCTGAGAAACCTGTTTCATATATACTGATACTGAAATATAACTATTAATTCTGAAAACATGCATTTACTGTATTTTATTTGCCAGAGCTTATATAGGTCACGTGCTGTAACAACCGTGGATGAATAACTGGAGGGGTGACCTCATCATGCTATAGAGGGGTGACCTCTAAATAACTGTGCTGGGTGGAGGGATCAGCTCCAATGTGAAGGATGTAAAGCACACACCACATTCACCTGCTAAACTGTAAACTGTAGCCTAGGATGCATCCATACGCCCCACTAATAATACTGATAAAATGGCCAAGCTGAGCTGAGTGGGACGATGCAGGATATCACTCTCCTGCATGTGAGTCACGACACCGGTGCCTCTAGTGCCGTGGTTACGGTACCTCCGTAACTAGTACATAAACTAATCATGCTTTTATATAAGGCTCAGGCAATTTATTTAATTCTTAACATGATTACTGATAAGTTTAAACATATACTGGGGAAAACATTTGGCTGAAGATGGGGAATCCTAATCATGCATAGAAAGGAAGTCCTTACTGAAGGACGGAAAATCCGTACCTCGTGTCCAGTAATGAAATCAGAAGAAAGCTGAAGGATCGACTCTGGCTTCACGGGTACTACAAAAATAATGGACGGAAAATAAGTCGTCTAAATACCTTTTGCTGTTACAGATTCTTATATGTTCTAAATTTAATTCAATTTATTCTTGTATTACTATTTATGTATAATCTGGTTAATCTGATAGTCCGGTGTATTTCTGATAATCTGACTGGTCTTTAAATATTACTGAATAACGTATATCCTGTGTTCCTGATTACTGTATATTGTACTGTATTTTGATTATGGTATTATACTGTAGCATGTCATTATAATGTTACTATAATTAGCAACTTGCCATAACTAGAAAGTTTCCTGAATTAGAAAGTTTCCTGAAATAGAACGTTTCCAAAATTGTTTTCTAAAAATGGTTTCATGAATATTCAACTCATTTAATTAAGATCATACGTTTTTAATAAATAAAACTAGTTAAATCATTAATAATTTAATTTACTAATTAAATTAAATAAACAATTTCTGTTTTGCTAAAATTACGATATGAAGCTTAATTTTTAAAATGATTTAATGTTGATAAAATAAAGTTCTTCGTTTTCATTTTTCAAACGCGCCTCCGAAACCCGAGTCGAAAATCTTCCCGAGACACTATGTCTCGGGTCGGCCCAAAACCGAGGCCCAACAGCCCCCAGCTGTAGCCCAAAAGCAGTTCCCACTGCTTGTTTCCCACTGCCTAGTTATTAGTTCCCCCTGCTTGTTATTATTCCCACTGTTAGTATATTTTTCCCACCGTTTTTGTATAAAGTTCCCACTGTTTGCAGTCCCAAACACCCCCTTACTGTTAATTAAACCCAAACACACCCTTACTGTTTATTCTTGCTAAATACGTATCCAAACGCCCCTGCTGTCTCAAAAGAACCCTCTGTGGATGTGTTTCCCACTGTTTCGAGCTAAACCACGCCAGCACCCTTTAAAGGTTGCGGCTGGTTGATTGAATGTCACCACCGAGACTCCCTTGAGTCTCGGTTTGCGTGCAAACCACCCACGAACAACATAACCAACCCGAAACCCGTAATCTTACTGATTCTACGAGTAAAACATCTTAATGGTTCGCTTCTGACGGATTCTTGACAATCACATAAACAAACAAAACAACAAGACGGTTTTAGGATTTACTTATCTCGCGTTAGGGATTTATGATCACACATGAATCTCATCCTGAAATATTGAATTAAACTCCCATGTTTGTCTTGGATACAACCACGATCTGTCTGTTCTTGGGGTAGAGAAACTCGACGGCAGAAAAGGATGGGAAGAAGAACAATTTTTTGTTATTTTTATTTAGGGTTTTAATAATCTGTTTCCAAAACAAATGTACTCCCCCCGTCTTTTATCAAGATTTCGTGGGTTGTGGTTCTGCTATGGGCCTCGGCCCATTGTTCTGCCCATTTCCTCACCGTCCAACAAGGCCCTTCCTCTTTTGTTTTATTTAAATCACGACTTGATAAATGTAACGCGATTCCATGTTTTTATATGTCGTGAATATTTATTATTTCTTGTTATCTTTTGTATATGCTCTACGTAATTACGTATCGTATTTTAAAATAGAATATAAAATAAAAATAAAATATGTAATTACTTGTCGTGCTTATTCAATATACGTAACTATCATGTTAAATGTTCGTATCACGTGTCGTATTATTAAATAATCGTAAAGTTTAAATTTATACGAAATTTCTTGTACGTAATGTCCTGTGGATTTATATGTGGGTTTTACACTACTGTTCATATCTTGCTTCTACTTGATCATTGTGTTGCTGAATTGAGTTTGTTATGATCATTGAATGATCATAACTGACTTAGAAGGAGAATTGTAGCTGTTGTTGTGATTTCAGTTCAAGCCTTAGCCTTTTTGAAGTTTTCATGCCATAATGATGAATTCTAGTTGATTTGTAGCTGATGTTGATAGTAGATTGATGATCTAGTGATAAGGTGGTGGTTATCACTAGGATAAGAGAGTTCAGCACTCCTCTTCTTCCCAATGGTTACTACAAAAGGTTTCAAAAGTTCTGATTTTGGTTCCACTTAATAAGTCAATGGCATGCTATTTTTCCTAGTGTAAAACTCAATGATTGTATGATCAAAGTTGCTAGCTTAGTTGTTGATTGATAGTTTACTTGTTTGTAGCTTAATCTTGTTTTGCTACTTTATATTTTGGATTGTGTCTAGTTATAGCTTATTTCAGTCAAATTTCAGTCCTTACATCTCAATTGAGTAATAGTTGTTCTTTGTGCTTGCTTGTAGTCTTAAAACATCTTATTTTGAGTCTCAAGTTTAGTAGCTAAAGGATTTCATTCAGGTTTAATCAGTTCTTAAAAAGTCTTTACAAAAGTTGTCAAAAGATCAAATAAGGAGTGTTTGGTATTAGCTGACAATTGATTTTCAAGTATTGAGTATTGGCAAACTAATGTTCACTTCTAGTCAATAGTCATAACAAAGTGTTTGAACAAGTTTCAAGTCAAATAACAGGTCAAAAAGGCAATTGGCCATAAAAAGGTTTGGGTCATTTTCAGTCATTTTTGCTTTGTAAAAGTTGTCATTTTCTTTTGCCTGGCATTTACTTGATTGTTGATGAAATCTTGCCAAGCCAGTTCTCAATTGTAGTTCATATCATAAAGTTTCAGATTCCAAAGGCATTTTACACAGTCTTCATTAAGCATTGAGAAATAAGCAAAATCATGAAAAGCTGAGTTAAGCTAAGTTTCTGTAACTTGAAACTGATTTTTGAGAACTTTTGATTTCATTCGTTAACCAAGTCATTTTATTGCATAAATCCACTTAGTATATGATGTTACATGAAATTTGAGAGATTTAGCTTTTTGTCAAAATTCTTGGTCAACGCTTGGTCAACGATAAGCCAATTTGAGCTTAATTCGAATTCTCAGCTTATTACTTGATGAGATTTGTTCTAACTTGATTTCCCGTTCATCATTTGAGTTGCTTAATCAGTTTTGGCAAGAAAATCAAGTTGTGCTTGTTCAGTTTGTTCTAGAGCTTATTTTGGGCTTAACTTGAAGTGCTTATTTGCTTATTTTACACTTTCAGTCAAGATCCTTTTACAGACGTAGCTTATTTTGGATTAGAAGTCTTTTGCAACTGGTTTCATTGAATTTGGTTCAGTAATAAGCCGAAACGAGCTTATTTTTCTTACAAACCCGTTTTTGCTTATGAAGTTTTAAGATTTGCATTTTAGTCCTTGTTGTTTTAAGCAGTTTCTAATAATGGCTAAACTTCAATCTTTTTAGGGTTTTCACAAAGTAATCCTTTTAGTTTTGAGTTTGTTTAAAATCAGTTAGCAAATTCGTTACTTTGTTACAATTTGGTTAGTTAGTTACAAGTTTTACATTTTTGATCCTTGAAGTTTGCTGATTTGCATTTTCAGTCCCTAGACTTGTTAGAATTTTCATTTCAAGCATTTATATTTCCTAGAATTTACATTTTCAGTCCTTTTAGTTTTAAAATTTACATTTTGAATATTACTTGAATAAAATTTGGTAAGTGCACTATGTTTTACATATAAGTAGGTAATATTTTTCAGTTTTACAAGGCTTTGTTGAATTAGCAAATAGAATATCCAAAAAAGATTAACAACCAAAAATAGTTAAAAACCCGATATTGGTTGGACTTTCAATTAGCAAGAACTGAGAAAAACGAACTGCATTATACACAATTTCAAATAAACTCATATCTCTTATCCGGAATACGAGCACAAATCCTTATCCGGAAAACTTCTTTCGAGGCACTATCCAGAATAAGAGTTTTTACTCTTATCCGGAAAACAATGATCCAAAGCTTATCCGGAATATGGCTTTAAAGCCTTATCCGGAATACTCGGTTTGTAGTCTTATCCGCAAAAGGGTGAGTTTCCGTGGCCTTATCCGGGAAAAAGGGTAATAACCCTTTTCCGGAAAACAGGGGTTTGAAGGCTTCAAGATCCGGATCTAAAAAAATGCAAATAAGCTAGAAATAAGCCAAAATTCAATAAGCTATAGACTAAAAACTAAACCAAAACACTTTTAAGAAAAAATCAATTTATAAAATCAATTTTTAATAAAAATCACAAATAAGCTAAAGATTCAATAAGCTAAACAATCAAGAGCATAAACGTATAAAAAGCAATAACAATAAGCACATAAACAATAAGATTAAATCAATAACAAGAAAGGTAGATGAGAGAATAACAATAAAAGTAAAGATTCAATAATATAAGAGTAAACTTACTTGAAAATTAAAGTATAAGACAAGGTAATTAAAGGTACAAGAAAGTAAATGTGCAAGAAAATTAAAAATGGAAGAACTAGTATGTCACTCTAGCCAACAACTCCTAGTGACACATTAGGAGTCTATTTATAGTGATTAGGAAAACTAAGCATGTGTTGGTTCATTCTTCTTTCTTTCTCGACTTCTCATCTTCTAATTTCTTCGACTTTTTCGACTTTGTCTCGGGATTAATAAACTCGTCTTGTAATTTCTTTATTAATTTAGACTTGAGTTCTTCGGCTTTTATTAAACTTTCGTCTTTAGACTTTTTCTTCGATAAGTCTTCAGAATTGGCCTTGGACTTCCGTTCTTTTGGCACTCTTGATCTTTCGACTTCGTCTTTTGACTTTTTATTTGATAAAATCCCGTGAAAGCCCGTGTTTTCCTCCTTTTTCACATTTTGATCCTAAATCACAACAAAAACACAAACCACGCATAATTCCGACATTTACGACATAAAATACACGTTTTGGCTTGGTTATTATTGTAGTTAAGTGGTAAAAGGATGGGTGTTTACACACCTATCAAATCCCCTACACTTGACCATTGCAATGTCCTCATGCAATGCATTAGTTACAAAGCACGTTTTACATTCTCCATCGTAATCAATCCACATTGGCCTTTATTAAAAAGATAGCAAATTACAAAACAAGTAAAGAAATCAAAGACTTACCTTAGGGTTTTGGAAATGTCATGAATGATTATCATCCTCAAGTTTCACGTTCCCATACCAAGCTTAAAAACGAGATCATTGTTATTATAAGTTAGCAAACGAACACGAACTCATGTGGGCCAATTATTCACTTAGACTCCCTTATTCCTAGGTGTATCTCTTATATTTTATTCTTGTCTTGAATGATCACAAGGATGCATTGTTGACTTATTTCGATAGTTTATTTAGGCCAAAAATAAAGTAGGACAATTTAATCAATAGTTAGCTAAAGGACAAAATCTTTTAAAACTGCTTCTCGGGAGCTCATAAAGTTCATATCTTAGCATAACTCGCTTCACAATTTGAGACCTTTCTCGGATCGATATTTGGCTGCGACTTCATACTTCAAATCTTGAGAGACGTTCGTGAAATAATGGTCTTCTCTTCATAATAGGAATTTCTTCTCTTGAAGTTTTGAGAGATTCTTCATCTTTGGACCACGACTTCTTCATTTTTCTCCAATCTTTATTTTGGAATTTGATATACAACGATCCGCCTCCTTTTAGGACTTGGATCTATTTATCCTCATACCTTGTTAGGGCCTTTTTGGATAGACTTCTCCATGATCTTTTGGGGAGTTTTTGCCTTTCGTCGTGTATCTCGATCCTTCATATTGATTTTCGATAAATGATTCTTCACATCACTTTTGGATCTTTAGCAACAAAATGTAGCCCTCATGCCTTGTTAGGGCCTTTTCGGACTCGCCAATATTCGCATCCTGCTTCAATAAGTTATGCCTTGGCTATGAACTCTAATCAATACCGAGCAACTTTTAAACGATCTTGGGCTAGAAGCTAAGTAACTTTTCAAATCGTACAACCTTATTTATTGCAGATAAATTTATTAACAAGCGATGGGAGAAAAAGCTCATAATTAACTCACATAAATTCATGAAAGAATACCAAACTTATAATTGACTCTATCATCTCTCGTTCTCCACAATTTAAAATCTCAAGGAATGAGACTCATGGATGCTTAGCCAATTAAATCAAAGTTTTGGGTTTTCGAGTCATCTATAGGATCTTGCAAATTCTTAGACTTTTTCAAGTTTAGAAATCGCATTTTATAGTTCCTTTGATAAACAACTCTCTAGGATCAATTATAGGAACTTGCAAAAAGTTCTTGTTCTTAACCCGTGAGAGTTAAGACTTTCGCGTTTTAAAGTTCCCTATATAAAAGCCTAGCAAAACTTGACTTAAACACGTTAAGGATACTAGCTAGAGTAAACTTAGATAAGTAAACTTGGGTTGAGTCAAAAGATTCAAAAAGTTTAAAAATTAAAACCACTTTATTTAAAATTTATTCTAGCAAAGAAAGAAAATACTATAACAAGGGAAAAACTAATAGGCCAAAATAGATCAAAATTTTTGAAAAATGTCGAAAATTTGATTTTCCGGTTAAAATGAGGACAAAACAAGGAAAAGACCACTTAACTTCGATAGAAGTCCCCCTACACTTAATATAAACATTGTCCTCAATGTTTAAGCATGTGGAGGTAACCTCCCCTACACTTAGGACATTGTGCACTTTGTTTAAATCTTGCTAAGGAAGAGACAACTAAAGTGATTCCTATTTTAATATGGAAGAATATAAAATAGAGAATCAAAAGAGTTTAGGATAGAACCGGGAAGACGGGTACACGGGATCACGGTTCGTCAAAAGTCATCAAGAATGGATTTTTGAAATCTCGAATCCCTGCACATGATAAGAAAGAAAACAACAAACACATACTAGGGTCTCCCCGACACTTATTATAAAAATAAGAGAAAAAGGATAGATACTGCGGGTTGCCTCCCGAGAAGCGCTTGTTTTTGATAACCGAGTCGTGAGCCTGACTCGACCTTGATTAGCAGAGGAAAAATTTTGAAACACATCCACCGGGGTCAAATACATAGTTTTTGTCCATCAAATAGCACAAGCTTAAGGCGAACAAGGCAAGCCAAAGAAGAGTAGGCAGGGTTCCCTTAAGCATCAATTGAGCACGGTGGTAGCAAGGGTGAAGTACAAGCATATCTCCATAAGTTCCAAAGATTTTTCCTTTTATTTCATCAGATGGATACTAAGATGGCTTAAAAAGTGCAATACCGGGGTCGAACACCTTTTTCTTTAGGGGAAAATAACCTTAGGCTTAGCAGACCTTGAAGAAGATCCGATCATAAATCTCGCGATCTCATCTTCAGAAGGTGGATAGAGAGGAGTTAAGACATAAGTGCTGCGGATATCGGTGTCGGACGGCTTCTTCTCCTTTGAAGCGGGTTTCTTCATATCCAAAGTAGGATAAAGACCATGATCATCAAAGTCTAAAGAAGGAGCATCACTCTCATTTGGGAAGTATGTGTTGAGAAAAGTAGCAAAGTCTTCCTCAAATGAGTAGTCATCCAAAGTAGGATCAAGTGTTGTTGGCGGAGGATCTTCATCATGTGAAGAATCACTCGAAAGAGTATCAGCCTCATCAAAATCATCATAAGTGGGCATGTCTGGATACTCAGAAGTAAAATCATCATAATCATCTCCATTGGAACTAGAATCGTCATTATAAGCATCAAAGATCGGTGAAGAATCATAAATTGGTGGAGGATCGGAATTGGATAGAGAATCATCCACATCATCTTGGAACAGTGGATTATCATAGCAAGAATCGAATAGAGGGTTGTTGCAGACGACAAAATCATCAAGCACATTAATCATATTCGTTGATTCTCTTCCATTAGATTTGGTTGTGATCTTCCCCATTTTGAACACTTGTGCATCATGCCCGACCCTTAGAATTAACTCACCTTCAGCAACATCGACTAGAGCTTTTCCGGTTCTCAAGAATGGCCGACCAAGTATTAAAGGAATACGAGGGTCCATTTCATAATCAACAACAACAAAGTCGACCGGAAAAGTGAAGGTGCCAACTTTAATGAACACATCTTCGGTAATACCAACGGGGTAAGCGAGAGTGCGATTTGCAAGCTCAAGAGTCATCTTCGTTGGTGTAAGGTCGGGTAATGATAACTTTTTCCAAACACTTAAAGGCATCAAATTTATACTTGCCCCGAGATCGGCTAAGGCAGTAAATTCTTCGATTTGGTGAAAAGTACATGGTAGCACAAAACGACCGGGATCTCCAAGTTTCTCCGGAAGTTCTTTAAGAAGTACGGCAAAACAATTTTCATTCAATCGAGTATTAACAAACTCGGCCATCTTCTCCTTCTTGCTAAGAAATTCCTTAAACATCTTAACAAATTTAGGCATTTGTGTTAGAGCTTCAAAAAGGCTAAAAGTGATGGTCATTTCTGAAACTTTCTTCAAATAGTTTGACACTTGAATGTCATCCTTGGTTTGCAGTTTGGCCTTGTCTAAGCGAGATGGATAAGGAATATTGGGTTTATAGGTGGAAGGTGTAGGTGTAGCAGGTAAAGGTTGAGATGTTGAGGGTTTAAGGGTGGAAGGTGTAGGTGTAGCAGGTAAAGGTTGAGATGTTGAGGGTTTAAGGGTGGAAGGTGGGGTTGGTGAAGGGTTCTTCTTGGGTACCTCTTCATGAAGAGGCAGAGACGGTAATGGTGAACTAATACTAGGCATGGGAGTATGAGGGATAAATGGTGGTGGAGGAGGTGTAGAGATGGAGTAACTAGGGGAGGGATAGATGGTCCTACTAAGGTTGCTCCACTGCGTGTAGTAATAGCACTCACATTTGCTCTTGGGTTGGTGACGGTGTTTGAAGGTAGAGAGCCCGAAGTAGAGGGTTGAGTGGTTGGTAAGAAACTAGCCAGCATATTCTTCAAATCATTTGTTTAAGTGCTAAAAGAGGTTTGTTATCATGTCGAAGCTCAGATCTAATGTCATTATCTTGCTTAGTGATAACCCCTTTCAAGTTGATAATTTGGCTTTGTAGATTCTTAATTTGCTCTCCTTGGGTTCTCATTAAGGATTCAACATCTTGATTAATGGGTGGGGCTTGTTGAGCGGGTGGGTGATAAGGATTAGAAGCTCTAGGTGGGATTTGGTTGCTTCTATTGTAGTTGTTGTTGGGGTTGTGGTTTTGAGGAGAAAAACCGGGTGAAAGATAGTTGTTAGAACGGTAACTTAGCAAATTCCGATAACCTTGAGGCCGGGCTTGGTAATTTTCCATTGAATAGTTACCATAAGCCGCATACACGTTTTCTGAATTGCCTTGAGTAGAAGGACAATCAGTGTATGAATGAGGACCATCGCAAGTATCACAAGAAATTGCTACAGCTTTAACTTGTTGTTGTTGGTTTGTAGCGATGAGCAAGATATTTTTGTTCATTTCGGCCATCATGCGGGTGAATTCTGTCGTATCGGGGTTTGCTGAAGTAGAAGAAACATTGACTCTCGGGTTATTCCTTAAAGATGCGGAGGAATTCCAATTTTTGTGATGAGTAGTCATGTTCTCAATAAGCTCTCTACACTCCTCGGGTCTTTTTTTCATAAATGTGCCAGCGGCGGCTGCATTAATAGTATCACGATCACGAAAAGTTAAACCATTGTAGAAAGTATCAATCAACGTAACGGGGAGCATGTTGTGGTTTGGACATCGATCGATCAAAACATTATATCTTTCCCAAGCATCAAAGAGAGATTCATCGGGTTCTTGCATGAAACCGCTGATGTGATTTCGAAGGCTCGTGACCATGGATGGTGGAAAGTAGCGTGACAAAAATCGTTGAGTCATGTCGTCCCAAGTATGAATGGAATTCTTCGGGAGACGATCAAACCATTTTTCGGCGTGGTGGGATAAAGTATGTGGAAAGAGCTGTAGACGAAGGACATCCATAGTAACGTCGGGCAACTTCATGCTTTGAGTAATAGTAATGAATATGTCGAGGTGCTTGTTGGCATCATCATCAGGCAATCCGCGAAATGGATTAGTTTGCACTTGTTGGATCGTGTGATGCTTCAACGAAAACTCCGGGGCCGTGATTTGCATCGGCGCAATCGGTCCTCCTCGTTCATACATTGTGGGTTGACAAAGCTCCTCCATTGTTCTAAGGTCGGGTGGGGGAACATTGTTGTTGTTATTGTTGAGGTGCAGTGGGTTATTGTTGTTGTTCACACCTGCCATAGCTAAATCTTCACGAGTCTCGGGCTCTGGATAAGTTGAAGATCTAGTACGCATACACCTACAAAAGCAAAAGAAAAATATACCAAAGAAATAGACAATATATATACACTATAGAAATAAAAATAAAATCTTTTTGGATTTTTGAAAATTTTTAATTTTTATGGATTTTTGGAAATTTTTAATTTTTATGGATTTTTGGAAATTTTTAAGCAAGCAAAATAACGTTCACGAGTGAACGGATCCCAAAATTCAACGCGTCTCTCACTAAAAACCGTTAATATTAACGAAAAGAGCCGGCAGCGGCGCCATTTAATAACTCGATTTTCACTCAATTAAAAAGTTCTTTCTTTGTCGTATATCTAATCGAATTGATTTCCGGTTCAAAGTGTGACTCAATTGTTTTTGGTTAAGAAAAATATTTGTCGTTGTTTGAAAAATAAATAGTGCAAAACATTAGAGTAAAGGCAAAGTAAATAAAGCTAAGAATAATTGAAATGTAAATGACGAGAAATTAAAGCAATAAAAATAGATAACGAAAACTTAAAACGCAAGTCTAAAATTAAACTAAAGGCAAGTAAACTAAAAGTGAGACTAAGGAAAAGGCGGGAAAAAGCAACAACTAAAACTATCTAGAAAAACTTAAGTGCGAAAACTATCCCAAAATTAGCCTTATCCGGAATCCGAGTTGTCACTTATCCGGAATCCAAATAAATTCTAATCCGGAAAAAAGGTCCTATAAACTATCCGGAAAACACACCTAAATTACTCTTATCCGGAAAACTAATCCTAACCACTATCCGGAAAACACCTATAGCCCTTATCCGGAAAACGAGTTAAAACTCTTATCCGGAAAAAAAGGTCAAGATCCTTATCCGGAAAAACTAATCCTAAAACCTTATCTGGAAAACACTACTATTTGCTTATCCGGAAAACAGCCAAAACCTACTATCCGGAATACGCCCTTCGAGTCTTATCCGGAACACTAAGATCCTTATCCGGAAAACGCAACTAAACGCTTATCCGGAATATGAGCACAAATCCTTATCCGGAAAACTTCTTTCGAGGCACTATCCGGAATAAGAGTTTTTACTCTTATCCGGAAAAAAATGATCCAAAGCTTATCCGGAATATGGCTTTAAAGCCTTATCCGGAATACTCGGTTTTTAGTCTTATCCGCAAAAGGGTGAGTTTCCGTGGCCTTATCCGGGAAAAAGGGTAATAACCCTTATCCGGAAAACAGGGGTTTGAAGGCTTGAAGATCCAGATCTAAAAAAAATGCAAATAAGCTAGAAATAAGCCAAAATTCAATAAGCTCTAGACTAAAAACTAAACCAAAACACTTTTAAGAAAAAATCAATTTATAAAATCAATTTTTAATAAAAATCACAAATAAGCTAAAGATTCAATAAGCTAAACAATCAAGAGCATAAAAGTATAAAAAGCAATAACAATAAGCACATAAACAATAAGATTAAATCAATAACAAGAAAGGTAGATGAGAGAATAACAAAAAAAAGTAAAGATTCAATAATATAAGAGTAAACTTACTTGAAAATTAAAGTGCAAGACAAGGTAATTAAAGGTACAAGAAAGTAAATGTGCAAGAAAATTAAAAATGGATAGTATGTCACTCTAGCCAACAACTCCTAATGACACATTAGGAGTCTATTTATAGTGATTAGGAAAACTAAGCATGTGTTGGTTCATTCTTCTTTCTTTCTCGACTTCTCATCTTCTAATTTCTTCGACGTTTTCGACTTTGTCTCGGGATTAATAAACTCGTCTTGTAATTTCTTCATTAATTTAGACTTGAGTTCTTCGGCTTTTATTAAACTTCCGTCTTTAGACTTTTTCTTCGATGAGTCTTCAGAATTGGCCTTGGACTTCCGTTCTTTTGGCACCCTTGATCTTTCGACTTCGTATTTTGTCTTTTTCTTCGATAAAAGCCCGTGAAAGCCCGTGTTTTCCTCCCTTTTCACATTTTGATCCTAAATCACAACAAAAACACAAACCACGCATAATTCCGACATTTACGACATAAAATACACGTTTTAGCTTGGTTATTATTGTAGTTAAGTGGTAAAAGGATGGGTGTTTACACACCTATCAATGCAAAATACACCAATCATTATTTTATTATTTAATTTAGACTATAGTATTAATTAATTATCTAAAACATGGAATATAATTAATTAATAAATATGACTTAGGTTATAATTAATATATTATTAATATATGTTTGACCTAAGTATTTTATACACCTTAATTTTATTAAATCATGCTTATGTTTAATTAAATCGTATAACATATAGTTTATTTAATTAACATGTTATTATTAATAAACTATAGAAATAATTACATGACTTATGATATTTAACCAGTAAACTTAAGCTTATATTGTTAGCTTATTGATCCAGTTTATTTCTAAATATGGAAACTTACTGTAACACCCCATTTTGATAATGGAACGTCACGCGTAATTATGGCGTGTCATCAAAGCATACAAGGAAAAATGTCTAAACATTACATGACCATAAAAGGAAAATACCAGAATCAAACATCGGTAGTCCAAAAGTAAAGCTCATCACACACAAACATAAGTACTGTAAAGGAAAGGACTAAACAACGTCCATAGCAAATGTGTCAAAGTAAAGATAATACATAAAGTAAAGAAAGGCTAGAAAGCTTCCAGTCCATATGCACGTACGCTTAAAGTCTACGAGCGTCCGTGAGTACCTGCCGTTTTGGGAACATAGAAAAGAAAAATGGCTGAGCAATACGCTCAGTGCACGGATGTACAATAAAGCATGAATAGGATAAGCATACAACATATAACAGCGGAAGAAACTAAGTCCCGAATAACCTGGTTAAGTCTTGGTAAAACTAGTTTTATAGTTTGAAAAGCCTTATGTTTATCTTATAAAAACTGTTTAACATATTCTACCATTAGCCAATATAGGTCATGAAAATCCACCGTGCATGAATACTTGGAGGGGTGACCTCATCATGCAAATTAGAGGGGCTGCCTCTAATTTAATATACTGGTTTTGGGTAGGAGGGATCAGCTCCTTGTGAAGGATGCAAGGCACACACCACATTCACACTGAGTAATCTGCTGAAAAACATGTAACTAGGATGCACCCATACGCCCCACATGATAAATATAATAATATGGCCAAAAGCTGAAGGGACGCCACGAGCAATCACTCCGCCGTGGTGAAGTCATAACACCAGTGCCTCTAGTGTTATGGTTATGGTACCTCCATAACTAGGTGAAACTGGTCATGCATGTATATGGCTATAGGTATTCTAAATTAAACATAAGTAAATCAAACATATAAACTTATACTACGGGAAAACATTTGGCTGCATACGGGGAATCCTAATAAGGAAAGAATGTTCATACTTGAAGGACGGGAATCCGTACCTTATGTCTAGTGAACGAAGAAGACGAACTGAGGAGAGTCCTACTTCGGTATCACTAATGCTACATAAATACATACGTGTATAAGTATCTGATTACTAAATACGTAACTGGTTTTATGTCATGTCTTAGCTTATTTTATACGTTTATGCCATGTTTTACTGTTTTAAGCCTTAAACTGTGTTTATCTCATATTTTGTCTATTCTGATTAAGTATTTCATGTATTTCATGTATTATTATACTTACTGTGTAATAATAAGTAACTTCCTAAAAATAGCAGGTTCCCTAAAATAGAAAGTTTCCAAAAATAGAAAGTTACCAAAAATAGAAAGTTTCCAAAAATAGAAAGTTTCCAAAAACAGAAAGTTTCCAAAAATAGAATTACTGCTTAAAATAGATAAGTTTCTAAAAATAGAAAGTTTCCATAAATAGATTAGCTGCCTTAATTAAATAAGTTTCTAAAAATAGAAAGTTTCCATAATTAGATATAAGCTGGTTAAATAAGCTAAGTATATAAGCTTAAGTGTTTTATGATTATTTTCTAAGTCATAATGATATAAGGTATAGTTTATTAATTATTTCATGTAATTTAAATAAACTATAGGTTAAAAGTATTTAATTAAATATATCATGTTTTTAATTAAATAAAGTTAAATACTTAGGTTAAAATATGTATTATTAATTATTAATAATATAACCTAAGTCATGTTAATTAATTAATTATAACCATGGTTTTTAATAATTAATTAATTATAAGGTCTAGAAAATATAAATACTTAGGTTAAAAATTCCATGATCTAATAATTAAATTATAACCTAAGTCATGTTTTATTAAATTAATCATGTCATATTTTATTAATTTAATTTTAACATATGATTATTAAAAACATCATATTAACATAAACCATGAACCAGATCGTGACTAGAAACCATGAACCGGACTCGAAATCAACTCAATACCCTGAACCACTTCGGGGTTCCCCCTTGTTTGCTGCTGCCGTGGGACCCACACCACCAAACCGAGGCCTTGTGGTCTCGGTGGTGGTCTATAAGCCAAAACGAGACCCCCTTGGGGTTCGGTTTAGGCGCCGGCCAAATAAAACACCCCTAAATCCTCCTTTTTGATTTACCCCATAACCAATTACATGTTTAGTTTATGTTTTTAATTATGTTTTTAAAAACATCATGTTCTTATTTAATTTATTAAATCAAAACAAAAAGAAAAGGATTGAAAAGGTATACCGAATGCGTGGATCTAACGAGGATGAACAAACACGAACACTTGCACCAAAATCAAGATCAAAATCAAAATAAACACCCCTTTTTGTATGTTTATGTGCGGCGGCCAAAGAGAGCAAGAAGGAAGAAGCCAAAAATCTTTTTAGGGTTTTTAATGTTTTTACTGTAAAGTGAAAAATGAAAACAAGATTTCACATTAACCCTTGTTAGTTAAAAATTTAGATGGGCTTGGCCCATCTCTTGATGTAGCCGCGGGTAAGGGGGCCCCACATGGGGTACCCGTACCGTTTTCCGTGTCTCGTTATTTAAGTGTTCGTTCGTGTTTAGTTGTGTTCGTGTTTTATGTGTTCTCGTTAAATATTTACCGTGACTTAATATATTTATTCGTGCTCGTAATAAATATATATACGTAATTAATATTAGTTCGTGATTTAATTACGTTCATGTTTTCATGATCGCATGTTCGTGATTAATTATTGTTTAAATAACTATTGTGTGTTCGTACGTAATAAATACTTATCGTGTTCTAACACGTACGTAATGGGTAAAATTCTAACACGTGGACGTAATCATACTATAAAAGGAAAGTTTTAATCTAGTACGTACGGTCTTAAGGGTACTATTCATGGTAAAAGCATGCGGGTTTTACAACTCTTCCCCCCTAAAAAGAATAATTCGTCCCCGAATTATAGATAAAGTAAACTAGAAAAGAAGAACATACCCGAATTCAAAATATGAAATGAGGGTAAGAAGCTCGGATAGACTCTTCTATTTCCCAAGTGGCTTCCCGCTCGGTATGATCCCTCTAAAGGATTTTGACGAATGGAATCGTCTTCCTTCTCATGACTCGTTCTTGTCTGTCAAGAACTCGTTCGGGTTCTTCTATGAAAGTGAGATCTTCACGTATCTGTTCTAGTGGATACTGAACCATGTGAAGGGGATGATACTGGTACCCTCTGAGTAAGGACACATGAAACACATTGTGTACATGCGAAAGCTGCGGAGGTAACGCTAATCAGTAAGATACTTCACCGACTCGTTCAATGATATCAAACGGTCCGATGAAACGAGGACTGAGCTTTCCTTTAATCCCGAAGCGTATAACACCATGTGCCGGTGAAACCTTAAGGAAGACGTGATCTCCTACGTTAAAATGTATGTCCCTATGATGCTTATCGGCGTAACTCTTCTGACGTGACCGTGCTTCCTGAAGTTTCTGCTTAGCTACTGCGATCCTTTCATTGGTCATCTCTATGATTTCTGGTCCTTCAAGTGTTCGCTCGCCAACCTGATCCCAGCAGATTGGGGCGCGACACTTTCTGCCATACAACATCTCGAAAGGAGCACACTTGATACTTGCGTGCCAACTGTTGTTGTATGCAAACTCCACCAAACAAATGTAATCGTCCCAATCACCCGTCCATTCCAACGCACATGACCTCAACATGTCCTCCAATGTCTGAATCGTTCGCTCCGACTGTCCGTCCATTTGAGGATGAAAAGCCGTGCTAAGCTTAAGTTGTGTACCCCAAGCTTTCTGCAGACTCTTCCAAAATCGCGAAGTGAAACGAGGATCTCTGTCTGAGACGATGCTGGATGGAGCACCGTGGAGTCTCATGATCTCTCTTCTATACGTATCGGCGAGTTTACTTACCGGATCTTCCTTGCGGATCGGTAAGAAATGAGTTGATTTGGTAAGTCGATCTACGATGACCCAAATTGCATCGTGCTTCCTCTTGGTAGGCGGAAGACCAGTAACAAAATCCATGGTGATTTTGTCCCACTTTCACTCTGGAATATCTAACGGTTGAAGGAGACCGCCAGATCGTTGATGCTCGATCTTAACCTGCTGGCAGGTAAGACATTTGGAGACGAAAGTGGCCACATCCTGTTTCATACCACTCCACCAAAAGTATTGCTTGATGTCATGGTACATCTTAGTCTAACCAGGATGTATAGAGAATGGGGAGCTATGAGCTTCAGCTAACAAGGCTTCTCGGAGTTCTTGGTCATCAGGAACACAAAGTCTCGTGCCCTGCCATACGATATCATCTGCATCTACTCTGAATTCCGTCTATTTCTCCAAATTCTGTACTATCGGACTTTCGCCATCTAGGGTGCAGCATTCTACTGCTTCGCCTAGCAGCACGACGCTCAGCACAACTTGATTGACTCGATCACATCATCAGATTTCTCCATCATCTTTCTGAGCTTCCTTGATCTTAGAGAGTAACTCGGGTTCTACTCTAAGATTTTCCCAGTAACCGTGTTGTCCACGTACCATGATCTCGATGTCTAGTCGCTCCAAGTCTCTTATGATTTCCTCCTCAATTTTAATGCCGTTGATCATTCCGGACTTCCTGCTAAGAGCATCTGCTACTACATTTGCTTTTCCGGGATGATACTGTAGATTAATGTCATAATCCTTCAACAGCTCTAACCATCTCCTCTGCCTCATGTTCAATTCACGTTGAGTGAAGATATACTTCAAGCTCTTGTGGTCCGTGAAAATGTCACGTGATTCTCCATACAAGTAGTGCCTCCATATCTTCAATGCAAACACGACTGCAGTAAGTTCCAAGTTATGCATGGGGTAATTTTCTTCATAAGGCTTTAGCTGCCGTGAAGCGTACGCGATCACTTTCCCATGTTGCATGAGAACACAACCAAGTCCCTTCCCTGATGCATCACTGTAGATTTGAAATCCACCCGTACCAGATGGGAGAGTAAGAATAGGTGCAGATACTAGCTTCTGCTTCAGGTCTTCAAAGCTCTTCTCTCGTTCTTCAGTCCAGACGAATTTCTCCCCTTTCCGCATCAGTTTGGTCAATGGTAGTGCTAAGCGGGAAAAGTTCTCCACGAACCTACGGTAATAGCCAGCTAAGCCTAAGAAACTGCGGACTTCCGTTGCCGATGTCGGCCTCGGCCACTTAGTAATGGCCTCAACCTTCGCTGGATCCATAGTGATTCCTTCTGCTGATACAATGTGACCTAGGAATGCCACCTTGTCTAACCAGAACTCACACTTGGAGAATTTAGCATACAGCTGCTTCTGGCGAAGAATCTGTAGTACTGTACGAAGATGGTCTTCGTGTTCCTCCTTGGACTTTGAGAAAATCAGGATGTCATCAATGAAGACAATGACGAACTTGTCCAGAAATTCATGGAAGATTCTGTTCATCAAGTCCATGAACACTGCTGGAGCATTTGTCAGGCCGAATGGCATAACTACAAACTCGTAGTGGCCATAGCGGGTACGCAAAGCAGTCTTGGCGATGTCCTGCTCCTTAACCCGTAGCTGATGGTAGCCTGACCTAAGATCAATCTTGGAGAAGTGTTTGGCCCCTTGGAGTTGGTCAAACAGATCGTCTATACGCGGCAGTGGATACCTATTCCAGATAGTAATCTTGTTGAGCTCGCGATAGTCTATGCAAAGCGCATACTGTTGTCCTTCTTCTTAACAAATAGAATCGGTGCGCCCCATGGAGATGCGCTCTGATTGTAGTGTTTTACTACTCTTTAGGAAAAGAGCGTAAATAGCGGAAAGTATTAAGTACGACGGTTTAGGAAAACCGTGCACAAATTACCCACAATCAAATAAAAAGAGAGAAAAGATTCGTTTCCCAAGGAGGTATTTGTGTTGTGAATTAACTTGTATGTATTTGAGATTAATATTAAGAAGAATGGGGATGAGAGGATGAAAAGACGGATACGTTAAAATTAAAATACGACGTAAAAGACGTAAACGTAAAGCCGTAGAAAAACCACAAAAATTAAAAATTTAATACTAAGACCAAAAACAAAATCAATAATTAAAAAAGACTAAAAACAAGTCAAAAATAATATAAATAAAGATAAGAATCCAACAAAGATATTTTAAAACCTTTTATTAATTAAATAATTAATTTTAAATGCTAATTAAAGCCCTAAAATTAAATTTAACTAATTCAAATGTCTAAAATATGATTTTATTGAATAATTACTTAACTTATATTATTAGAAGACTAAAAAGTAATTTTCTAAAAATTAAAACCTATTAAAACTATTTTTAAAACTCTAAAAATGATTAAAAATGATTAAAACCTAATTAAACTTAAAATAATAAAAATAAATCTAAAAGTTATAAAAGTATTCTAAAAATGGAAATAGTCCTAATTAATGACAAAGAATCTAGGAAAAATGAAAAAGAAAGAAAAATAAAATTTTGAAATTTTAATAATAAAATATTATTAAAATAATACTAAAAAATAAAAGTTTCTAAAATTTGAAATAAAAAATTTATAAAAATCCTAAATAATATAACTAAGAGAAAAACACAAATTATAGCTCCTAAACCTTTTTTAATAATTTTATAAAAATGTTTAAAGTTTATAAAAAACCTTAAAATAATATAAAATTAAAAATAAAAGTTTATAAAACTTAAATAAGATGTAAACCTCAAAAATATATTTTAAAAACTAAAAACTATTTTTCCTAAAAATTTAAACTCTTTTTGGTATTTTTTATTGATTTTCTAAATTACGTCTAATAATTAAATCCTAGAAAATAATTTAATAAACGGAAAAATGTGAAACCAATTTTTAAAAATCCTAAATCCTATATAAGCCCTAGGAAAAATGAAAAGAATAAGTTTAGCTTAATAAATAAGCTAGAAAAAAGCTTAACAACCTACGGCTTTATTAAAATAAGACAAAAGAGAAATTGGTTAAGTAAATTAACCTTGCACCCTTGGTCAGTAAAAGACCCAAGGGCGCAATGGTTATGTATGATGTGTGTTGAACGGTATGTCAAGGGTTCGAGTCTTGAAACCCCCTTTTTATTCCTTTTTTTTATTTTTTTATTTTTTTAACTTTCCAACCAATCCAGTGAACCTCTAATACTTGTAATTCAATCCAAACTTCCTTTTTATGTAAAGTTTAGCCAAGATTTACCAACAAAAATGTGACAGGTACAATATTTGCACAAGCAGGTTAAGCTTATGGTTTGCTTTTCTTCACAGATTATCAAAGCCAAAGGAGTTGGCCTTGTGAGCTTATTTGGTAATGACTTTGGGACAAAATGGCACCCTTGTGCTCTTTGGAGCACAAGGAGTCAGTTACTAAGCAAAAACAAGCAAATTGCACACCAAATATCACAGATCAAGCATACAAAAGCCTATTACAGTCTCTGAGGTCTTATGACCAAGTCTGTGGACAGATTGGCAAATAACTTGTACTCTAGTGAAACTTAAGCTCCCAAACTCATCATACACAATCACCAAATGATATTCAATCAATCTCAACTCATAAAACACCCTATTACTCACAGATTTTCAAAGATCAAACACCTAAAATGAAGAAAAATAAGCACAAAGGTGAACATGCAGATTATGAGTAGGCTATTTCATTTTTTAACTCACCAATTACTTCCAAACCTATTCCAAATTAAACTATAGCTAACAAGAAACCTATCTTAATCCTATTTCACTAGCTAACACCTTTTAATAACACAATTAATGATGATGTGTCCTGCTTAAACACGTTGCCAAACACCCTGTTATAGCTGATTTCCACTTTTTAACAACTCAAAACCTTATAAACTTACTTAAACTTGATTCAAATAGCATCAACAAACCTTACAAACTCAAATAAACATGAATCCAACAGCTTATAACACACAGATCACCAAATCAATCAAAATCACATAAGCTACCTATTCTGAACTTTAAACAAAGGTAAAGGGAATACCTTAGGGTCTTACATCCAAGACCCTAGAGGATGTAAATCCTCCTCCCTACCAGCCCGGGCTGGTGCTGAAACAGTATCAACCACCTCTTGACACCTGTTTAAGAACAAATCCAAAAGAAAACACAAATACAAGTATAAACAGTATACTATCTTTCTGTTTTCTATTTCTTACTTCTTAAAAATTCTTCCAAACTTTTTCAAACTTTCTTAAAACGTTTCTATAACTCTTTTAATCACCAATTTAACTTACCTTCTTAAACACCAAAACATTAAACAAATTTCTTCCAAAATTATCAGATTTTCAGAAAACCTTAATCTAATTTTGAAACTCAAAATTAATCAACCAAATATGAAAATTGGAACTCAGAGTCAAGCTTCACAACACACAACTTTTAAAAACAAAAAGGAATTATAATTGATTTAAATCAAAAACCAAACTTTTATTTATTAAAAAGGAATTACAAGTGCAAGCCTTGAAACTGGAACAAGGGATCACCACAGGCTGGTGTCTCCTTTTATAGAGCTCTAAGAACTATCTAGAATGTAAATAACAAAACCCTAATGCATAGAAAATCCCAAAGTTGCCCTTGACGGTTTTGAGTGAATGAGTTGTCCAAATTTGATCCTGGCTGTTCATTTGTGCGTTGTGAGTAAGCTATACATCATGGACGTTCATTTTGGACACGTCATGTGCCTTGGGGACTAAGGTGTTCTCTGATTGGTGGATTGGGGAATTGGGGGTAGGGTCCACACGCATGGGATTGGGGATTTTAGGAGTGGGATGGGTTTGTATTGGTGTGAATTACACGTGTGCACTTTTAATTGAAATTTACCCAAGGAAAAGTGAAGGTGAAACCTGGGCTGTAAAAAAGATGTACAGTGAGTATTTAGATCCGATATTGGGGGAATAGTGGGTGTTAGGCGCCCTTTTCAGATTTGAATGTTTCACTTGGCACATTTGGTCCCCATCTTTTGGAATTTTTGGCATTTAAGGTCTTTATGCCCTAAAACGATTTCTGCCTTGTTAATAACTTTCAAGACTTTACACTTTTGGCACCAACTTGGGAAAAAGGTTATCAAAGGGTTATTTTTGACATTTTTGGATAATTCAAGGACTGAACTTGGACAATCTTGATCTTCAAAGGTCTTCAATGTCTCTTAAACTTCATGAGGGACTATAATTGGCATTTTGAAATTGTTGAGGGACCATTCTTGCCATTTCTTCAAAGTTGAAGGACCTTTTTGCAATTTTGACAAACTTAAGGGACCAAACTTGTAATTATTAATATACAAGGGTTTTAAGTGTCATTTCTTCATAGAATGAGGATCAATCTTGTTTTGTCTTCAAGTCTTCAAGGGTATTTGATGAAAATTCCATGATTAGGGCCCGGTTCTTTGTACGGCTTCGTTTCTCGTGTTCGTTTTTCCTTGTATATTGTGATCTTTTGTCTTTTTCACGATAT
This sequence comes from Glebionis coronaria, assembly GCA_025667525.1. Classification (NCBI taxonomy): domain Eukaryota; kingdom Viridiplantae; phylum Streptophyta; class Magnoliopsida; order Asterales; family Asteraceae; genus Glebionis; species Glebionis coronaria. The sequence goes on along the minus strand of CM046882.1, from coordinate 439,366,626 downwards.
CCATACCTAAAATACACAAGTAAACAAACACAAGCATATATATGGTATTTTATGACATTTTAATGCATTTAAAGCCCGAAAAGAACGATGAGATCATGTATAAATGCCATCTCATCACTCCCCCATACTAAGCCATTGTCGTGCCCTCACGCAATGCTAGAATCAAGTATCTAAGCATCACCAAAGTTCAATTTTATTAACCTTTATTGAAAAGTAAAAGACTTGCAACATACTACGAGATTGTGTAAAGACATAATGTATGGTTTTCATCACCAAAATGTGACTTTTAGGGTCAAAGAATAGAAACAAGTTAATGTCCCTTAGAGTAAATTTCGTCATCCTTGATTGTCATACATTCCATGCTAAGTGCAAAAACAAGATCATTGTTGGTACAAGTCACAATGCTAACACTACTCATACGTTCAAATTGTGTAATACTTTTTCTCCCCGCAATCCTAGTTATTATAAAAGGAAATGGGTTACTAGCATTTTTTATCTATTTGTCATGGATCACAAGTGATTCATATTGACTTATTTAAGTAGTTATTAGTCCGAAAGCAAAGTAGCACGATTTGATCAATAGTTAGCCGAAGGACAAAATCTTTTAAAACGGCTTCTCGTGTATCTCCTTAAGTTCATATCTTGGCATAACTCGTTTCACGATTTGAGACCTTTCTCGGACCGATATTTGGCATGTACTTCATACTTCAAATCTTTGGGAAGACGTTCTTGACATTATGGTCTTCTCTTCATATTTTGGAATTTCTTCACTTGACGTTTTTGAGAGATTCTTCATATAGGACCACGACTTCATCATTTTTCTTCAATCTTTACTTTGGATTTTGATATACAACGATCCGCCTCCTTTTCGGACTTGGATATATTTATCCTCATACCTTGTTAGGGTCTTTTTGGATAGACTTTCTCCATTCTTTAGGGGAGTAATTGCTTCTCGTCGTGTGTCTCGATCCTTCATATTGATTTTGGAACAATGATACTTTACATCATCTTTGGATCTTTAGCTAAAATAGAGCTCCTCATGCCTTGTTAGGGCCTTTTTGGATGATCGCCAATCTTCGCGTCCCGCTTCAATAAGTTATGCCTTGGCTATGAACTCTATTCAACCCCGAGCAACTTTTAAACGATCTTGCGCTAGAGGCTAAGTAACTTTTCAAATCGTACGACCTTACTTATTGCAATTATGATTTATTCCTAATGCATTGATCTTATGGGAAGAAAAAGCCACAATTAAAAACATATGAGTTTTTGAAAGAACACTTTCATGTTCTACGTTTAGCATGATCACTTGTCTAACTCTATCATTTCTCGTTCTTCACTATTTAAAGACCTCTAATTAAAGAGACTCGTGAATACTTAGCCATGCAAGTCAAAATTAAGCCAAATTTGGATTAGCTTTCATTAAGACTATATCAAATCAAAGTTTTAGGTTTTCAAGCCACCTATAGGATCTTGCACTTTCTTGGACTTTTTCAAGTTTAGAGAATGCGTTTTAAAGTTCCCTTGATAAGTGACTTTCTAGAATCAATTATAGGAACTTGCGAAAAGTTCTTGTTCTTAACCCGAATGAATTAAGACTTTCGCGTTTTAAAGCTCCCTATATAAAAGACTAGCAAAACTTGAATTGAGCGGGTTAAGGAATGTAAATGGCTCCAAATGCCCATCAAGTCAAAAATTAACTCTTATTCTACCCATCGGAAAATATACATTCGTGTCTTAAAAACACTTATGAAAACTAAGAAAAATTTTAAAATTTGGCCATTTTTAGCCTTATTAGCAAAACAAAACATTGAAAGTTGGAAAACGTGAGGGCGTAGCAAAGCAAGTACCTATTCACCCCCCCATACTAAAAGTAAACATTGTCCTCAATGTTTCGAGTCTAAAGGTGGAGCACCCCCATACTAGAGACGAAGAATCGAATGCTTAGGATCTAGCATGGAAAGGGTGATCAACAATATATCTAAAGCCGTTTATTAATTATGCTAAAAGATAATTGTTAGAACAATAAAGGATATGTCATGGAATCGTGAAAAACTTCTTCAAACGAACGATGGAGGCTCACGTAAACGAACACGAGAGTCTTCAATCGTAGATGATGATGATGATCTAGATAGCACAATCACAAACAACCACGAGACAACGAGTTGGAAGGGTACAAGTCCCCTTATTAGTGAATAAAAAGCATAAAGATAAGCATGGGATCTCCCCCACGAGGTACCTCATTTTTGATTACCGAGTCATGAGCTCGACTCGATCCCCTTAAAATGTGAACATTTAGGGAAATCAATGGTGTGGTCAATTTTTGATGGGGCTTACATGATAAACAAGGCCCAAAAAGCAACCGGTAAAAAGGACTAAGTCCTTAGATGATGCAAAATACCGGGGTCGAAGATGGCGTTCTCGTTTCCATTGGAAAAACAAATTAACACCACTTCAATATGTGCCATAAACTCAAAGAGTTTGAAGAAAATAGATGAGAAGTAGAAGGGTGAGACAATTGGTAAGACAAACGTTTGAGCTACTCGAGGTAGACTCGCACCAAGCAAATAGAAAGATTTTCCATTTATTGCATCGGTGGAAGACCGAGATTTCTCTTTACATGAAATTCCGGGATCGAATATCTCGTCCTCGGTGGACAAGGATGAGGGAACATAAGGGGCTTCCCCCATACTAGAACCACACAAAACATCGTCAAAAGGAGTAGACGAGTTTGTAGCACTCAAATCACGCGGTGATGACGGAGTTAGATTTGTAGAAAAATCAATTAAATCACATTTAAGATCTTTTTCTTTGTTATCTTTTAAACTCTCCTTATGAAAACCCTTTTTGATTATGTCGAAAATATTCGGTGTTTCTAAGACGATGTTAGTTACACTAAAAATTCTCACATTTTGAAACCGTTTTGGTTTTGGTGGTGGCAAGTTCTCAAATCGTTTATCGACGAAGAAAACCTCCCCATCGGGGCCAACATATTCATCATCCGAAAGATCTTCCGTAGAAACCGGCAACTTATCAACACTTTTCAAGAATGAATGTTCGAGATGAGGCGAAGGATTTTTCGATTCAAGTATTGATGGTTTCTTCTTTGTAGGCTTAGCACTCATAACCTCCACCGGCGGAGGAAATGGTAAATTGTTTTTGGCGACATTCCCTAAAACTCTTGGTGAAAATTCTTTGCAAACGACATTGGTCGAGTCACCATGGTTTAAAGTTGCAATAGAATATACATGAGAAAGATTGGAGTTTTGTGTTGCATTGATGACAAGTTCTTCTTCATTAAAACGAAGGGTGATTTTTCGAGCATGAACATCGATAAGTGCTCTTGATGTATCCAAAAATGAACGACCCAAAATGAGAGGAACTTTTCGATCGATGGGAATGTCTACAATGATAAAGTCAACGGGATAGTAAAACTTTCCGACTTTAACGAAAACGTCCTCGGCTACTCCACATGCCATGATCGTAGAATGATCGGCCATCTCGATGGACATGTTCGAAGGAGTAAGAGCCGGAAGCGAAAGCGATTTGAAAATCTCGAGAGGCATTAAATTAATACTAGCACCAAGATCGGCCAAGGCGTAGCATTCCTCCATATCTTGTATAGCACACGGAATCAAAAATTTACCGGGATCACCGACTTTTTGTGGTATGCGGCTTAGAAAAACCGATGAACAACTAGACGATTGTTGTAACTTCTCTTTGTTGTTTAGCATACTTTTGAAGTTTGCGGCGAATCGAGGCATCATGATTAAAGCATCGGCAAAACTTATGTTAAAATGTAAATCACGAAACATTTTCATAAATAGCTCAAATTGATAATTGTTCCTTTCTTGTGCTTTCTCTTTGTTACGTCTCGATGGGTAGGGTAAAGGTGGTGTGGGTTGGTCATTAGGCAACGGCCTTGGAATCTCGGGTTCCACAATTGGTATTGGTGTAACCGTAGGTGTGGTTTGAGCGGTACTTCGTGGGATTGTAATGTGCTCCTTTTCGACCATCACCTCGGGTCCTTTCTCGATTTCCTTCTCCGTAGAAGTACTTGGACGAGAGATTGGTTCCTTGAAAGTTTTACCACTTCGTGTAGCAACAACCTTCAATTCTCCCCTCGGGTTGTTAATGGTATCACTAGGAAGACCACCCGAAGAAGAGGGCTTACACATGATAGCTTCAAACATTTTACCCATTCGGTCCTCAAATTTTGATTGCCTAGCATCCGCTTTCAATAACTCTTGCTTAATCTCATGTTGTCCTAATTCCATATTTTGTTGGTTTTGTTGAAGACGTTGGACATTTCCTTCCATTTTGTTTGCATGAGTTTTAAGTTCATTAGCAAGTTCATTTTTAAGCTCGTTTTTCAACTCGGACCTTAAGCTAATCATCTCACGTTGCATATTATCAAATTTAGCATCATTTGCTTTTGCATAATCTAAAAATTCTCCTTGCAAATTTTTCGTGTGAGCATTTTGAAAACCTTGTGTAGTGTTTTGAAAATCACGGTTTTGGTTTTGATTAGAGATTTGTCCATTCCCACTTTGATAATTCCCTTTGTTGTAATTGCGTGTGTTGCCTTGGTAATTACCTTGGTTGTTGTTTCGATAATTATTAACATTTTGGTTTGGTGGAGCTTGATTTTGGCGGGAACCTTGGCCGTTTTGGTTGTAAGTTCCCGTTGCTACATAAGCACTCGAAGTGTTACCATCCGCGGTAATGCACTCGGAAAGATCATGAGCTCCTCCACACGATAAACAACTCTTAGCAACCGCTTTAACCGAAGCGGAATTGGAAGCTTCTTGAGCCTTCCAATGGGACATTAGATTAGCAAATCTATCAAAAAACCGATTTTCCTCATTAGCTTCATCATGTAAGGCGTTAATGCTACGAGACGATTGTGACGAAGATGACGAACCCATATTGGCAACACTCGGTGTGTTACGAGGGCTATAAACCTTAGATCGATTTTCAATGATTTGTAAAGCCTCATTTGTCGTCTTGCACAAAAAATTACCACCCGCGGCGGCATTCAAATAATCTCGTTCATGATCATTAAGCCCATTATAAAAAGTATCAATTTGATGCAATTCCGAAAAATCATGGTGAGGACATTCATGTAACATCTCTTTAAATCGTTCCCATGCCATTGAAAAACTTTCATTATTACGTTGCACAAATCGTGAAATCTCATTTTTTAAGTGTGTTGTTTTAGATGGCGGAAAAAACTTGTTCACAAACTTAGAAACGAGATCGGCCCATGTCAAAATCGAATTTGGCGGTTCTTTCTCGAGCCAAATTTTTGCGGGTCCATCCAACGAATATGGAAACAACATCATCTTAATGGCGTCATGTGGAACATCTTTGAATTTGCTAGTGGCGGTGAGACGGTTGAAATTCCTAATGTGGTAATGCGGGTTGTCTTTCTCGTGACCTCTAAATTTGTTTGCTTGTAGCATCGACATTAAACCCGTCTTAATCTCGAAATTCTCCGCAAGGATGGCGGGAATAACAATGGCCTCTCCAAAACCCTCGGTGGGTGCTTGAAGCAACTCCATCATAGTACGATTAGCCATGACGACTTCTTGTTCTACAATAGGTTCAACAATTAGAGGTTCTTCAACAATCAACGATCCTTGATTTGCTTGCTTTTGAAGACGTTTACGAGCTCGTTTAGCTTGATTACGAGTGATCATAAACTTCACGAAGAATGGGAGGTGAGCAAAGAAGATTCTTTTTGGTTGTTTTGTGGATTTTCAATTTTTTTGTGTTTTTGATGATATTTAATTTTTTTGGATTTTGGTGTATCTTCGTAGACAACAATCTACAAAATCTCTCCTCGAATCAAACTCTTGATTAAAGAAGCCTCAAAGGAATGAAAACGATAACGTGGAGTGAACGCCTTCGAATGACTTTAGAACTTTGGTGAAAACCAAATTGTTCACGAGGGTTTAATCACAAAGAAACCAAGCAAATATAGTATACGTATTAATACTTTGGGCGGCAAAACCCTCGATTAGCCTTCAATGTCAAAATACTTACAAGCAAGCGGGGAAACGAGGCGGCGCGAAGCACTTAAGAGCCTTTTTCCTTAGGGTATATTTTATAATACCCGCCTTATACCCACCTTATAGTTCGTATTTTTCAAAATCGAGCTTCACGAAAGTATTTATCTATTTTTGCCTTTTCTTTTTGTTTGAGATTCGAATACAATAATTAGGAGATCAAATCCCAATTAAGGTTGTGTTTTCACACTTTTGGAGATATTGTATATTGGTTGTGATACTTAATACAATATATTAATAATATTCACAAAGAAAAACCAAGAAAACCGATAATACGTGTTAAGGGAGTTCCACTTAACACAAATACTATTATGGATAATATCAAAAACAAAATTTTCCAAATTAAAGCACAACACACCTCCCCGGCAGCGGCGCCAAAATGATTGTAGTGTTTTACTACTCTTTAGGAAAAGAGCGTAAATAGCGGAAAGTATTAAGTACGACGGTTTAGGAAAACCGTGCACAAATTACCCACAATCAAATAAAAAGAGAGAAAAGATTCGTTTCCCAAGGAGGTATTTGTGTTGTGAATTAACTTGTATGTATTTGAGATTAATATTAAGAAGAATGGGGATGAGAGGATGAAAAGACGGATACGTTAAAATTAAAATACGACGTAAAAGACGTAAACGTAAAGCCGTAGAAAAACCACAAAAATTAAAAATTTAATACTAAGACCAAAAACAAAATCAATAATTAAAAAAGACTAAAAACAAGTCAAAAATAATATAAATAAAGATAAGAATCCAACAAAGATATTTTAAAACCTTTTATTAATTAAATAATTAATTTTAAATGCTAATTAAAGCCCTAAAATTAAATTTAACTAATTCAAATGTCTAAAATATGATTTTATTGAATAATTACTTAACTTATATTATTAGAAGACTAAAAAGTAATTTTCTAAAAATTAAAACCTATTAAAACTATTTTTAAAACTCTAAAAATGATTAAAAATGATTAAAACCTAATTAAACTTAAAATAATAAAAATAAATCTAAAAGTTATAAAAATATTCTAAAAATGGAAATAGTCCTAATTAATGACAAAGAATCTAGGAAAAATGAAAAAGAAAGAAAAATAAAATTTTGAAATTTTAATAATAAAATATTATTAAAATAATACTAAAAAATAAAAGTTTCTAAAATTTGAAATAAAAAATTTATAAAAATCCTAAATAATATAACTAAGAGAAAAACACAAATTATAGCTCCTAAACCTTTTTTAATAATTTTATAAAAATGTTTAAAGTTTATAAAAAACCTTAAAATAATATAAAATTAAAAATAAAAGTTTATAAAACTTAAATAAGATGTAAACCTCAAAAATATATTTTAAAAACTAAAAACTATTTTTCCTAAAAATTTAAACTCTTTTTGGTATTTTTTATTGATTTTCTAAATTACGTCTAATAATTAAATCCTAGAAAATAATTTAATAAACGGAAAAATGTGAAACCAATTTTTAAAAATCCTAAATCCTATATAAGCCCTAGGAAAAATGAAAAGAATAAGTTTAGCTTAATAAATAAGCTAGAAAAAAGCTTAACAACCTACGGCTTTATTAAAATAAGACAAAAGAGAAATTGGTTAAGTAAATTAACCTTGCACCCTTGGTCAGTAAAAGACCCAAGGGCGCAATGGTTATGTATGATGTGTGTTGAACGGTATGTCAAGGGTTCGAGTCTTGAAACCCCCTTTTTATTCCTTTTTTTTATTTTTTTATTTTTTTAACTTTCCAACCAATCCAGTGAACCTCTAATACTTGTAATTCAATCCAAACTTCCTTTTTATGTAAAGTTTAGCCAAGATTTACCAACAAAAATGTGACAGGTACAATATTTGCACAAGCAGGTTAAGCTTATGGTTTGCTTTTCTTCACAGATTATCAAAGCCAAAGGAGTTGGCCTTGTGAGCTTATTTGGTAATGACTTTGGGACAAAATGGCACCCTTGTGCTCTTTGGAGCACAAGGAGTCAGTTACTAAGCAAAAACAAGCAAATTGCACACCAAATATCACAGATCAAGCATACAAAAGCCTATTACAGTCTCTGAGGTCTTATGACCAAGTCTGTGGACAGATTGGCAAATAACTTGTACTCTAGTGAAACTTAAGCTCCCAAACTCATCATACACAATCACCAAATGATATTCAATCAATCTCAACTCATAAAACACCCTATTACTCACAGATTTTCAAAGATCAAACACCTAAAATGAAGAAAAATAAGCACAAAGGTGAACATGCAGATTATGAGTAGGCTATTTCATTTTTTAACTCACCAATTACTTCCAAACCTATTCCAAATTAAACTATAGCTAACAAGAAACCTATCTTAATCCTATTTCACTAGCTAACACCTTTTAATAACACAATTAATGATGATGTGTCCTGCTTAAACACGTTGCCAAACACCCTGTTATAGCTGATTTCCACTTTTTAACAACTCAAAACCTTATAAACTTACTTAAACTTGATTCAAATAGCATCAACAAACCTTACAAACTCAAATAAACATGAATCCAACAGCTTATAACACACAGATCACCAAATCAATCAAAATCACATAAGCTACCTATTCTGAACTTTAAACAAAGGTAAAGGGAATACCTTAGGGTCTTACATCCAAGACCCTAGAGGATGTAAATCCTCCTCCCTACCAGCCCGGGCTGGTGCTGAAACAGTATCAACCACCTCTTGACACCTGTTTAAGAACAAATCCAAAAGAAAACACAAATACAAGTATAAACAGTATACTATCTTTCTGTTTTCTATTTCTTACTTCTTAAAAATTCTTCCAAACTTTTTCAAACTTTCTTAAAACGTTTCTATAACTCTTTTAATCACCAATTTAACTTACCTTCTTAAACACCAAAACATTAAACAAATTTCTTCCAAAATTATCAGATTTTCAGAAAACCTTAATCTAATTTTGAAACTCAAAATTAATCAACCAAATATGAAAATTGGAACTCAGAGTCAAGCTTCACAACACACAACTTTTAAAAACAAAAAGGAATTATAATTGATTTAAATCAAAAACCAAACTTTTATTTATTAAAAAGGAATTACAAGTGCAAGCCTTGAAACTGGAACAAGGGATCACCACAGGCTGGTGTCTCCTTTTATAGAGCTCTAAGAACTATCTAGAATGTAAATAACAAAACCCTAATGCATAGAAAATCCCAAAGTTGCCCTTGACGGTTTTGAGTGAATGAGTTGTCCAAATTTGATCCTGGCTGTTCATTTGTGCGTTGTGAGTAAGCTATACATCATGGACGTTCATTTTGGACACGTCATGTGCCTTGGGGACTAAGGTGTTCTCTGATTGGTGGATTGGGGAATTGGGGGTAGGGTCCACACGCATGGGATTGGGGATTTTAGGAGTGGGATGGGTTTGTATTGGTGTGAATTACACGTGTGCACTTTTAATTGAAATTTACCCAAGGAAAAGTGAAGGTGAAACCTGGGCTGTAAAAAAGATGTACAGTGAGTATTTAGATCCGATATTGGGGGAATAGTGGGTGTTAGGCGCCCTTTTCAGATTTGAATGTTTCACTTGGCACATTTGGTCCCCATCTTTTGGAATTTTTGGCATTTAAGGTCTTTATGCCCTAAAACGATTTCTGCCTTGTTAATAACTTTCAAGACTTTACACTTTTGGCACCAACTTGGGAAAAAGGTTATCAAAGGGTTATTTTTGACATTTTTGGATAATTCAAGGACTGGACTTGGACAATCTTGATCTTCAAAGGTCTTCAATGTCTCTTAAACTTCATGAGGGACTATAATTGGCATTTTGAAATTGTTGAGGGACCATTCTTGCCATTTCTTCAAAGTTGAAGGACCTTTTTGCAATTTTGACAAACTTAAGGGACCAAACTTGTAATTATTAATATACAAGGGTTTTAAGTGTCATTTCTTCATAGAATGAGGATCAATCTTGTTTTGTCTTCAAGTCTTCAAGGGTATTTGATGAAAATTCCATGATTAGGGCCCGGTTCTTTGTACGGCTTCGTTTCTCGTGTTCGTTTTTCCTTGTATATTGTGATCTTTTGTCTTTTTCACGATATCCATACCTAAAATACACAAGTAAACAAACACAAGCATATATATGGTATTTTATGACATTTTAATGCATTTAAAGCCCGAAAAGAACGATGAGATCATGTATAAATGCCATCTCATCACGCTCGGTCGAATAAAATCTCGTTCAAGAAGTTCTTGCAGTTGATCCTTCAGCTCCTTCAACTCTATGGGAGCCATGCGATAAGGAGCCTTGGAGATTGGTTCAGCTCCTGGAATAAGCTCGATATTGAATTCCACTTCTCGTGCAGGTGGTATGCCCGGAAGTTCTGCTGGAAATACATCTTAGAATTCTGACACTATTGGTTGATCCTGAACTGATGGAGATTCAGCATCCATGTCATGAACCGTAGCTAGATAACCCTCGCAACCATGTGACAGTAGTGCACGCGCTTGAAGGGTAGATATGATTTGTACAGACCGTCCGGGTACGAACCCGTTATGAATGTACTTTGGTGCATTAACATCACCGAAGATAACTCGATATGAATAGCAGTCTATGGTAGCATGATGCTTGGATAGCCAATCCATGCCCAAAATCATGTCGAAGTAATTCATGTTCAGCGGAAGTGCGTCAACAGGTCGAACCTTACCATCAAATTCTAGGGGAATACTCTTGTATACGTGTGTGATTAATACAGAGTCCCTCAAAGGCGTGGAAATAGTAAGTCTATTCTCTAGTGGCATGGGGAGCATCCTAATGTTCTTAGCATAAGCAGTAGAAATGACCAAGTGAGTAGCACCCGTATCGAAAAGAACACACGCAGCTTGACTATACATATACAAGATTCCAGTGATGGTACCTGTAGACTTGTTGGCCTGGTCTCGAGATGTCGTGTAGACACGTCCGGTGGTAGGAGGCGGCTTGGAATCAGCATGTCCCGATGTGCCCTCCATCTCGCCCTTACGGCAATCCTTCATGATATGGCCAGGAAGACCACACTTGAAGCATGCGTCAGTGTTACGACGACATGGCCCTGGGTGCCTACGGTGGAAAGTGGAGCAAAGAGGATGAATATATCCTCCAGCAGGTGCTCTGGCTGGCTGAGAACCTGATAAAACATTTTACATAAGACATGATAATAGGGTACAAAGGACAATGCGGATAATCGTAAGATTGAATACCAGTGATAGCTGGATGGCTAGGCTGTGAACCTCTCTGGTTCTGGTCCCTACGTTTCCATGGTTCCTGGTAGAAGTTTTGCTAAAGTGTCAGAATATGAGTTATACATGAAATCATAAGAAAATGCGTAAGTATTAGGACCTGCTGCTGTTGGAGTGTCCAACGTTGTTACGGTAATTATCATTACCGCCATGCCTATCCGTAGCAGAACGGTCGTTAGTCTGACCGTTTCCCTTGGGCTGATGAGGCTGCTGCTGAGTAGCCGGCTGAGACCGGTCCCCAGTTTTCTGCCTGGAAGATACATTTTAAAGAGATGAATAATTGACATATATGGAAAGAATACAGATTGGTCACCGCTTGAATACGAATGTTTACCTCTTGTCGGGTCTCTCAGCTTCCCCGAACTCATCTCTCTCCTGCAGCATCTCCAGCTTACGTGCCGCATCGGCCACTTGTGCTACAGTGGTGAACGTAGCACACACCAGGTTTTTTGCGACCGATGTGCGAAGAGCCCACCTAAAGTGGTGTGCCTGCTCTTCAGGAGTACCTGCTGCTGCACCAAGGAAACCAGCTAAGCGAAGAAAGCGCTGCATAAACTCGTTGCTATTTTCCCCAGCTCTCTGTCGGATCCCATGGTACTCCCTCTTGAGCTTGTCTTGCTCAGCCTTGGGAAAGAACTGCTCCATCGCCCTGTCCTTGAACTGAGCCCAAGTCAAACCAGCAACCCAATCGTCACCTCCCTCAGACTGCATCAACGCTAACCACTAATTTAGCACATCGCCTTCGAACCGATAGCATGCCAACCTTGCCTTGTACGTGGGGTCACAACCCATAGCATTGAAAATCTTCTCGATGTGAGCCAACCAGCTTTCAGCATCACTAGGGCTATCTGTTTTCTCAAAAGCTCGAGGACGGAGCTTGTTGAATCTCTCCAACCATACTGCCAATGTCACTGGAGGAGGAGGAGGAGGTGCTTGGTTATGCTGCTGATTGTTGGCAGCTTGAACCTCAGCCCTGATGTCGTTCCTCAGTTGAGGAAGCAAAGCTTGCATTGCAGCTTGGATTGCAGAATTGAGTTGTTCCTGTTCGCGTGTGAGAACCATCTGACAGTATAACATAAAACATATGATTAACATATCAAAACATAAAATATATACATGAAAAAAAAAATTATACCAAGAAATCCAGAGAAAAATTTTATGCAAGAAAATTTGTGTATGAATGCATGATGCAGTTTTATGAAAACTTTTGTATGCTCGAGAGTGAACGCCTATGGTCAGTTCACCCAAAATAAAAGACATGGCGAGGGGACGCCTATGGGTCGGTCCCAAATTTAAAAGTTTCGATAAAACACATGCGACTAAAAAGGGCCAGTCCTGTACCAACCATTACTTAGTCATAAACCTGTGACAATGACATATATATGTATGCATAAAAATGATGAATTCATGAAAACGACTGTCAGTTCTAGGAAGACCATAGTGACTACCCACTAATCACAGGTCATATTTTGAGAGCCTACGGGTCGAAGCCTTGGCTCTGATACCATAATTGTAACACCCCATTTTGATAATGGAACATCACGCGCAATTATGGCGTGTCATCAAAGCATACAAGGAAAAATGTCTAAACATTACATGACCATAAAAGGAAAATATCGGAATCAAACATCGGTAGTCCAAAAGTAAAGCTCATCACACACAAACATAAGTACTGTAAAGGAAAGGACTAAACAATGTCCATAGCAAATGTATCAAAGTAAAGATAATGCATAAAGTAAAGAAAGACTAGAAAGCTTCCAGTCCATATGCACGTACGCTTAAAGTCTACGAGCGTCCCTGAGTACCTGCCGTTTTGGGAACATAGAAAAGGAAAACGGCTGAGCAATACGCTCAGTGCACGGATGTACAATAAAGCATGAATAGGATAAGCATATAACATATAACAGCGGAAGAAACTAAGTCCCGAATAACCTGGTTAAGTCTTGGTAAAACTGGTTTTATAGTTTGAAAAGCCTTATGTTTATCTTATAAAAACTGTTTAACATATTCTACCATTAGCCAATATAGGTCATGAAAATCCACCGTGCATGAATACTTGGAGGGGTGACCTCATCATGCAAATTAGAGGGGCTGCCTCTAATTTAATATACTGGTTTTAGGTAGGAGGGATCAGCTCCTTGTGAAGGATGTAAGGCACAAACCACATTCACACTGAGTAATCTGCTGAAAAACATGTAACTAGGATGCACCCATACGCCCCACATGATAAATATAATAATATGGCCAAAAGGTGAAGGGACGCCACAAGCAATCACTCCGTCGTGGTGAAGTCATAACACCAGTGCCTCTAGTGTTATGGTTATGATACCTCCATAACTAGGTGAAACTGGTCATGCATGTATATGGCTATAGGTATTCTAAATTAAACATAAGCAAATCAAACATATAAACTTATACTACGGGAAAACATTTGGCTGCATACGGGGAATCCTAATAAGGAAAGTATGTCCATACTGAAAGGACGGGAATCCGTACCTTATGTCCAGTGAACGAAGAAGACGAACCGAGGAGAGTCCTACTTCGGTATCACTAATGCTACATAAATACATACGTGTATAAGTATCTGATTACTAAATACGTAACTGGTTTTATGTCATGTCTTAGCTTATTTTATACGTTTATGCCATGTTTTACTGTTTTAAGCCTTAAACTGTGTTTATCTCATATTCTGTCTATTCTGATTAAGTATTTCATGTATTTCATGTATTATTATACTTACTGTGTAATAATAAGTAACTTCCTAAAAATAGCAGGTTCCCTAAAATAGAAAGTTTCCAAAAATAGAAAGTTACCAAAAATAGAAAGTTTCCAAAAATAGAAAGTTTCCAAAAATAGAAAGTTTCCAAAAATAGAAAGTTTCCAAAAATAGAATTACTGCTTAAAATAGATAAGTTTCTAAAAATAGAAAGTTTCCATAAATAGATTAGCTGCCTTAGTTAAATAAGTTTCTAAAAATAGAAAGTTTCCATAATTAGATATAAGCTGGTTAAATAAGCTAAGTATATAAGCTTAAGTGTTTTCTGATTATTTTCTAAATCATAATGATATAAGGTATAGTTTATTAAATATTTCATGTAATTTAAATAAACTATAGGTTAAAAGTATTTAATTAAATATATCATGTTTTTAATTAAATAAAGTTAAATACTTAGGTTAAAACATGTATTATTAATTATTAATAATATAAGCTAAGTCATGTTAATTAATTAATTATAACCATGGTTTTTAATAATTAATTAATTATAAGGTCTAGAAAATATAAATACTTAGGTTAAAAATTCCATGATCTAATAATTAAATTATAACCTAAGTCATGTTTTATTAAATTAATCATGTCATATTTTATTAATTTAATTTTAACATATGATTATTAAAAACATCATATTAACATAAACCATGAACCGGATCGTGACTAGAAACCATGAACCGGACTCAAAATCAACTCAATACCCCGAACCACTTCGGGGTTCCCCCTTGTTTGCTGCTGCCGTGGGACCCTCACCACCAAACCGGGGCCTTGTGGTCTCGGTGGTGGTCTATAAGCCAAACCGAGACCCCCTTGGGGTTCGGTTTAGGCGCCGGCCAAACAAAACACCCCTAAATCCTCCTTTTTGATTTACCCCATAACCAATTACATGTTTAGTTGATAGGTGTGAAAACACCCATCCTTTTTACCACTTAATTACAATAATAACCGAGCCAAAACGTGTATTTTATGTCTTTTATGTCGGAATTATGCGTGGTTTGTGTTTTTGTTGTGATTTAGGACGAAAAGGTGTGAAGTGGAGAAAACACGGATATTCACGGGCATTTACGGACTTTTATTGAAGAAAAAGATGAAAGACGAAGTCAAGAAGTCAAGAGTGCAAAAAGAACGGAAGTCCAAGACCAATTCTGAAGATTTATCGAAGAAAAAGTCAAAAGACGGAAGTTTATCAAAAGCCGAAGAATTCAAGTCTATTTTATTGAAGAATTTAAAGACGAGTTCAAAGAAATCCCGAAGCCAAAAGTCCTTAAGTCCAAGTTTAAAGAAGATTAGAAGAAAAGGACTAAGTATGCAATTAATAAAGATTAAAAGAAGGAGGGACTTAATGACACAATTAAGAGAAAAGGAAAGAGGGGAGGAAGCTTCCTTAATCCTCCCCTATAAATAGTCATTAGGATGTACATTTCATTCTTGTTGGCTAACTTGACAAATTAGCTCTTCCACCATTTTCATTTTCTTGCAACTTTATTTTTCATGTCATTTTAATTAATTGTCTTGCACTTTAATTCCTTTAATTCAAGTAAGTGTTTTTAATTTTGTTGTTGAATCTTCACTTTTAATTAAGCTTTTCTTTAACTTTCTCATCCTACTTTTCTTGTTTTTGGTCTATCTCAATTTCGGATTAAGCAAGATATTGCTTAATCTCTTTGCTTATTTGATTAAAAAGTTCACCTTTTTATTTCTATTTAAGCTTTCATACGAATTAAGCTATAAGTTTGACAATCTTATTGGCTTATTTTGTGTTTAGCTTATTTGATTTTAAAGTTTTCTAAAAAGTTTGTATACCCTTAAAGTTTTCTTATTTTGTTTTCTTATTTTGTGTTTTTATAAAGTTTATGAATTTCGTCTTTTAAAAGCTTTCAAATTTATGCTTATTAAGTTGTTCAAGTTTTGGTTTAGTGTGCTTATTGAGATTTTTGCTTATCTCCATTTTCGGATTTGTTGGTGTTCATCGCAATATAAGGGTTTTATCACATTCCGACGGTTTCTTGATTTGTATCGCAATAACCCAAGTGTGGGTTCTACTTTGCGATAGGTTGGTAAATCCCCCTTATTCCGATCGGGATTGCGATCGCTCATTGCGATCGCATATTTTATTGCGACGAAGTGCTGCCCAATTTTCTATAGCCACTTTCCGATGAATTTTGCTACTTTAGTTATTCCGACAATTTTTATTTTTTAGACATTTCGATAGTTTAAAATTAAAAAAAAAAAAAAAAAAAAAAAAAACATTTCGATAGCTTTTTAGTACTACATTCCGATACAAATCAAATAAATATTCCGATGAAAAGTTTAATGATATTGCGATGGTTCAATACCATATTGCGATCAGTAACAATACCACCAGCATGCTTGCATGCTTAGCTATTTTGGCGCCAATTTGAGCTAGCAGGTTGCTAGCTTGAGCTAGCTGCCTGCTAGCTTGTTTGTTTATTGTTTTTGTTCCGTAATTGTCTAGTTTTATCTGAAAGTTGTTCCGATTTTATTTCTGAAAATTACGTATTTTTAGTTGAATTTTTCTTCTATTTTTAAAATTAATATTTTTTCGTAAGTTCAAGTTTTATCTTTTATTTAGTATCCGCTTTAGGTTTTCCCTCGTTTAGCTTTAAAGTGCCATTTTAGTTTTATTCTCTCCTTTTTCATTTAGTAAACTTTATTTTCGAGTCGATAGTTTATTTCGTCTTTTAGTTTTATTTTTATTAATTGTTTCGCTTTAAATTTCGTTTTATTATTTGTTTTAATATTAGTTTTAACATCGTTTTAATTTTTAGTTTTTAATATTCACCTTGTTTTACTTTTATTATTTGTACTTATCTTTAGTTTGTTTTTAAATACTTTTCGCATTTACTTTTTAATTAGTTTTAGATAATCAACTTCCCTTTTTCTTAACTAAAAACAACTGAGTCACACATTTAACCGGAAATCAATTCGATTAGACACCGAGAAAACGAACTTTTTCAACTAATAAAATCTCAATTTCAAATGGCGCCGCTGCCGGCTCTTTTCGTGAAGATTAACGGTTTTTTGTGAGAGACGCGTTGGCTTTTGGGATCCGTTCACTTGTGAACGTTATTTTTCGTGTCCTAAATTTTCAAAAATCCAAAAACATTTGAAAAATCATAAAAAGCATTTCTTTTTCAAAGTTTTGCACCAAAAATATTCTTCTTGCTTGTCTATTTTTCTTCATGGATTCGTCTTGTGTACGGTGTGGGAGACCATGGCATGGTTTTCAAACATGTCAATGGTGTACTTGTGAGCGGTGTGGTTCTGATATCGACGATACACAATTTGGATTTTGTCCATTTTGCAATTCAACAAATTCATACTTCTCCTCTTACAATACTTTCTCACCCTCTCCCGTCTATGACGATCCTTATCCTCAAAATGCACCGGATTTTTCTCCATCCCCGTGGTGTTATAAGTGTGGGGGTCCTCACGAAAGTTTTCACTGTCCAACGGGGGATCAAAATTACTATAATTATACCCCTTCCAGCTTTGACCAACCCCTGCAATACCCAATTGATCATCAGCCTCGTCACGGGATGAGTTACCAAGAACCAATTGACGATCTTGCTACAGTCTTGCAAGAACAAAGAAACGATCTTGATGCAGCTTTTCAAGAACAAAGCAAAGCGCTTTTACACACGCTGCAAACTTATATGGAGTCATTATTACAGCAGCGAGATCGGACGAGTACTCATATCCCTGAGCTTATTATTGGCCCTTTAGGTAATGAGGAGAGCGATGACGATATTGAGGTTATTTTCGACGAGGATGAATTTCTAAAGCAAAGCAAAACTTCTCCCTTTCCTCCTTCGTCTATTGCTATCACACCCGAGGAGCCCGTTGGCTCTCTCATAATGGAGGATCAGCATCTTGACATTATCTCGGCTATGGAATCGGACAAATCCCTAAAGTCTAGTGTCGAGGAACTTGTCGTCATCCCAAGTGAGCCCGCGGGTGTTCCGGAAAATTTGTGTGATGTGCCGACTTTTGTGGAGCTTACGGACAAGTTTGCTTCGCTAGTCAATGATCACATACTCACAACTCTACATCCAATATTTGATCCTCCCAACGAGAGTTCAACATGTGGTGAGTATGATGATTTCGTCTTCGAGCCAGAGATTGCGGAAATTATCGACCGAGAGCTAGCTCTTTTGCCTCCGCTTCCACCTACAAGCGAGGTCGACTTTTCCAACATCGATGCCGAACTTGATGAGTTGGAACGTCTTATTTTTCATAATAATGACGAACCAACTCACATGCCCAAACATCCTATTCTCGAGGAGTTACCTAATCAACACTCCTCTTATGAGAATTACGTTTACCACATTCATGAGGGTTTAAATTATCAACAATCCCCACAAATGAATGATGGTTTCGTACTTGATCGTGGTCTTTTTAAACGAGTTTCTACACTCCTTCTCTACGATCATGAGGATAAATGCTTTGACCCGGGAGGTGACATGGACCATTCTATGATTGATACTTTTACGGCTTTGCCAATTGACCTGCATCCATTGTCTTTGGAGGATGACAATGTGATTCCCTTACCCACCCCACCTCTCGTCAATCTGGACTTCACTTGCTTTTCTGGTATTGAGAGGACCTTTTTACTATTCAAGACTTATCCTCCTGCCTCTCCTTTATTAATGTCCTCCGGGAACGAGGACAAGGTCTTTGATCCCGGTATTACATACGAGGCTTCCCTATGGACCATTTAATTCGGGGACGAGTCAGGCTCGTGACTCGGTTAACAAAAACAAGCGCTTTTTGCGAGGCAACCCAATTATCTATCTATCTTTCCTGTTTTCACCATAAGTGTAGGGGGAGCCCCGTTGGTGTTTCTTGTTCTCTTTCTTATCATGTGCAGGGATTAGAGCTTCAAAGACACACTCTTGATGACTTTTGACGAACCGTGATTCCGTGTTCCCTTCTTCCCGGTTCTATCCTAAACTCTTTTCGATTCACTATTTTATATTTCTCAATATTAAAATAGGAATCTCTTTAGTTGTCTTTTCCTTAACGAGATTTAAACAAAGTGCACAATGTCCTAAGTGTAGGGGAGTTTACTCCCACATGCTTAAACATTGAGGACAATGTTTATATTAAGTGTAGGGGGGACTTCTATCGAAGTTAAGTGGTCTTTTCCTTGTATTTGCCCCCATTTTAACCGAAAAATCAATTTTTCGACATTTTTCAAAATTTTTAATCTATTTTTGCCTAGTTGTAGTCTCCTTTATTTTTGTTACTTTCCAGCATTTTAATAAAATGGTTTTAGCAAGTTTAGATATCTTAGATATATTAGGCCCGTTGTGAATATTTTGACTCAACCCGAGTTTACTTATCCAAGTTCACTCTAGCTAGTATCCTTAACCGTGTAGACCTTAATTGGTTTATTGGGCTAAGCATCCACGAGTCTCATTCCTTGAGATTTTAAATTGTGGAGAACGAGAAATGATAGAGTTGGTTACAAGTTTGGTATTCTCTCATTAACTTATGTGAGTTAATTATGATCTTTTTCTCCCATCACTTGCTAATAAAATATCTGCAATAAGTAAGGTCGTACGATTTGAAAAGTTACTTAGCTTCTAGCCCAAGATCGTTTAAAAGTTGCTCGGTAATGATAAGAGTTCATAGCCAAGGCATAACTTATGAAGCGGGGCGCGAAGATTGGCGAGTCCGAAAAGGCCCTAACAAGGCATGAGGATTCCATTTTATTGCTGAAGATCCAAAGTGATGTGAAAAGCATTATTCCCAAAATCAATATGAAGGATCAAGACTCACGACGAAAAGCAATAAACTCCCATAAAGATCATGGAGAAGTCTATCCGAAAAGACCCTAACAAGGTATGAGGATAAATAGATCCAAGTCCGAAAAGGAGGCGGATCGTTGTATCTCAAAATCCCAATTAGAGATTGAAGAATAATCATGAAGTCGTGGTCAACAAAGCTGGAGTACTCCTCAAAAGTCTCCAAGTGAAGAAACTCTATAACGAAGAGAAGACCATTATCTCAAAAACGTCTCTCGAAGATATGAAGTATGAAGTACATGCCAAATATCGGCCCGAGAAAGGTCCCAAATCGTGAACCAAGTTATGCCAAGATATGAACTTTTTGATATCCCGAGAAGCAGTTTTAAGAGATTTTGTCCTTTAGCTAACTATTGATCAAATCGTCCTACTTTGCTTTCAGCCTAAATAAATTATCGAAATGAGTCAACAATGCATCCTCGTGATCATTCAAGACATCAATAAAATATAAGAGATACTCGTAGGAATAAGGGAGTTTAAGTGATTAATTGAACCACATGAGTAAATGTTTGTCATGCTAACTTGTACTAACAATGATCTTGTTTTTAAGCTTGGCATGGGGAACGTGAAACTTGAGGGTGATGAACATTCATGACACACAAGCCCTAATGTAAGTCTTAGATTTCTTTACAAGTTTCTTGTTGCATCTTGTTATTTTCTATCTTTTTGATTTTCCTTAGTTGTTTAATAAAGGTCAAGGTAGGTTGATTATGATGGAAAGTGTAAAACGTGCTTTGTAACTAATGCATTGCATGAGGACATTGCAATGGTTAAGTGTAGGGGATTTGATAGGTGTGAAAACACCCATCCTTTTTACCACTTAATTACAATAATAACCGAGCCAAAACGTGTATTTTATGTCTTTTATGTCGGAATTATGCGTGGTTTGTGTTTTTGTTGTGATTTAGGACGAAAAGGTGAGAAGTGGAGAAAACACGGATATTCACGGGCATTTACGGACTTTTATTGAAGAAAAAGATGAAAGACGAAGTCAAGAAGTCAAGAGTGCAAAAAGAACGGAAGTCCAAGACCAATTCTGAAGATTTATCGAAGAAAAAGTCAAAAGACGGAAGTTTATCAAAAGCCGAAGAATTCAAGTCTATTTTATTGAAGAATTTAAAGACGAGTTCAAAGAAATCCCGAAGCCAAAAGTCCCTTAAGTCCAAGTTTAAAGAAGATTAGAAGAAAAGGACTAAGTATGCAATAAATGAAGATTAAAAGAAGGAGGGACTTAATGACACAATTAAGAGAAAAGGAAAGAGGGGAGGAAGCTTCCTTAATCCTCCCCTATAAATAGTCATTAGGATGTACATTTCATTCTTGTTGGCTAACTTGACAAATTAGCTCTTCCACCATTTTCATTTTCTTGCAACTTTATTTTTCATGTCATTTTAATTAATTGTCTTGCACTTTAATTCCTTTAATTCAAGTAAGTGTTTTTAATTTTGTTGTTGAATCTTCACTTTTAATTAAGCTTTTCTTTAACTTTCTCATCCTACTTTTCTTGTTTTTGGTCTATCTCAATTTCGGATTAAGCAAGATATTGCTTAATCTCTTTGCTTATTTGATTAAAAAGTTCACCTTTTTATTTCTATTTAAGCTTTCATACGAATTAAGCTATAAGTTTGACAATCTTATTGGCTTATTTTGTGTTTAGCTTATTTGATTTTAAAGTTTTCTAAAAAGTTTGTATACCCTTAAAGTTTTCTTATTTTATTTTCTTATTTTGTGTTTTTATAAAGTTTATGAATTTAGTCTTTTAAAAGCTTTCAAATTTATGCTTATTAAGTTGTTCAAGTTTTGGTTTAGTGTGCTTATTGAGATTTTTGCTTATCTCCATTTTCGGATTTGTTGGTGTTCATCGCAATATAAGGGTTTTATCACATTCCGACGGTTTCTTGATTTGTATCGCAATAACCCAAGTGTGGGTTCTACTTTGCGATAGGTTGGTAAATCCCCCTTATTCCGATCGGGATTGCGATCGCTCATTGCGATCGCATATTCCGACGGAGTTTAAGGTATATTGCGACGAAGTGCTGCCCAATTTTCTATAGCCACTTTCCGATGGATTTTGCTACTTTAGTTATTCCGACAATTTTTATTTTTTAGACATTTCGATAGTTTAAAATAAAAAAAAAAAAAAAAAAAAAAAAACATTTCGATAGCTTTTTAGTACTACATTCCGATACAAATCAAATAAATATTCCGATGAAAAGTTTAATGATATTGCGATGGTTCAATACCATATTGCGATCAGTAACAATACCACCAGCATGCTTGCATGCTTAGCTATTTTGGCGCCAATTTGAGTTAGCAGGTTGCTAGCTTGAGCTAGCTGCCTGCTAGTTTGTTTGTTTATTGTTTTTGTTCCGTAATTGTCTAGTTTTATCTGAAAGTTGTTCCGATTTTATTTCTGAAAGTTACGTATTTTTAGTTGAATTTTTCTTCTATTTTTAAAATTAATATTTTTTCGTAAGTTCAAGTTTTATCTTTTATTTAGTATCCGCTTTAGGTTTTCCCTCGTTTAGCTTTAAAGTGCCATTTTAGTTTTATTCTCTCCTTTTTCATTTAGTAAACTTTATTTTCGAGTCGATAGTTAATTTCGTCTTTTAGTTTTATTTTTATTAATTGTTTCGCTTTAAATTTCGTTTTATTATTTGTTTTAATATTAGTTTTAACATCGTTTTAATTTTTAGTTTTTAATATTCACCTTGTTTTACTTTTATTATTTGTACTTATCTTTAGTTTGTTTTTAAATACTTTTCGCATTTACTTTTTAATTAGTTTTAGATAATCAACTTCCCTTTTTCTTAACTAAAAACAACTGAGTCACACATTTAACCGGAAATCAATTCGATTAGACACCGAGAAAACGAACTTTTTCAACTAATAAAATCTCAATTTCATTAGTTTATGTTTTTAATTAGGTTTTTAAAAACATCATGTTCTTATTTAATTTATTAAATCAAAACAAAAAGAAAAGGATTGAAAAGGTATACCAAATGCGTGGATCTAACGAGGATGAACAAAAACGAACACTTACACCAAAATCAAGATCAAAATCAAAATAAACACCCCCTTTGGTGTGTTTATGTGCGGCGGCCAAAGAGAGCAAGAAGGAAGAAGCCAAAAATCTTTTTAGGGTTTTTAATGTTTTTACTGTAAAGTGAAAAATGAAAACAAGATTTCACATTAACCCTTGTTAGTTAAAAATTTAGATGGGCTTGGCACATCTCTTGATGTAGCCGCGGTAAGGGGCCCCACATGGGGTACCCGTACCGTTTTCCGTGTCTCGTTATTTAAGTGTTCGTTCGTGTTTAGTTGTGTTCGTGTTTTATGTGTTCTCGTTAAATATTTACCGTGACTTAATATATTTATTCGTGCTCGTAATAAATATATATACGTAATTAATATTAGTTCGTGATTTAATTACGTTCATGTTTTCGTGATCGCATGTTCGTGATTAATTATTGTTTAAATAACTATTGTGCGTTCGTAGGTAATAAATACTTATCGTGTTCTAACACGTACGTAATACGTAAAATTCTAACACGTGGACGTAATCATAATATAAAAGGAAAGTTTTAATCTAGCACGTACGATCTTAAGGGTACTATTCATGGTAAAAGCATGCGGGTTTTACACTTACTATTTTTGGAAACTTTCTATTTTTAAAAACTGATCTATTTTTAGAAGCTAATCTATTTTTGGAAACTTTCTATTTTTAGAAACTTTCTAATTTAGGAAACCTGCTATTTTTTAGAAAGTTACTTATTATTACACACAAGTATAATAATACAAGAATACAAGTTAATACTTAACCAGAATAAATAGAATACATGATAAACATAGTATAACATTAAAATCAGTAAACCAAGACAAGAACATATAAAACAAGCTAAGACATGATATAATCAGTTACATACTCAGTAAACAGAATACTTATACATGTCCCCTATTTATGTAGCATTAGTGAGATCGGAGTAGGCGTTCATCCTTTCGTCTTTCTGCGTTCACTGGACACAAGGTACGGATTTTCTGTCCTTCAGTATGGACATTCTTTCCTTATTAGGATTCCCCGTTTGCAGCCAACTGTTTTCCCAGTATTGTTTTATATGTTTGATTACTTATGTTAGTTTAAGAGCCTAAGCCATATACATGCATTACTAGTGTCACCTAGTTATGGAGGTACCATAACCATAACACTGGAGGCACCAATGTTATGACTTCCCCACGATGGAGTGATTGCTCGTGACGCCCCTTTCAGTTATTTGGCAATTGTTATTATATTATCATGTGGGGCGTATGGGTGCATCCTAATTACATGTTTTACAGGATTTTTCATGGTGAATGCGATGCGTGCCTTGCATCCTTCGCAAGGAGTTGATCCCTCCTACCCAGACTAATTAATTAGAGGCAACCCCTCTAATTGCATGACCAGGTCTCCCCTCCAAGTATTCATGCACGGTGGAACCTCATGACCTATATAGGATATTGGCTAATTAATACAGTTTTCATATAAAAACATAAGTCTTTTCAAACTATATAACCAGTTTTATGAACTTGTTCTAGGTTTCCAAGACTTATCCATTTCCGCTGCTTTTCAGATTTTACTTATATTTTAGTCATTCATACCATGTTATATATCCGTTCACTGAGCGTATTGCTCAGCCGTTACTTTCCTTTCCATGTCCCAAAACGGCAGGTACCCATGGACAGACTCGAACATTGGAGGACGTGCATAGGATGGAAGTTGCCTTAGACTTCTTCTCCTTTTTGCCTTCGTGTACTTATGCTTGTTGAGCACTTGTTTTGTCCTCCTAGTTCATTTAGTTTACTTATGTTTTGGGCTTATGTTTGGGAACCGATGTTTGATTCCGGTTTTCCCTATGGTCATGTATGTTTTAGTACATATTACCTTGCATGCTTTGATGACGCGCTATAAATACGCGTAACGGTCCACTTACCAAAGTGGGGTGTTACAATTTATATAACTATAAAAAAAATTCTTTAAATTTTATATAAATTTTTATAAAAAATTTCTATTAATTTTATAAAACATTATATAAATTTTGTAAAATATTTACATAAATTTTATAAAAAAATTCAATGAAATTTTTAAAAATTTGTTTAAATTTTATAAAAATTATAAATTTTAGAAAAAATTTATATAAAATATATATAAATTTTATAAAAATTTTATTTAAATTTTATTTTATGAGTTTCATAAAAACCTTTTTATATAAATTTTATTTTTGCTATTTAAAAGAGTAAAAACAAAAAAAAATTATATAAATTTTTTAAATTTTATAATTTTGTATATAAACATAAAAACCCGAATAAAATCGGTTAGAAAAAAGTTTATAAATTTTTTTTCAAGTAAATTAAAATTCCTCACTTTTTGGAGTAATTCTAATATCCTTTATTTTGGAATTTCGGAGAATTTGAAATTCTTTCATTGAACATACCAAACATAATATTCAGGGGAATTTAAAATGTAAATACTTTGAATATCCCCTAATATCTTCCAATATACCCCAATCAAAGGCACCTAAGCGTTATAGACCTTGTGACCACTCTTTTCATATACACAGTTTTTCTTTTAACTTAAAATAATATTTCTAATAGCTTTATTATATACATGACCACTCTTTTAAGATAACAAAAAATAATATTTGTCACTTTCTCTCTCTTAGGCTTCTTCCCCATTTCACTTTACCATCATAAATGAATTTACAAAAACGAAAAACACGATTACATGGCGACAATAAAATAAATTTAGAACACAAAAAATGATCCCCTATTTGTCGGATGTCCCGGGTAGCCGCCCGCACTTCCCATTGTCAAATCTGGCGCTAACTGCAGGTATTCCAGTGACTTCACGGCGGCTTGGGACATCACCGTCAGCGAGTGAGGTATCCTGATACCGGTATTCTCGTGGCTAGAGCCACCTCCAGACGTCAGTCAACGCTAGCTACAGACTAAGCCGTAAAAATAGACCGCGTCCGGAATTTTCCTTCTTACCATATAAAGTAAGTGTCTGAAAATTCAAACTTTCTAAAAATAAAAAGTCCCAAATGCTTTATATAATAGTAGAGAAAAGTTCCCTAGGAACATGTAACAAAAAAAGTTGAAAGGAACAAATATTAGCCGTTAATTACAAATTCAATCTTATGGTTCAGATCTAATAAAAAGGAGCAATTTAGTAATTTTATAATTCCTCTAACATTTCATTTTCATTTTCATCATACCATTCCTGTAAGAAACACGCACACCCCACCAGGCCACCACCGCAACACCGCTGTCACACATGCTGTCATCCACCACCGTCGATCGCACACTCCTACGTTAACATTCACGAAGTTGTCCTGGACCCCCCATTTGCTAGTACCGAAATCAATAAATATAGTCGGAAAATGTAAAACTCACCACGTATTCTTTATATAACAACAATCATCTCCAAGAAGTATCAAATCTCGCTGAAAAATATCAAATCTTGCCGGCAAAAACCAAACCTCGCCCTCGTCGTTTAAAAGAGATGAAAACTATGATCACCAATATAAGATGGAGACTCGCACCTCTTATTTTTCATACCGCGGCGAGAAAGATGAAGCCACCGTCGAATATGCAACAATGGTGATAATAAAACAACCGTCCAAGCAACTATTTGATGTGATGCCAGGCCTGATTTGAACTAGGACATGATGGAAGCGATTCAGTCAGTTAGTTTAAAGGTGGTGAAAGCCGAGATTGCGACCGTGAGTAGGTAAACGAAGGTCGATGTGGCGGTGGAATGGCAAGAATGTAATAGTGGTGAGAACTATGTTGTGTTATTGAGAAGAGCATTGAAATTATGCAGGTGTATTGTATGGATTGGAAGTTTATTTGGATTATAAAACACATTTTGGTTTGGTTTGGTAAATAGTCTGATAAAACATTCATGCCATTTGGTACTATAGATGGCTTAGTTATAAAGCCTTTACTTTGATATGCCCGCGATAACAATGACAATATTGGTTAGGCGATTAACGTTACTAAAACAATGATCTAAGTTGTAATATAAATCATAGGAAGAGCTCGTAGAGTTCATGATCTACACACACACACACACCGAAATTGCTTATTTTCCATCAAATTTAACTCTAGTCTTTCATATTTTCTTACCTATTATTGGCCTTTGGGCCACAACAAGTTCAAAAGATGAAGTCCATATCTACAGACGTTAAATTGCCTCAAAGTTCAAGTGTGAACTTGTGAAAATTTAATTGATATGTGAGATGTTAAGTGGATAACTAACAAAGTATTACCCGTATGTGAAATTTGGTGGTAACTATTTGATAGACACTTATACATATTACAGACTAAAAACAAAAAAGAAAAGTTAAATTTTCATAATGAAAGTTTTGGTTAATCTTCTTTTCTTTTTCTAGTTATAGATTCTTTTTCCAAATTTCACTTTTAAAGTTTATTTTTAACCGACCATCATGTCTTTGCTTTCATCTTGTCAATTTCATCTTTTCTGTGAGGTGTGATACTTTATGACAGTTTGTCCCAAAAACCTACTACTACTAAGTTACATTTCTTTCTTTCTTTGTCTTTCATTCTGTATTACTGTAAAAGAAATAAAAAAGAAATCATGCACTCCCATTGATTAACTACTTGTATATCATTGGTGAGTCAAGTTAATTACACGTGGTTCCGTAGTAATTACACGTGATTTATGCCAAATCACTTGTGATTTTAGCCACATTTCTTGTGTTTAGACGGTATTATCAGATTTCGTTTAATAAACTTGTAACATAACTAAATATTACTAAAAAGGTGAATGCATTCATATAATCTTTTGATTGAATTACATGTGAGTCAGCGATAATTACATGTGATTTTGCTTGCATTACATGTGATTGAATCATTTGGAAACCTTAACTTCTTTTAACAAACCCACTTTAAATGAATCACATGTGATTTTGTTTGAATCACATGTAATTTTGTCAATATATTAAATTGCATGTTGTCATTCATGTAAAATATATAAACAAATTAACTTCTGCATTACATGTGATTTTGTTTAAATCACATGTAACTTTTTTTGAATTACATGTGATTCAGTGATAATTACATGTGATTCAAACATTTCGAAACATTATCATCTTTTAAGAAACCCACTTAAGATGAATCACGTGTGATTTTGTTTGAATCAAATGTAATTTTGTCAATATATTATACGCATGTTGTCATATAAACCAAATTGCCTTTTGAATTACATGTGATTTTGTTTGAATCACATGTAATTTTGCTTGAATTACACGTGACTCCATGATAATTACATGTGATTTTGCTTGCATTACATGCCATTCAAACATTTCGAAACCTTAACATATTATAACAAACCCATTTTAGATGAATCACATCTGAGTTTCTTTGAATCACATGTAGTCTTGTCAATAGATTAAATTGTCTGTCGTCATTCATGTCAAATATATATAACAAATTAGCTTTTGAATTAAATGTGATTTTGTTTGAATCACACGTAATTTTGCTTGAATTACATGTGATTCGTTGATAATTACATGTGAATTTGTTTGCATTATAAAACAATTCAGACCGAAATTACAAGTAATTCATCACAATCACATGTGATTTTTTTTGTTAATAACAATACAACTTTGAACCAAAATCACAAGTAATTCACCAAAATCTCATGTGACTTACATTTGTGATTTATCAAAATTACATGTGATTTATCACGAATCACATGTGATTTATCACAATCACATGTGATTTTTATATAATGTGATAGTGACATTTGTCTGAAAATTCATGTGTATGGCTTGTGTGTTTTATAGAAAAGAAGATGAACCCTCATAGTCACTTTACATTTCATAAACATGTAAATTACCTTTTTGATTTCTTTCAGTTAAAAATAACAGTAGAGACATGATAAAATATTTAAATATTTTGAAGCTAGAGTTGTATCACAAGTTTCCATATAAACACTTTAGCTACAGTGTAGTAATGTGACAAGTCAGTCGTTTGATTTTATTAATGAAATAAAGTGGTATAATATTTGATATAATTGGACACACTTTATATTGTAAACATAAAATATTTAAGTAACTCTGTTGATACATATTAGATGTTTCACACACGAATCACATGTGAATTTATTTTAAATTAATTCTTAAAAATTTTGTATGTTTTATAATTAGCTAAGCATATTAAAATTAAAATTGATAATAGTGTAGGTTGATGATGATACATGAGTCTACACAAATCACATCTGATTTATATACAAATCACATGTAATTTACACACGAATTACATGTAATTCGAATACAAATATTTCATAAAATATCACATGAGATTCGTGCAAATCACATGTGATTTTTACATACACTAGTACTGATAAAAAAATATATGTAAAATATATTTACAATTTTCAAATAAAAGGTTGAATGTCAAATTTCATTCAATTTACAAATCCAATGGGACTCGTGAGTAAATCACATATGATTCATGCAAATCACGTGTGATTTATGCAAATCACATGTGATTTTGTGTAAATTACATGTGATTTATACATATAATAAAAATAATTACGTGTGATTTATATACATGTGAATCTTCGAAAGTTGAATACTTGCAAATGAATTTGTCTCCTCATATGTGCAAATCTAAAGTTGTGTTTTCATTCTAAGATAATAAGCAACAAAACTAGCCAACTTAAAAAAAACCAATTACTTTATAAATTTAAAAATTGTAAATCTTTTTCAACAATTTAGAAAATCAAATAATTCGTATAATATATTATCATTTTCTTTTTTCATGGGTATGCTTTTTTGTGTCTTGAAAATTGAAAAAGGCAATAGAGTGTGAAGTAGATGATGAAAAGCAAAAGTGACTGTGAGCTTTTGTCCTTATCTTATTTTATATTTATTATAAGCATCTTGAACACACACCTACTTCAAAAACTTCATAGCTATCAAATATGTGTGAATATATTATATAACAAATACAGTATAAACTTCATGTTTAACTTTTATGAGATTGAAACATATTTACATGAATTTTGCATTTTGTAATTTAAAATTGGTGTGGCCCCAAATTTAATATTACTTCAAGCTACTCCAAGAAACAATGCCCACTTTAGCTTTTGATAAAATACTTTTCTGATGAGGCTGTTTTTTTCTCCGACGAATTTTCTTGTGATCCGGAGATCAATCGGCGCTGGATCGACGGTGGAACGGTGATAATATGAAGGATCAGTAATTTTCGGTGATGTTTTTAGACTTTCGGCGAAGTTTGATGAGTCGCCGGCGAAGTTTGATGAGTCACCGACGAAGTTTGATGAGTCGCCGACGAAGGATGTTAATTTTCCGGCGAGGGGTTGGTAGGTGTTATGGGTTGTGTGTTATTTCTAGAAAGAGAGTGTGTTATAAAATGAGGATAGAATGCGTTTTTCTAGGTTTATATATTGACGATAATTAAATGATAGCCACAAGATGAAAATTAAATGAGTGGTTAAGATGAGTTATTTTGTTATTTTTTTGGACATAGTTCCACATGGATCTCAACTCTATAATAGTATAGACTAAGTAAAAAATTTAATTTTATGCGTCTAGATAAAAGAGAAGGAAGACACGGCTACAACATAAAAGCGTTTGTAGTCCAACGGTTAGGATAATTGCCTTCCAAGCAATAGACCCGGGTTCGACTCCCGGCAAACGCATATTTTACTTTTTTTTCTTTATTTCTCTTCACTTTACTAAAACTAAAAATCACATCGTTACCTTTTTTTTTATATTTTTGCCGCGATAATTCCAACAAAAAAAATCATTTTTGCCGCGCGATAATTCCAATTAAATCCAATCTAAGAATAAAAAGCTGAATTTATTCATCTTATTATTCCAATCATGTTTAATTGCTCTAACTCAAGAATAAGCCTTTTTTTAATCGACTATAAAGGTCAGAATTATTTTAATTCTTATAATTAATTTATCTATAACTATATGTTATTATAGATAATTGATGTTAATAAGCTGTGTGCAATTGTTTTAAGGTTTATGTGTTGATTCAAACTTTGGGGAGCTGTACTGATGCATAAGTTAACTATAGCTGGCTTATGTGGTTTGTTTTTTGAAACTTTTCGGCTCATATAAGCTTATTACGGGGTGTTTGTTTCGGCTTATATATGGGATTCTGAGCTTATTTGATTTCGCTTATATTTTATAAGTAATTTTCCGCCTTATTTTGAGACTTGTGGGCTTATGTAAGTTTATCATATTGTAATAAACTTACATAAGCCCATGAATCTCAAAATAAACTAGAAATTTAGGGCTTATGAAATATAAGCCAAAATCAAATAAGCTCATAAACCGACGTATAAGCCAGAAAGTTTCAAAATAAGCCACAAAAAAATGAGCTTATGTCGTTTGAGAGGGTTCATCTTTTACGGAGTAATTAGATGGTGTTTGAGATTGCCTTTTGGAGGAGATTATTGTCTTTGCAAAACGCGAATAATCACAAGAATGTTTGGCAAAACACGGTGATTTTCTGTTCTTTTCAGTAACAAAATAATATTTGAAGCCAACAAAGCACATGCTTTTCAAATTTCTTTTTTATACTCATAGATATCTAAATGTTTTCTTAAAGTAGCAAAAAATGATAATATCTTTTCAATGTTTATGGATACAGGGGCAGCTTTTTTAGGTTCACATAGGGTAGTTGTTAGTGTTTCCTCTTCTAAAAAACAAAATAAGAACGTGAACCGAAAACTTCTGAAGAACAAAATAAGATCTGGTAGCTTGAAGTGAGGAATTCCAACCGTCCAAGGACCAGGACGTCCTGCCCTATAAATTAGGATATTACCACCAAGAACTTCCCAGTAGTGGTGTTCACTAGGTTTACATATATGATTTGCTTGATGGAAACTACTTGCAGCAAGTGAAAGCTAAAGAGTAATTTCAAAAGTGTTCTAATGACTTGGATTCTTCTAAGATATCCAAATGTAAGTTACTCCCGTTATTATTAAAAGGCCGGTGCGCCAAACCTCCCCTTAGTCCACAGGAAGAACTGGACCACCAAGTACAGCTTGACTGATACACAAATGCTTGTTACGTGGTTTCAAAATGTAGATGGGGGATTCCGAGATTCAAACTAGGGACCTCTCGCACCCAAAGCGAGAATCATTCCACTAGACCAAATGCCCAGATGAGTTTACACTGTGAATATATGTACTACATGGAACTAATATACCACAGTTGAAAATCTGGATGAATTTTGTATAGCATACTGGGGTTTTCTCTTCATGACTAGTTACATTCATACATTGTGTGGCCAGTATAGTCTAGACTATTAACAAAATTGAATTCGTGTGTCCTCTTGTACTTCTGCAATGCAACCAGACTATGTCTCACTTCAGACCTGCTTTTGGAATTTACATGCTATAAATTGTTTTCTTTTTTAAGTAAATAGACCAATTTTAAACCTTCTTTTGAACTTTGAAATTCCTGAGGTTTTTGCTTTCGCAAGGGTGGTGTTTCAGGAGTTTCAGCAGTGATGCAGTTCGTTTTTCTTGCCACATGTCCTTAGTCTTCCATTATGGTTTTGGGGTTGCGGTAATGGAGACGACTGTTGTTCATATGAACTGCTGCACATTTATTAAATAACAACAGAGATGCGATAGAATGTAATATCTCAGCCACTTATCAATTTAGAAGAGGAATGGCCATCACCTTGATACTTTTATAAGACGTTATATATATGGAAAACTATTAACTGCATTGACAGATATTTAGAATATTTCCATAAGAGCACTTAATCCCAGTAAGATTAATATTTCAGAATGACAGCACAAACCCTTTCATATCTGGTAGTGAAAAAAAAACCGTAATATTAAGAGTTAAGAATTGTGGCTGGAAGGGAGGAAAAGTAAATGTAAAATAAAAACTTAGTTGGGGGCATGCCCACTTGTTTATATCTTCGTTCTTAATTGTATACGGAGTATGTATTTATTACTTCGTGCAGGTTGTTGGTAATTTAAAGCCTTTATGTAGTCTGTACACAATAAAGTGCCTTTCCAAAGAAGTAAAATTTTGAAAAGGATCTTCAGAGCCTTATAAATATTTTAAATAAATACTGTCATTAGATGAGCTAACTTTAGCTTACTTCATTTTTGATAACTATGATTCAGTAATTAATTCAATCGTCTCATACTCTAAGAGTGTAGAACATAATTAGTTTACCCTTTTTTAGTTTTGAACTAGCCTTGTTCAAATGAGTGATGATTATATTCATATAACTTATTCTATGCAACTAATCAAATGTTTCAGTCTTATTCAATTTAGATCATTCATATAGTGTGTTGGCCTTCTCTTTGGAACCTTAATATGACACTGCTGTGCATTAAGACAGAAAATTTATCAGATTTACAACATATGGCGTGAATAATTCCCGGAGGACATAATGATTCTGTAGTTTAAATATGAGAACTACTGAATATAGCATTGACGGTTCATGATCTTTCAATGCAGTGGCTCGAGGTTGAGCACTCTTGATATCTTAAACCAAGAAAAATATGCCCCTTTTATGTTTTTTGGAAGACTTCTTGAGAAACATGTGCAGCTAAGTTGCATGGCTAAGAAGCATGTGCTGTCATTTTTTAATTTAATTATGTTATGAAATCTTCGGTTGACTTGAATTTATGTTATAACTGAATTTCAATATTTTTATAAAACAAGTTGCCTTTGTTAAAAAGGGGCATTCCGAGAACCGAACTCGGGACCTCTCGCACCCAAAGCGAGAATCATACCACTAGACCAAATGCCCTTTTGTTACTGCCTTCATGTTTGTATTTATGTGTATTCCGTTTAGCATGAAGGCATTTTTAGCTCTTTTGAGCTTTACATTTTTCGGGCATAGTGATAAGTGATAGTTGTGATAATAATAGATGAAATGATAGTAAAATTGGAAGACTTTGGGGAGCTGTAGTGATGCATAAGTTAACTATAGCTGGCTTATGTGGTTTTCGGCTTAAGTTTCATAAGCTCATTTTTTGTGGCTTTTTTTGAAACTTTTCGGCTCATATAGGGGGTGTTTGTTTCGGCTTATATATGGGATTCTGAGCTTATTTGATTTTGGCTTATATTTCACAAGCTTTAATTTTTCCGCCTTATTTTGGGACTTGTGGGTTTATATAAGTTTATCATATCGTGATAAATTTATATAAGCCCATGAATCTCAAAATAAACCAGAAATTTAGGGCTTATGAAATATAAGCCGGAATCAAATAAGCTCCATAAGCCCACGCATTTAAGCCAAAATCATATAAGCTCATGAGCCCACAAATAAGCTCATAGACCCATATATTAGCCAGAAAGTTGCAAAATAAGCCACAAAAATGAGCTTATGAAACATAAACCCATATATTAACAGTTTTAGTGTTAGGGGGAAGGTCAACATAAACCCAGTTTTGCAAATGCAATCCAATACAGTCAAATTTAGTTGTGACAGGCTCTCAAAATGTATGTGGGGCATTCCGAGAATCGAACTCGGGACCTCTCGCACCCAAAGCGAGAATCATACCACTAGACCAAATGCCCATTTGAGTTTATATTTTGAATATCACTACATTAAACTAATATACCACAGTTGAAAATCTGGATTAATTTTGTATAACATGGGGGTTTGTCTTACTTCATGACTAGTTACATTCATGCATTGTGTGCCCAATATAGTCTAGACTATTAACAACATTGTATTGGTGTGTCTCACCTAGTCCTCTTGTACTCTTGCAGCCAGACTAGGGCCTGTTGGGCATGCGCTTATATGGAGTTTTTTTAGGACTAGGAGCTTTTTGTATCTTCCTTAAAAGTTGAACTTGAAAATCGCTCTGGTTGGATTCCCTTGCTAGAATTTTTCTTTTTTAAAATATCCCCATTATACACTGTAAATATATATATGAGTTGACGACAATATAAATGGGCAGACAAAGTCCAGTGGTTTCTACTGCTGTGAATTGCTTTATCTAACGATTTTTCCAACATATTTACGATTTAGTGACCAACAGACATATATTAAATTCAAACCCGTAAATAATCAATTTGTGGAAAATGAGATGAAGGCTATATATTCCATGGACCTCTAACATGTCATGTATCGTCAATTGAAAAAACTTGCAATAAGTTAAGAAGTTAGACGAATGAGGCATGTCTTGCTAAATTTGTTATTTTCGTCTTGAAACGGCCTCAGTGTGATAACAATCTTACGAAATTGTTTCTCCGTATTTTTTTTTATCATTTTTCTCTGAATCATGTATATATCTTTTTTTATGTTATTTATACCAAACACTTTTATTAAAAAAAAAGATACAACTTGTAGCTCATGTTAACGACTTACAGTTAACAGGTTATAGCATACAACTTGAGCTAGTTTTGCCAAACATACCCTATGTCCTTTTCAAATGTACATGCTATAAATTGTTGTACTTTTTAAGTAAATAGACCAAATTTTGAGCCTGCCACAATTTTTCTCCTTATAGTGAGGTTTTTGCTTTGTCAAGGGGACGCGTAACACCACTATCAGAAGTGGTGCAGTCCGTTTTTCCTGCCACAAGTCCTTACTCTTCCATTATGGTCTAGGGAGTGCGGTAATGGAGATGACTGTTGTTCTGCTGCACAATTATCCAATAACAACATAGATGCAATATAAAGTAATCTCTCAGCCACTTATTAATTAAGAAGAGGAGTGACCATCTCTTTGATACTTTCATAAGAAAGTATATAGATGAAAAACGATTAACTGCACTGATGGATATTTAGAATACTTCCATGAGAATTTTAACTTGGAGTTTATTTTGTCTTTTCACTTTATCCCACTAGAATTAAGATTTCAGCATGACAGCGCAAACCCTTTCTTATCTGGTAGTGAGTACCGTGCTGTGGTTACCGAGTACACTGTAATATAAAGAGTTTAGAATGGTTGTGGTTGGAAGAGAGGAAAGTAAATCTAAAATAAAAATTTAGTTGGGGGCATTCCGAGAATTGAACTCGGGACCTCTCGCACCCTAAGCGAGAATCATACCACTAGACCAAATGCCCACTTGTTTATATTTTCATTCTTAATTGTATATGTATTTATTACTTGGTGCAGGTAGTTGGTAACTAGGTGGGTAATTTAAAGCGTTTATGTAGTATGTACACAATAAAGTGCCTTTCCAAAGAAGTAAATTTTGACAAAGATCTTAGCCTTATAAAATGTTTTAAATAAATACTGTCATTAAATGAGCTGACTTTGGCTATAGAAGCAAATAAATATGAATTAGTAGTTAATCCAATACATGGATCTTCAGATGACTTATTCTGTGCAACTTACTATTTCAGTCTTATTCAGTTAATATAATTCATATAGCGTGTTGGCCTTCTCTTTGAAGCCTTAATATGACACTGCTGCATTAAGACAGAAAATTTAACAGATTTACAACATATGATGTGAATAATTCTGAGAGGATTTAATGATTTTGTAATATAAATATGAAAACTACCAAATATAGCGTTGACAGTTCATGATCTTTCAATGCAGTGGCTTGAGGTTGAGCACTCTTAGGATATCTTAAACGAAGAATCATACTTTTAGAGCAACTGCCCATGACGATGTAGGTAAATTTATTCTAAAGTCTACAATTTGTGGACGTAATCTATTATGGATATATCAATGCCAATTAAGTATGAACACTGATGGTAACCCCCTCAACTAAGAAAATTATGCCCCTTTTAAGTTTTTGAAAGGCTTGTTGAGAGTTGCATCGCTAAGAAAGTAAGAAGCATGTGCTTTTGGCATGTAATGTCCTTCTTTAATTTAATTTGTTATGAAGTCTTTGGTTGACTTGAATTTGTTTTAAAACTGAATCTCAATATTTTTATAAAACAAGTTGCCTTAGTTAAAAAGGGGCATTCCGAGAATCGAACTCGGGACCTCTCGCACCCAAAGCGAGAATCATACCACTAGACCAAATGCCCTTTTTGTTACTTCCTTCATGTTTATTTATGTCTTTTCTGTTTAACATGAAGGTAGTTTTTGAGCTTTACATTTTTTGGGCATAGTGATAAGCCATAGACTGATAGTGGTGATACTGACACATTTTGGTTACAAAGGACTTGGGAAATCTTTCCTATATCAAAAACTGAACAAATTTATTCATCTTATCATTCCAATTATGTTTTATTGCTGCTATTCAACTCCTTAACAAATCAAACTATTTGTTATAAAGGTCAGAATCACTTGTATCATTTTAATGCTTTTAAATAATTTATCTATTTATATGTTTGATAATACTCCATTAGTCGCATTATAATTAGGTTATTATTATAGATAATTGAAGGTAACAAGCTGTGTGTAACTTTATTAGGGTTTATGTGAAATGGTGGCATGTGTGTCCTCCATACGAATCATTGAGAACTGTTTTAGGTTTATGCGTTGGTAAGTAAATAGAGGTTGAGTCGTTTTTCTTTGATTCACGAGAATAATAAGTAAAATGATAGTGAGATTGGAAGACTATCGGGAGCTGTACTAATGTATAAGTCACATAAGATACCTATAGCGGGCTTATGGCTTATGTGGTTTTCAGCTTAAATTTCATAAGCTCGTTCTTTTGTGGCTTATGTGAGCTTATGAAACTTAAGCCGAAAACCACATAAGTCCTAAGTCCGCTATATAAGCTGAAACAAACACCCCCTAATGTACATGTCATCTTATAACTGTTTGAAATTATGTAATAAGTAAATTGAGCTTATGTCGTCTGAGAGGTTTTTAAGATTGTCTTTTGGAAGAGATTATATGATTATCGTGTTTGCAAAACGCAAATAACGAGAAGAATGTTTTGCAAAACATCAGTGATTATATGCGTTTTCTCAGTAGCAAAACCCAGTTTTGAGAAAAGGCTTAATCTGTTTTGCAAATGATATACCCCTTATAACTATAATGTCGAGAATAATATCTGAAGCCAACAAATCACATGTGCTTCAAATTTCTCTTATTTTTATTTTCATACATATCTAAATGTTTTCTTAAAGTAGCAAAAAATGATGATATCTTTTCAATGTTATGAATATAAGGATGAATTTTTGGGTAGTTAGTGTTTCCCCTTTAAGAATGTGGACAGAAAATTTATAATCCTATAGAATTGATGGAAAAGCCATTTACTGCAACTGACAGCTAAAGATATCCCAAAGTGTTTTAATGAGAAGGAATCTTCTAAGATATCCAAATGTATGCTCTATGTAAGTTACTGTATAAAGCCTCTCGTTATTATAAAAGGCCGAAGTGCCAAACCTTCCCTTAATCCACAGGAAGAATGGACGACCAAATACAATCTTGACTGATGCACAAATGCTGAAATGCTTGTTATGTGGTTTCATAATAAGGATCATGTCATGTCATTTTGTAGTTAGAATCTTTGTATCTGATAATCCAAAATTAAGTGGCGGTTTTCTTCCTGCTTGCCAGCTTTAAGACAATGACTGCTGCTATAATAGAGTAGGAAAAAGTGGCAAGGGACCTTATCAGATCTAGATAATTATTAGACATGTGTTAATTAAAAATAATATTTTGGTATAGAAAAGTCAAAATTAGCTGTGAAAGACTTTCAAAATGTTGGTGGGGTATTCCGAGAATCGAACTCGGGACCTCTCGCACCCAAAGCGAGAATCATACCACTAGACCAAATGCCCAGATGAGTTAATTGAGTGATATCTTCCTATGTACTTCATCGAACCAATATACCGCAGTTGAAAATCTGCATGAACTTTTTATAGCATCACTGGGTCTGTCTCTTACTTCATGACTAGTTACATTCATGCATTGTGTGCTCTTATAGTCTAGACTATTAACAAAATTGAATTCGTGGGTCTCAGCTAGTTCTCTGGTACTCTTGCAATCAGACCATGTCTCAGTCTCACTTCAGACCTGCTTTTCAAATTTACATTCTATGTATTGTTATTTTATTTTAAATAGACCAAATTCTTAGCCTATCACAACTTTTCACCTTATGGATTAAAATTCCTGATGTTTACGTTGGCAAGGGACACGTAACACCACTTTAAGAAGTGGTGTAGTTCACTTTTCTTGCCATAGGTCCTTAGTCTTCCATTATTGTCTTGGGGGTGCAGTAATGGAGATGACTGTTTAGATGAACTCTGCACTATCCAATAATAACGTAGATGCAATAGAAAGTAATATCTCAGCCACTTGTTCAGAAGAGGAATGACCATCACTTTGATACTTTCATACGACGTTATATACATGAAAAACTATTAACTGCACTGACGGATATTTAGAATATTTCTATGAGAATTCCAACTTGGAGTTTCTTTTGCCTTTTCACTTTATCCCAGGGGGATTAAGATTTCAGCATGACAGCACAAACCCTTTCATATCAGGTTAGTGAAGTACCGTGCTGTGGTTACTGAGTACTGACCCATCGTTTTTTAAGATTTAAGGCAATGAAAAAAAACCATTATATAAAGAGCTTAGAATGGTTGTGGTTGGAAGAGAGGAAAAGTAATGTAAAATAAAATTTAGTAGGGGGCATTCCGAGAATTGAACTCGGGACCTCTCGCACCCTAAGCGAGAATCATATCACTAGACCAAATGCCCACTTATTTATATTTTCATTCTTCATTGTATATGTTCTAATTACTTGGTGCAGGTAGTTAGTATTTAGAGCCTTTATGTAATCTGTACACAATAATATGGCTTTCCAAAGAAGTAAACTTTGACAAGGATCTTCAGAGCCTTGTAAAATGTATTAAATAATTACTGTCATTAAATGAGCTGACTTTGGCTCCCTTCCTTTTCGATAGAAGTAAATAGTTAAGATTCAGTAGTTAATCCAATTGTCTCTCATACCCTAAGTAAGAGTTTAGAACATAATTAATATGCCACTGCTGCAATGATATAGCCCTAGGACAGAAAATTTATCAGGTTTACAACATATGATGTGAATAATTCCAAGAGGACGTAATGATTGTCTAGTCTAAATATGAAACTACCAACTCTGTTCCCGAGTAAAAAACGGAAAGAAGAGAGATGGAGATGGAAAAAAGGAGAGAAGTAGAGAGGAGAGAAGTAACTGAGTTGGAAAGAAAAGAGGAGCATGTAACTAAAAAAAGCTTTAAAAACAACTTCACTCCTTTCCTCTCAAATTTGGGAAGAAGATTTGGAGAGTAAATTTGGTGTAATTTACTCTCCTTTACTTCTCACTCCTCTCATAAAAAATCTAAGGAACACAATTTCTTTTTATTATCATCCCAAACGGCCAAACCTTTCTCTTTCATTCCAAAATATAAACTCGGGAACAATGGCTTGAGGTGGAGCACTCTTAGGATTTCTTAAACCAAGAATCATACATCTAGAGCAAATGTCCATGACGATGAAGGTAAATCTATTCTAAAGTCTATATTTTGTGGACGTAGTCTAATAATCTATTATGGATACATCAATGCCAGTTAAGTATGTAGCACTGCGAGCCTTACGTACCATTATTATATGGTTTTTGAACACTGAAAATATGCTCCTTTTAAGTTTTTGTGGAAGACTTGTTGAGAAACATGTGCAGCTCAGTTGCATTATGTGCTTTTGGCATCTAATGTCATTATTTATTTATATTGTGTCTTCGGCTGACTTGAATTTATGTTATAACCAATTTCAATTTCAATATATTTTTAAAAACAAGTTTTCCATAGTTAAAATAATATTTTTTTAAAAACAAGTTGCCTTAGTTAAATGGGGCATTCCGAGAATCGAACTCGGGACCTCTCGCACCCAAAGCGAGAATCATACCACTAGACCAAATGCCCTTTTGCTCCATACATCTTTTGGTATTCTTTATAACCATAGTTAAAACATTGATCCAGTAAGATTCAAACTTTGGTACCTCTTGGCTCTTGCACCTATGACGAGGAACATCCAACTAGATCCAGTTCACTTGCTTGACTACCTAAAAAGCTGTCAAATGACATCCATGATAAATCTTCAATTGGTATCACTTTTCTGAACTTACAAAATTGCAATTTGATCAATTTTGGAAATAACTGTAGTGGCAATACTTAACATGGAAGTTTGTTAGTATCTACATGTAATTACATGTGGTATATAGATATCTGTTACTTGTAAACCTTCCCTCTGCATTATTGCTTATAAGATGCGTCATCTTACCAACGTGGTGTCTAATATAACCTACAACACATAAATTGAATGGGTCCGCAAGGATTTATTTCTGGCAAATATTATTACTAGGTAAACCCTTTTAGAAGTCTTGAGAGTTGACTTTAGTATTGTCAACTTAAAACGGACTAGTGGCACTTCAATAGAAACATATATTTAATTTAAATAATTATATTATATTGTTAAAAAGGGGCATTCCAAGAATCGAACTCCGGACCTCTCGCACCCAAAGCGAGAATCATACCACTAGACCAAATGCCCTTTTCGTTACTGCCTTCATGTTTGTGATACTGATCACTCTTATATTGTTGTTACATATAATGTGTAGCCTTGAAAAGAAATTGAGTGCTGTAATTGCCTACTTATATGCAAAACTTGACTTGCTTTTATTGTGGCAAGCATGTAAGATAGCCAAGAGGAAACCTTTATAGTGGATTAAATGCATTAAAGACATGTTTGTTTATGAAGGTATCTGTCGACACATATATGGTAGAAGTCTAAATGATACTAGTAGTATTTAACTTGTAATCTAGAAATCGTGCATTCTCAGCAAGAATCATATACTATACTCGGCTTTTGATATATAATGCTGGTTTGGTAGTAGAATTACCTTGATGTGTATGTCATAACTGCTTATTATGGTCATGCAGTTGCATCTATTCACAAATTTGGTGCCTATAATATATGGTATAGATAGCCTTACAGTTGCTTTATCTGGCAATGAAGTTACATATGCTTGTCATGAAGTTTCATCTTCTCACGAGATCTGCATATTTGTAAAAG
Organism: Glebionis coronaria; assembly: GCA_025667525.1. NCBI lineage: Eukaryota > Viridiplantae > Streptophyta > Magnoliopsida > Asterales > Asteraceae > Glebionis > Glebionis coronaria. The sequence goes on along the minus strand of CM046882.1, from coordinate 439,324,705 downwards.
TATCTGCTCATAAGTTGACTATATTGACAAAAAAAAAAAAAACTCAGATCCACAAGCACATGTTGGTGGCATATAATATATTTATATTAGGTAGATCTGTTGCAAAAAAAGTAACAATGTCAGTTCAAAACAAATAGTGACAGCAAAATTCTTTGGTATAGAGTGAGTGAATGTATACAAAGTATGGGGCATTCCGAGAATCGAACTCGGGACCTCTCGCACCCAAAGCGAGAATCATACCACTAGACCAAATGCCCACATGCTTCATGTCTCTGCATGTATTCCTTATTAGTATGGTTGGAGCATGTGTCAACTTTCTGAGGCACACAATTGTTTGAAAGCATGTGCCACCAGTTAATTAATGTGCTTGTGCGTTGCACCTATAGTTTTCGTGTTTATAGTTTTATACATATGCCCAATGGTATTACTCCCTCACTGCAAACGTCCAGCTGACCGGTCAAAGGAGGGGTTTTGGAGAAATAGGTCTCGGGTTCAATCCCAACTCCTGGCTAAAAGGTCACTGGAACAGGTGCTCATTGCCTGGGGCTTGGTCCTTGGCCAAAGGGTCAGTCGACACCCAAAAGGGTGCACGGGGTCATGGTTTCCGGCCGATTTAAACCTTTTGGAGTTTTATACATATGTCACTGTATCTAATTGCATCTGTTTGAGGCTCATATGTCTGACGTAAAAATGTCTGGTGCCTGTTCCTTAATTAGTGAAATTTTGCATATCCTTATATCCTTAACAAGTTCTTGGTAAATGCATCTTTTTTCTTATATAGTGAAATTTTGCATATTCTTGGTAAATGCATCTACATTAGGCAATCTAAGAAGTATGTGAGATCAGTGAGTTTGAGATGCTTCAACCTCTAATTTGGATAAGCTTGCCTTGTGACATTTGCAGAGTTCATAAAGCAAACAATCTATTTCTGATAATGTTACATATTCTTTAATCTGCAAGTCATGCTCGTGTGCTTTGATCACCTCATCACATGGATATCTCTGATATACAAACTGTATGTGTAAATGGTATACATACATACATACATACTATGTCATGTAATTCTACAGAATTCTCATGAAAGCAAATGTGATCAGCCTAGGGACCATCTGGACATGCCTAGCATAGAACACAACAACAGTCAGAACCACCTAGATGACTAGATCTAACTCTAAGGTCAGTGAAGCATATCACTTTTGGATAGTGTTTATATGTCATACGCCTTAGTTCGGCGTTTTAGATTGTAAAACATGGAGCAGGGTCTGACAGAGTGTTGGATATACAGCCTAAAAGAAAGAATAATCCTGGTAAAGACGGTAGATGTGGGAAAACTGTTATAACAGGTCAAAACTGTGTTTGAAAAAGTATTTGGGGCATTCCGAGAATCGAACTCGGGACCTCTCGCACCCAAAGCGAGAATCATACCACTAGACCAAATGCCCTGTTGCTACTGCAATTCTTTTTCTTGTTTATATATGTGTTGTTTATACATAGAGTATTGCTGGTGCTTTACACTATTAAATAAGCTCATATTTTTAAAAGTTTTTATAAGTCCGCCTTTGATAAGAAACTTGTATCGGTGAATGGTAATGACAGATTTATATACTGACCTGCATTCCATGCTTTTTATGTCAACTCGGTTTGCTATTATAAACGACACATGTATTAATAATCATTTGTCTATCTTTGTGTTTTGGGGTTTTGCATTTGACCAACTTTTGATAACACTTGAGAGAAGATAGCGAAGTTGCAAAACTTCCAGATTATATTGATCCTGTGCATCTGTGAACGTATTAGTAAATTCTTAGTTAGATGATAGCGTGTAACATTTATCCAGAAATCATACTCTCCTACACTTTGGCCCCTTTCTGTAAGTTTGGTAATAGATTCCTTTATGTGCTGCTGCATGTTTGCTTCTTCTGGTAATGCAGTTGTCTCTTTTCACCAACTTGACTTCTGCTTATCTTGGCAAAAAATAGTATTTTCTTATATTGGTAATGAAGTGTGTTATCAAGTTGCATCCTTCATGATTTCTGCATATGCATAAGCATCATCCCATAACTCCCATTAGTTATTTACAGAAAATCATTTCAGATCTAAAAGCACATGTTTCTGGCATATAATATCGCTTTACTCGTGAGTTTTTTTTACTAGATCTCATATGTTGACTCTCATATAAGTAGTGGCACTAAAAAATTAAATACAATGCACTAAATTTTTAAATAAAATGATTTATGTTTTAGAAGAAAGGGGCATTCCAAAAATCGAACTCAGGGCCCCTCTCACCCTAAGCGAGAATCATACCACTAGACCAAATGCCTTCTAATACTACCAGCTTATGCTTATATATGTTGTTATTCAGTATTGCTGGTGACTTGCACTAGGAAACTGTAAATATGTTATACTGATATGTGGTTCTACAAAAGGACTTGGAATCTTTGTCATTGATACAGATTTTGAGTGCATTCTTCTAGTTGCCTCAAAGTAACTTATTGTCACAATGTTTAGATTTTGTTTTAAGTCATTCTGAGACTTGGTAGTTGCCTGGTTGGTACAATCTTATACTGCATGTAATGTCCTTACCCTGGTACTCCGTAAAAAGCTTGTATCTTGTTAATGGTAGATTTATATACAGACCTGCATTCCATGCTTTAAAGTAAACTTTGACTTGCTATCTGTACGGACAGATGTGCTAGATATTTATGATCCGCTTTGCTGTTACTTTGAGATTTGCTATAGATCAAATTTTGAGAACACTAGCGAAAGAATAGTGAAGACGAAACACCATACGGTATTGAATATAACGAACACATGTTTACTTAAGAGTGATAGCTTGTAAACGAGGTATAGTGAATTTCCACCAAAAGTCATACCGTCTTTTGTTTTTTTTTGTTTGACAGGTTTGGTAATCGAATTACCTTGACATGTTGGTTTATGATTACTTTTTGTTTTAGAAATGCATGATTACCTTTTCACCAACTTGGCAAAGGATAGTGATGTCACATTTTCTTAATTTGGTAAGGAAGTTACATATGCTGAGCTGACATGCTTGTTATCAAGTCGCATCTTCTTACTATTTCTGCATATTAGTAAAAATGATCTCTGCTCATGAATTAAACTTGCTGATCTTCTCAGATAACAAGCACATGTTTGTGTCCTATAATGTGACAAAAGTAGGTAGATGATTTGTTTCCAAAGTCTTTAGGTGACTTTAGCATATTTTAGATTAAACAAAATAGGGGCACCTAAAAAAAATATAAAAATGGTTCTCATGAAAGAAATGGGGCATTCCGAGAATCAAACTCGGGACCTCTCGCACCCAAAGCGAGAATCATACCACTAGACCAAATGCCCACTTGCTTTATTTGTTAGTTTGTATTGCTTATCATCGTAGGGTCTTGGTCAGTAACCACTACTTTTGGTGCGTTTCCAAATATTTTCTTGAATTGTTTCAACAACCACCTATGCTTCTCGATAGACTTACCAACTAATAACGCAACTCTAAAAGGATGCATCGATTTTGATTATCTATGCCCATAAAAGGAACCAATATCATGTTTTACCTACTTTAACATAAAATTAACATTGTATAACCATATAAACGTGTGTATTAGTTTAAGGAAAAGTATTATATATAATGGAAACGAACGATAAACTAAACTTTGTTTGAGCGAAAGGTTACATCAAATGAAACAACATCGCTAAACACATCAAAGTATTTGCTTCGCTTTCTCACCGGTCAAGAACATTCAAATCAAGCTTTTATCAACATTGTCATGTTTGAATTTAACCGAAAATTGTGGCAATACTCTGTCCGACTCGAAAGCTTTTCAACAACCATTTTGTACATCACCGATAAAACTATTTAAACCACATTTGTAATTTCTACGTTCAACATCACTAGCACCAATATTCTCAAATCCCCCATACATCTCTTTCATTATCTTGAAAGCTCGAATTGGACCTAGATTAACAGGTGATAGTTGGTACAACAATTGTTTTTGTGGGAAACTAAGCTTCCGGGAAACCTTAAGATACATGTAATCTTCTTCACGAACCAACCTATGATTATGTTTCTCAAGAAACTTGTAAACTCTCCACTTATTTTCTTCCGTCCTTTCAATACAGAGCTTGGCGTGACATCCATATCGCTGTGATGCACGTTTTGCTTCTAGTATTTACCTTGTTAACAACCTGTGATTGTGGTTAATCAAATTGTGCCTAATTGGTTTTTTTAAACATTTTTTGGTGTGGTTTCAAAGCCTTGTTTATCACAAACAAAATAGTTCAAAGTAAGCTCCTCATTTTTATTTACTTTCTTTTGACCCCCTCTACGAACTTCCAACTTACCCTTTGTTGGAAATACGTTTTTCTAAGGAAAGTCTCGGTCACATCATTATTAGCATAGATCACGAGCTAGAGACTATTTAGGACATTGTAACTTGGAGTGAACTTCAATGGATTCGTTGACTTCAATTTCTCATGAGGGAGAATCGCATTTAATGCAAAACAAAGTTAGAAAAAGTGGCATCACTTCATTTCAAATGCTTCAGTGTCATCTAGTTACTCTTTCACGGATTCAAGGAGGGAGCGAATTTGTGACAATGTTTGGTCAAGATCGTCATATATTCATGGAATCGATGTTCATCATCTTGACCAAACTGGCAGAGCAACTCCACAATAAAAACTTTAATCACTCTGCATCGGCACTTGCATATAAGGCTCTTGTGACACAACTCACGCCTTTCCTCCAATTCAATATCGTCAAGCTTGAAAGTTCATCGACTTGTCAATCATTTCTTCGAGATACACATACCGAGCTTCGAGTTTTCCGTGATACAATATTGAAACTCATGACATCGGTTTCATCTTCGATTTATGCAAGATCTCGACTTCAGCAAGCGTATGATAATGGAGTGCAAGAATCTATGATGCAGATGCAAGAGGAGAATGGTCATACAGTTGACAACTTGGAGCCTAACGATGGCAAGAGCACGAAATCAGGAGGACAACATGATACCAGTGGCACGTGGGGGAATGTTCACGAGATCTCTCTTGATGACACCTTACCCGTTTATGACGAAGAGCCTACAAACATGGTACAATGTAATGTTGTTTATGATGTATATGCTGATGACATGCCGCATATTGAGCATTCTGAACCTAATTATGACAAACATGGGATGGAAAAGAGTGATAGAAATACCACTTCTGATTCATCCAATGTGAGTCATAATGGGGGAGAAAGTGTTCAAAATGCTAAACATCATGAATATTGTCTTATAACTACTTCATTGACTGCTTCTGATTCCAAGATTAGAGAGCTCGAAATGATTGTAGCTCAACAATCAAAAGATCTTGAGGATGCCAAACTTGAATTTTATAAGAAAACGGACAAATTTGAAACATACTTTGAAAAACTTGAAAAGTCAAACGTTGTTCTTGAAAGAAAATTGGATTAAAAAATTTTAGATTCTAAAGCTGAAAAGGATAATCTTTTGAAACAAATTCAGTTACTAGAGTCTAAATTGGCATCCCAAGATAGATTGCTCAAAGAAAATGAGACTTTAAAGGCTCAAGTTCAGGAAAAGGTTTTTGCTATAGCTGCGTTGAAAAATGAGTTAAGGAAAACTAGAGGACCTAGTGTGGATACTAAGCTTGAAAAACCATCAATCTTGGGGAAACCGCCTACAAATCAGTTCGTTAGACAACCGACTGCATTTAGATCCGAGCGACCACAATCCTCGAGACCGCGGTTTGCCTCCCAAGTTGATTTGGTTCATCTTTCTAGACCAGTCACTCCAGCAACTAGGCCCGATATGACCAAAACAGCTTTAGCAAGACCTAATCATATGATTGCCTCTAGTTCCTCTAAGAATAGTTCAAAGAACACGTCTAGAACGAGTTCAAATGATGTGCGCCATGATTTTGGTCAAAGGGAAGCTATTCAAAAGACACATGTAAGAGATAGCAATGTCCAACCTAGTCAGATGCCTTCTAGATTACCCAACACTGCTAACCGTAGCATGTCATCTCCTAGGAGCATCGATCAATCATCTAGGAATTACTCGGACATTAAATATGCTACTTGTAAAACATGTAGAAAATGTGTCTTTACGGCAAATCATGATTCTTGTGTCAAGAAATTACTTGATGAGGTGAACTCCCGTGCTAGACTTAAATCCCAGTGGATAGCTAAAATCAAACCCATTGGTAAAGTTTGGCGCCCCACTGGTAGAACTTTCACTCTTTTAGGAAACAAGTGCCCTTTAACTAGGATAGTCTACGATTCGACTAAGTCTACTAGGGAGGAAACTGATAAAGATGATACTTCACTTAAGCCTAAACTTAAGGTTTTCTATAAAAGGAAACGTTTGCCAGCCAAGACTAGTGAATCATCTACTCAGGTCGCTTCTGACACAAGTAAAGCCAACTGTGAACCCTCACGTGCTTCTAAAAGTGATATCACTAACCCATGTCAAAGCAAGCAAATTCCTAATGAGAATGCAGGTACCAAAGTTGATGTTCCAAAAGAACGAAGCGGTCCAATCATTGTATACCGTTCAACTAAGGATACTCTTAGAGTTTGGTTGCTGAAGAAGTAGATATCGGAGAAACAAGTGTCTCAGGGGACTCATGGTTAAGCTTAAATATCATGGCTCATAGGCAAATCACAGTCTGTGACCCGTTCATCAAAGAAAGGAAAGTTTATCCCCGATGATAAACTTATCCTAACAACGAGAAATTCATTTTTCTCGGCCATGAGCTTATATTAAAAACATTCCACGTTTTTAAGCTCATGCACAATGGCTCTGTAACCCGAACTTCAGAGAAAGGGAAGTTATCTACGCAACGATAACTTACCCTCAAAACGAGAAACTAAATTTTCTCGGACACGAGCTTATGTTAAAACCATTCAAAGGTTTTAAGCTCGTGTAAATGGTTTATCATTAAATATCAGATGATGACCCGATCTTCAAAAAAAGGAAAGTTTATCACCGATGATAAACTTATCCTCAAAACGAGAAATTAAATTTTCTCGGACACGAGCTTCCGTTAAAACTATTCAAAGGTTTTAAGCTCGTGTATATGGCGTATAATCACATCACAGTTTATGCCCCGGACTTCCAAGAAAGGAAAGTTTATCGCCGATGATAAACTTATCCTCACTAACGAGAAATTAAATTTTCTCGGACACGAGCTATCATTAAAAATATTCAAAGGTTTTAAGCTTGTGTATAAGGCTCATCGTTAAATTTCAGACGATGACCCGATCTTCAAATAAAGGAAAGTTTATCACCGATGATAAACTTATCCTCATTAACGAGAAATTAATTTTTCTCGGTCATGAGCTTGTCTTAAAACATTCCAAGTTTTAAGCTCATAAAGAAAAGTGTATCTTTTAAATAAGAGAACTTTTCTTCTTAACGAGAAATTCATCTTTCTCGGTCATGAGCTTTACGTTAAAACATTCAAAATTTTTCAAGCTCATGAAAACTACTTCTAAGTAAATGTCAACTTAGAACTCGTTCTTCAATTAAAAGGAAAGTTTATCGCCGATGATAAACTTATCCTTACAACGAGAAATTAATTTTTCTCGGGCATGAGCTAATAATAAAAACATTCGAAGTTTTTAAGCTCATGCACAATGACTTACAGTTAAATGTCAGACTGTAACTCGAACTTCAAATAAAGGAAAGATTATCTTTTATGATAACTTATCCTCATAACGAGAAACTAACCTTTCTCGGTCATGAGCTTGTATTAAAACATTCGAAGTTTTAAGCTCAGAAAGGAAAGTGTATCTTTTAAATAAGAGAACTTTTCCTCATAACGAGAAATTAACCTTTCTCGGTCATGAGCTTTCCATTAAAACAGTCAAAGTTTTCAAGCTCATGAAAACGACTTCTAAGTAAATGTCAGCTTAGGACTCGTCCTTCAGATAAAAGGAAAGTTTATCGCCGATGGTAACTTATCCTTAACAACAGGAAGTTCACAACTTCTCGGACTTGAGCTCGTTTTGTAAGATATTCAACATCTTAAGCTCAAGTAATTGGTTTTCAAAACATTGAACATAATTTTTCAAGAATTTTTCAAAAGGTTTTTCTAAATCTTTCAAAATTGTGTGTTCAAAAACGTTTTGATAAAAAGAGCATGTCTTCTGGAATCGATAATATTTACGTTCCTAGAAATGTCATTTAATAATGACACGGGGTTGTAAATAAAGTTCGAGCAGAAGTTTAAAAGATTTAAAACATGCTCCATATGGTTTGCTATTATTTCCGATAGTAACCCACTTTTCACATTGAAGTCAAGCATTTCACCGGAAAGCTTTGACTTCAGAATCCGAAGTTATCAACTCCACAATCCGAAGTTCGTTGCAATTGATATCTACATACTAGACGATGCGACTACTCAAACGACGACTACAGCTCTTTAATTAGAACACGGGTCAACAATTGAGGGAGAGCAATTGTCAAGCGTTCAGAATCTTCGATGCCGAAAGTGCCAATGCTCACAAGTTGGTGTCAAGACAACGATATCAATTGTCCATGTGGTGTAAAGGAGAAGATAATTTCAAAAGTTACGAGGAAGACCAACGTTCGCAGACAAGAACCACGTGATCTTATCACATGATGTTCTCATCATTTCAGGTCCTAACTCGTACACTTTAATCTTGTGAATACATTATCTTATCTGATCTTGGCACGTAATAAGTACCTTACACTTGTGTTTAAAAGGTACTTAATTTACGTTTTTAGTACACCCTCATTAATTTGAGGGGGAGCTTGTAAAAATCATGAAGATAAATGGATTTAATCGGATTTGCATTTTTCTTCCCAAATTTTCTTAAAATCTCATTAAATCAGTTGATATTAAAAACATCGATTGGGTTAATATTTTTAATATGGGGGAGAAAATGTGATTTAATATGAGATCAATTAATTCAATGGTTTGACTTAATGTGCTGGCTCATTCCGACATGTGCGAAATGTTTTCGAATATCGTGGCATATGTTAAGGGGAGCAAAATGGATTTGTACTTCAAAATGGATTTCATGGTGACATATACTTACCCATAACATCTTAATTCATGACGGTGACGATTGTGGTGACATAAGGATGGTAGGATAGGTTAAAGTCCAATGATTCCTCTAGAACCGGAGTAATCTTCCCAAGGACATTCCATAGCTAGAAATAGAAGTCCTTAGGAAAGATGGAGAAAGATTGTGAACGTAGCTGAATGCCGACCAAGTACTTAAGTTAGCACTGGAACAATCACAACAAGGTGCTAGTTATGACGTATTGGTAAGCAATGAAGGGGTTGAAGAATGAAAAAGAATTGTAAAGATAAAGGGTGTAAAGAAAGAAGCCCTCCTTACAACTTAGGCAGAAACCGGGTCAATTCATATGCTATTGAGATCATTTTAATGATTCTTGATATTGAAGATAGACATCATGGACCCAGTGATGCAAGGCACAACCCATCCCAGCTAACTCAGATATCTCTCAAAAGATATTTGTTTTAATCACACGGAGACAACGCATTATCTATTGATTTATTCACTCCGAATAAATTGGTATTGAAAAGGTGGCACTCCTCTCCAGCCTCCGATCACTAAAATCCAAAATGCACGATCGAGTCTAGAGCCATTTGAGATCATCATATATCTCATTAGGACACACTTTCATAATTCTTTGCTTCTTCACACACTGTGAAAAGTAAGAAAGTTCTTAAGAGTCCTACGCAAAATCTTCATGATCTTGCCTGAACATCCGAGTAATACGAAATTATCTACAATGAAGATGGAAATCCTTCTTGAGCGAATATCAAAAAGCTCATGGTAGGTGACTTGTGCGATTCTTTATGAATCAATCTTGTGATAACTAGAAAGCAACAGTGATTTAATTCTTAACTGAACTTAAACACGTTCCAGGCCTCTACGCAATATCTTAGTGATCTTGCCAGAACACTCATAGTGACACTCTATAGTGTTCACGGTGATGAGTGGAAATCCTTCTAGTGTTAACATCAAACAACACTTGGTAGGTAACTTGCAAGATTCTATACGAATCAAGCTCGTGACAAATGGAAAGCAACGATGGTGTGGTTCTTAATTGAACTTCACTTGTTCCAGGAACATGAATTGACGGCTTCAAATCATGCGGATAATATTATCCAAATGATTCACTCTTTACGTTCGCAGTCAGCTTTGGACGGTCGAGTAAAGAGAAAGGGTTTACCCGCGAAATCTTGTCAAGGAGGTTCTTTATTGAAACTACCTGCCACAAGTACGATATTTAATATCGTCCAACGGTCTTCATCGACCGGAGGTAAAATGCTACCGAATTAGAATGAAATGTTCAAGGCCATTTCATCCGTGTATATGGTTTGTTGCTAACTGTCTTATGCAGCGTAACAAGAAGGTGGCATTGCGGTGTACAATCCAGAAGAAGTCATCACCACATGCTTATACTACATACACTTAGTACTTCAACAAATTCAAGAAAGTCTGAAGGTCAAGTCTTCCGTTGTATCAAACTCAGAAGCTTTCAAGAATTATAAAGGTATAAGTATGTGGAACATGAAGTCACAAAGAGGCGAATATCACAAGTGATGAATGCACAAGGTCAAGGCAAGGAAACATGCTCAAGACTAAAGTCAAAGATCACATCAAGCATATTCACAAGAACAAGATCGAAGACTCAAGCATAGATGCTAGGTTTAAGATTTTATAAAATGGTGTGACCTCCTTTAGGGGGAGATTGTTGGAAATACGTTTTTCCAAGGAAAGTCTCTGTCACATCATTATTAGCATAGATCACGAGCTATAGACTATTTAGGACATTGTAACTTGGAGTGACCTCCCTTAGGGGGAGATTGTTGGAAATACGTTTTTACGTATTTAGAAAGGTTCGGTCACTCCAACGATATATTCAAGTATTGAGCTCGTGATCCCTTACGTAATCAATATAGTCCATATAGCCCACATGTAGGGTGGGCTATATATACCCCCTCCTAGCATGTTAGGAGGGGTTGCCCATTTCATTTTTCATACTTTTCATTTTAATAAATAACTTTCTCTCTCTACTTTTCTCCCTTCTCTCCTTTCTCTCTCTACACCCTCATCTCTTCATCTCATCTTTATCCCTTTCTTCCATCTTCATCTCTATCAATTAGATCAATAGCAAATATTACCAAATCATAAGAAATCGTAGACCTTCACCCTTCATTGCATAATCCTTATAAAATTTCAAAGCCAGCTTAAGTATATCTTTAGTCCCTTAGACAAGGTTGTTTTTAGCAACAAGAATCCAAAATGTATTGCCTTGTGGGGTTGCTCAACTTTAACATACGTAAAGGTTGTTATAACATGCTCATAACCCGTATTGAATAAAAAATAAAATAGGGGGCTAGATGAATATTGAACAGAGTGAATGATAGCGTTATCTTCCTTTCGTATATTTTGTTATATTATGATCGTAAAACTTGGCTAATACAAGAAACGTGATACACATTGTTGGATGAATTCATAAAAATAACTAATAATCACACAATTGATAATAGCAAAAACGAAATAAAAAATACCTTGTATTGAACAGCTCATGATGTGATCAATGATGATCCTTGATTGTGTTCACTCAACTGAGTTGGGATGCATTGATTTATAAGTGAAATGGTCAAAGCAAGTAATGAGGTGAGTGACAGACGGGATATGTGAAAAAAATAACGTATGAATTTGATAGCTAAGATCATGTGACATAATGAAATAATACCGATTATGCAAAAAATGATTACCATAACATCCTTAACTATATTATACTCTTCCTATAACACCCCGCCTCGGCGGAAACGCGAGGTGAAACTTCATGGACATCTTCACAACACAATGGTGTCACAATAGAGAATAAACCAAAAGATGACATATATTAATAGGTCGTGTTATGACAGCGCCATAAACATTCAACAATCTCATATTGTGCACAACATCAAATAAACAAATAAACATAAACTCCACAATGCAAGCCTACGGTCTCTCTAATCATTCGCTCTCTAAAGCTTCTATCATCGCTAAGTAAACCTGAAAATGATGCTAAAACACGTCAACATAAAATTGGTGAGAGTCAAGGGTTTACGACACTATGTAAACTCTTTCAAGAAAAATATAGTTGTCAAATCAGTTTAATTATCAGCTTGTCAAAATATGGGCATTAGTACTACTATACATCATGCAAGCAATTCACAAGCAACTCGAATCTAGCATCAAACATCATAGCATCAAGTATCAATATCAAATACGTGCATTGAGACGGAACGCGCTCCCGATCCATAGGCCTTTCCAAAAATTGAGTTTACCAACGATATTTCACGTCCTTAAATGAGTTTACCAACACTATCGGACATCCTCATATGAGTTTACCAACGATATTTCATGTCCTAAAATGAGTTTACCAACACTATTCGATGTCCTCAAGCATGCAGATTTCTAAAAAAGCAATACACATAATAAGCAATCAATACCCATATTAAGCAAGTCACATAATAGCACATTAATGTTCATACATTTCAAATCATAAGTTTACAGCACATCATCGTAACATAAGCATCATTTCCATCCCTTCTGGAATAAAATAATTTAAATACAAAGGATTATGAAACTCACCTGAAAGCACAACTACGCAAGTCCTCGCAAAGCAACTATAACAAACAACAAACATGTTACCACCCATTGGTCGAAACCCAAATGATGTAACATTCATATGGTGGAATCACTAACTCTAAATCCTTCCTCTAAACCAAACACCTAAGGTTTAACACATCTATCTATCTCATATTACATCCAAACCTTTCTCATTACTTTTCCGAAAACTCGTGAATTTTACCCGCCCAAAATTAATTCAAAACCCAAACTTAACCATGATCGATATTTTTTACAATTTTTCTAGGTCTTCATATATATATCTAGATAAACCAAATCAAATTATAGGTCTTAATTCCTTGTAGAAAAATCAAAGAATTCTATGACCACAACTAGCTCCAGTTTTCTGACTCAGCCCCGACCTTCGAAACGTTTACCCATGAACGACCAACCTAAACACCATAACTTTTGCTCTAATTAACAAATGACTTCATATATATCATAAATAAGTTGTTTCCAGGTGGACTTGCAAAATTTAGTTCATTTGATAAGGTTTTTGTCCTCAAAACTTAAACCTTAAATTTGAATTCCAAAATCCCAGTTTTGACCACGAATCTTGTAAATTCATAAAAAGTGACTTCTGGACCTCCAATTGACTTGAAACCAACGCCATTGGAAAGATAACTCTCTGAACTTAAAATTTAAAAAAATCATCTTATAACTCCTTTTTATGACCAAGATATGACCTCTACAAGTTGACTTATAATTCAGGTCAAACTGAAGTTTCGATTTTAAACACAATTAAACCCTTTAATCATCATTAAACCCCATAATAACCTAATTAATTGAATAATAAGAACCCTAATATTATTAATTAAATAAATAACCATACCTAATTTGAAACCCTAATGAAAAATTATGAATCCTAACCCTAATCCATTATACTAGGTTACATATATGTAAATTAAACGTTCATTGACATAGTTTTAGTGTGTACCTTAAACCCTAATTGAATGATTGGGTTTTCTTGATCCTCCATTGATATTCACGACTAAGATGAGGACAGGGGAAAGGAAAAATCGTTTATGGGGGTATGGAGACTCTTATTATGGTTAAATCTAATCTCTAGTCCTAATAGTACTCAAATTGGGCACTCTATAACACCCCCATTTTACCTTGATGCAGCGGAATAATATTTTTAGGGGTATTACTTCATGATATGAAAGCAAAGTAATAGAAAACAGCTCACAAAAGTGTTTAAATAAACTTCATTTATTCGTTATAAATTTATCATTCAAAATCAGAGATTTTCAATAAAACAACTGTACATACACTGTACATAACAGGTTCCCGAGATCTAGAAAATAGGTTTGAATGACAATATCTTTCAAGATTATATCTCTCCACGTCATTAGTATGCTGCTTCATGCTATCAATTTCAATACCTGAAATATATGCTTAAAGTCAACACGAATGTTGAGTGAATTCATAGGTTTAAAATCAGTTTGAATACAAGATCCTTTTTCATGAGCTACGTTGTTATTTGCTCGTAAGTTTGTATAATATGACAATTCAGTTGCACTAAGCTTATGATACCGCGACTAGACGTAGGAACCAACAGTTTTCCCTTATGAGGAAGTCGGCCAAACTATCCTTATTTGCAAAATAAAGTATGCATGTTTAACCACTGAGGTGCTAGCAAGTGCGACTTGCCCAGACAGGAGATGTCAGTCTCCAATAGTACTTGATAGGTGTGTAAACACCCATCCTTTTTACCACTTAATTACAATAATAACCGAGCCAAAACGTGTATTTTATGTCATTTATGTCGGAATTATGCGTGGTTTGTGTTTTTGTTGTGATTTAGGACGAAAATGTGAAAAGTGGAGAAAACACGGGCATTCACGGGCTTTTATTGAAGAAAAAGATGAAAGATGAAGTCAAGAAGTCAAGAGTGCAAAAAGAACGGAAGTCCAAGACCAATTCTGAAGATTTATCGAAGAAAAAGTCAAAAGACGGAAGTTTACTAAAGCCGAAGAACTAGAGTCTTATTTATGAAGAAAATTAAAGACGAGTTCAAAGAAATCCCGAGCCAAAAGTCATTAAAGTCCAAGATTAAAGAAGATTAATGGCTTAAGGACCTAATGGTGCAATTAAGAGTAAATGAAGGAGGGGAGGAAGCTTCCTAAGCACTCCTTAATCTCCCCTATATATAGTTTAAGATCATTTCATTTTACTTTTGTTGGCTAGAGTGACACTAGTTCTTCCATCTTTAATTTTTGCACATTTACTTTTCATGTCATTTTAAATACATTGTCTTGCACTTTTAATACCTTTTAATTCCAAGTAAGTGTTCTTTAATTTTCTTGTTTTAATCTCTCATCTACCTTTCTTTCCATGCTTTAATCTTATTGTTTACATGCTTTTTGTGTTGCTTAATTGATTAAAGATTATGTTTTTATGCTTTTGATTGTTTTGGATCATTGATTTTATAGCTTATTTGTGTTTATCTTTTAGTTTCTTAAGTTTTTATAAAAGTTATTTTTATATAAAAGTTAGTTTTCGTACATCTTTTTCATTCGTGTTTTCAAAAAGTCTTTAAATTTTAGCTTATTAGTTTTACTTATACTTGTTTTGATTAGGATTTTAGGTGTGTGCTTATTTGGTTTATAGCTTATTAGAACTAGCTTATTTCGTGTTATTTCCACTGTATTCCGACCATACCAGTCGAAAAAGGGTTTATTATTCCGACCAGCACTCCTTTGCTTGGTCGGAAAAGGGTTTGTGATATTCCGATCTAGGGTGAGTTTGGTATTCCGATCAGGTCTAGGTGACAACATTTCAATCTGAGTTCACTCTTCATTCCGATCAAGGTGATTGTTTTGTTATTCCGATCAGGAGGTAAGAATACATTCCGATTTGGGGTTTGTTTGGATATTCCGATTAAGCGTTTGGTGACAACATTCCGATTGGTAATTCCGATCAATATTCCGATCTGAAAGGGGAGTGTATTCCGATCAGCATTCCGATCAGAAGGTAGGATAACATTCCGATCATATTCCGATCGGAATGTATTCCGATTAGGGTTATTTTATTTATTTATTTCGTCTTGTTTAATTTTTAAGTTTACATTTTAATACTTTGTCAAATTTTAATTCTCGTCACGCTTTTAGATTCCCGTCATTTAATTTCTCGTCATTTACTTTTCAAAGTTTTAATATTGCACCCTTTCTTTTAAACTAGACTTAGATTTACTTTAACGCTATTTTACTTTAATTGATTTGCACATTTTTAATATACTACAACGACACAACTTTTGTTTCCACCAAAGAACGACTGAGTCGCATAGTTAATCCAGTTTTTCAATTCGATTAGACATACTTAAACGAATCTTTTTACCTGGCCAAAAACCGTGTATTAGTACTATTTACGATATTAGCGCTCATTCTGAGAAATGATTAGCGATTCACAATTAAAAAGGGACTTTTATAGGCAGCAGTAAACATAGTGTCAATTAATCATATCTGGAAAGCATACCAAAAATACTTGTATTCCAATTTAGCATATATCCCCCTCGTAGGTTTTGAAATCATTTGAAAGTAGTATACTTTAGTGAGGCTATGAACTCACCTTATGTCCAGTAATCTTGTCGGGTTTATGTCACACAGATCAACTTGAGCTAACAAACAAGCACGTGGTCTCACACCAACCTGTTTTAACATAATTGGTATGGTATTAAGTTTTTAATCTTTTGATCAATCTCTTTAAGCATTTGGTTATATTTTCTCTAATTTTTATTTGGTTGTAATTCTAGCACCATTGTTCGGGCCATCATACTCAAAAGCCATTCTATAAACGTTTGAGGAGCGAGGGCACTTTAAATCGTAAACCCAACCACTCAGTCAGAACGTAATATCGAGATGGAACATCTTTGTACAAAGCTCCCTACTAACATGATAATTTCATTACTTCCTCATATTCATAATTAATTTTCTTTAGTTTTAAAGTTGGCAAAAATAGCCCTTATAGTTATATTTTGGTATAATTACACTTTTAACCCCTAAAGTATATAGTTTTAGTATTTGCATTTTATACCTTCAATATTTAACCTTAGGGCCTCAAACTTTTCAACATTTATTCTTATAGCTTTAACTTTCACAAAATGACAATTTTGGCCCAAAATGTTAAATAGTTTCAAAAATGACAGTTTTAGTCCCTAAACTTGTAAAAATCACATAACAAGCTCAAAAATGATCCAAATGATCTAGGATTTAAAAACAAAGTTTATGAACACATTTATAATCATAATAAAAACATTTCTTCAGAGTTATAGCTTTTGAAAAGGGTTTTTGCTTATTATTTTATGTAAATTATAAAACTAGGGTTTTAAGACATCTTTAACTTATAACTTTCATTTAAAATGATGAACTGACTTAGTTTCTTTTAGATTATCTTTCTAACATAATTTTGGCATTATAAAAACTCTACTTAAGCATTATAACAAGATCAAAGCTTAGTTAACATAGATTTTACCTGGGTAGCTCCAAAGGGGCTCCTTATGGCTTCTTATAAACACAACTTGCTATCAAAGCTTCAAGAGCTTCAATGGAAACCTTCTTGACCTGGTTTCTGGTCTTGCGGGATGTCCTAAGACGTATATAGAGGTAGATATGAAGAATGGGTAGGAGATACAAAGGAAACAGGGTGCAAGTTGAAATGAATACTATACACCCCTATTTATACCATTTTGGAAACTTAGCCTCCAAGTTCTGGCCTAGGACGTGTAAGATAGTTAGGATAGTGACTAAGGGAAGCTATGGAAGTCTATGCAGGTCTAGGTGATGAGTGTATAAGCTAGTTTGATCAAATCTCCCATTTGTGGCCAAAAATGGATCATGGCTAGGAATGGATGAGAATTGTGATGTGTAGCAAGCAAGGAGCTTACCCACCAGCTTGTAGACCTTATAAAATATCCTAGGTTTCATAAATATCAGTTTTTTAAACTTGGAATGGAGGGAAATGGTTTGAAAATGAGTTTTGGAGGGATAATACAAAACCGGGTTTTAAAACTAGGGCTTGTAACTTATGGTTTGTGTTTTTGGTGATTAAGGACTTGGGAAAGTGATTAGTGAATGATTAGGGCTTAATTAGGGTTTATAAATTCTATTTAAGAGATTTGGGTCTTTGGTTTGGAGTTTAACAAAGGTTTGATGTGAAAATGGGAAGTAAACATTTGTAGATTAGGGTTTTCGAATGATCTAGGGTTAAATCTTAGTAAAAGGCTTTATCCTTTAATTGGATACTGATGTAAACTTAATTTAGGTCCTATAAATTATGTTTTAAGTGTCCAATGAGTTCTCACACTTGGTTTAATAGTTTAGTTTAGGTAAACATGTCTAAAGAGTGAAAATACATATTTTGACCTAATTTACAAGCAATGCATTGAAATCTTGTACCTTGTGCATTAGGATACTTTTACATTGTCTTAATATAATCTTATGACCTTAATGAAGTCCTTTAAATATCAATTGACTTTTCCAAAAAGACTAGGTAGTGATTCCATGTAGATTTCTTAATATAAGGGTTTTTAGGTCATTAATCCTAATGACTTTCTAACTTGGGTAATTAGGGTTTATATCCTTATGTATGATTATTCTAGGGATTATATGATATGTTTATGACTTCTATGGTTTCTACATTCTTGGTTAAAGGGTTTGTGTAGGTTGATCATATTCTAGGGTTGATTAAGGGAGCTTAAGATCCTATGCTTTGATAACTTGTACCTTGTGCTTTATGGACTTGTAACTGAACTTGAAATGAATGTATAATCTTATTGTGATATGTAGTTGAGTTTTATAGATTGTGGTAAAAGATTAGACTCTTATTCAATGTATAATGAATTTTATATGCTAATCTTGGTTATTAGGTCTTAACTTGTAATTAGCCTTGGATTACTGAATATTAGTAATTTGGGATCAATTAACTTTCCTTTATATGATAGATTGGAATTAATACATTGTTTTTTTTATAATAATACATATATTTTATGTAGTTACATTGCTTGAAATATTGTTTATCAAGGGTTTCTAGGTGGTAATCTAGACTATTATGTACAATTACTTGTACTTAGCTTTGTATGGTTTGTCCTTGCCATTATTAGATATTATTGTGTCCTTATAGTATACTTTATAACTTGCTTATGTTCCATAATGACTTATTCATAAGTGTTCTCCATTCATGGTTTACCATTCTTGAGTTTACAACTCATTTATAGGAATTATAGAGTTTCTAAGGGAATTTAGGGCATCATGGTTACATTTGAGATGTTCTTATTAATAATGAACTTATTAGATCTCTTTTATAACTTTAGACTTTTGTCTTTCATTATTATAAGAATGTGTGGTTATAATAGTTTATGGTGTGAGAAGCAGTTCATTCTACCAAGTAATATACAAAAAGCAAAAATTTCTAGTGGCTTTTCCACTCCTATTCAATCATAGCATATATTACACTTGTAAATTTTTATGGGTTGTCATAGCCTCTTCCCCTTAAAGAAATCTCGTCCCGAGATTATAATCATAACATAGTGTATCAAAAAGGCAGATGTAGTTCTTGCATTCAAAAATTCCGTTTAACATTCTATTCATAAAATGAATACAGTTTTCACTGTTGTTATCTCTTCTTTCTCAATCTCTTTTACTAGATTTATCGCGAAGAATGATATATTGACCATTTAGGTTGTAATGAAATCTTATAAAGATGACAAGAATAAGTGTAAATCGTACCAATTAATCAGATAAATCCTATTTAGTTCTCTAAATAGGAAGAGAAATGTGATTATTTATGAGTTTCTCTGGGTAAAACTCAAGTTAATAAGTCACAACTTGCTTAAAAATCATGAATTGATTATTGCATCTCTTAAAATCAATAAGGAAAGCATCATACCAATGTTAATACTGTTTTACATGGTGTAGCTTCTCATCCTTGTTGAGAAAATATTGGTGATTACTCTTGGTAATGATTTTTCACAAATCACCATTTTAATCGAGTAAACAACTAACAGTTATTTCCTATTGCACTACGAATGCCCTATTACTATAATACCTTCATAGGTTAGGTGCAATTCCAGATTATGTAATACATACATGGAGTATGAAATTCTAATATCTGGATAGTTCTCTCACTTTAGCCTATTGGTGTAGAGGGTAATATTCTTTCTTAATGTATTCAATATCACAGATATCGACACTTTATGTCAACATATTATTTTGGGGATAATCTTGTTAAAGTTTCCATATCCTTTACGAAATATAATTGACAATGATCCAGATGGTGTCATGTCATTTCTTAAGAAATTCTGAAATAAGTTTCTCATTACTTGTTCTTACCTATTTTTCATAAAGAAAAAGTTAGGTTAAACATTTTGTAATTCAGATTTCGAAATTCTGTTAAGATATAAGTTGAATATTTAGTCCAAAGATAATCAAATAATTCCAAGTACATTTAACACAAATGAGTTATTCTGCCAGATAGTGAAGTAAAATAACACTTAGAAAATGAAATCAAAAATTTCATAGATTTTTATTGATAATGCTCACGTATGTTTAACACACTTATTCATTTACAAAGTACGGAAATCTAAAATTTTTGCCTTGCTTCAACAGTATCTCGTTTGATGACCCATTTTGATGCAGTTCTAGCACTTTGTTGTGCAATTTCCAGTGTGATGCAATAGACACTTCATACATTGGGGAATGTGTCTAGCATAGTCATCTTATCTTATTGGTTTGGAAGGGTTAACTAGGTTAGTATTTGGGTAATATAGGTAGGGAAAATAGGGATCATAGGTAAAGTTTAAGGGATTGGGCTTAGTTTCAGCATATTCTTCTTCTTCTTTGATAAATTTACGTTTAAGGGTGTTGGATTCTTGCACAGGATTGTGCTTGATTACATGATCCATTAATTTCTGAGAAATCTTAATGGCTCCTTCTAAATTACGGGGCTTAGAAATAGTAATCATCCTTCTGAATCTTTGGGGAAATCCTTTGATAAAAGCATTCATCATCCTTTGCGAATCAGTGATAGGATACAATTTTGCTAACTCTTAAAATTTTCTCAAATAGGCTTTGAGATCAATTCCTTGTGTTACTAGGTTGCAAAATTCCTTTTTCACTTTCTCGATTTCTTTTGAAGGATAATATCGTGTTATTAGGAGGCACTTAACATCTAACCACTTCATCTTATAGGCTTCTTCTAGACCAACAAGTTAAGTATAGCAATTCTACCATGAGAATGCTTCATTAGTTAGGGTACATAGCAAGCTTTACTTGGAGATCCTCAACGCAACCATTTTGGGAAAAATCGTTTATGTCCTCTTAATCTAATGGGCAATACCAATAACATCTTCATTTCCTTGGAATTTATATAACTGGCTAGTTATATAGTCTTCCGTTGGATTAACATTCCTTACTATTTTGAAGATTGGTATTTTCAAGGCTGTAGCTACTTCATCGTTAGTTATTCGCTGAAGTCTTTCGGGAGTTAGGGTAGAAGATACTGATGTCCTTAAATGTGTCATTCTGAAATTAGAAGACAAAATTTTTGAAATTTAGATATACTTGTCTATTAAGCATTTGTCATATGTGTATACATACAATGCTTTACGAGCATAAATTTCCCAAAAATTTAGAAACATAAAAACCCTTAGGGAATAGGTTTATGGGGCTCACATAACTAGTAACTTGTCCTAGGTTTCTTAGGTTATTTATCCTTTATTTAGATTAATACTCTCTTTAATCAAATAGACTTGAGAAGTCCTTTTTAGTTTAAGATAATATCTTTCTTTTGCTATAATTCTTTTAAAGACTTATACTTTTCAAGTATTTCTCTTTTATAGAATAATATGCAAATAAAGGAAAGATGAAAAAGAAACTTTTATTTAGTAACAATCTGCTTTACTGATGGACAGATAAGCTTCTTTGTTACATAAAAGCAAAGACTGATAGCTAGAATATTTACAAGGCTTTTTGGGAAGCTGAAATATTTAAAATCTGGTCTATTTCTTTTTCTTGGGATCCTTGATTTCTGCTAAGAGAGCTTTGATGTTGTCTTGGTGTCGAACTTGAATATCCTCGATAAGTTTTTCCATTGCTGCCATTCTTGCTCTTGCTAAGGTGATTTCCTCTTCACTTATCCTTTGCCTATTACGTAACTCATAATTCTCATTGCTTACTCTTACAAAATTACTCTCTAATTTCTCTATTTCCTCTTGCATCATTTCTTGTTCACACCTTCGCCTTTCGACTTCATATTCTAAATCCTCAATACGGTTGGGTGGCACTTCGTTGAAATAATTGATCATATTTTCCATTTGTTCCACAAATAGGTTTTTGTTATTTGGGATATTATTTAAAGCTTGGGATGAAGGAGTTTGATACCGCGGAATAGGTATATTTTCGTTATTTGGTTGGGGATTATTTTCTGGTGATAAAGGGTTAAGGTGATTATTATTATTAGCAGAAAGGGCTAATACTAAAGGTTCAGGAAAATCCAGAAGGTAAAGATTTTCTGGTTCCGAAACAGATATAACGATGGGATGAAAATAGGAAGACATATTTCTTATGACGTCGGTAAAAAGAAAAATTACTTTTATTAGTAGCTAGCACTATATTACTTACACATATTATCATTTAAACACATAACAACATTACTAGAAATCTTAAATGTTACTTACAAATTTTTGTAGCAGCACGATCTTTGACGCGGAGACTTCACTTGGAAATTTTATTTAAGAAAACCAGTTATAGTTAAGATTTTAAATCTCTTAGTTCTCTATAACTATAGCTCTGATGCCACTCTGTAACACCCCCATTTTACCTTGACGCATCGGAATAATATTTTTAGGGGTATTACTTCATGATATGAAAGCAAAGTAATAGAAAACAGCTCACAAAAGTGTTTAAATAAAATTCATTTATTATTTATAAATTTATCATTCAAAATCAGAGATTTTCAATAAAACAACTGTACATACACTGTACATAACAGGTTCCCGAGATCTAGAAAATAGGTTTGAATGACAAAATCTGTAGAAACTAGAAGGGGGGTTGAATAGTTTCTAGTTCATTTTCAAAACATTTCGGCTTAATCCATTGTGCGCGATTCTTTATTGTACCCGCGGTTCTTTATCAATAAAGAACCGTCGGTCCATTTAGGGAACCACCGACAGTAGACGAAACCATTTATTGAATGTTAAACTTAAACAATCCTTGGTATCAAATTCTCGATCAAGCTTGACTAGATATGAGATGTGTTGATTGAAAGATAAATACTACAAGTAAGAAAACACACAAACACATCAAATCAAGAGTACATCAAGCAATAGTCTAAACACTAAGCACACACGCACTAAGCATAAGCTTTTCTACAACTAAGATGTTTAGACTAAGTGATGTACACTTGACCATAATCTAAACATGAAGCACACACGTACTAAGCCTTAACTTTTTCGCAACTTAGATTTTTAGATTATGAGATGCACACAACACACAACAACATATAAATGCATCAATAAGAGTAAAGACATAAATGTAAAGGAAAGTACCGACACGATGATTTATAGTGGTTCGGTCACGAAGCTCCTCTTCGCCCTACTCTACTCCTAGAGTACACCTTACTCGAGAGTTACTTCACTAGTCAACAAAACTCCTTTCAAGGCGGAGAAAACCATACACGTAGCTTACACATTTCCGAAACTAAGCTAGATGTCGAGTCCTAATCTTAGGTAGGACCAATCTACACAACGTATCCTACTTCACCATTTTTCGACACAAGGCTAGATGTCGAGTATTAATCTTAGGTAGGACCAATCTACACCCATCTACACCAATCTTCACACTAGATATTTTTTATGGCCCAACATAACAAACCTTGTGTTTTATGGCCTAAACACATAAACCATTTAGATCTAAGTACACACCACTTAGATCTAAGACTCTAACACTATATCCAAGCATATACATAACTTGGTTCCTAACACCTAATCCAAGGATACTCATCACTTGGATATACTACCCTTACAACACATCCAAGTGTACCCACAACTTGGATCTTCTACATATACATAATACGAAGGCTATAATCATGACTTGATCTAGAAGGAGAGATCTTAATCATGTTATGACTAACACTTCACAAGGATAGAGGTGTTCTTCTCATTGCACTTGAGGAGGAGGAGGAAAATGAGGAATGAGATTTTTGAGGTGAATTGTATGTATTTTTCCACACCTTTGAGGGGAAGTAAACACTTGCTATTTATAGGGAAGTCTTGCCTTAGAGAGGTTTCTTTGATCCATTAGATAAAAGGATGCACCAAAATACAAAATTTGAATTTTGAATTTGTTATTTTCCCTCCATCTTCTAGAAGCAAATTCAAATTTTGAATTTTGAATTTATTAGTTTCTCCATCTTCTAGAAGCAAATTTAAAATTTGAATTTTGAATTTGTTAGTTTCCTTCCCTGTTCTAGAAACTTCCAAAAGTCTTGATTGAGCCTAAACCGGCTTGTCTGCCCGCGGTTCTTTAATTATTCTCACGGTTCGATATCTTTAAGGATTCCCGGGTACTATAAAGAACCGCATCCTTCTTGTCTTTCATGACGAATGCAATCTTCAAGGTGTCGAGAGAAGTATGCATAATTATGCTTGAGTGATTACGAGTACCTTACACATTTTACATAATGTATTACGAGTTATACGTTTGTCATCACCAAAACATAAAGGGATCATCTCGATTAAACATCGTAATGTTTGCACTAACAAAATCTTCCAAGATTATCTCTCTCCACGTCATTAGTATGCTTCTCCATGCTATCAATTTCAATACCTGAAATATATGCTTAAAGTCAACACGAATGTTGAGTGAATTCATAGGTTTAAAATCAGTTTGAATACAAGATCCTTTTTCATGAGCTACGTTGTTATTTGCTCGTAAGTTTGAATAATATGATGATTCAATTGCACTAAGCTTATGATACCGCGACTAGACATAGGAACCAACAATTTGCCCTTATGAGGAAATCTACCAAACTATCCTTATTTGCAGAATAAAGTATGCATGCTTGACCACTGAGGTGCTAGCAAGTGCGACTTGCCCAGATAGGAGATGTTAGTCTCCAATAGTACTATTTACGATATTAGAGCTCATTCTGAGAAATGATTAGCGCTTCACAATTAAAAAGGGACGTTCATAGGCAGCAGTAAACGTAGTGTCAATGAATCATATCTGGAAACCATACAAAAAATACTTGTATTCAAATTTAGCATATATCCCCCTCACGGGTTTTGAAATCATTTGAAAGTAGTATACCTTAGTGAGGCTATGAACTCACCTTATGTCCAGTAATCTTGTCGGGTTTATGTCACACAGATCAACTTGAGCTCACAAACAAGAACGTGGTCTCACACCAACCTGTTTTAACATAATTGGTATGGTATTAAGTTTTTAATCTTTTGATAAATATCTTTAAGCATTTGGTTATTCTTTCTCTAATTTTTATTTGGTTGTAATTCTAGCACCATTGTTCGAGCCATCATACTCAGAAGCCATTCTATAAACGTTTGAGGAGCGAGGGCACTTTAAATCATAAACCTAACCACTCAGTCAGAACGTAATATCGAGATGGAACATCTTTGTACAAAGATCCCTACTAACATGATACTTTCATTACTTCCTCATATTCATAATTAATTTTCTTTAGTTTCAAAGTTGGCAAAAATAGCCCTTATAGTTATATTTTGGTATAATTATACATTTAACCCCTAAAGTATATATAGTTTAGTATTTGCATTTTAAACCTTCAATATTTAACCTTAGGGCCTCAAACTTTCCAACATTTATTCTTATAGCTTTAACTTTCACAAAATGAAACTTTTGGCCCAAAATGTTAAATAGTTTCAAAAATGACAGTTTTAGTCCCTGAACTTGTAAAAATCACATAACAAGCTCAAAAATGATCCAAATGATCTAGGATTTAAAAAAACGTTTATGAACACATTTATAATCATAATAATAACATGTCTTCAGAATTATAGGTTTTGAAAAGGGTTTTTGCTTATTATTTTATGTAAATTACAAAACTAGGGTTTTAAGACATCTTTAACTTATAACTTTCATTTAAAATGATGAAATGACTTAGTTTCTTTTAGATTAGCTTTCTAACATAATTTTGGCATTATAACAACTCTATTTAAGCATTATAACAAGATCAAAGCTTGGTTAACATAGATTTTACTTAGGTAGCTCCAAAATGGCTCCTTATGGCTTCTTATGAACACAACTTGCTATCAAAGCTTCAAGAGCTTCAATGGAAACCTTCTTGACCTGGTTTCTGGTCTTGGGGGATGTCCTAAGACGTATATAGAGGTGGATATGAAGAATGGGTAGGAGATACTAATAACTGTATTTTGTTGAGTGAAATTGTTCTTCGTTTCGATTCGAATTGATTTCGGATTTAAAGTGTGACTCGGTCGTTTTTGGTGGATAAAATAAAATTGGGTTATCTGTTTTTACTTAAAAAGTAAATAAGACAATAAGTATTAAAAATAAACTAAAGACAAATGACAAACAATAAAGAAACGAGACAAATATTAAAACGGGCAGTTAATAAAAATTAAAATTAAAACTTTCGGATAAAATACTAAAACAAAAACTTGCGGAAAAATAAAACTAAAAATGACTGACTTTCGGATAAAAACCAATCTTCGGATAAAACACTATTTTTCGGAATAATGCTATTCTTCGGATAAAACACTATTTTCGGAATAATGCTAATCTTCGGATAAAACACTAATTTCGGAATAATGCTAATCTTCGGATAAGACACAAATTTCGGAATAAAAACTATCTTCGGAAAATACACTATTTTTGGAATAAAAGCTATCTTCGAAAAAATACACTAATTTCGGAATAAAAGCTATCTTCGGAAAAATACACTAATTTCGGAATAAAACCTATCTTCGAAAAAATACACTAATTTCGGAATAAAAGCTATCTTCGGAAAAATACACTAATTTCGGAATAATCTGCTTTTTCGGAAAAATACACTAAATTCGGAATAATCTGCTTTTTGAAAAATACACTAAATTCGGGATAATCTGCTTTTTTGGAAAATATACTATTTTTGGAAAAAACACAAGTTTCGGAAAAAAAACTACTATTTTCGGAAAAATGCAAGTTTTTTGGATAAAAACAATATTTTCGGAATAAACTAGGGAATCCGGACTATTTGCTATTTTCGGATAAAAGGAAACTAAACTTAATTTGGATAAAATTACTTTAACAATTTTCGGATAAATTGAAACTTAAAGCTATTTTCGGATAATTAAACCCTTTTTCGAAGATCTACAGTTACGCAACCCAAACAGTACGAGTCTAGATCCTAAAAATAGGGAACCAAAAATAAGCAAAAAATAAGCAAAATTAATCTACAAAATAAGCCAAGCTAAACACAAATTAAAATCTAACAAACACCAAATCAACCAAATCAACCAAATCAACAAGATCTAAATTAATAACTAAAACTATAAAACCCACTTAATCAAAATAAGCAAATCTCAAAATAAGCAATAAGCACAATAATCTATAAACATCAACATAAAAATAATAAGAACAATGAAATAAGCACTTTAATCAAATAAGTAATAAGATCAAATAAGCTACATAATGATTAACCAAATCAACGCAAAATTAAAACAAGAAATGAAGAATGAGATTAATTGAAAAGCGTTAAAGATTAAGATTAAAGATCCAACAATTGAAAGATTAACATGAAAAGATGAAAAGCATGAAAGAAAACTTGAGAGATAAAGTTAATTACACCTACTCCTAATTACTTGAAAAATAAAACTAATAACTATTCACTTTACAAATGAAATATGAGTCCTATTTATAGTGAGAAGTGATAGGTGTAGTGCTTCCTTCTTTCTCTTTGTCGTCTCGTCTTTTTAATTAATTCGTCTTTCTCGACTTTGTCTCGGGATTTGTCGATAAATAAAATAAACTCGTCTTCTAATTTCTTCTTTTATTAGATTTGGTTCTTCGACTTTGTTAAACTTCCGTCTTTGGTCTTTTTCTTCGATAAATCTTCATAATAGGCCTCTGACTTCCGTTCTTTTTGCACTTTTGATCTTTTGACTTTGTCTTTCGTCTTTTTCTTCGATAAAAGCCCGTGAAAGTCCGTGTTTTCTTCTTTTTTCATCTTTTGGTCCTAGAACACAACAAAAACACAAACCACGTGTCATTCCGACTTTTACGACATTAAACACACATTTTGGTCTCGTTTTTAATTGTTTTAAGTGGTAAATAGATAAGTGTTTTCACACTTATTAAATCCCCTACACTTGACCGTTGCAATGCCCTCATGCAATGCATTAGTTACAAAGAAACATTTACATTTTTCTCATAATTAACCCACCTTGGCCTTTATTAAATACTACGACACTATGGAAACTAACAAGATAGAAAATTACGGAAATGTTTTGAAGGAAGAAACTTGGAAAGAAATCAAAGACTTAAATTAGGGCTTTGGTGTCATGAATGTTTATCACCCTCAAGTTTCACGTTCCCCATACCAAGCTTAAAAACGAGATCATTGTTATTATAAGTTAGTAAAGCTAACACTTACTCATGTGGCTCAATTATTCATTTAGACTCCCTTATTCCTAGGTGTATCTCTTGTATTTTATTTTTGTCTTGAATGATCACGAGGATACATTGTTGACTTATTCGATAATTTATTTAGGCCGAAAATATAGTAGGACGATTTAATCAATAGTTAGCTAAAGGACAAAATCTTTTAAAACTGCTTCTCGAAACCTCATAAAGTTCATATCTTGGCATAACTCGTTTCACTATTTGAGACCTTTCTCGGAACGATATTTGGCATTACTTCATACTTTGAATCTTGAGAGACGTTCTTGAAATAATGGTCTTCTCTTCATAACTGGAATTTCTTCACTTGAAGTTTTTGAGAGATTCTTCAAACTTAGACCACGACTTCTTCATTTTTCTTCAATCTTTATTTGTATACAACGATCCGCCTCCTTTTCGGACTTGGATTAATCTATCCTCATACCTTGTTAGGGTCTTTTCGGATATACTTATCCATGATCTTTATGGGAGTAATTGCTTCTCGTCGTGTGTCTCGATCCTTCATATTGATTTTTGATAAATGATTCTTCACATCATCTTGGACCTTTAGCAACAAAATGGAGCCCTCATGCCTTGTTAGGGCCTTTTTGGACTCGCCAATCTTCGCATCCCGTTTCAATAAGTTATGCCTTGGCTATGAACTCTAATTAATCCCGAGCAACTTTTAAACGATCTTGGGCTAGAAGCTAAGTAGTTTTTCAAATTGTACGACCTTATTTATTGCATTTATTTGTTGGCAAGTGATGGGAGAAAAAGCTCATAATTAACTCACATAAGTTCATGAAAGAATACAAAACTTATAATTGACTCTATCATATCTCGTTCTCCACAATTTAAAATCTCAAGGAATGAGACTCGTGGATGCTTAGCCTAATAAACCAATTAAGGTCCATATGGTTAAGGATACTAGCTAGAGTAAACTCAAATAAGTAAACTCGGGTTGAGTCAAAATATTCACGACGTGCCTAATATATAAAAGACGTCTAAACTCATTAAAACCATTTATTTAATAATTTATTTTGACTTTATTCTAGAAATGAAATAAATACATACGATGAAAGAAAATAACGATAACAAAGGAAAATATTACTAGGCCAAAATAGATCAAAAATTTTGAAAAATGTCGAAAAATCAATTTTCCGGTTAAAATTAGGCCAAATTCATGGAAAAGCCCACTTAACTTCGATAGAAGTCTCCCCTACACTTAATATAAACATTGTCCTCAATGTTTAAGCATGTGGAAGTAAACTCCCCTACACTTAGGACATTGTGCACGTTGTTTAAATCTTGCTAAGGAAGAGACAACTAAAGTGATTTATATGTCAACATTTATGGATATAAAATATTGAATCGCAAGAGTTTAGGATAGAACCAGGAAGACGGGTACATGAAATCACGGTTCATCAAAAGTCATCAAAAGTGGATCTTTGAAAGCGCCAATCCCTGCACATCATAAGAAACAAAACAACAAACACCTACTAGGGCTCACCCTACACTTATTATGAAAAACGGATAAAGAAGGATAGATTATCGGGTTGCCTCCCAAGAAGCGCTTGTTTTTGTTAACCGAGTCACAAGCATGGCTCGACCCCGAATACTTATGGTTGAAAGCTCATAAAAGAGCTTGAAGAAAATCCGTCGGGATCAAATACATGGTTCTCATCCAACAAGTAGCATAAGCCTAAAGTGAAGAGCACAAGCCAAACTAGAGTAGGCGAGGTTCCCTTAAGCAAAATTTGAGCACGGTGATAGAAGGTGTGGTAAGGTGAAAGCATAGCTCCGTAGTTTCCAAAAGTCTTTCCTTTTATTTCATCAGATGGATACTGAGATGGCTCAAAAAATGTGATACCCGGATCGAACACCTTTTCCTTTAGGGGAAAATAAGAATGACACTCAGTAGACCTTGAAGAAGATTCGCCCATATACTGCACAATCTCATCCGAAGAAGGTGGAAAGAGAGGTGTCAAAACATAAGTATTACGGATATTGGTGTCGTCCGGTTTCTTCTCCTTTGAAACGGGTTTCTTAACATCCGAAGGAGGGTAGAGGCCATAATCAAAATCCAAAGTAGGAGAATCATGCTCGTTAGGAAAGTAAGTATTAAGAAAGGTGGCGAAATCTTCCTCAAAAGAGTAATCCTCTAAAGTAGTATCAAGCGTTGTTGGTGGAGGATCCTCATCAAAAATAGGAGCAAAATCATCATTAGAAGACACAACACTTGAAAAATCACTTGAAAGAGTGTCAAGATCATTAATAAATGGTTTTGTGCTTAGCATTTGTGTACTCGATATCGTTCTCGGTATCTTATCGAATTGATCATGGTTAATGGTAGAATAGTCAGTGTTGGTCACTAAAAGGGGGAGCTTGAGATTTATCTATTTCTATTAAAATAACAAGTTAACAAAACTAGGATAAAAGATTTAAACAAAATAGCAAAAGGATTAAAGTAATAAAAAACTATGTTAAAAGTAATTTTGAATATAAAATGATAAAAGACAATTTTTAATTAAACTCGACAAAAAGTTAAACCTCGAATAAAAATAAATTTTAAGATTCTAATATTAAACTAAGACAAAACAAGTTTTAAAATAACACTAAGTAAAAATGCGAGAAAAGATTTAAGTGGAAAACTAAGATAAATAAAAAAACTAAAGTTAGATCGCAACCCGATCGTAACTCAGATCGCACCAAACGATCGTGACAATCGATCGCAGGATTGGATCGTGGTGTGGATCGCAGTGGTGGATCGTACTCAAGAAATGAGGGATCGCTCTATTGGATCGTGGCCTGCGATCGTAACCAAAAGGATCGCAATCAATGCGATCGTACCCAAGAGATCGTGACACGGATCGCACCCACAGATCGCAACAAGTGGATCGTGGTGTGGATTTTGATGCACGATCGTAGTAGATGATCGTACTTGGTGATCGAAGTAATGGATCGCAAGTAGAAACCCTAAGGCTTATGCGATCACACTTACTTGATCGTAACTGATAAAACCCTTAGACACAATACGATGGGATTCAAAGGCAAATAATCAAAACCGAATAAGCACAAATAAGCAAAGACGAATAAGCACTTTTTCAAATCATAACCAAATGAAAACAAGCATAAATTTAAGAACTTTCAAATCACTAAATAAGCAAACTTTATAAAACAAACTTTAAAAAGACTAAACTTTTAAGAAAACTTAAAAGACAATAAGCTAGATACGAGATAAGCCAAAAGCATAACAAGCTTAAATCTTAACACGTATAAAAACTTAGATAGGGAAAAAAAGATAAGATTTTTGATCAAATAAGCATAAGGATTAAGCAAGATGCATACTTAATCCGAATCAAGATCAAAATCAAAAACAAGAAAGGTAGAAGAAGATTAAAGTTGAAAAGCTTAAATTTGAACTTGTAGATTAATGATTCTAAAATACAAGATTAAACTAAAGCTTAAACATGAAAGAAAGAAAAGATGAAATTCTAGTGAGAGAAAGTTAAACACTTTCTCTCTCTAAAAATTAAAACTACAAAATGAAAAATGAAGACTAACTAACACCCTCCTAATGACACATTAGGAGGGTATATATAGGAGGTGGGGAGGCTTTGATGCTTTCTTCTTTCTCATCTTTTAATTAAAATAGGCGTTCTCCACTTTGGCTCGGGATTTGTCGAGTGATAA
Source organism: Glebionis coronaria (assembly GCA_025667525.1). Taxonomy (NCBI): domain Eukaryota; kingdom Viridiplantae; phylum Streptophyta; class Magnoliopsida; order Asterales; family Asteraceae; genus Glebionis; species Glebionis coronaria. Next base: position 439,292,686 of record CM046882.1, on the reverse strand, counting down.
AAATGAACTCGTCTTCTAATTTTCTTCTTTTAGTAGACTTGGTTCTTCGACTTTGTCAAACTTTCGTCTTCAGACTTTTTCTTCGATAAATCTTCAGAATAGGTCTTTGACTTCCGTTCTTCTTGCATTTTTGATCTTTTGACTTCGTCTTTTGTCTTTTTCTTTAATAAAAGCCCGTGATCGCCTGTGTTTTATTCCTTTTTCATATTTTTATCCTGAAACACAATAAAAACACAAACCACGCATAATTCCGACTTTTACGACATAAAATACACGTTTTGGTCTTGTTTTTATTATAAATAAGTGGTAAAAGGATAAGTGTTTTCATACTTATTAAATCCCCTACACTTGACCATTGCAATGCCCTCATGCAATGCATTAATGTCAAAGCACAGTTTTCATTTCTCATCATAATTAACCCACCTTGGCCTTTATTAAATACTAAACATTAAGCGAACTAAAAAGATAGAAATATATACAAAACAAGTAAAGGAATCAAAGACTTACATTGGGGTTTTGGTTGTCATGAATGATTATCACCCTCAAGTTTCACGTTCCCCACACCAAGCTTATAAACGATATCATTGTTATTATAAGTTAGTAAACTAACACGAACTCATGTGGCCCAATTATTCACTTAGACTCCCTTATTCCTATGTGTATCTCTTTTATTTTATGATTGTCTTGAATGATCACGAGGATGCATTGTTTGACTTATTTCGATAGTTTATTTAGGCCGAAAATAAAGTGGGACGATTTAATCAATAGTTAGCTAAAGGACAAAATCTTTTAAAACTGCTTCTCGGGACCTCTTAAAGTTCATATCTTGGCATAACTCGCTTCACGATTTGAGACCTTTCTCGGACCGATATTTGGCAATGACTTCATACTTCGAATCTTGAGAGACGTTCTTGAAATTATGGTCTTCTCTTCATAATAGGAATTTCTTCACTTGAAGTTTTTGAGAGATTCTTCAACTTTGGACCATGACTTCTTCATTTTTCTTCAATCTTTATTTTGGACTTTGATATACAACGATCCGCCTCCTTTTAGGACTTGGATCTATTTATCCTCATACCTTGCTAGGGTCTTTTCGGATAGACTTCTCCATGATCTTTAGGGGAGTATTTGCTTTTCGTCGTGTGTCTCGATCCTTCGTATTAATTATTGATAAATGATTCTTCACATCACTTGGGATCTTTAGCAACAAAATGTAGCCCTCATGCCTTGTTAGGGCCTTTTCGGACTCGCCAATCTTCGCATCCCGCTTCAATAAGTTATGCCTTGGCTATGAACTCTAATTAATACCGAGCAACTTTTAAACGATCTTGGGCTAGAAGCTAAGTAACTTTTCAAATCATACAACCTTATTTATTGCAAATATATTTATTAGCAAGCGATGGGAGAAAAAGCTTATAATCAACTCACATAAATTCATGAAAGAATACCAAACTTATAATTGACGCTATCATCTCTCGTTCTCCACAATTTAAAATCTGAAGGAATGAGACTCATGATTGCTTAGCCAATTAAATCAAAGTTTTTGATATTCAAGTCGTCTATAGGATCTTGCATCTTCTTAGACTTTTTCAAGTTTAGAATTTGCATTTTAAAGTTCCCTTGATAAACGACTTTCTAGGATCAATTATAGGAACTTGCGAAAAGTTCTTGTTCTTAACCCGTGAGAGTTAAGACTTTTGCGTTTTAAAGTTCCCTATATAAAAGCCTAGCAAAACTTGACTTAAACACGTTAAGGATACTAGCTAGAGTAAACTTATATAAGTAAACTCGGGTTGAGTCAAAAGATTCACAACGTTTAAAACTTAAAACCACTTTATTCAAATTTTATTCTAGCAAAGGAAGAAAATAGCTATAACAAAGGAAAATACGACTATACTACTAGGCCAAAATAGATTAAAACTTTTGAAAAATGTCGAAAAAACAAATTTTTCTGTTAAAATGAGGACAAATTCATGGAAAAGCCCACTTACTTCGATAGAAGTCCCCCTACACTTGATATAAACATTGTCCTCAATATTTAAGCATGTGGGAGTAAACTCCCCTACACTTAGGACATTATGCACGTTGTTTAAATCTTGCTAAGGAAGAGACAACTATAGTGATTTCAGTGTGAACATATAAGATATGAAATATTGAATCACGACAGTTTAGGATAGAACGGGGAAGACGGGTACACGGGATCACGGGTCGTCAAATGTCATCAAAAGTGCTCTTTGAAGCTTTTAATCCCTGTACACCATAAGAAAGAAAACAACAAACCCTATGTAGCTCCCCCTACACTTATTATGAAAACGGGTAAAGGATAGATCAACGGGTTGCCTCCCGAGAAGCGCTTGTTTTTGTTAACCGAGTCACGAGCCTGACTCGACCCAGAACTAATTCAAGGGAAACGTGGTGAGGGATGGAATCATCTCATGAGAGATGTCGTCACCAAAGTACAATTTCACACGCTGGCCATTCACTTTAAAATTAGGCCCATTTGGTTGCGAAAGCTCAATGGTGCCATATGGGAAGACTTTGGCGACGATGAATGGACCAGACCAACGGCTCTTAAGCTTGCCCAAAAAGATCTTCAACCGAGAGTTAAAGAGTAAGACTTGATCACCGATGTGAAACTCTCGGTTCTTAATCCTTTCATCATGAATGATCTTGGTTTTCTCCTTGTAAATCAATGAATTCTCATAAGCTTCATTCCTCAGTTCATTTAGCTCGTTGAGTTGAATCTTCCGAAGATCACCGGCTTTGTTGATATCAAAATTGGCCCACTTCAAGGCCCAATACGCCTTATGTTCCAACTCAATAGGGAGGTGGCATGCCTTCCCGTACACAAGACGAAATGGAGTGCAACCAATAGGTGTCTTATATGCGGTACGGAAAGCCCACAAAGCATCATCTAACTTATCAGCCCACGAGGCACGATGCTCTCCCACAGTTCTCTCTAAAATTCTCTTCAGTCCACGGTTAGAAATCTTGGCTTGACGATTTGTTTGAGGATGATATGCGGTGGAAAGACGGTGATTGACACCATACTTAGCCATGACTCAAGCAAATTGATCATTGCAAAAATGAGTCTCATGGGCACTGATGATAGCACGAGGAACACCGAATCGAGCAAAAAGTTGTTTCAAAAAGTTTACAACCACCCTCGCATCGTTCGTAGCGAGAGCCTTTGCTTCAACCCATTTAGATACGTAGTCAACGGCTACAAGGATGTACTTGTTCCCTTTGGATGATGGAAATGGCCCCATAAAGTCGATACCTCATACGTCAAAGATTTCACATTCTTGGATGAAATTTTGAGGCATCTCATATTTATGTGTGATCTTGCCTTGTCTTTTGCAAGCATTACAATGTTTAACCATGTCGTGTACATCACGATAAATGGCGGGCCAATAAAATCCAGAGTCGAAAACTTTCTTCGCGGTGTAATTGGGACCAAAGTTACCACCAGTGGGTCCTTTATGGCAAGCTTCAAGGATTAATAAAGCTGCCGGCCCATAAACACACCGACGAATGACAAGATCCGCACATTGTTTGAAAAGGTAAGGGTCGTCCCAAAAATAGTGCTTAATGTCTTTAAAGAACTTTTTCTTTTGCTGGGACGTTAACCCTTCCATGAGAATTCCACCCGCCAAATAGTTTGCAATGTCCGCAAACCATGGGGTTTCATCAAGATTGGAGTTAATAGACATCAAGGCCTCAAGGGGAAAAGAGTCATTAATCTCTTGATTTGGGAGCTCCCCTTGATAAGGATCCTCAAGTCTACTAAGATGATCCGCGGCTAGGTTTTCCGCTCCCTTTTTATCACGAATTTCAATTTTAAATTCTTGTAGGAGCAAAACCCAACGAAGAAGTATTGGCTTGGAATCTTGTTTGGTTAACAAGTACTTTAACGCGGAATGGTCGGTATAGACAATGGTGGTGGAAAGGACAAGATAGGGGCGAAATTTCTCAAAAGCATACACTACAACTAAAAGCTTTTTTTCGGTAGTGGTATAATGCAATTGAGCCCCCGTTATTGTCTTGATAGCATAATGGATTGGTTGGAAGTGTTTGTTCACTCTTTGTCCCAAAACCGCTCCAATAGCAAAATTGCTAGCATCACACATCAATTCAAAAGGTAACTCCCAATTAGGGGTAACCAAGACTGGTGCCTTAGTTAGTTTATCCTTAAGAAGATCGAAATATTCAATACACTCTTTAGAAAATATAAAAGGAGTATGTTTTCCCAAGAGGTGGGTCATCGGGCGAGCGATCTTAGAAAAATATTGAATGAAACGACGATAGAATCCCGCATGAACAAGGAAACTTCTCACACCCTTCACGGTTGAAGGTGGAGGTAATTTAGCAATCACTTCAACTTTAGCACGGTCGACTTCAAGACCGGCTTTGGAAATTTTATGACCAAGAACAATGCCTTCTTTTACCATGAAATGGCATTTTTCCCAATTAAGAATGAGACGAGTGTCTTCACACCGTTTAAGCATACGTTCTAAATTGGCAAGGCAAGTAGATAAATAATCACCATAGACCGAGAAATCATCCATAAAGACTTCCATAGTTTCTCCAACCATATCATGGAATATAACCATCATACACCTTTGGAAAGTCCCAGGAGCATTGCATAAGCCGAAAGGCATTCTTTTGTAAGCAAATGTTCCATAAGGACAAGTGAATGTGGTTTTCTCTTGGTCTTTAGGATCGATGGGAATTTGAAAATACCCAGAGAAACCGTCTAAGAAGCAATAAAAGTCATTACCCGCTAAACGCTCGAGCATTTGATCCATGAAAGGAAGAGGAAAATGATCCTTGCGAGTGGCACCATTGAGCTTGCGATAGTCTATGCAAACTCGCCAACCCGTAACAAGTCGAGTAGGAATCAACTCATTGTTTTCATTGGGAACAACAGTTATTCCGCCTTTCTTAGGCACACAATGGACGGGACTAACCCATGGCGAATCCGAAATAAGGTAAATCATTCCGGCATCTAGAAGTTTGATAACCTCTTTCTTGATGACGTCATGAATTTTTGGATTAACCCTTCTTTGGCTTTAGATTGCGGGTTTAAAGTCATCTTCCATGAGAATTTTATGAGTACAAAAGTTCGGATCAATTCCGCGGATGTCGGAAATTTTCCAAGCAATTGCTTTCTTATGATTCTTTAGCACGTCGATAAGTCGAGATTTTTCTTCTTATTTTAAGTCCTTTGCGATGATGACTGGTAACTTCTGATTGTCTTCAAGGAAAACGTATTCGAGATGAGACGGTAGATCCTTAAGCTTTAAATCTGGTGGATTTTCGATGGAAGGCGTAGTCAAATTCGGATCATCGATAGAAATATCCTTAGGAGACGGTGGAGAAATATGGTCCTCATTGAGAAGTTTCTCAATGGTACGAATGTCTTCATCCCAATCGGAGGGAGAATCGTCATATTTTAAGTCCACATCCCCCAAAGTTGCTTCAAATTCTTTCAAAAGGAAATCAGTTTCTCCAAATAGAGTTAGTGATGGAGCAATAGAGGCAACGGTCTCAACAATGGGTAGAGAAGAAGAACCACTTTTACAAGCGTCTTTGAAATGCTCTTCACAAGCCTCATCAAGAACGTCAATGAAATTAACGCTCTCGTTTTCATAAGGTTGCTTAGAAAGTTTACCCATGTTGAAGACGATTTCATCGTCACCAACTCTCATGATTAATTCGCCCGCGGCTACATCAGTGAGAGTGCGACCGGTCCTCAAGAATGGACGTTCAATGATTAATGGAACACGGGGATCCATCTCGTAGTCAACGACAACAAAATGCGCCGGAAAGATGAATTTATCGACACCGACGAAGACATCTTCGGCTATCCCCACCGGATAAGCAACCGATCGGTTAGCTAATTCCAATGTCATACGAGTGGGGACTAGCTCGGGTAAAGATAATTGCTTCCACACGGACAATGGCATAAGATTGATACTCGCACCGAGATCCGCCAAAGCCATACAATTCTCTACAGCCAGAAAATTACAAGGAATAAGGAATCGACCAGGATCTCTTAACTTAACCGGAAGTTTTCTCAAAAGAACGACAGAACAATTCTTGTTTAATTGGGTATTGGCGATGTCGAGTAATTTTTCCTTATCACTTAAAAGATCCTTAAACATCTTAGCATATTTAGGCATGTGAGCGAGAGCCTCAGCAAAGGAGATGTTAAAATTCAATTGTTTGAACATTTTTAGAAAGTTCGAAACTTGAATATCATCCTTATTCTTCAGTTTATCTTTCCTCAACCTTGAGGGATAAGGTATGTTGGGTTGAGATGAAGGCTTTGGAATGGAATTCTCACTCACTTCCTTGGGTGGAGGAGGGGTAGAAGTAGAAGGTGGAGGAACCGGTTTTGGAACCGAAGGTGTGGTATAAACTTGAGGTATCGGTGGAACATAAGGTGTGGACGAAGGCATAACGGGTGGTATATCACAAGTAGAAGGAATCTCGGGTCCTTTGTTAGTTGGGGAATAAGAAGGTTCTACGATGGGCTTACCGCTCCTAGTAGTGATGACATTAACGTTGGCCCTAGGATTGGTCACAGTGTTAGAAGGGAGAGTACCTTGGGGTGGGCCTTGGGGATTAATGGCTTGATACATTGCATAAATTTCTTATCACTCGATTCTTGCATAGCATACATGATTTTCTCATGTTCACTCAACTTATCACTCAACTTTTGAAGAACGAATTCCATTGAAGGTGTATTCGTGTTTTGCCCTTGATTTTGAAAACCTTGGTTTGGATATTGTTGTTGATAAGCATTGTTATTATTAAAACCCTGGTTAAAGTTGTTATTTTGAAACCCTTGGTTTTGCCCATTAAAAGCCCCTTGATTTTGACCATGAAAATTTCCTTGATTTGAGTTATAATTCCTTTGATTATTAGAAGAACCCCCTTGGTAGTTAATTCTTTGGCCTTGGTGGGTATTGTGTGTTGTTCAATTGAGGTGGTGGTGGTCTATTATGGGATTGAAAACCGGGTGGTGAAAGGAAGTTGTTTGAACGATAACTTAGCAAATTGCGGTCACCTTGAGGACGTGCTTGATAGCCTCCCGTAGAAAAATTACCGTTAGCGGCATACACATTTTTCGGATTGTCATGAGTAGAAGGACAATCGGTGTATGAATGAGAATCCCCGCAAATCTCACAAGAAGTTGCTACAGCTTTAGCTTGTTGAAATTGGTTAGTAGCCAAAAGTTGCATATTTTTGCTCATTTCGACCATTACGCAGGTCAATTCGGTCATATCAGGGTTTGAAGAAGTAAAAGAAACATTGACTCTCGGGTTTGATCTTGAGGATGCGGATGAATCCCAATTTTTGTGGTGAGTGGTCATGTTCTCTATAAGCTCTCTACACTCCTTAGGTCGTCTCTTCATGAATGTACCACCGGCGGCAGCATTAATCGTATCACTATCACGAAAAGTTAAACCATTGTAGAAAGTATCAATCAAAGTAACGGGGAGCATGTTATGGTTCGGACATCGGTCGATCAAGACACTGTAACGTTCCCAAGCATCAAAAAGCGATTCATCAGATTCTTGAGTGAAACCACTGATTTGGTTGCGAAGACTAGTGACCATGGATGGTGGAAAGTAGCGCGACAAAATTTTTTGAGTCATGTCATTCCATGTATGAATTGAGTTTTTGGGAAGACGATCAAACCATTTTTCGGCATGGTGGGATAAAGTGTTTGCAAAAAGGTGAAGGCGAAGAAAATCCATCGAAGCACCGGGCAGTTTCATGCTTTGAGTGAGGGTAATGAATTTGTTGAGGTGTTTGTTGGCATCATCATCCGGTAATCCGCGAAAAGGACAAGCGTTTTGAACTTGCTGGATCATGTGATGCTTCAACGAAAATTCAAGAGCCGTGATTTGCATCGGCGCAATCGGTCCTCCACGTCCGTTCATTGTGGGCTGACAAAGCTCCTCCATTGTGCGTAAGTCGGGTTGTGGGTCATTGTCGTTATTGTTCATGTTGTTGTGAGGTGGGTTGTTGTTATTGTTATGCACACCGGCCATATCTATGTCTCTAAGAGTCTCGGGCTCAGAATAAGACGTAGATCGAGTACGCATACACTAAAATGAAATAAAATATTTTTGGTTTTTTTATTGTTTTTGGATTTTTTTAAATTTTATATTTTTAGGATTTTTGGAAAATTTTAGTACTAGAAAAGAACGTTCCTAAAAGAACGGATCCCAAAATCCAATATTTCACACTAAAACCGTTAATCTTTACGAAAAGAGCTGGCAACGGCGCCATTTAATAAATGGTTTTGTGCTTAGCATTTGTGTACTCGATATCGTTCTCGGTATCTTATCGAATTGATCACGGTTAATGGTGGAATAGTCGGTGTTGGTCACTAAAAGGGGGAGCTTGAGATTTATCTTTTTCTATTAAAATAACAAGTTAACAAAACTAGGATAAAAGATTTAAACAAAATAGCAAAAGGATTAAAGTAATTAAAAACTAAGTTAAAAGTAATTTTGAATATAAAATGATAAAAGACAATTTTTAATTAAACTCGACAAAAAGTTAAACCTCGAATAAAAATAGATTTTAAGATTCTAATATTAAACTAAGACAAAACAAGTTTTAAAATAACACTAAGTAAAAATGCGGGAAAAGATTTAAGTGGAAAACTAAGATAAATAAAAAAACTAAAGTTAGATCGCAACCCGATCGTAACTCAGATCGCACCAAACGATCGTGACAATCGATCGCAGGATTGGATCGTGGTGTGAATCGTAGTGGTGGATCGTACTCAAGAAATGAGGGACCGCACTACTGGATCGTGGCCTGCGATCATAACCAAAAGGATCGCAGTCAATGCGATCGTACCCAAGAGATCGTGACACTGATCGCACCCACAGATCGCAACAAGTGGATCATGGTGTGGATTGTGATGCACGATCGTAGTAGATGATCGTACTTGGTGATCGAAGTAATGGATCGCAAGTAGAAACCCTAAGGCTTATGCGATCACACTTACTTGATCGTAACTGATAAAACCCTTAGACACAATACGATGGGATTCAAAGGCAAATAAACAAAACCGAATAAGCACAAATAAGCAAAGACGAATAAGCACTTATTCAAATCTTAACCAAATGAGAACAAGCATAAATTTAAGAACTTTCAAATCACTAAATAAGCAAACTTTATAAAACAAACTTTAAAAAGACTAAACTTTTAAGAAAACTTAAATGACAATAAGCTAGATACGAGATAAGCCAAAAAGCATAACAAGCTTAAAGCTTAACACGTATAAAAACTTAGAAGGGACAAAAAGATAAGCTTTTTGATCAAATAAGCATAAGGATTAAGCAAGATGCATACTTAATCCGAATCAAGATCAAAATCAAAAACAAGAAAGGTAGAAGAAGATTAAAGATGAAAAGATTAAATTTGAACTTGTAGATTAATGATTCCAAAATATATGATTAAACTAAAGCTTAAACATGAAAGAAAGAAAAGATGAAATTATAGTGAGAGAAAATTAAACACTTTCTCTCTCTAAAAATTAAAACTACAAAATGAAAAATGAAGACTAACTAACACCCTCCTAATGACACATTAGGAGGGTATATATAGGAGGTGGGGAGGCTTTGATGCTTTATTCTTTCTCGTCTTTTAATTAAAATAGCCGTTCTCCACTTTGGCTCGGGACTTTTCTAGTGATAAAAATGAACCTGTCTTCTAATTTTCTTCTTTTAGTAGACTTGGTTCTTCGACTTTGTCAAACTTTCGTCTTTAGACTTTTTCTTCGATAAATCTTCATAATAGGTCTTCGACTTCCGTTCTTCTTGCACTTTTGATCTTTTGACTTCGTCTTTTGTCTTTTTCTTCGATAAAAGCCCGTGATCGCCCGTGTTTTCTTCCTTTTTCATATTTTTATCCTGAAACACAATAAAAACACAAACCACGTATAATTCCGACTTTTACGACATAAAATACACGTTTTGGTCTTGTTTTTATTATAAATAAGTGGTAAAAGGATAAGTGTTTTCACACTTATTAATCATCAAAGTCATCATAAGTCGGCATGTCTTCATACTCGAAAGTAGAATCATCATATTCATCATAAATTGGTGTATCATCCAAATCGGAAGTATAATCATCATATTCATCATAGATTGGCGGAACATCCAAATCGGAAAGAGAATAATTAGAAACTTCCACATGTTGTTGAAAAAGTGGACTATCATAGAAGGTCTCAAAAAGAAGATTGTTGTATAGTACAAAATCATCAAGCTTTGTAGTTTCCAAAGGAGTTGTAACAAGCTCGTCTTGAAGCACATCAATCATTTTTGCTGATTCTTTTCCATTTGATTTGCTTGTAATCTTCCCCATTTTAAAAACTTGTTGATCATTCCCGACCCTAAGAATTAGCTCACCTTCGGCAACATCGACTCAAGCTTTTTTGGTTTGCAAGAATGGGCGTCCAAGTATTAACAGAATACGAGGATCCATCTCATAATCAACAACAACAAAATCAACCGGAAAAGTGAAGGTACCAACGTTAACAAAAACATCTTCGGCAATACCAACGGGGTAAGCGAGTGTTCGGTTTGCTAGCTCAAGGGTCATACGGGTTGGTATAAGATCGGGTAATGATAACTTCTTCCAAACACTTTATGGCATTAAATTGATACTAGCCCCGAGATCGACTAAGGCAGTACATTCCTTGATTTGAGAAAATGAACAAGGTAACACAAAACGACCGGGATCTCCAAGTTTCTCCGGAAGTTCTTTGAGAAGGACTGTAGAACAATTTTCATTTAATCGAGTGTTGACAAACTCAGCCATCTTCTCCTTCTTACTAAGCAACTCCTTGAATGCTTTAACAAATTTTGGCATTTGGACAAGTGCTTTGATATGAGTGTAATTAATCATATCATTTATATCATAAAACGGACTTAAAATGCTTATTTATTATGAATATAGTATTGTGTATGCTTGTTTTGTTCTTTTCATGTGTGTAGGTACCAAGTTCACAAAAACCGGCAAAACCGACACGAGATTGAAGATTTCATCAAAGGCCGAAAGTCAAGATCGTTTTTATTCGAGGATTCAATTTTATCAAAGATTAATGGGCCTTGGTGGGACCCACTTAAGCCTAATGGGCCTGAAAGCCCATATAAAGTTATTAAGTTGTTTTGGTTAAGTGTTATTTACAAAGCCCAAATTCAAAAGCCCAACAACAAGAAATGAAGAAATTATGGGACGGATTGGAGTATATACATTGTTTTGGTCAAAATTGGTTTGAAGCCCATCTACAACATAATAAAACAGTGAAGGTTTATATATTTGGTCTAGGGTCCAAGCCCAACAATAAATAAAGAAACGAAGGAAGTATTTAACTTTCTCTTTGGTTAAACATTCGGTCATAGCCACACAAATAAACAAAGAGAGAATAAAGAGACGTGAAGAATTGGGGAAAAAGTGGCAGCAATGAAGAACCCTAATTTTTAGGGCTTTCCAATTAAAAGGGAAGTTGGAATCCACGCGCTGTGTTTCAGAAAAGAAAGGAAGAATAAGAGCGTGTAAATCACCAAGATTCCAAGTATAAGGCTGTGACGTGGCACTTTAATTCGCCATCCCTTCACTTTGATTGGTCCAAGGTCTGCCACGTTTGTCAGAGACGAATCAAGGCTTGCCACATCAGAACCAAACTAGCACAGAGTATGCCATGTTGGCAATCTGTGTGATAGAAGATGATTTTTACCATGGGATTACAACTGACAAGAAAGAGAAAAGGTGGATGCTCATCCAAGGGCTGAAGTTCGATTCATCAACCACCCCACACCCTCTACTTCGCCTATAAAACCCCCCCATTTACTGTAATGTTTATCCCTTTTTTTCTTTATTAGTGTTATAATGCTAGTTTTGTTTTAAGATTGTAATTTCCTTTTTATTAAAGTTGTAATGACTTTTTGATCTAATAAAAATTCGTTTCTCGGTTTTATTAATCTTTTAATATCAAATGTTTTTATTTTGTTCTAATTCTTGCAATCTGAATATGTAAACTTGTTGTAACGAGTGTTACTCATATAAGCTTAAATAATAGCTATTATGAGTGATTGAGTTAGAAATAAGGGAAATATAATGGATAAACATTAAAATATATCTGCTGGTTCGTGAATTTGTTTGTGGTTCGAGGGTTTAGTTAAGTTGCTATAATAAGGTGGTTTTTGATTGTTTGGGGTTATGATCGAAAATCCAGCTCAGCGTTGTGCTTCACCATCAATGGAAACGTCTTATTCACAGGTCAAGATTTTTTTAATGTTTAATTTATTGTTCGTATTAGTATAACTTGTTATTTGATTTATCAAATAAGATGTTGTTGTGAGTGATTTATTGTTGATGCGTGTTCTTTGACTTTATGTTAGTATGCTTCTAATAGTCTGCTTATTTAGATTTTTGAAGTGGGATTTGGATCTGTCTAATATTTTCATTAAATAGTTGCTGTTATATTCTTAACTGCCGGTTGGAATGATTTTCAATTTAGATCTTGTTTTAATCTTGTGTCTGTGATCTTTGATGATTTTTGTTGATATTGTATTCATTAGAGTCTATTGCTTATTAGAGATTTTGCTGTCTTAATTAGTTTTATCTGTTGGTTTTGCTTTTAATATAACAGAAATTAGTCTTAATTATAGTACTGTGTTAAGGATAATCTGGATCTGTTATTTGTCTTTTCGGTTGAGGAATTTGGGAGAAGCCTTGCTTTTAAGGGTTAGTTTGGTGGTTTCTGATTTGCTCTGCTGAATTTACTTACTAGCAGACCTAGATTTTGGATAATTGGGTCTGGATTTATGTGTTTACTGCTGGTTTACACAAGGGATGTTTGGGCTTTATTTACTGCTATTATATCTTATTTGTAAAAGTTTGGTTCGATTTGTTCTTGCTATTGCAGCATCTTGTTATAAGTTTTAATTGATGTCGATTTGTTTCATTGCCTGTATTAATAATTGTTTGGGATTTACTTGTTGGATATATATTCGGATAAAAGAATTAATGAGAACTTTTGGTTGATTTAACTGTCCTCCAAAAAATTAAGTTACAAAAATTGTCATCAGCGCACTTCAACAATCCACGCCTCTACCAACTGAGCTAGAGGTTTCTTTTATTTAATTTCTGCGTAAGTGATTAGTTATACGTTTTTGTACTTATTTTGTCTTTAAATTTAATAAACTTTTTTCTTAAAGTATAAGTTTTAAAATTAAAGTAAAATTTTAAATTACTTTTATAAATAAATTGTTTATATTAATTAGGGAGAATTTGTTTGTTTAAAAAAAAATAATAAATATAAAATATTTTAAAAATAAAAAAAATAGTTTTTTTAATTTCGTCTTTTAGATTTATTTTGGGTAGCGATTCATGCACTTCTAAAATTCGTAGGATTTTTAGATAAAAACCGAATCAGTTCAAATTAATTGTCCAAATCATATCAAAAGTCTCAAATTCACAATTTCTTCATGTACAACGAACCGGGATCACTTTCGTGTTTAATTAATCCGTCTTTAGCGAATTTTAGACTATAACTTTTTCCTAAAGGTAATTTTCTTAATTTGCTCTATAACGTATTAAATTAAAATACACCGACACTTTTACCACACATCAAAAAATTTGGCGCCGCTGCCGGGGAAATTGTGTACGATTCTTTCATGGCGATTTGTTGATCGTTGATTTGAATACCCTTTCCATCCTTGGAAAGTTTTGTTATTTTTCTATATAAATATCGTTTTTCGTGTTTTTTGTTGCTAATATATTATATTATGTAGAACAATAAATTTACCTACCTCTAAAAGCGTGAAAACACAAACCTTAGTTGGTATTTCTACCTAGCTTTTGTATTTGAATCCAAAACAAAAAAAATAAAGGCAAAAGAGATAAATACTAATAAAAAGTTTGAACTCGATTTATACAAACTATAAGGTGGGTATAAGGCGACGAGCTATAAAATGTCGTCTAAGGAAAAAGGTTTTTAAGTGCTTTGTGCCACCGCGTTTCCCCGCTTGCTTGTGCGTATATTGAGAGGGACGACCGATTATTTGTTAGCCGCGTCAAGTAGTAATAAACTTTATTTTTGTCGTTGATTACTTATTGAACCTCGAGACGTTTAGGTTTTCACCTACATTTCAAAGTCGAACGAGGGTATTTTATTTCCATAGTAAACACTCTTACTCCTTGTTTTTGTCAATCTTTGATTGATTTGAAAAATAAAAATACCAAAAATAATCTTCTTCTAATCTATTTTCTTTTCTTCAACCCTCTAAATTCTCGTCATTTTGGTTGATGCAATTACGTTCTAATCGACTTTTTATTAATCACGATAGACTTGAAAACATTCCTCGTAGGAATAGGAATCGTCAACAACGAGTAGTGGAACTCGAGCTTCCAATTATTGTTGTAGAGATGGTCGATAACCGAACAATGGAGGAATTGCTCCGTGCACCGACCGAAGGGTACGGGGAAGAAATCGTTGTGCCGGCTATTTTGGCGGATCATTATGAGATTAAGACGGGTCTTTTATCACTCATTCGTGCCGACCAATTTCGAGGCAATGAGACGGATAACCCGCATTCTCACATTCGGAATTTTCTTCGTATCACCTCGACTCTCAAGTTTAGAGATGTGCTGAATGACGCGATTAAGCTCATGCTTTTTCCGTACTCGCTCGAAGGAAACGCTAAGCGTTGGTATGAAAAGGAACCACCGGGTTCGATTTTGACATGGGACGATCTAGTGTCTAAGTTCATGAATTATTTCTTTCCACCATCTAAAACAACTCACTTTAAGAATGAAAAAACTAGATTAACAAAAAGTGCATGAATCGTTTGGAGATGCTTGGGAAAGGTTTAAGGATTTGTTGAGACAATGTCCACACCACGGTTTCACGGAGTTACACCAAATAAATACTTTTTATAATGGACTTAATATGGTTGAACAAGATTCTTTAAATGTTGTCGTGGGTGGTAATCTTTTAAGAAAAACTCCGAGAGACGCGTGGGGTATCATTGAGAATAAATCTAGATTTCAATATTCACGAAACACACCGGTTGTTTCTCATGTGAATTCATCAAATCCCGAGATTGCTATATTGGACTCTAAGATTGATACGA
Organism: Glebionis coronaria; assembly: GCA_025667525.1. Lineage (NCBI taxonomy): Eukaryota > Viridiplantae > Streptophyta > Magnoliopsida > Asterales > Asteraceae > Glebionis > Glebionis coronaria. The sequence goes on along the minus strand of CM046882.1, from coordinate 439,277,513 downwards.
TTTTGAATGAGATTAGGAAGAATCCTCATGGTTCGATTAATGAGGTTGAGAATTCTTGTGTATTATGTGGTGGAGCACATCCGAATTATGCTTGTTCAACCACGGGGTTTGATCAAGCTAGTGATTTTGCGGCAACATGAACTTATGGCCCTAACGGTCAAGCTCCTCGTCAAAACCATGTTGCTCCACTGGTTCAAAATAGATACAACAATGGAAACAATGGGAATAATTTTAACCGTGGTAACAAGGGAATTTTAATCAAGGAAATGGATTTCATGGCAATCAAAACAATCAAGGTTTTCAAAACAATAATCAAAATGATTTGTCAAGCTACGTCAAAACAAATGAGGCAAATTTGAAAGCTTTTCAAAATAATCTTCAAGGACAAATGAACACTTTGAAACTCGATTTTCAAAATATGATCAAGAGGCAAAGTAACAAGATTGAGCTTAATCAAACTCGATTAGAGCAAAACCAAAACCGTATTGAGGGAAATCAAGCTAAATTTGAGAACAAAATCCTTTCGATGTTTGAAGCAATAATGAAAAAAACCTTCCTCTTCTTCGGGTGGCTTACTGATAGTAGTATAATACGACCTTTTAGGAAAAAAGCGTAAAAGTGGCAAGTATTAAGTGTCGGTTTAGGAAAACCAAGCACTAATGACCAAATTAAGTTCAAGTTCGTTTCCCAAGGAGGCTAGTGTGTTGTGTAAGAAATGATTAACTTTGTGATTATATTTCTGAGAAAAGAAAAATAGAAAGAGAATAGAAAAAGATGACGGTTACGATTATGAATTAAACTTAAGACGAAGTCGTGCACGTAAAACCGTAAAAAGTGACTAAATTTAAAAATTACCCTAAAAATTCCTAGATAATTGCAATAAATCCTAAAAATGTAATTAGAGTTTACAAAGAAATAAAAAATAACTCAAACCTTTTATTTAATTAAATATTAATTTTTTAATGCTAGTTAAAGCCCAAAAATCAATTTAATTAATAAAAAGCCCAAAATAATATTTTTTTTACTTGTAAACCTCTAAAATGACTTAACTGAATTTAAAACTATTTTTGAAAATTTTAAAATTAATTAAAACTATTTAAAATGATTAAAAACTCTAAAAATTTAAAATAATTCTAAAAACTAATCAGATGACACTAAAATTAATCTAAAAATTTTAAAATTCCTAACTTAATGTATTTGAACTAGGAAAAATGAAAAACTTGCAAAAATCTAAAATTTAATTTTTAATAATAAAATAATAATAAAATATTAATAAAAATCCAAAATTTATAAAAAAATTCTAAAAAGTTGCAAACAAGTTTATTTTAACCTAATAAACACAGAAATGAACTTGAAATAACCTAAATACCCCTATTGCGCCTTAAAATGGGCTAAATAGCAAAACATGCCCTTAATGGGTTGAAATTAGTCCCAATAAGAAAAAGTCCACCAAATAAGCCCAAAATCACCTACTTCACTCAAAATTTGATTTTAAGCACAAAACTCTGAAGGCCCAAAAGCTGAAAGTGAGTTTATCACAGCTTAATTGTCAACAGCTTATTCTTAATGGACTTTTTGGCCCATTAAGCCATAAGCTAATGCCATAAGCTCTAATTTGACACACAAGATTCTTTTGGGATACTTAAGAGATATCTAAAAAGAAATTTTGAACAAGCCCAAGAAATAAGCTTGAAATAAGCAAAAGCTCTCTTCACAAAATGACAAAATAGTCGTTTTTGAGTTCTAGGCTACCTCAAGTGCCGATTCAAGTTGAAAAAGGTTTTAAATGACTTAACTAAGCAAAATCAACAAAAAGTTTTCAAATAAGCACAAAGAATAAGCTGGAATAAGCAAATAAGCACTTATGAAAAAGTCAAGTCAATTGGTTTTCTAGTCAAACCTAAAAGTCAAACCCTAATATGCTCCAGATCAGTTCAATGGGTCAAATAAGGAAGATTGATCACAAAAAATAAGTTGTTGCAAGTCTGGATAAGCCAAAATGGCTTATGAATAAGCTGATTAAGAATTAACACTAGTAGTGGCTAGTTTTGGGTGTCCAACAGTGGGAAAAGTTTCCACTGCTTGACTTCTTTGACCTTTTGTTTTATGTGGATTTTTGTTGGATTAAAGGCACAAAAAGGCACCCTTATAACCAGTGGGTTATAAGGAGTCAAATGCAATCAAAAAAACACAAATTCATCAAGCCAATTGATACAGTTAATTCAAAAGATCACCAGATAGCACACAGATATGTTCAGAAGCAGTTTTCACATAAATAAACAGTTTTAGCAAGATTAAGCCAACCAAATTGGACCAAATGCACAAAACAGCTTAAATTAATTCAAATGAACATAAATTAACTGGTTTCATGCGATGATTCAAGGCTTAGACAAAGATTCAAGCCAAAGAAAGTTACTGACGAACAAGAACAAGTAGATTTCAAACTTCGCTGATATACTTGACCATAAGACCAGATTCAAACCCTCAAATCTCTTTAACAGGTTATATAAACTTTGTTTAATCAATTGTTAGCCCTAAGCATGCATACAATCTAGGTGTTTCCAAGATCTTAGGTCAAAACAAGCAGATTTCAACAAGTTATAGCACAATCAAGAAGTTGATGTTCAAAAGCCAAAAACTTGCAGACAATAGCGCTCAACCAAGTATTTATCAGATACAAGCACAAAACAACACTTAACAATAACTCAAAATCAAAATGCAAGCTCAAATCAGTAAACCCAAAAACCCCTTTCACTTTTTAATAAAGATTTAACAAAGCAAATGTGTGATTCAGTTTAACCCAAGCCTAATCTAGCATCATAACATCAATAACATGCAGTATCAAGCAGATTCAAGCCACAAGAACACCTTTTATCATAGCAGAACTCAAAATCTCAAAAATCAAGTACTTTTATCAGATTTTGGGTAAGAATGCTCAAACCTCATGAATGTACATCCACACTCACGAATTTTTGAGCTGACGTGTCTAGCTAAACAAGACACAAGCTTCCTATAACACCTGCTAAGATTCAACAAGGTTAAAGGCACAATTCATATAAAACAGAAAAATGGAAAAAGCTTGATTAATGCAACCTTGTTCCCACTCCTTGATTATCCCCAAACCACAAGCTTACAACACCTTGATAAGCTTCTTATCAGGGTGCTATAATCACTTGTAATCAAAAAATTCCAAGGGTTTGAACCAAGAACTTAGCAAAATATCAAGTTTTAGAAAATTATGCAATTTCTTGCAAAATATTTGAAAACAAGTTTTGAGTCTTAACAATCACAAACATATAACATAAACAAGCAAAGATTAAAGTTAGCACTTGGATTTCATCAGCAATATCAAGCACTTTTTCATAGAATGAAAAGAGGATTTACAGATTTGTGATAAAGGAAAAACCAAGAGCAAAAACTAAATGTTGCAGGTCCTATGCCTTAAATAGGCTACAATGATGAACTAGAAAGCATAAAAAACGTAAACCCTAGTTGGTAGAAGCCCCAAAGTACCCTTGCAGATTTTGAAAAACTTGATATCATGTGAACTTTTCTTGGACGTTTGTGGACTTGTGAGATGTTGGAGTTTGATCTAAGGCTCATATTAAGCTTGGATATGAAGCAGCTTTGTGGGGCGTTGGATGGCTGGCACTGTTTTGGCATCTTCTCCAAAAGTGAGACAGGGCATAAAATATGTGACCATTAGGATGATGTGGCATGAGGTTTAAAGTGTGGGTTATGTTTAGTGTCACCCTAATCATAATTCTGGAGGGAATTAGGGTCTAATTCATAGTAATTAGTGAATGCCCAATTTTGCTAAGAACACTATGAACACAGGTTTTGATCTATTTTGGCTTTTAAATATGTGTTAACCGCCCTAATTAAATAATTAATTAGGTTAGTTATATTCAGTTGTGAGTGGAGGGTGAGGTGGAGAAATGGTGAGCCGTGATTGGTTGGATGGAGTTAGTGGGACACGTGTAGAGGTGTGGTTGGTCTAGGTTACTTTCCTTGTCGTCCAAATTTAAACCCTCACCTCTTTCTTTCCTTTCATTTTAGGTTTTATATGCATAAATTCGAATTCCTTTATAAAACAAGTTTTGGTTTTCACACTTTTGCCCCAAAAACTTATTCAAAAGTTTATCAAAGGGTATTTTTTGCCATTTGATGATTCTTGAAGGGTTGTTTTGGCATTTTCTTCAAACTTTATGGTCTTGAATTGTATTGTTGACTTCTAGGAGGACTAATATTGACAAGTCTTCAAATTTGAGGGACCATTCTTTCCAATTCTTCAAAGTGGAGGGCCCTTTTTGTAAATCTGACAAACATTAAGGACCAAACTTGTAATTATGAATACACAAGGGTTTTAAAGTGTCAATTCTTCAATATTGGAGGACCTTTCTTGTATAATCTTCAAATCTTCAAGGGTTATTCTTGGAAAATCACCATTAGGGCTTGGTTCATTGTGCGGCTTCGTTTCCCGTGTACGTTTTTGCTTGTTTCTTATGATCCTTTGTCATTTTCTAAATATCCGTACCTAAAATACACATGTAACAAACACAAGAATATATTTGGCGTATTTCATGATATTTTATGCATTTTAAGCCCGTTTTGGACGATGAGACTATGTATAAAAGCAGTCTCATCACTCCCCCATACTAAACCATTGTTGTGCCCTCACGCAATGCTAGAATAAAGTATCGTAGCACCTCCAAAATTCATTTTTATGCACTTTTATTGAATGATAAACTAGCTACGCTACTACTATTACTACTACTTGCGTTTTAGACATAATGTATGATTTTCATCGCAAAATGGTACGTTTAGGTTCATAGAACAAGAACACGTGAATGCTTCGTTAGAAATAATTTCGTGGTCCTTGATTTTCGCCCCAATTCCATGCTAAGCGTGCAACGAGATCATTGTCATTATAAGTTAGTAATGCTAACACTACTCATATGCCCTAATCACGTACTTATCCTCCCATTTTCCTAAGTGGTATCTCTTATATTTTATTTTAGTCTTGAATGTTCACGAGGATACATTTTTGACTTATGCGATGATAGAGATTTAGGTCTAAAAATAGAGTCATAACGGTGTAACCAAGACCATCGAATAAATTACCCCCCCCTAGTAGACAACGATGTCAAAAAATTAAGTCAACAAGAAGGATCAATAAACACGGTTTTATAACGGTTTTGAACATGAGACTTATTACCAAGACTTTTATACGCCCCCTAACGGATGGGCCTTATTATCAAAGGTTTACCTCCATCTTTTATTCAACTTCACCATGAAGCTTTTATTATGACTTCGATCTTGCCTTGCCTTTTATTTAACCTCGCCATGAGGTGTTTATTATGGCCAAAGACGTATATCCTCATGCTAAAAGCGAATTTTGGATCTTTAAAGCTTCAAAGATTAAGGCATAATTCACTTTCAATTTCGCATAGATTTTTCGGCCTTGTGAGCTTCAAATTGTTTGCTTGATTTAGGTGAGCACTTGAAATCTTATTATTAGGTGAAGCTTTCGATTATTAGGGTTGCCAATACTTCAAAACCGTGACGCTCGCGATACCTTAATGTCTTCCCAATTTAATTACATGGAAGCTACTAGAAAAGACTAGAAACCAACAATCAAGACTAAACCGCTAAGCCAATACTTATTAAGCAAATTATATACAAGCGAGGGAAGAATAAGCAAACAACAAGAACACGTGAGTTTTTGAAAGAATACGATTACTCTACGTTTAGCATAGTAACTTATAATTAACTCTATCATTTCTCGTCCTCATTTAAGAGACTTAGCCTAATATAAGTTAAGGAATCGAAGCTAAGTTCTCAACACGCACGGTCGAGTCAAAAACTACTCTTATTCTCGCCATCGGAAAATCTACATTCGTGTCTTCAAACACTTATAAAACATGAGAAAAATTTAAAATTTGGCTATTTTTAGCCTTATTTTGCAACAAAACGATAAACAAAAAGATAAACTTTGGAAAGTGTGAAGCTTTGGCAAACCCCCCCCCCATACTAAAGTTAAACATTGTCCTTATTGTTTCTATTCTAAGGGTAGGATACCCCCATACTAGAGACGTAGTTGAATGCTTAATCTAGCATGGAAAGGGTGGAACCGTTAAATTAATAGCCGTTTATGAAGTGTGATATAAACCTAAGGTTAGAACATATAAGGATATATCATGGATATTGAGAATTTCTTCAAAGAAAATGACCGAGTGCTCCCATAAAACGAACACGAGAGGCTCCAATCGTGAAGATCGTGATCATCTAAAAACCACATATCACAAACAAACACGGAACAAAGGTTGGAAGGGCACAAATCCCCTCACGTTACTACATTAGAAAGCGATAATATGTACATGGGATAAGCATGGGACTCCCCCACGAGGCACCTCGTTTTGATTACCGAGTCATGAGCTCGACTCGATCCCCTCAATACTAATTATCATTGGGGAAGGTGACTTGGTCGAGGTAGTTCAAGGATGGAACTTCCCCGCCAAAGTAGTACTTCAACCTATGTCCATTCACCTTGAAATTGGGGCCATCATTTTGAGCTAGCTCGATGGTCCCATAAGGAAAAACTTGGGTAACGGTGAATGGACCGGACCAACGGGATTTCAACTTGCCGGAAAAGATTTTCAAACGTGAGTTAAAAAGCAACACTTGATCTCCAGTGTTAAAAACCTGGTTTTTAATTTTTGAGTCATGAAACTTTTTAGTTTTTTCCTTGTAAATCAATGAATTTTCATAAGCAATATCTCTTAATTCATCCAACTCATTCAATTGCATTTTCCGGTGTTTTCATGCGGTCTCAATATCATCATTACAATGCTTAAGGGCCCAATAAGCTTTGTGTTCGAGTTCAATTGGCAAGTAACAATTCTTCCCAAACACAAGCTTATAAGGAGTGTACCTGATGGGCGTCTTATGAGCGGTCCAAAAGGCCCATAAAGCATCATCCAACTTATCCGACCAAGATTGTCGGTTCTCTCCAATCGATCTCTCCAAGATCCTCTTCAACGCTCGGTTTGAAACCTCAACTTGCCCACTCGTTTGTGGGTGATAAGCCGTAGAAAGCCGATGTGTAACCCCATATTTCCTTAGGACCCTTTCGAATTGGTCATTACAAAAATGGGTTCCACGATCGCTTATGATCGCACGAGGGGTTCCAAACCGAGAAAACAAGATTTTTAAAAACTTGACTACCACACGAGCATCGTTCGTGGGCAAAGCCTTAGATTCCACCCACTTGGATAGGTAGTCAACGGTGACAAGGATGTACTTATTACCACGAGATGATGGGAACGACCCCATAAAGTCAATACCACAAACGTCAAAGATCTCACACACTTGGATGATATTTTGTGGCATTTCATCGTTTTGTAAGGCTTTTCCTTGTCGTTGGCATGAGTCACACGACTTCACAAGTGCGTGTGCATCTCGGTAAATAGTAGGCCAAAAGAAACCGACATCAAAGACCTTCTTAGCCGTGAGATTAGCACCGTGGTGACCACCCGTGGGTCCCTCATGGCAAGCTCTAAGGATATTAGAAGCTTCGGTGCCAAAAACACAACGTCGAATGATTTGATTCGCACAAGTTCGAAAGAGGTAAGGTTCGTTCCAAAAATAGAACTTGACGTCACGCAAGAATTTTCGTTTTTGTTGAGTCGTCATACCCTTAATGATGAAGGTTCCCGCATGGTAATTTGCGATGTCCGCAAACCATGGGGTGGATAAATCAAGCTTAGAATTCACTACACCAAGTGTCTCGAAGAAATGTTTCGGTGATTTCCTTTGGCTCGTAAACACTTTCGTGAGGATCTTCCAAACGAGAAAGATGATCGGCCGCTAGATTCCCGGCTCCTTTTTGTCAAGGATTTCGATATAAACTTCTTGTAGGAGGAGAATAAAACGAAGTAATCTCGGCTTTGCATCTTGTTTAGCCATGAGATACTTAATAACCGAGTGATCCGTATACACTATGCATCGAGTCAAGACGAGGTAAGGTCATAATTTCTCAAATGCATACACCACGACAAGGAATTCCTTTTCCGTTGTAGTGTACTTAAGTTGAGCCTCGGTCATCGTCTTGCTAGCATAGTGAATAGGCAAGAAGTGCTTTTCATGACGTTGTCGCAATACGGCCCCAATAGCGTAGTCACTAGCATCACACCTGAGCTCAAAGGGGAGGTTCCAATTGGGAGCAACAAGAATGCGAGATTCGGTAAGTTTCCTCTTAAGAATTTCAAAGGCTCGTACACAATCTTCATTAAAGACAAAAAGGTGCATCTTTTTCGAGGAGATGTGTAATAGGTCGAGAAATCTTTGAAAAATCCTTGATGAATCGACGATAAAAGCCCGCGTGGCCTAGGAAACTCCTAACGCCCTTGACGGTTTTGGGATGAGGTAATTTGGCGATGACGTCTACCTTAGCTTTCTACCTCAATCCCCGCTTTCGAAACCTTGTGCCCTAAGACGATTCCTTCCTTAACCATAAAATGACATTTTTCCCAATTTAGCACAAGGTTGGTTTCCTCACAACGTTTCAACATTCTCTCATGATTCAGCAAACACGAAGTGAACGAACAACCAAACACGGAAAAATCATCCATAAAGACTTCCATCGTCTTCTCGATCATGTTATGAAAAATAGCCATCATGCACCATTGCAAGGTTCCCGGTGCATTGTAAAGTCCGAATGGCATTCTACGATAGGCAAACATTCCATATGGACACGTAAACGTAGTTTTTTCTTGATCACGAGGATCGATGGGGATTTGGAAGTAACCGGAAAAACCATCTAAAAAGCAATAGAAATCGTTTCCCGCAAGACGCTCCAACATTTGGTCCATGAAGGGCAAGGGAAAATGGTCTTTACGAGTGGCGTCAGTCAACTTACGATAGTCGATGCACACCCTCCAACCGGTCACGAGTCGAGTTGGAATTAACTCGTTGGCATCGTTTGGCACAACGGTCATTCCTCCCTTCTTAGGAACACAATGAATAGGACTCACCCAAGGGCTATCAAAAATAGGGTAAATCATTCCCGCGTCAAGGAGTTTAAGGACTTCCTTTTTGATGATGTCGTGAATTTTGGGGTTCACCCTCCTTTGACATTGGATTACGGGTTTGTAGTGTTCCTCCATTAAGATTTTTTGGGTACAAAACTTGGGATCGATTCCCTTAATGTCAGATAATTTCCACGCAATTGCCCCTTTGTGATCCTTTAGAACATCGACAAGTGCGGTTTTTTCATCATTCGAAAGATCTTTCGTAATAATAACCGGCAACTTGTCGTCCTCGTCCAAAAATACATATTCAAGATGAGGAGGTAAATCTTTCAACTCGAGGATTGGTGGTTCCTCAATTGAAGATTGGGCTCGATACTCATAACCTCCTCCGATGAAGGATGGTGTCGAATTATCAAGAATGGGATCAAGCATAGTGGGATTGCCACTATTTTCATCGTCACCAAAACCTAAAACTTCTTGTGAAAATTCCTCGCAAACAACGTCGATCATATCAACGAGGTTTATGGTCGCGACTGAATAAACATGAGAAATTGGAGAATTTTGAGTTGCGTTTATAACAAGTTCCTCGTCGTTGAAACGTAAGGTGATCTTTCTAGCATGCACATCAATCAATGTCATAGACGTATCTAAAAACAAACGACCTAAAATAAGAGGAACTCGAGGATCCGTGGGAATATCGACAACGATAAAGTCTACCAGATAATAGAACTTTCCCACTTTCACAAAAACATCTTCGGCGAATCCATATGCGGGAATAGTGGAATGATCGGCCAATTCGATAGACATTAGTGAAGGAGTAAGATTAGGAAGATTGAGCGACTTGAAGATTTCAAGTGGCATCAAGTTAATACTAGCACCAAGATCGGCCAAGGCATAGCATTCTTCCATATCTTGGATAGCACATGGAATCAAGAATTTACCGGGATCACCGACTTTTTGAGGTATGCGGTTACGATAAACCGATGAACAACTAGACAATTGTTTTAATTTCTCCTTGTTGTTTAACATACTCTTAAAGTTAGCGGCAAATCGAGGCATCATGACCAAAGCGTCGGCAAAACTCACATTAAAATGCACGTCACGAAACATCTTTATAAAAAGCTCAAATTGGTAATTGTCGCGCTCTTGACGTTTCTCCTTTCTAAGTCTCGATGGGTAGGGCAAAGGTGGTGTGGGTTGAGGCATAGGCATAGCCTTTGGAATCTCGGGTTCCAATGATGGTAATGGGTCAACCATAGGTGTGGCATGAGCGGTACTTCGTGGGATTGGGACATGCTCCTTTTCGACCACCCGGGTTCTTCCTCAATTTCCTCCACCGTTGGAGTAATTGGTTGAGGAGTTAGTTCCTTAAGTGTCTTACCACTTCGTGTGGTAATCACTTTCATCTCTCCCTTAGGGTTAGATATGGTGTTGTTAGGAAGACTACTCGAAGACGGTTTACACATTATAGCCTCAAACATTAATGAAATTTTATCCTCAAACATAGATTGCCTCTTATCGGCCTTAAGCATCTCTTGTTTTATTTCATGTTGCCCTTGTTCCATATTTTGTTGGTTTTGTTGTAACCTAGTTACAATTCCCTCCATTTTGTTTGTGTAGATCTTAAGCTCCTTTGCTAACTCATTTTTCAACTCCTTTTTCAAGTCATTCTTAAAATCGGATCTTAGGCTAATGATCTCTCTTTATATGTTGTCAAACCTAGCATCATTTCCATTAGCGTATTCAACAAATTCATTTGGAAGATCTTTCAAAGTTTGCAAACCCTTGTTGTTGTTTTGAAAATTATTGTTTTGATTTTTGTTTGAAACTTGATTGTTATTAGCCCCTTGATTCCCATAGTTGTTACCTTTGTAATTGTTTTTGTAACCAACTTGATTGTTTCGATAGTTGTTGTTAGCATTTTGATTGGGAGCAAAACCCAGTGGAGTCATTTGATTAGAGCGGGTAACTTGACCGTTTGGTTGTAAGTTCCCGTGGCCGCGTAGGCACTCGAAATGTTACCAACGTTGGTAATGCACTCGGGGAAATCATGACCTCCACCACAATACATGCAAGAAACCTCAACCGCTTTAGCCGTAGCGGGAGCACTTTGTTCACCAACTTTGAATTCAATTAAAATACCTTTAAGCTTATCAAAGATTTTGTTTCCAAATTCGCCTCAATTTGGCAAGCATCGATGGTATTGGACAATGAAGGTGAAGACAAAGACAAAGCCTTACGAGCACTCGATGTGTTACGAGGACTATAGACTTTAGACCTATTCTTAATAATCAACAACGCTTCCTCAATCGTTTTACACAAAATATTACCACCTGCAGCGGCATTAAGATAATCCCTCTCGTGATCATTCAATCCATTGTAAAACGTGTCAATTTGATGCAAGTCGGAAAATACGTGATGAGGACACTCATGTAACATTTCCTTAAACCGATTCCAAGCCGTAGAAAAACTCTCATTAAATTCTTGTGAAAATTTTGAAATCTCGTTTTTCAAATGCGTAGTCTTAGAGGGCGGGAAAAATTGGTTCACAAACTTTGAAACGAGATCCTTCCACGTCAATATAGAATTGGGTGGCTCTTTCTCTAACCAAATTTTAGCAGGCCCGCTAAGGAATACGGAAAAAGTATCATCTTAATCGAGTCATTAGCAACGTCCTTAAACTTGCAAGTGGCGGTAAGACGATTGAATTGGCGGATATGGTTGTGAGGGTTGTCCTTTTCATCACCACGGAATTTTTTGTTTTGGAACATCGACAACAAACCAATTTTCACTTCAAAATTCTCCGCAAGGATGGCGGGAATCACAATAGCCTCTCCATATCCCTCGGTGGGTGCTTGAAGTAACTCCATCATAGTTATATTAGCCATGGTTGGTTCTTCTTCTACGATAGGTTCGTCAATAGGAGACTCCTCACTAGAAAGGGTAGGTGTGGTCTCCTTTCGGTTTTTTTGTTTACGTGCACGTCTTGCTTGATTACGAGTAAGTATAAGCGTCACGTACAATGTGGGGATGAGCAAAGAAGATTCTTTTTGGTGTTTTTAATTTTTCCAATTTTTGTGTGGTTTTTTAATTGTTTTTACTTTTTTGGATTTTGGTGAATGTATTAAGTAGACAAAAATCTACAAATCTCTCCTCAAATCAAATCTCTTGATTAAAGGAGCCTCAAGGAATGAAAACGATCACGTGAAGTGAACGCCTTCGATGACTTTAGAACGTTGGTGGAACACCAAAACGTTCAAGAGGGTTTAATCAAATGAAACCAAGAAAATACATATGATACTTAGATAATACTTTGGTTGGCAAACCCTCGATTAGCCCTTTTTATCTAAACACGCACAAGCAAGCGGGGAAACGAGGCGGCGCGAAGCACTTAAGAGCCTTTTTACATAGGGTATATTTTATAATACCCGCCTTATATCCACCTTATAGTTTGTGTTTGTCAGAATTAAGCTTCACAAAAGTAATTATCTATTTTGCCTTTTTTCTTTGTTTGAGATTCGAATATGATAGGTGTGTAAACACCCATCCTTTTTACCACTTAATTACAATAATAACCGAGCCAAAACGTGTATTTTATGTCTTTTATGTCGGAATTATGCGTGGTTTGTGTTTTTGTTGTGATTTAGGACGAAATTGTGAAAAGTGGGGAAAACACGGCATTCACGGGCTTTTATTGAAGAAAAAGATGAAAGATGAAGTCGAGAAGTCAAGAGTGCAAAAATAACGGAAGTCCAAGACCAATTCTGAAGATTTATCGAAGAAAAAGTCGAAAGACGGAAGTTTAGTTAAAGCCGAAGAACTCAAGTCTACTTTATTGAAGAATTAAAAGACGAGTTCAAAGAAATCCCGAGCCAAAAGTCATTAAAAGTCCAAGATTAAAGAAGATAAGAAGAAAGGACTAAGCATGCAATTAACAAAGAGATTAAGAAGGAAGGGCCTAATGATGCAATTAAGAGAAAAGGAAAGAGGGGAGGAAGCTTCCTAAGCATTCCTTAATCCTCCCCTATATATAGATTAGTTCTTAATCATTTTCATTTGTTGGCTAATAGTGACAACTAGTTCTTCCACTTTTAATTACCTTGTCATTTAAATACTTGTCAAATTTAAATACTGTCTTGCACCTTAGTTACCATTTAATTTCAAGTAAGTTTTTCTTTTAATTCTTGCTAATCTTTATCTTTATTGTTAAGCTCTCATTCTACCTTTCTTAATCTTTGATTTTTATTGTTTATGTTCATGTTCTTATGTTCTTATTTTGATCAAAGTGGGTTTTGATTATCTTGATTAGTTTTGTAAGTTTTGTTGTTTTAGATTGATTGCTTATGATTAATAGATGTTTATTTGTTTGTTTGATTTAATCTTGTGGTGAATTTAGCTTTGTTTTGATTAAATTCGTGCTATATTTCTTTCCCTTGTTCTTCGGAGTGTTTATTACTGTATTTCCCAGGTGCTGATCTCCCCAGTATTCCGAACAAAGCATTTCACAGGTGGTCTATTCGGAATATTGTATATTCCGCATAAAGGTGGACATTCCGAGTAAGAATTGTTCCGAATCAAGGTTTTACCAGGTGGTCCATTCGGAATACTGATTATTCCGCATAAGGGTAATTATTCCGCATTGGAGTTTATTCAGCATAAGGGAAATATTCAGCATAAGGAGATTATTCTACATAGCCTAATATTCCGCATAGAGCTGTTATTCCGCATAGGGGATTATTCCGCATAGGGGTAAATATTCCGCATAGGCTAATTATTCCGCATAGGAGGGATATTCCGCATAGGCCTAATATTCCGAGTGGGGTAATATTCCGCATAGGATATTCCACATAAGGGATATGTTCCGCATAGGCTTGATGTTCCGCATAGGCATCTTATTCCGAATAAGCATCTATTCCACATAGTGACAGTATTCCGAATAGGGGCTTTATTCAGGATAGGTGACTATATTCCGCATAGGGGAATTTATTCAGCATAGGGAATATATTCCGGATAGATTTTTATTCCGAATAGAGGTAATTTTCAGGTTCTTTATTTTCAGTTTTATTTTAATTTTCTGCCTTTTAATTTCAAGCTTTATTTTTCCCGCCTTTTTACTTAGTCGCACTTTAAGTTTATTTGCCTTATATTTATTTTAGCCTTGCCTTAGTTTTAGTTTTAGTTGCGTTTTAAGTTTGCCTTAGTTAGATTTAAGTTTGCGTTATTTATTTTTAGTGCCCTTTAATTTTAGTCACGCTTTTAAATACTTGCACCATTTATTTTAATTAAACTTAGATTTACTTTACTTGCCCTTTTACTTTAATTGTTTTGCACTTTTAATATACTACAACGACACAACTTTTGTTTCACCAAAGAACGACTGAGTCACATATTAAACTCCTTTTTCAATTTGAAGAGACATACAATAACGAACTTTAATTTTATACATGCCAAAAGCCAGTTATCAAATGGCGCCGCTGCCGGCTCTTTTCGTAAAGATTAACTGTTTTCTGTGAAAGACGCGTTGCTTTTTGGGATCCGTTCACTTGTGAGCGTTATTTTTCTTGCATAAAAAATTCAAAAAACCATAAAAATTAAAATTTTCAAAAATCCAAAAAGATTTTATCTTTATTTTGTATATATATTGTCTTTGTGTTTGGTTTCTTTTTCTGTTGCATTTTCAGGTGTATGCGTACTAGATCTTCTAATTATCAAGAGCCCGAGACTCAAGAAAATTTAGCTATGTCAGGTGTTAACAACAATAATCCACCGCACCTCAACAATAACAACAATTTTCTTCCACAGCCCGATCTTCGGACAATGGAGGAGCTTTGTCAACCTACCATGTTTGGACGAGGAGGACCGATTGCGCCGATGCAAATCAATGCTCCGGAGTTTTCGTTGAAGCACCACATGATTCAGCAAGTGCAAACAAATCCTTTTAGAGGAATGCCTGATGATGATGCCAACAAACACCTCGACAAGTTCATTACAATCACCCAAAGCATGAAGTTGCCTGGTGCCACAATGGATGTTCTTCGCCTACAACTCTTCCCACATACTTTATCCCATCATGTCGAGAAATGGTTTGATCGTCTTCCAAAGAATTCAATTCACACTTGGGATGACATGACTCAACGCTTTTTGTCGCGCTACTTTCCACCATCCATGGTCACAAGCCTTCGCAATCAAATCAGTGGTTTCATGCAAGACCCTGATGAATCTCTTTTTGATGCTTGGGAAAGATATAATGTCTTGATTGATTGTTGTCCAAACCACAACATGCTCCTTGTGACCTTAATTGATACTTTCTACAACGGTTTGACTTTTTGAGATCGTGATACGATTAATGCAGTCGCCGGTGGCACATTTATGAAAAGGAGACCCGAGGAGTGTAGAGAGCTTATTGAGAACATGACTACTCACCACAAAAACTGGGATTCTTCCGCTTCTTCAAGGAACAATCCGAGAGTCAATGTTTCCTCTACTTCAGCAAACCCTGATATGACCGGACTCACCCGCATGATGACTGAAATGAGCAAAAGTATCACGCTTCTCGCTTCAAACCAACAACAACAACAAGTTAAAGCGGTTGCTAATCCTTGTGAAACATGTGGCGGTCCTCACTCATACACTGATTGTCCTTCGACACAAGGAAATCCGGAAAATGTGTATGCAGCTTATGGTAATTATTCACCGGAAAATTACCAAGCTCGACCTCAAGGGGATTGAAATTTGCTGAGTTACCGGTCCAACAATTACCTTTCACCCGGTTTTTCTCCTCAAAACCAAAACCCCGCCAACAAATACAATAGAAGAAACCAAATCCCACCAAGAGCTTCTAATCCTTATCACCCACCCGCTCAACAAGCCCCACCCATTAACCCCGATGTTGAAGCCATCATGAGAACCCAAGGTGAGCAAATCAAGAATCTGCAGAGCCAAATTATCAATCTTAAAGGAGATATTACCAAGCAAGGGAATGAGATTAGATCCGAGCTTCGAGATAATATTCAATCCTCCTTCAGCAATCAAACCAATGATTTGAAGAATATGCTTGCTAGTTTCTTACCCGCCGCTCAACCTTCTACTTCGAGTTCTCTACCTTCAAACACCGTCACCAATCCGCGAGCAAATGTGAGTGCTATTACTACTCGTAGTGGAATTACCATTGTCGATCCACCGATCCCACCCCCATCATCTACACCTCCTCCACCACCATTTATCCCTACTCCTCCTACACCTAGTATTAGTGCACCATTACCGTCTCCGCCTCTTCATGACGATGTACCTAGGAAGGACCCTTCAACATCTCAACCTTTACCTGCTACACCTACACCCTCACCACCAAAACCTAATATCCCTTATCCCTCTCGTTTAGGCAAGACCAAAATGCTAACCAAGGATGACTCTGAAGTGTCACGCTATGTGAAGATGATCTCTCAGATGAAATTCAACATTAGCTTTCTTGAAGCACTTGTCCACATGCCCAAATTTGTTAAAGCATTTAAGGAATTGCTTAACAAGAAGGAAAAGTTGATTGAGCTCGCTAACACACGCTTAAATGAAAACTGCTCTGCAGTTATTCTTAAAGAACTTCCGGAAAATCTTGGAGATCCTGGTCGTTTTGTGTTGCCTTGTGTTTTCAACAAAACTGAAGAATTTACTGCCCTTGCTGATCTCGGGGCCAGTATAAATCTTATGCCTTTAAGTGTTTGGAAAACACTATCATTGCCCGACCTCACTCCAACAAAGATGACTCTTGAACTTGCAAATCGCACTCTCGCTTACCCCGTTGGTATAGCCGAAGACGTGTTCATTAAAGTTGGCACATTTACTTTCCCGGTCGACTTTGTCGTTGTTGATTATGAAATGGACCCTCGTATTCCTTTAATACTTGGTCGGCCATTCTTAAGAACCGACCGAGCTCTAGTTGATGTTGCCGAAGGTGAGTTAATCTTAAGAGTCGGGAATGATTCACAAGTTTTTAAAATGGGGAAGCTTACAAGTAAATCCTTTGGAGGCATAGAATCAGTGAATATGATTAATGTGCTTGATGATTTTGTCGTCTACAACAATCCTCTATTCGATTCTTCCATTGATAATCCACTTTTTAAGGATGATGTGGATAATTCTCGGTCCAATTTCGACGCTTCTCCCATTTATGATTCTCCACCGATCTTCGATGCTTATGATGATGAGTCTAGCTCAGATTCGGATGATTATGATGACCTTACTTCTGAGTATCCCGATCTGCCCACTTTTGATGATTTCGATGAGGCTGATACTCTTTCGAGCGATTCTTCCCATGCTGAAGATCCTCCGCCATCACTCGATCCTACTTTGGACGATTACTCATTTGAGGAAGACTTCTCTACATTTCTCAACACTTACTTCCCTCATGAGATTGATGCTCCTCCTTATGATTTTGAAGATTATCGTCTTGATCCTACTTTGGATTTGAAGAACATTCTTTCAAAGGAGAAGAAACCGGTCGACACCGATATCCGCAACACATATGACTTAACACCTCTTTGTCCATCATCTGAGGACGAGGTTGTGCTTCTTCGCGGATCTTCTTCACATTTTGCTGAGCCTGAGTGCTATTTTCCCTTAAAGGAAAAGGTGTTCGACCCCGGTATCGATATTCTGCAGCCATCTCAGTATCCACCTGATAAAATAAAAGGAAATATCTTTGGAACTTATGGAAATCTACTTGCACCACTTCACCCTTGCTTCCACCGTGCTCCATCGCTGCCTAAGGGAACCTTGCCTATTCTTCTTTGGCGTGCCTTGTTCGCCTTAAGCTTGTGCTATTTGATGGACGAAAACTATGTCTTTGATCCCGGTGGATATGTTTCATGTTTCTTCCTATGATGATCAAGGTCGAGTCAGGCTCACGACTCGGTTAACAAAAATCAAGCGCTTCTTGGGAGGCAACCCATGCATCTATTTTATCCTAAACTCTTTTCGATTCACTATTTTATATTTTCTCAATATTAAAATAGGAATCTCTTTAGTTGTCTCTTCCTTAGCGAGATTTAAACAAAGTGCACAATGTCCTAAGTGTAGGGGAGTTTCCTCCCACATGCTTAAACAATTAGGACAATGTTTATCTTAAGTGTAGGGGGACTTCTATCGAAGTTAAGTGGCCTTTTTCTTGTATTTGTCCTCATTTTAACCGGAAAATCAATTTTTCGACATTTTTCAAAATTTTTGATCTATTTTGGCCTTTTAGTTTTTACTTTTGTATAGTTATTTTCTTTCTTTGTTAGAATAAATGTTTAATAAAGTGGTTTTAGTTTTCAAACGTTGTGAATCTTTTGACTCAACCCGAGTTTACTTATCTAAGTTTACTCTAGCTAGTATCCTTAACGTGTTTAAGTCAAGTTTTGCTAGGCTTTTATATAGGGAGCTATAAAACGCGAAAGTCTTAACTCTCACGGGTTAAGAACAAGAACTTTTCGCAAGTTCCTATAATTGATCCTAGAGAGTCGTTTATCAAGGGAACTTTAAAATGCGATTTCTAAACTTGAAAAAGTCTAAGAGTTTGCAAGATCCTATAGGCGACTCGAAAACCCAAAACTTTGATTTAATAGGCTAAGCATCCACGAGTCTCATTCCTTGAGATTTTAAACTGTGGAGAACGAGAGATGATAGAGCCATTTATAAGTTCGCTATTCTTTCAGGAATTTATGTGAGTTAATTATAAGCCTATTATCCCATCGCCTGCTAATAAATTTATCTGCAATAAATAAGGTTGCTCGGTATGGATAAGCTCATTCTCCCATCGCCTGCTAATAAATTTATCTGCAATTATAAGCCTATTCTCCCATCGCCTGCTAATAAATTTATCTGCTAATAAACTTAAACATTTATAAGTTCGCTATTCTTTCGGGAATTTATGTGAGTTAATTAAAAGTTGCTCGGTGTGGATTAGAGTTCATAGCCAAGGCATAATTTATTGAAGCGGGATGCGAAGATTGGCGAGTCCAAAAAGGTCCTAACAAGGCATGAGGGCTATATTTTGTTGCTAAAGATCCCAAGTGATGTGAAGAATCATTTATCGAAAATCAGTATGAAGGATCGAGACACACGACGAAAAGTAAAAACTCCTCAAAAGTCATGGAGAAGTGTATCCGAAAAGACCCTAGCAAGGTATGAGGATAAATAGATCCAAGTCATAAAAGGAGGCGGATCGTTGTATATCAAAGTCCAAAATAATGATTGGAGAAAAATGAAGAAGTCGTGGTCCAAGTATGAATCTCTCAAAACTTCAAGTGAAGAAATTCCATTATGAAGAGAAGACCATAATTTCATGTACGTCTCTCAAGGTTTGAAGTATGAAGTCGCTGCCAAATATCGGTCCGAGAAAGGTCTCAAATCGCGAAGCGAGTTATGCCAAGATATGAACTTTATGAGGTCCCGAGAAGCAGTTTTAAAAGATTTTGTCCTTTAGCTAACTATTGATTAAATCGTTCACTTTATTTTCGGACTAAATAACTATCGAAATAAGTCAAAAATGCATCATCGTGATCATTCAAGACAAAAATAAAATATAAGAGATACACCTAGGAATAAGGGAGTCTAAGTAAATAATTGGCCCACATGAGTTCGTGTTAGTTTGCTAACTTATAATAACAATGATCTCGTTTTTAAGCTTGGTTTGGAGAAAGTGAAAACTTGAGGATGATGATTATTCATGACATTTCTAAAACCCAAGGTATGCTTTTGATTCCTTTACTTGGAATGTTTATAGTTTTCTATCTCTTTAATAAAGGCCACTATGGATTGATTATGATGAAAAGTGTAAACGTGCTTTGTAACTAATGCATTGCATGAGGACATTGCAATGGTCAAGTGTAGGGGATTTGATAGGTGTGTAAACACCCATCCTTTTTACCACTTAATTACAATAATAACCGAGCCAAAACGTGTATTTTATGTCTTTTATGTCAGAATTATGCCTGGTTTGTGTTTTTGTTGTGATTTAGGACGAAATTGTGAAAAGTGGGGAAAACACGGCATTCACGGGCTTTTATTGAAGAAAAATATGAAAGATGAAGTCGAGAAGTCAAGAGTGCAAAAAGAACGGAAGTCCAAGACCAATTCTGAAGATTTATCGAAGAAAAAGTCGAAAGACGGAAGTTTACTTAAAGTCGAAGAACTCAAGTCTACTTTATTGAAGAATTAAAAGACGAGTTCAAAGAAATCCCGAGCCAAAAGTCATTAAAAGTCCAAGATTAAAGAAGATAAAAAGAAAGGACTAAGCATGCAATTAACAAAGAGATTAAGAATGAAGGGCCTAATGATGCAATTAAGAGAAAAGAAAAGAGGGGAGGAAGCTTCCTAAGCATTCCTTAATCCTCCCCTATATATAGATTAGTTCTTAATCATTTTTATTTTGTTGGCTAATAGTGACAATTAGTTCTTCCACTTTTAATTACCTTGTCATGTAAATACTTGTCAAATTTAAATACTGTCTTGCACCTTAATTACCATTTAATTTCAAGTAAGTTTTTCTTTTAATTCTTGCTAATCTTTATCTTTATTGTTAAGCTCTCATTCTACCTTTCTTAATCTTTGATTTTTATTGTTTATGTTCATGTTCATGTTCTTATGTTCTTATTTTGATCAAAGTGGGTTTTGATTATCTTGATTAGTTTTGTAAGTTTTGTTGTTTTGGATTGATTGCTTATGATTAATAGATGTTTATTCGTTTGTTTGATTTAATCTTGTGGTGAATTTAGCTTTGTTTTGATTAAATTCGTGCTATATTTCTTTCCCTTGTTCTTCGGGGTGTTTGTTACTGTATTTCCCAGGTGCTGATCTCCCCAGTATTCCGAACAAAGCATTTCACAGGTGGTCTATTCAAAATATTGTATATTCCGCATACGGGTGGACATTCCGAGTAAGAATTGTTCCGAATCAAGGTTTTACCAGGTGGTCCATTCGGAATACTGATTATTCCGCATAAGGGTAATTATTCTGCATTGGAGTTTATTCAGCATAAGGGAAATATTCAGCATAAGGAGATTATTCTGCATAGCCTAATATTCCGCATAGAGCTGTTATTCCGCATAGGGGATTATTCCGCATAGGGGTAAATATTCCGCATAGGCTAATTTTTCCGCATAGGAGGGATATTCCGCATAGGCCTAATATTCCGAGTGGGGTAATATTCCGCATAGGATATTCCGCATAAGGGATATGTTCCGCATAGGGTTGATGTTCCGCATAGGCATCTTATTCCGAATAAGCATCTATTCCGCATAGTGACAGTATTCCGAATAGGGGCTTTATTCAGGATAGGTGACTATATTCCGCATAGGGGAATTTATTCAGCATAGGGAATATATTCCGGATAGATTTTTATTCCGAATAGAGGTAATTTTGAGGTTCTTTATTTTCAGTTTTATTTTAATTTTCTGCCTTTTAATTTCAAGCTTTATTTTTTCTGCCTTTTTACTTAGTCGCACTTTAAGTTTATTTGCCTTAGATTTATTTTAGCCTTGCCTTAGTTTTAGTTTTAGTTGCGTTTTAAGTTTGCCTTAGTTAGATTTAAGTTTGCGTTATCTATTTTTAGTGCCCTTTAATTTTAGTCACGCTTTTAAATACTTGCACCATTTATTTCAATTAAACTTAGATTTACTTTACTTGCCCTTTTACTTTAATTGTTTTGCACTTTTAATATACTACAACGACACAACTTTTGTTTCACCAAAGAACGACTGAGTCACATATTAAACTCCTTTTTCAATTCGAAGAGACATACAATAACGAACTTTAATTTTATACGGGCCAAAAGCCATGTATCAGAATACAATGATCGAGTGATGAAATCCCGAATTAAGGTTATGTTTTCACACTTTTGGAGTCCTTGTGAATTTATTGTTCTACGTATACAATACAGTAATATTCACACAAAAACGAAAACCAATAATACGTATTAGTAGAGTGCTACTAATAAAAATAGATATTATGGATAGTATAAAAACAACAATTGTTCAAATCAAAACACAACACGCCTCCCCGGCAGTGGCCCAAAATGATAGTAGTAAAATACGACCTTTTAGGAGAAAGGCGTAAAAGTGGCAAGTATTAAGTGTCGGTTTAGGAAAACCAAGCACTAATGACCAAATTAAGTTCAAGTTCGTTTCCCAAGGAGGCTAGTGTGTTGTGTAAGAAATGATTAACTTTGTGATTATATTTCTGAGAAAAGAAAAATAGAAAAGAGAATAGAAAAAGATGACGGTTACGATTATGAATTAAACTTAAGACGAAGTCGTGCACGTAAAACCGTAAAAAGTGACTAAATTTAAAAATTACCCTAAAAATTCCTAGATAATTGCAATAAATCCTAAAAAATGTAATTAGAGTTTACAAAGAAATAAAAAATCACTCAAACCTTTTATTTAATTAAATATTAATTTTTTAATGCTAATTAAAGCCCAAAAAATCAATTTAATTAATAAAAAGCCCAAAATGAGATTTTTTTTACTTGTAAACCTCTAAAATGACTTAACTAAATTTAAAACTCTTTTTGAAAATTTTAAAATTAATTAAAACTATTTAAAAATGATTAAAAACTCTAAAAATTTATAATAATTCTAAAAATTAATTAAATGACACTAAAATTAATCTAAAAATTTTAAAATTCCTAACTTAATGTATTTGAACTAGGAAAAATGAAAAACTTGCAAAAATCTAAAATTTAATTTTTAATAATAAAATAATAACAAAATATTAATAAAAATTCAAAATTTATAAAAAAATTCTAAAAATTTGCAAACTAGTTTATTTTAACCTAATAAACACAGAAATGAACTTGAAATTACCAAAATACCCCTATTGGGCCTTAAAATGGGCTAAATAGCAAAACAGGCCCTTAATGGGCTGAAATTAGGCCTAATAAGAAAAAGCCCACCAAATAAGCCCAAAATACCTACTTGACTCAAAATTTGATTTTAAGCACAAAACTCTGAAGGCCCAAAAGCTGAAGGTGAGCTTATCATAACTTAATTGTCAACAGCTTATTCTTAATGGGCTTTTTGACCCATTAAGCCATAAGCTAATGCCATAAGCTCTAATTTGACACACAAGCTTCTTTTGGGATACTTAAGAGATATGTGAAAAGAAATTTTGAAAAAGCCCAAGAAATAAGCTTGAAATAAGCAAAAGCTCTCTTCACAAAACGACAAAATAGTCGTTTTTGAGTTCTAGGCTACCTCAAGTGCTGATTCAAGTTGCAAAAGGTTTTAAATGACTTAATTAAGCAAAATCAACAAAAAATTTTCAAATAAGCACAAAGAATAAGCTAGAATAAGAAAATAAACACTTATGAAAAAGTCAATTCAATTGGTTTTCTAGTCAAACATAAAAGTCAAACCCTAATATGCTCCAGATCATTTCAATGGGTCAAATAAGGCAGATTGATCACAAAAAATAAGTTGTTGCAAGTCTGGATAAGCAAAAAAGGCTTATGAATAAGCTGATTAAGAATTAACACTAGTAGTGGCTAGTTTACGGTGTCCAGCAGTGGGAAAAGTTTCCATTGCTTGACTTCTTTGACCTTTTGTCTTATGTGGATTTTTGTTAGATTCAAGGCACAAAAAGGCACCCTTATAACCAGTGGGTTATAAGGAGTCAAATGCAATCACAAAAACACAAATTCAACAAGCCAATTGATACAGTTAATTCAAAAGATCACCAGATAGCACACAGACATGTTCATAAGCAGTTTTCACACAAATAAGCAGTTTTAGCAAGATTAAGCCAACCAAATTGAACCAAATGCACACAACAACTTAGATTAATCAAATGAACATAAATTAACTGGTTTCATGCAATGATTCAAGGTTTAGACAAAGATTCAAGCCAAAGAAAGTTACTAATGAACAAGAACAAGCAGATTTCAAACTTTGCTGATATACTTGACCACAAGACCAGATTCAAACCTTTAAATCTCTTTAACAGGTTATATAAACTTTGTTTAATCAATTGTTAGCCCTAATCATGCATACAATCTAGGTGTTTCCAAGATGTGATACCCCAAACCTAACGCCATTATTTAATCCTAATTTTACGACCGATTTTGAATTTTTGAGAAATTTAAATGTTATTATTATTTGACGGTTCAAGTTGAAACCGATATTTTAGGCTTTATTTAATATCTTGACTATTGGAGAAGAACCGATAACGACTACGATTCCGACGAATGCCCAAAAATTTACCTTTTATTATCGATTGATTGATATTTGAATTTTCGAGATTTTTATTTTTATTACGTTTTAAATCGAGTTGGAACCATATGTATATTCGTTTTGTGTGCGTTTGAACCATTTAAATGTATTTTGAGGTAGCCGGGACAAACCCTGAGTCCCGTTAAATTTCAAAACCGACTAGTATGTCATAATCCCGCTCTTTAAAAGTTGTTTTACTAGTAAGGCCAAAATATAGCTACCTTGTCAAAATTGGTCCCTCCATCTTTTATAAAATGGAACCACAAACACACATACACTCATTTTCACCTCAAAAATTTTCAACATCTCCTCCCTCTCTCTCTCTCTAACCCACGGCCAAAACACCACCACCATCAAATCCTCCTAAAAATTTTGATTTTGGAAAATCTAATCAAATACCCATGTTTCTAACATCATTCTAAGTAAATCCCACCAATAAAATCAAACATGCAACAACAATTTTTTTTCAAGATTTAATTTTTGAAATATTTTGAAAAATACTATGATTTGATCTAATTCAATCATTGGGTTTGTGTTTAAATGTGTTTAGGAGCCTCCATTTGGAATATTAAAGCTATTGGAAAAGATTTTCTTTGGTGTTTTTGCTTCCAAAACCCACGGCCAAGTGGAGGTATTTGGTTATTTAATGTATGATATGGTTCTATATTCATGTTATTATTAATTTTACATGATATAATTATATTGTTTGTGTTATTTTGATTTTTGGTTTTTGAATTAGGATGAACATACAAGTGATTTAGGGTATTTTGATTTGATTAGGATGTTTATTAGGTGATATTATAAGTATATGAATGATTGAAATGGATCAAAATGATGTTTTGTTATGATTTTGAAATGGACATTTTAAATCAGTGGGTTTAAAGCCATTTTTCGTATAGTGGCTGTTGGTTAAGTGTTGGTATGATAGGATATTGTTGTAGTGGTCGTCGAGACACTCGTTTCGGTATAAGGTAGAGCTTTTAACTCCAAACGAGTCAAAAGTTACGTAAGTTTGAATTTTCGTGTACCGGGAGATGAAAGTCGACATAATCCGAAATTATGTTCGATTTTAGGTCAAATATCGGGGACAATAAGTTGAATTTTAAAAATGATTAGAGGCTGTTCTCAGGCTATAAACTTAGCATTTTGATTCTATTTTCATAATCAAGAGTCGAATTTGTAAACGGGAATGCTTAAGAAGGTCAAAATGGTTTTACAACGCGAAGGTACAAAACTGTCCGAAATTTTGAGTTTAGCAATGTCACGTGCAGTAGGACTTAAAAGTGAAAATTTTTTATGAAATTTAATACGGGTTATCTACAGGTTATAAGTGAATTTTACAAATTTTCTCATAATTTTTGGTGATTTCTAAGTATAAGAAAACAGCCCGTACTTTTGCTAAGTACCGGCAGAATTATAAAAATGAGCAACACTTTTATTTACGTAGATAAATGGTACGAGTCTAGAAACTATCACTTGGATGAGTTTTTGGAGTTAGTTTTTATAAACACTAAGTGTTTTTATATATGCGTGTTTAGTACAATAATGTACATGGGGTATTGATTCGGTTATTGTATTTTGATTGTTAGGTCACGTGTTTGATTTCCCGGGGCATCCACATCGTCGGTGATCGACTTCGTTTACGTCGTAGTTACTAATACTACCACTACTACCTAAGGTGAGTCTATAGCCTCGCTCTTTACTTATTTCAATTTTTTTTACGCGCGAGGGGGATACATGCTATTTAAATGAAAATGAACATAAGTCATGAATGATTGTTGGACCCGAATGTTGCCTTGAATTGTGTTGATTACCTAGTTGCAAAAGTCCCTAAATTCGTGAACTATTAACTATTGTCTTGCCCTTGTGTGGGTTGGAGATAGCCTCTTATACAATTGATAGTACTATGGGGTTGACGACCCTATCCGAGACGAGAGCTAGTACGTTGAGTACCCTCTGCGGACGGATAACTTGTGATAAGAAATAAGGTATAATTGCAACTAATGCCTTTAGAAGGGGACCTGGTTTCACTTAAATCATGCCGGTCTATGTACGCGGGTGATTGAGTTAACGGATAAGTGTCACGAGCTTAAACATAATTATTAGCTATTGCTAAAGATAATATCCTTGAATAATAGATTGTGTGTACGACAATGCTATTGAATGGTCATGATTGGTTTTAATACTTATGTTCAACTTATGATTTGATAAACCTACAGATTCGCTCAACCGTTGTGTTGACGATTTTAAGCATGTGTTTCAGATATTCAAGATTGA
Organism: Glebionis coronaria; assembly: GCA_025667525.1. NCBI lineage: Eukaryota > Viridiplantae > Streptophyta > Magnoliopsida > Asterales > Asteraceae > Glebionis > Glebionis coronaria. The sequence goes on along the minus strand of CM046882.1, from coordinate 439,250,965 downwards.
TAGCAGCGGAGCATGCATGAAGGGAGTTGGTGCTTTATTGGTCTAAAATATTAGATTTCCTTCCCTTTTTATCAATTATTTATTGTCATGACTTGGTCAAAATTATGTTGTGATGGTTGAGATCTTTGGGGACAAGTAACGCTACTCTAATGAAAACATCATTTTTGGGTTGGAAATGTTTTAAACAATGGTTATAAATAATCTTTTATGTTTATCTTAAACGTCTCTTTTGAGGTCGTTTTCTTAGATTGTGTGTGATGTGCTATGAAATAACGCCCAAAGTGGTATTCTGTTGCGTGGTAATTTGGGGGTGTTATAGATTGGTATTAGAGCCACAAGTTATAGAGAACTAGGTTGATTTTGTTGAAAAACCTAAACTATAACTTATGGTATCAGAGCCACAAGTTATGAAGTACATGCCAAATATCAGTCCGAGAAAGGTCTCAAATCGTGAAACGAGTTATGCCAAGATATGAACTTAAGGAGATACACGAGAAGCCGTTTTAAAAGATTTTTTCCTTAGGCTAACTATCGATTAAATCGTGCTACTTTGCTCTCGGACTAATAAATACTCAAATAAGTCAATATGAATCACTTGTGATCCATGACAAATAGTAAAAAAATGCTAGTAACCTATTTCCTTTTATAATAACTAGGATTGCGGGGAGAAAAGTATTACACAATTTGGACGTATGAGTAGTGTTAGCATTGTGACTTGTACCAACAATGATCTCGTTTTTGCACTTAGCATGGAATGTATGACAATCAAGGATGACGAAGTTTACTCTAAGGGACATTTACTTGTTTCTATTCTTTGACCCTAAAAGTCACATTCGTGATGAAAATCATATATTATGTCTTTACACATTCTCGTAGTATTGTTGCAAGTCTTTTACTTTTCAATAAAGGTTAATAAAATTGAACTTTGGTGATGCTTAGATACTTTATTCTAGCATTGCGTGAGGGCACGGCAATGGCTTAGTATGGGGGAGCGATGAGATGGCATTTATACATGATCTCATCGTTCTTTTCGGGCTTTAAATGCATAAAAATGTCATAAAATACCATATATATGCTTGTGTTTGTTTACTTGTGTATTTTAGGTATGGATATCGTGAAAAAGACAAAAGATCACAAGAAACAAGGAAAAACGGACACGAGAAACGAAGCCGTACAAAGAACCGGACCCTAGTTCATGAATTATCCAAGATTAAACCTTAAAGATTTGAAGATGTACAAGATTGATCCTCAAATTATGAAGAAATGACACTTAAAACCCTTGTATATTCATAATTACAAGTTTGGTCCCTTAAGTTTGTCAAAATTACAAAATGGTCCTTTAACTTTGAAGAAATGGCAAGATTAGTCCCTCATCAATTCTAATTTGTCAATTATGGTCCCTCATGGAGTCAAAGATACATTGAAGACCTTTGAAGATCAAGAAAGTCCAAATTCAGTCCCTCAATTATGAAAACATGGCAAAAATAACCCTTGAAAACCTTTTGCAAAAGTTTGGTGGCCAAAGTGTGAAAATCAGAACTTATTTAACAAAGGAAAACCAAGTTTGTGGCTGAAAAATGTTTTATACAACTTTTGCTAAAACACAAGGACTACTAATGTCATTTTCCTATGTTTAAACCACACAAACACGCGCCAAACACTTTTTCCCTACAAAAACGGATCAAAAGTTACTACTATTTACCATGAAGAACCCAGTAACTCCCACCACTTAAACAAAGGGTAAACTGCAATTACCCTTACCCACGTTTGATTCACACATGCAGAAAACCATCCTAACATTAAATCCCTCTTCTCCACTCACCCTTGGACCCCACACTCAACCTCATCCACCAATGAAAACACAACTTTCTCTCCAAGGAATCTGACGTGTCAAGATCAACAGCTTAGAGTCATAGCTTAACTCCAAAGCTAAAATGAACATCCCTGGTGCATTTGGACAGCTCACACACATCAAACGGCATCAAGCACTCAAGGGCAATTTTGAGAATTCATAGCTAGGGTTTTTAGCATTCTAGAATCATCTGTTAGTCCTATAAAAGGAGACCTCAACTTGTGAGAGTCCCTTTGTTCCAGTTTTACCTTTTAAACATTGTAATTCCTTTTTAAAATTTATAAAAGTTGGTATTTTGAGAAAATTGTAATTCCTTTTTATGTTTTTGAAAGTTGGTGTTGTTTAAGGGTAATTCTGAGTTCCATTTGATGTTATAAGTGTGTTTGAATCATTTGGTTCAAAGACGTTTATGTTTGATAAGGTTTTCAAGTTTGAAAAAAGCTTGAAAAAAGGTTTCTGATTTTGATATTTTTGTTGTACTAATCCTTAACCAAAAGCTATAAGCTCTTACAAGCTTGTTGACACCAAGCTTGTGAAGGGATTGAAGCCTTTGGTCGGGCTGTTTGTTCATTGTGTTAAAGAAAATCAATCCCTTGAGTTTCTGCTTTGAAACATCAACCAAGGCATTCATCCATCTTTCTTGTTGAAGTACATTGGTCTTGTTCTAGTTGTTGAACAAGGTCCAAGGAGCATTGCTGGTCCTCCTAGGATGTTGTGGAGGACATCTATAAGCTCTTGTTTAAGTTTCCCCTAAAAATCACATGATATTGTCTGTTTTATGATTTGGTATGTGATTTGGTGATTTTGTGTTTGTGCTTTGTGTTTTATGGTTGCAATCTGTTAGCTGTCACCTAGTGTAGCTATTTGATCTATAAAATCAGTAGGTCATTTGAAGGATTAAGAATTTTGTTTGAAAAGTGCTTATTAAAGGATTGTTTGGGATTACTGGTTCATAAGGCCTTGTGGCCTTGTGCCCTTGGTTATTAGGGTTTGGGAAGTCTAAACAAGTCATAATATGCAAGTTTTAGTCATTGGTTAAGTTTCTGAAAGTTTTGGAAAAGGGATTTGAAGTTTTGCAAAAATCTGATAAAAGTGTTTTTGAAATTGGTCAAACACATCAGATCCAATAACTTCTTTGTTAGGTAGGTCTAAGGTCTGAAATCAGGTTTGGGAATAGTTTGGGTGATAAGCTATCTATTGGTTATCTGGTTGTTGAATTTGGTAGCTTATTGAGTGTGTTATAGCTTATCAAAGTTGGCTGAAGTGGTCATTTGCATCAGCAAAGTGACCACCTCATTTGGTGCTTGCATTTGTATTTCTAGTGTAAGGATTGTTGTTTTGTTGCTTGGATCCTGTTTATGTGCTGCTTGTGAGGATATTTGGCTATTTGGATTGCTTTGTTGATAGCTTATAAGCTTATTGGCTTATTGGCTTATTTGTGCCAAAACTCATCAAGTCTACCCAACTGGTAGACCTTGATTCACAAGGTTTGTACTGAAGCCTTGACCACCAGGGTGCAAACAAAGTCTCAACACTTCTTTAAGTCTGTCAACGTCCAAAATTGTGCTTGTCAGCGTTTGATTTACTCTTGTCAGCGTTTGACTATTGGTCAAACTTGGTCACATAGCTTATTGAATCTGTTTTGCTTATTGATACATGCAACAACTTGGTTTTAGTAATAGAACTTATTTTTCTCAGCTTAATAACAAGTCTGGAAGGTTACAAGTCTTTTGGTTAAGATTTTGCTAGAAAACTAGCTTATTTGGCTTTTTCAGCCAGCTTATTGGTTCTTACAGCTTATTCTACTTGGCTTTTTGTGATTTTCTTGATTGATTATTCTTAGTTAAGCTATTTGTGAGCTTTTGCAACAAACTAGAGCTTCTGAAACAGCCTAGAACTCTATCCCGACTATTTTGACGTTTTGTGGAATTGTTCTTTGCTTACTTCTGGCTTATTGAGTGTGCTTTTTCAAAATTTCTTTTTACAGATCTCTTTAGTAACCCAAAAGAAGGTTGTGTGTCAAATTAGAGCTTATGGCATTGTCTTATTGCTTAACGGGCTTATTGGCCCAATAAGAATAAGCTGTTTGTTCATTAAGCTGTGATAAGCTTACTTTCAGCTTTTGGGCCTTCAGAGTTTTGTGTTTAGAATTAAATTTTGAGTCAGATAGGGCTTTTCCAAGTCATTTGGGCTTATTTTGACTTTTTGGGCTAAAAAGCCCATTAAGCTTGACTGATTTTTATTTTAACCCATTTGGGGGCCCATTAGGGGTAATTTGGTAATTTCACTTTCATTTTCTGATTATTTAGGTTAAAATAAACTAGTTTGCAAGTTTTTAGAATTTTTTATAATTTTTGGATTTTTAATATTATTTTAATATTATTTTATTAATATTTTCAAATTTCACATTTTTGCCCTTTTTATATTTTTCTTAGCTTAAATACATATAAATAGGAATTTTGCAACTCTTAGATTAATTTTATCATCTTTAGATTATTATTTATAATCATTTTAAGTTTTAATAGTTTTTAAATCATTTTAAATAGTTTTTCTTAGTTTAAATATTTATAAAAATAGTTTTTAATCTTTTTAGGTCATTTTAGAGGTTTACCAATTGAAAATTCTTTATTTGGACTTTTTGATAATTAATTTGATTGTTAGGGCTTTAGTTAGCATTTAAAAATTAATATTTAATTAATTAAAAGGTTTGAAAAAGTTTTGATCATTGGTAAACTCTTAGTTTATTTATTTTGATTTTTGGTAAAATTTGGGTAGTTTTTAGAATTAATTTTTATTTTTGCTCTTTTTACGGTTTTACGTTAAGTCGTATTAGTAATTAATTTCACGTCTTCGTCATTCTCTTTTCTCATCCCCTTTTAACCAATATTAATCTCAAACCTTGCTACGTTTTAGTCACACACATATACCTCCTTGGGAAACAAACTTCATTGGATCATTAGTGATTGATTTTCCTAAATCATCACTTAATACTTACCCCTATTTACCTCCTTTTCCTAAAGGTGTGGTAAAACACTACAAATCATTTTGGCGCCGCTGCCGGGGAGGTGTGTCGTGATTAATTTGTCTTGTTGTTTTTAATATTAACCATAAATAGTATTTGTATTAGTAGAAATCTACTAATACGTATTATCGGGGTTTTTTTTCTTGTGAAATTATTATTACTATATTGTATTAAGTATCACAATCAATACAAAATATCTCCAAAAGTGTGAAAACACAACCTTAATTAGGATTTGATCTCCTAATTATTGTATTCGAATCTCAAACAAAAGAAAAAGGCAAAAATAGATAAATACTTTCGTGAAGCTCGATTTTGAAAAATACGAACTATAAGGTGGGTATAAGGCGGGTATAAGGCGGGTATTATAAAATATACCCTAAGGAAAAAGGCTCTTAAGTGCTTCGCGCCGCCTCATTTCCCCGCTTGCTTGTGAGTATTTTGAGATTGAAGGCTAATCGAGGGTTTTGCCGCCCAAAGTATTATTACGTATAATATATTTGCTTGGTTTTCTTTGTGATTAAACCCTCTTGAACAATTTGGTTTTCACCAAAGTTCTAAAGTCATTCGAAGGCGTTCACTCCACGTGATCGTTTTCATTCTTTTGAGGCTTCTTTAATCAAGAGTTTGATTCGAGGAGAGATTTGGTAGATTGTTGTCTACGAAGATACACCAAAATCCAAAAAATTAAAAACAATCAAAAATACAAAAAAATTGAAAATTCACAAAAACACCCAAAAAGAATCTTCTTTGCTCACCTCCCATTCTTCGTGAAGTTTATGATCACTCGTAATCAAGCAAAACGAGCTCGTAAACGTCTTCAAAAGCAAGCAAATCAAGAGACGTTGATTGAAGAACAAACTCCAATTGTTGAACCTATTGTAGAACAAGAAGTCGTCATGGCTAATCGTACTATGATGGAGTTGCTTCAAGCACCCACCGAGGATTTTGGAGAGGCCATTGTGATTCCCGCTATCCTTGCGGAGAATTTCGAGATTAAGACGGGTTTAATGTCGATGTTGCAAGCTAATAAGTTTAGTGGTCATGAGAAAGACAACCCGCACTATCACATAAGGAATTTTAATCGTCTCACCTCTACTAGCAAGTTTAAGGATGTTCCACATGACGCCATTAAGATGATGTTGTTTCCATACTCGTTAGATGGACCCGCTAAAATTTGGCTTGAGAAAGAACCGCCAAATTCAATTTTGACATGGGGTGATCTCGTTTCTAAGTTTGTAAACAAATTTTTTCACCATCTAAAACAACACATTTGAAAAATGAGATTTCAAGATTTGTACAACGAAATATTGAAATTTTTTCAATGGCATGGGAACGATTTAAAGAAATGTTACATGAATGTCCACACCATGATTTTTTGGAATTACATCAACTTGATACTTTTTATAATGGGCTTAATGATCATGAACGAGATTACTTGAATGCCGCCGCGGGTGGTAATTTTTTGTGCAAAACGACCGATGAAGCTTTAAAGATTATCGAGAATAGATCTAAGGTTTATAGCCCTCGTAACACACCGAGTGTTGCCAATATGGGTTCGTCATCGTCGTCTTCGTCTCGTAGCATTAATGCCTTACATGATGAAGCTAATGAGGAAAATCGGTTTTTCGATAGATTTGCTAATCTTATGACTCATTGGAAAGCACAAGAGGCTTTGAATTCCGCTTCGGTTAAAGCGGTTGAAAAGAGTTGTTTGTCTTGTGGTGGAGCTCATGATCTCTCCGAGTGCATTACCGCCGGTGGTAACACTTCGAGTGCTTACGTAGCAACGGGAACTTACAACCAAAACGGCCAAGGTTCCCGCCCAAATCAAGCTCCACCAAATCAAAATGCTAATAACTATCGAAACAACAATCAAGGTGGTAATTATCAAGGCAATTCACGTAACTACAACAAAGGAAATTATCAAAGTGGGAATGGACAAGTCACTAATCAAAACCAAAACCGTGATTTTCAAAACACTACACAAGGTTTTCAAAATGCTCACACTAAAAATCTTCAAGGAGAATTTTTGGATTATGCTAAAGCAAATGATGCTAAGTTTGATAACATGCAACGTGAGATGATTAGTTTAAGATCCGAGTTGAAAAACGAGCTTAAAAACGAACTTGCTAATGAACTTAAAACTCATGCTAATAAAATGGAGGGAAATGTCCAACGTCTTCAACAAAATCAACAAAAGATGGAACAAGGACAACATGAGATTAAGCAAGAATTGTTAAAAGCGGATTTAAGGCAATCAAAATTTGAAGACCGAATGGCAAAAATGTTTGAAGCAATCATGTGTAAATCCTCTTCCTCAGGTGGTCTTCCTAGTGATACCATTGCAAACCCGAAGGGAGAAATGAAGGTTATTACTACACGAAGTGGTAAAACTTTCAAGGAACCAATCTCTCGTCCAAGTACTTCTACAGAGAAGGAAATCGAGAAAGAACCCGAGGTGATGGTCGAAAAGGAGCATATTACAAGCCCACGAAGTACCGCTCATACCACACCTACGGTATAACCAATACCAATTATGGAACCCGAGATTCCAAGGCCGTTGCCTAATGTCCAACCCACACCACCCTTACCTTACCCTTCGAGACGAAACAAAGAGAAATTGCAAGAACGTAACAAACAACAAATCGAGCTTTTTATAAAAATGTTTCAACAAGTGCATTTTGATGTGAGTTTAGCCGACGTGTTGTTATATATGCCTCGTTTCGCTTCCACTTTTAAAAGTATGATGAGCGATAAGGAAAAGCTTTCAAAGCTTGCTAATTGTTCTTTGGTTTATCTTAACCGTATACCGGAAAAAGTTGGTGACCCCGGAAAGTTTCTCATTCCGTGTGACATACAAGATATGAAAGAATGCCTCGCCTTGGCCGATCTTGGTGCGAGCATTAATTTGATGCCATTTTCCATATGGAAATCGCTTTCGCTTCCGGCTCTTACTCCTTCGAACATGTCTATCGAGATGGCCGATCATTCTACGATTTTATCATGTGGAGTAGCCGAAGATGTTTTCGTAAAAGTGGGGAAGTTCTACTATCACGTTGATTTTATAGTAGTTGACATCCCCGCGGATCCTCAAGTTCCTCTAATTTTAGGTCGTCCATTTTTAGACATCTCGAGATCGCTTATCGACGTTCATGCAAGAACTATCACTTTGAGATTCAACGAAGAGGAACTTGTTATAAACGCTACTCAAAACTCAAAACCTTCTCATGTTTATGCAATCGCTACCATCAATCACATCGACTTAGTTGATGTGGTTTGCGATGAGTTTTCACAAGAAGTGTTAGGAATTTCTGATAGCTCGTCAAGTGGCAATCCCACTATTTTGGATCTGATTCTTGCTAATTCTACGCCAAATCTCACTCCATTCCAAGGAGGCGATTTTACTTCAAATGAAATCAACAATGAAGATGAGGTGTTTATTAGTGATGATACTTTTATTCCGCCATTTCTTCCACCGATGGAACTTATGAGTGTTGAGCCAAAATCTTCAATCGAGGAACCACCTATCCTTGAATTGAAAGATCTTCCATCTCACCTTGAATACGCATTCTTGGAAGGTGATGACAAGTTGCCGGTTATTATTGCAGGAGGTCTTGCTAATGATGAAAAAACCGAGCTCTTGAAAGTTCTTAAAGCTCATAAAGGGGCAATTGCGTGGAAAATTTTCGACATTAAGGGTATTGACCCAAAATTTTTTACTCACAAGATTTTAATGGAGGAGGACTACAAACCCGCAATTCAAAGTCAAAGAAGGGTAAACCCCAAAATTCACGATGTCATAAAAAAGGAAGTTTTAAAACTCCTTGACGCGGGAATGATTTATCCTATCTCCGATAGCCCATGGGTGAGCCCAATCCATTGTGTCCCTAAAAAGGGAGGAATGACCATTGTGCCTAATGAAAACAACGAGTTAATTCCCACTCGTGTTGTGACCGGTTGGAGGGTGTGTATTGACTACCGAAAGTTAAATGACGCCACTCGTAAAGACCACTTTCCTTTGCCCTTCATGGATCAAATGTTGGAGCGACTCGCGGGAAATGAATTCTATTGCTTTTTAGATGGTTTTTCCGGTTACTTTCAAATCCCTATCGACCCTCGTGATCAAGAGAAAACTAAGTTTACGTGTCCTTATGGAACGTTTGCTTATCGTAGGATGCCTTTCGGACTTTGTAATGCACCGGGTACGTTTCAACGGTGTATGATGGCCATTTTTCACGATATGATCGAGAAGTCGATGGAAGTATTTATGGATGACTTTTCGGTGTTTGGCAATTCGTTCACGTCGTGTTTATCTAATCTCGAGCAAATGTTAAAACGTTGTGAAGAAACCAATCTTGTGCTTAATTGGGAAAAATGTCATTTCATGTGTAAACAAGGAATCGTCTTAGGACATAAGGTCTCGAAAGCAGGGATTAAGGTCGATAAAGCTAAGGTAGACGTCATCGCCAAGTTACCTCATCCTAAAAACGTTAAGGGAGTTAGGAGTTTCCTAGGCCACGCGGGCTTTTATCGTCGTTTCATCAAAGACTTTTCGAAAATCTCTCGACCTATGACACACCTTCTCGAGAAGGATGCTCCTTTTAATTTCAATGAGGATTGTGTTAGAGCTTTCAAAACTCTTAAAAGGAAACTTACCGAAGCTCCCATTCTTGTTGCTCCTAATTGGGAATTACCCTTTGAAATCATGTGCGATGCAAGTGATTATGCTATAGGGGCCGTCTTAGGGCAACGTTATGAAAAGCATTTCCGTCCTATACATTATGCTAGTAAGACGATGACCGAGGCTCAATTAAAGTACACCACAACGGAAAAGAAATTCCTTGCCGTGGTCTATGCTTTTGAGAAATTCCGACCTTATCTCGTCTTAACTAAGAGCATCGTGTATACCGACCATTCGGCTATCAAGTATCTCTTAGCTAAGCAAGATGCTAAGCCGAGATTGCTTTGTTGGATGCTCCTCCTCCAAGAATTTGATGTCACCGTGCTTGACAAAAAAGGAGCCGAGAATCTAGCGGCCGATCATCTCTCTCGTCTAGAAGATCCTCACAAAGATGTTTTCGAGAACAAGGAAATCACCGAAACATTTCCTCTTGAGACTCTCGGTGTAGTGAATTCTAAAGACACCACCCCATGGTTTGCCGACATTGCAAATTACCATGCGGGGAATTTCATAATCAAGGGTATGACGACACAACAAAAGCGAAAATTCTTTCGTGACGTCAAGTTCTATTTTTGGGACGACCCTTATCTCTTTCGGGTTTGTGCGGATCAACTCGTTCGACGTTGTGTTTTTGGTGCCGAAGCTTCTAACATCCTTAGAGCTTGTCACGAAGGACCCATGGGTGGTCACCACGGTGCTAATCTCACGGCTAAGAAAGTGTTCGATGCCGGCTTCTTTTGGCCTTCTATCTATCGTGATGCACACGCACTTGTGAAGTCATGTGATTCGTGCCAACGTCAAGGAAAATCGTCTCAACGTAATGAAATGCCGCAAAACATAATTCAAGTGTGTGAGATTTTTGACATTTGGGGCATAGACTTTATGGGGCTGTTCCCATCGTCTCATGGTAACAAGTATATCCTCGTCGCGGTGGACTACCTTTCTAAGTGGGTGGAAGCTAAGGCTTTACCTACTAATGATGCTTGTGTGGTAGTGAAGTTCTTGAAACAACTATTCTCCCGGTTCGGAACCCCTCGTGCTATTATAAGCGATCGTGGAACCCATTTTTGTAATGACCAATTCGAAAAGGTCTTAAAGAAATATGGAGTTACTCATCGTCTTTCTACGGCTTATCACCCGTAAACGAGTGGGCAAGTCGAGGTTTCGAACCGAGCTTTGAAGAGGATTTTAGAGAGGTCGATTGGAAAAACCGTGCTTCATGGTCCGACAAACTCGATGACGCTTTATGGGCCTTTAGGACCGCTTATAAGATACCTATCGGTTGCACTCCTTATAAGTTAGTCTATGGGAAGAATTGTCATTTGCCCATTGAATTGGAGCACAAGGCATATTAGGCCCTTAAGCATGCAAACTTTAACTTAAAGACCGCGGGAGATCACCGGAAAATACAATTGAATGAATTGGATGAACTAAGAGACAATGCTTATGAAAATTCATTGATTTTCAAAGAAAAGACTAAAAAGTTTCATGATGCAAAGATTAAAAACCGGGTTTTTAACGTTGGTGATCCAGTGTTACTTTTTAACTCTAGACTTAAGATATTTTCCGTTAACTTTAAATCTCGTTGGTCGGGTCCTTTCACCATTACACAAGTGTTTCCTTATGAGACCATCGAGCTAGCTCAAGATGATGGTCCTAACTTCAAGGTGAATGGACATAGGCTTAAGCACTACTTTGGTGGGGAAATTCCTTCAATGGTTGACCTCGACCAAGTCACCTTCCCCAATGATAATTAGCATTGAGGGGATCGAGTCGAGCTCATGACTCGGTAATCAAAAACGAGGTGCCTCGTGGGGGAGATCCCATGCTTATCCTTTTATGCTTACTAATAACTAATGAGAGGGGATTTGTGCCCTTCCAACTCGTTGTCTCGTGGTTGTTTGTGATTGTGTTATCTAGATCATCGTCATCTACGATTAAAGACTCTCGTGTTCATTTACGTGAGCCTCCATCGTTTGCTTGAATAAGTTTTTCACGAATCCATTGACATATCCTTTATTGTTCTAACAATTATCTTTTAGCATACTTAATAAACGGCTTTAGATATATTGTTGATCACCCTTTCCATGCTAGATCCTAAGCATTTGATTCTTCGTCTCTAGTATGGGGGTGCTCCACCTTTAGACTCGAAACATTGAGGACAATGTTTACTTTTAGTATGGGGGGGGGGGGGGGGTGAATAGATACTTGCTTTACTACGCCCTCACGTTTTCCAACTTTCAATGTTTTGTTTTTGTTGCTAATAAGGCTAAAAATGGCCAAATTTTAAATTTTTCTTAGTTTTAATAAGTGTTTTTAATGCACGAATGTATATTTTCCGATGGGTAGAATAAGAGCTAATTTTTGACTTGATGGGCATTTGGAGCCCTTTACATTCCTTAACCCGCTCAATTCAAGTTTTGCTAGACTTTTATATAGGGAACTTTAAAACGCGAAAGTCTTAGCTCATTCGGGTTAAGAACAAGAACTTTTCGCAAGTTCCTATAATTGATCCTAGAAAGTCACTTATCTAGGGAACTATAAAATGCATTCTCTAAAACTTGAAAAAGTCCAAGAAAGTGCAAGATCCTATAGGTGGCTTGAAAACCCAAAACTTTGATTTGATATAGTCTTAATGAAAGCTAATCCAAATTTGGCTTAATTTTGACTTGCATGGCTAAGTATTCACGAGTCTCTTTAATTAGAGGTCTTTAAATAGTGAAGAACGAGAGATGATAGGGTTAGACAAGTGATCATGCTAAACGTAGAACATGAAAATGTTCTTTCAAAAACTCATATGTTTTTAATTGTGGCTTTTTCTTCCCATAAGATCAATGCATTAGGAATAAAAATAATTGTAATAAGTAAGGTCGTACGATTTGAAAGGTTACTTAGCCTCTAGCGCAAGATCGTTTAAAAGTTTCTCGGGGTTGAATAGAGTTCATAGCCAAGGCATAACGTATTGAAGCGGGACGCGAAGATTGGTGAAGATCCAAAAAGGCCCTAACAAGGCATGAGGAGCTCTATTTTTGCTAAAGATCCAAGATGATGTGAAGTATCATTATTCCTAAATCAATATGAAAGATCGAGACACACGACGAAAAGCAATTACTCCCCTAAAGATCATGGAGAAAGTCTATCCAAAAAGACCCTTACAAGGTATGAGGATAAATATATCCAAGTCCGAAAAGGAGGCGGATCATTGTATATCAAAATCCAAAATAAAAATTGAAGAAAAATGATGAAGTCGTGGTCCGAATATGAAGAATCTCTCAAAAACGTCAAGTGAAGAAATTCCAAATATATGAAGAGAAGACCATAATTTCAAGAACGTCTTCCCAAGATTTGAAGTATGAAGTACATGCCAAATATCGGTCCAAGAAAGGTCTCAAATCGTGAAACGAGTTATGCCAAGATATGAACTTAAGGAGATACACGAGAATCCGTTTTAAAAGATTTTATCCTTCGGCTAACCTATCGATTAAATCGTGCTACTTTGCTTTCGGACTAATAAATACTCAAATAAGTCAATATGAATCACTTGTGATCCATGACAAATAGTAAAAAAATGCTAGTAACCCATTTCCTTTTATAATAACTAGGATTGCGGGGAGAAAAAGTATTACACAATTTGGACGTATGAGTAGTGTTAGCATTGTGACTTGTACCAACAATGATCTCGTTTTTGCACTTAGCATGGAATGTATGACAATCAAGGATGACGAATTTTACTCTAAGGTACATTTAGTTTTTTCTATTCTTTGACCCTAAAAGTCACATTCGTGATGAAAATCATATATTATGTCTTTACATATTCTCGTAGTATTGTTGCAAGTCTTTTACTTTTCAATAAAGGTTAATAAAATTGAACTTTGGTGATGCTTAGATAATTTATTCTAGCATTACGTGAGGGCACGGCAATGGCTTAGTATGTGGGAGTGATGAGATGGCATTTATACATGATCTCATCGTTCTTTTCGGGCTTTAAATGCATAAAAATGTCATAAAATACCATATATATGCTTGTGTTTGTTTACTTGTGTATTTTAGGTATGGATATCGTGAAAAAGACAAAAGATCACAAGAAACAAGGAAAAACGGACACGAGAAACGAAGCCGTACAAAGAACCGGACCCTAGTTCATGAATTATCCAAGATTAAACCTTGAAGATTTGAAGATGTACGAGATTGATCCTCAAATTATGAAGAAATGACACTTAAAAACCTTGTATATTCATAATTACAAGTTTGGTCCCTTAAGTTTGTCAAAATTACAAAATGGTCCTTCAACTTTGAAGAAATAGCAAGATTAGTCCCTCATCAATTATAATTTGTCAATTATGGTCCCTCATGGAGTCAAAGATACATTTAAGACCTTTGAAGATCAAGAAAGTCCAAATTCAGTCCCTCAATTATGAAAACATGGCAAAAATAACCCTTGAAAACCTTTTGCAAAAGTTTGGTGGCCAAAGTGTGAAAATCAGAACTTATTTAACAAAAGAAAACCAAGTTTGTGGCTGAAAAACGTTTTATACAACTTTTGCTAAAACACAAGGACTACTAATGTCATTTTCCTAAGTTTAAACCACACAAACACGCGCCAAACATTATTCCCTACAAAAACGGATCAAAAGTTACTACTATTCACCATGAAGAACCCAGTAACTCCCACCACTTAAACAAAGGGTAAACTGCAATTACCCTTACCTACGCTTGATTCACACATGCAGAATCCCATCCCAACATTAAATCCCTCTTCTCCACTCACCCTTGGACCCCACACTCAACCTCATCCACCAATGAAAACACAACTTTCTCTCCAAGGAATCTGACGTGTCAAGATCAACAGCTTAGAGTCATAGCTTAACTCCAAAGCTAAAATGAACGTCCCTGATGCATTTGGACAGCTCACACGCATCAAACAGCATCAAGCACTCAAGGGCAATTTTGAGAATTCATAGCTAGGGTTTTTAGCATTCTAGAATCATCTGTTAGTCCTATAAAAGGAGACCTCAACTTGTGAGAGTCCCTTTGTTCCAGTTTTACCTTTTAAACATTGTAATTCCTTTTTAAAATTTATAAAAGTTGGTATTTTGAGAAAATTGTAATTCCTTTTTATTTTTTTGAAAGTTGGTGTTGTTTAAGGGTAATTCTGAGTTCCATTTGATGTTATAAGTGTGTTTGATCATTTGGTTCAAGGACGTTTATGTTTGGTAAGGCTTTCAAGTTTGAAAAAAGCTTGAAAAGAGGTTTCTGATTTTGCTATTTTTGTTTTACTAATCCTTAACCAAAATCTATAAGCTCTTACAAGATTGTTGATACCAAGCTTGTGAAGGGATTGGAGCCTTTGGTTGGGCTGTTTGTTCATTGTGTTGAAGAAATCAAGCCCTTGAGTTTGTGCTTTGAAACATCAACCAAGGCAGTCATCCATCTTTCTTGTTGAAGTACCTTGGTCTTGTTCTAGTTGTTGAACAAGGTCCAAGGAGCATTGCTGGTCCTCCTAGGATGTTGTGGAGGACATGTATAAGCTCTTGTTTAAGTTTCCCCTAAAAATCACATGATATTGTCTGTTTTATGATTTGGTATGTGATTTGGTGATTTTGTGTTTGTGCTTTGTGTTTTATGGTTGCAGTCTGTTAGTTGTCACCTAGTGTAGCTATTTGATCTATAAAATCAGTAGGTCATTTGAAGGATTAAGAATTTTGTTTGAAAAGTGCTTATTAAAGGATTGTTTGGGATTACTGGTTCATAAGGCCTTGTGGCCTTGTGCCCTTGGTTCTTAGGGTTTGGGAAGTCTAAACAAGTCATAATATGCAAGTTTTAGTCATTTGTTAAGTTTCTGAAAGTTTTGGAAAAGGGATTTGAAGTTTTGCAAAAATCTGATAAAAGTGGTTTTGAAATTGGTCAAACACATCAGATCCAATAACTTCTTTGTTAGTTGGATCTAAGGTCTGAAATCAGGATTGGGAATAGTTTGGGTGATAAGCTATCTATTGGTTATCTGGTTGTTGAATTTGGTAGCTTATTGAGTGTGCTATAGCTTATCAAAGTTGGCTGAAGTGGTCATTTGCATCAGCAAAGTGACCACCTCATTTGGTGCTTGCATTTGTATTTCTAGTGTAAGGATTGTTGTTTTGTTGCTTGGATCCTGTTTATGTGCTGCTTGTGAGGATATTTGGCTATTTGGATTGCTTTGTTGAGAGCTTATAAGTTTACTGGCTTATTGGCTTATTTGTGCCAAAACTCATCAAGTCTACCCAACTGGTAAACCTTGATTCACAAGGTTTGTACTCAAGCCTTGACCATCAGGGTGAAAACAAAGTCTCAACACTTCTTTAAGTCTGTCAACGTCCAAAATTGTGCTTGTCAGCGTTTGATTTACTCTTGTCAGCGTTTGACTATTGGTCAAACTTGGTCACATAGCTTATTGAATCTGTTTTGCTTATTGGTACATGCAACAACTTGGTTTTTGTAATAGAACTCATTTTTCTCAGCTTAATAACAAGTCTGGAAGGTTACAAGTCTTTTGGTTAAGCTTTTGCTAGAAAACTAGCTTATTTGGCTTTTTCAGCCAGCTTATTGGTTTTTACAGCTTATTCTACTTGGCTTTTTGTGATTTTCTTGATTGATTATTCTTAGTTAAGCTATTTGTGAGCTTTTGCAACAAAGAGCTTCTGAAACAGCCTAGAACTCTATCCCGACTATTTTGTCATTTTGTGGAATTGTTCTTTGCTTATTTTTGGCTTATTGAGTGTGCTTTTTCAAAATTTCTTTTTATAGATCTCTTTAGTATCCCAAAAGAAGGTTGTGTGTCAAATTAGAGCTTATGGCATTGGCTTATTGCTTAATGGGCTTATTGGCCCAATAAGAATATGCTGTTTGTTCATTAAGCTGTGATAAGCTCACTTTCAGCTTTTGGGCCTTCAGAGTTTTGTGTTTAGAATTGAATTTTGAGTCAGATAGGGCTTTTCCAAGTCATTTGGGCTTATTTTGACTTTTTGGGCTAAAAAGCCCATAAAGCTTGACTGTTTTTTATTTTAACCCATTTAGGGGCCCATTAGGGGTAATTTGGTAATTTCACTTTCATTTTCTGATTATTTAGGTTAAAATAAACTAGTTTGGAAGTTTTTAGAATTTTTTATAATTTTTGGATTTTTAATATTATTTTAATATTATTTTATTAATATTTTTCAAATTTCACATTTTTGCACTTTTTATATTTTTCTTAGCTTAAATACATATAAGTAGGAATTTTGAAACTCTTAGATTAATTTTATCATCTTTAGATTACTTTTTATAATTATTTTAAGTTTTAATAGTTTTTAAATCATTTTAAATAGTTTTCCTTAGTTTAAAAATTTATAAAAATAGTTTTTAATCTTTTTAGGTCATTATAGAGGTTTACCATTTGAAAAATCTTTATTTGGGCTTTTTGAAAATTAATTTGATTTTTAGGGCTTTAGTTAGCATTTAAAAATTAATATTTAATTAATTAAAAGGTTTGAAAAAGTTTTGATCATTGGTAAACTCTTAGTTTATTTATTTTGATTTTTGGTAATTTTTGGTAATTTTTAGAATTAATTTTTATTTTTGCTCTTTTTACGGTTTTACGTTAAGTCGTAGTAGTAACTGATTTCACGTCTTTGTCATTCTCTTTTCTCATCCCATTCTAACCAATATTAATCTCAAACCTTGCTACATTTTAGTCACACACATATACCTCCTTGGGAAACGAACTTCATTGGGTCATTAGTGATTGATTTTCCTAAATTATCACTTAATACTTACCCCTATTTACCTCCTTTTCCTAAAGGTGTGGTAAAACACTGCAAATCACATTGACTTATGATTTAGATGTATCCCTCAAAACTGATATGAGTTCCCTAGTATTTAGTAAGTATATACTATGATAATATATTGAGATATATCTTTGTGTACGTTTAGTACTTATCATCGTAGTTTTGCAAGCAGTTGCGCGAATATCATATAGGTTGCATGTAATTGGCATACGGGCTACATTGCATTACATGGCAACACTGTGTTGTGATCCTACGTGTATGTAGGAATGATTGTATGCATAGGTATGTATATACTATGGTATTTGGAGGCATTGCAAGCGAAGCAATGGTCCTTGCGTGGTTATCGTACATTTAAAATGCGGTTTTATTGAGAATTCAGCCTCACCGTCGTTTATCGATCTTGATAATTAATATATTGTTCGAATAACCGAGTGTGAACCTCGTTTGATACTCTAGATACGTAAATAATGCTTCGTAACATATTGTATATCGACTAGATTGTCGTTATCGCACCGTGATGTGTCATTTTGGGACATCTTCTTTTTGGAACGTAAATTACTTATGTACTATTTTATTTCCCTTATTCCTATGGGTTTGATATATTAGTTCGCGTAACTATAACATAGCTGAAGTATAATCAACGATGCATACATCGTAGCGATGAATCATATGTGTATATTATAAAACGTGGTTGAGGCGTGTTGCCATTTAATCGTTGTTTACCACTCTACTCGAATTTAAAGATGCGTTTTAAGGATAGATTAGCGTTGTGATCAAGCGTGATAGCTTGAAGTTTGGTTGTTTTGTGTTAACTTTATTGTCTACGGTTTTGAGACCCACCCGAAGCCAATATCAACACTTATAGCGTTGACATACGTGTTCTCGTTCCGTTTATTTCATTTTGTTTTGTTGTTTCATTATTTTGAATTTAATATTTTACATGACGAGGTCCGACACTTGTGCCAGCTAAATAAGCATTAAACTTTGTTGATTGAATGATTTAAATATAAAGTGTTTTACATATTGAATGTATGGCGAATGAAAATTTTGGCTAAACATGACGTATGAGGCGTCTTGTAACAAGTAAAATTTGTATAGAGAATAAAAGGGACAAAGTAAAAAAAATATTCTTTCCTTCAACTTGGTTGGTAAATTATAAAAAGTAATTTATATTACTCGTAAAATCTTTGTTTTCATATATTAATAATTTGATACTAGAAGCTTGTGATGGATTTGTCAAGAATTTGTTTAATTTAATTTGAAATAGGAGTTATTAATAAAGATTAACTATATGAATATCGAGTATAGACGGCTTGAGGTTTGATATGACTTAATTTTTGGGTCATTATGGTAAACTTTTGGCGTATCTTTTAATACAGAAAATGAGTAGAAAAATTGGTCACGTATTTTGGAGCTAGAAACTTTGTAAAATTTGTTTTATTTTAAACATAAGGTCAAGTTATATTTACGAATGCATTGGTATAAACTGGAACTCGTCACTTGTTGTAGTGAATAAACTGGGATAAAATCAAAATATACAATGAAATGAATTATTAAATGTTGATGGAACGTTATTTTATTCTGCTACGAGATGTGTTAATTTTAAAATCACTTGATAATTGGCTAAAGATTTAAAATCCTAATTTTCTACATTTCAGAATTACTGAAATAAGCATTTTGATTATTTATTCTATTATTATCGAGATTCAAGTCTCGACTAAAATCAGTAAGTTGTCCGAGATAATACTACGTGAAACATCTTTAACGTCTGAATCGAGTCGCGTGAATAAAATATAGCATACGAGTTTTAAGGAAGACTTATGTATAATAGAAAGTCAAAGGTTGATTTTTAAGAGTCAATTGGACAAATCCGAGTTGTGTTGGATATTTGTATATACGTAATAAGATATGTCGTAATAATAATATGAAACTTTGAAAATTCTTACTATATACGTTTTTGGTACTTAAAATATGAATATTAATGAGATTTTGACCCGAATATGGATATTTTCAAAATTAATGATTTTACCAATTATAATAACCGAGTCACTGAATCCACTAATGTAGTAATTTCCTTGAGATGGTAACTTTCCAGAAATAAAAACTTTGTAAAGTTGAAAATGAGGGATATGAAGTTTTATACGGTGTAACATAAATTAAAAATGTGCAAATGTTCGCTTTTACAATGTACAAGGTAACATTAATTAGAATAAGCAAGTGGATTACCCAACAAACGCATACTTGTATTATTTTCTTAAGACGTAATGTTTTGAGTCACGATGGTTCGATCATACAACATCACTTCTTCGACTTTGCGAGCCTATATCTAAACTTAGGTAGTCCTGTGATTTTTCGTTTTACTATTTTCCATGGTACGAGACCATTATTTATTTTTGAATTGCTACTTCGCTAGTACTTGATAATGAGGGTATGTCACCCGGTGTATTTTTGTCCTCTTCATGGACGCTGTAACTTTTCTTCTTTCGGTTAATGGAACCCAAGTTGGTGGAATTCATGTGTAACTCGAGACGATGGGAATTACGATCGTTGTCCTATTTTTGGCGCTTGTGTTGACGTTCGATGTTTACTCTATGTATTTATAGGTCGCTGTTGTTATCCCGAAACTCTTGTCATATATTCGAAGTATTTTCATTTCTAATATAGTTAATTTCCGTTGGCAAGTATATTGCTCGTTTATCTAAATTGATCTCATTGATTTTTGATTTTTACTACTCGTTATGCTTACAATGATCTTTAATCTGGAACCATCTTACCGTTATTTGTGAACAATTTGTTTCAAAAATATGTATGAGTGTGTGAAATGTTTTGTTGAACCAAATGCAAATGGTGTCGGTTTATTTATTTATTTATTTTTCTCACAAAAAGGCAAAGCAAAAGTATGTTTTCAAAATGGATGAAAAAAATGTTTGATGTGTTCCTTGAAACGATGGTAACAATATTTTCCCATTTCAAATGATTTGATTGTTTTGAAGATTAGGTCGAAAACTTTCAAGTCATATTCAGTGTGTGATAATAATGTTTGTGTCGTCACTCGATCCTCAATTATGCACAGCTTAGCTAACTATGCATAATTCGGGAAGAACCCTGTTCTGTTGGTTGTCGTTGCTTGGTCCTCAAGTATGCATGATCTGGCTAATTATGCATAGTTAGGAAGGGCAATGTCATTTCAAATCAATCGGTCATAGTTAAACTAGTAGTGTTTTTGATAAATGTTTGGATGATAACGCTTTTAAAAATGGTGGATCCTTATGCAAGTAATCGTATTCTCTTTGATTCCTAAAGGAATTTTTTTTCTTGTGTTTCTTTGAAACCTTTTCTTTCATTTGGCATTGACTTAGTAAGTCACCGTGACCGAGTAACTATGGAAAATGTTTTTGTGTGTTGCAAGTAACGTGCGAATTCCATCGGAATCACTAGGATGTTGATGAAATACCAAAGGAGCTCATGCCGACACTGAGAAGAAATTTTAACAAAAATAGAAGACTCCCAAAGTGGAGGAGAGCCGAGTTCGAATAACTTTGAGGGAAATGACGAAGACTTCTCCTACATCAAATGTATCGTACTTTATTTATTTTCTTTTCTTGTTCTTTTGATATGTCAAACGACACGCGATAAACTGTTGAAGTTTACCAACTCTGCATCCGTAGTTGGAAGACAATTCCATTTGTCATCTTCGTTTATTCAAGTGAGGAATCCTCTTTGCTTGACTCGATTTTCTTTTATCGTCGATGGTTAAACGAAAAATAGCCATAGTTGATGTTTATGTGCTAAACCTTTGCTTGATATGTGTTTATGTTATGAGTGATTTAGTCGAATGATTATACATTATGCGAGCTCAAGGTTGCAGTATGAATTGACGTATGATTGTGGATCATGTGTCCCATGTAATACCTTTTTTGACTGTGAACGATGATGCTTATTGAGATTTTGACCACGCTTGGGACGGAAGTGAGATGGTGTTCTTGTAATTTTTTTTTGGGTATGGATCCGTGTGTGAGCACCCTACGATGACATATGTATGTATTTTCTTTCTTTTTGGATATGCATCCATATCTAGCAAGCTCGTGAACCTGCTTTAACTTCTAATTTTCTTTTGACTGGACTCATCCGAAATCCCGTCAAATATCCTTATTTTATCATGGCTTGGCTGATTAGCAAGCATGAGTTAACTTCATTGAACTTATTTACATGGCATTGTTTGGCTATGTTGCAAACATGTCGTAATGTGGTTGTATGTGCTTCATAATAGCTTTTGTGTTTGATTGGATTGTGATGTTTTCGAGAGAGTTATGTATACGTCGAATGATTTTTGTATCGATGAATTCGTTTTTGACGAAATAGGGTTGTATGTTCGTGATATTGCAATAAGGTTATTTTGTACGACTAGTATTAATTACTTCGTATCGTTTGTTCTGAACGTTTTCGATGGGGTTATGTGTGGCCCGTGTGATTTTTCTTTATGATTAATTGTTTTTATGAGACTGATGGACTAAGTGAAAGGACGATTCGAATGTTAGAAGACATGCTCCGAGCATGTGTGTTTGATTTTGGTAGTAGTTGAGATCGACGCGTGTCCTTGATAGAATCCTTGTACAACAACGATTACCATGCTAGTACTAAAGCTGCACCATTCGAATTGTTGGGTGGAGGAAAGTGTAGATCACCAGTTGGATGGAGTGAGGTAAGGAAAAGTCAGTTGAATGGACCTAAAATGATTCAATAGAATACGGAAAGGATTGTGTAGATCGAGGGTCATTTGTTAACAGCGAGAAGCCGTGAGAAGAAATATATTGATACCCGTAGGAAGCAGTTGGAAATTGAAGTTTGAGATATGGTAATGTTAAAGGTATCATCGTGGAAAGGCGTGATTCGTTTTGGAAAATAAGAGAAGTGGAGCCAAAGGTATGTTGGACCAGTTGCCTACCAGTTGGAGCTATCGGATGAACTTCGTGAAAATGATAATACTCTTCATGTGTCGAATTTGAAGAATTGTGTGGCGGATAATGGTTTAGTTACCCAAGTGAATGAAACCCAACAGGACGACAAGTTACACGCCATAGAAGAACCAACGGAGATAATGGATCGAGAGGTTAAGAGATTAAAGCAAGGTAGAATACTCATTGTGAAGGTGTGATGGAACCCGAGACGTGAACTGAAGTCCACGTCGGAATGTGAAGACCTCTTTAGGAAGAAGTACCCTCATCTTTCTAGTAGTACGAAATGCGAGTATAAGAACCGGAGAGCGCCGGGACGTCGCTCCCTTAAGGAGGAGAGGATGTGATACCCCAAACCTAACACCATTATTTAATCCTAATTTTACGACCGATTTTAAATTTTTGAGAAATTTAAATGTTATTATTATTTGACGGTTCAAGTTGAAACCGATATTTGAGGCTTTATTTAATATCTTGACGATTGGAGAAGAACCGATAACGACTACGATTCCGGGGGATGCACAAAAATTTACCTTTTATTATCGACTGATCGATATTTGAATTTTCGAGATTTTTATTTTATTACGTTTTAAGTCGAGTCGGATCCATATGTATATTCGTTTTGTGTGCGTTTGAACCATTTAAAAGTATTTTGAGGTAGTCGGGACAAACCCCGACTCTCGTAAAACTTCAAAACCGACTAGCATGTCATAATCCCGCTCTTTAAAAGTTGTTTTACTAGTAAGGCCAAAATATAGCTACCTTGTCAAAATTGGTCCCTCCATCTTTTACAAAATGGAACCACAAACACACATACACTCATTTTCACCTCAAAATTTTTCAACATCTCCTCCCTCTCTCTCTCTAACCCACGGCCAAAACACCACCACCATCAAATCCACCTCAAAAATTTGATTTTGGAAAATCTAATCAAAGACCCATGTTTCTAACATCATTGTAAGTAAATCCCACCAATAAAATCAAACATGTAACAATATTTGTTTTCAAGATTTAATTTTAGAAATATTTTGAAAAATACTATGATTTGATCTAATTCAATCATTGGGTTTGTGTTTAAATATGTTTAGGAGCCTCCATTTGGAATATTAAAGCTATTAGAAAAGATTTTCTTTGGTGTTTTTGCTTCCAAAACCCACGGCCAAATGGTGGTATTTGGTGTTCTTGGTGTTTGATCTATTTAATGTATGGTATGGTTCTATATTCATGTTATTATTAATTTTACATGATATAATTATATTGTTTGTGTTATTTTAATTTTTGAGTTTTAAATGAGGATGAACATATAAGTGATTTAGGGTATTTTGATCTGATTAGGATGTTTATTAGGTGATATTAGAAGTATATGAATGATCGAAAATGGATCAAAATGATGTTTTGTTATGATTTTGAAATGGACATTTTAAATCAGTGGGTTTAAAGTCATTTTTCGTATAGTGGCTGTTGGTTAAGTGTTGGTATGATAGGATACTGTTGTAGTGGTCGTCGAGAGGCTCGTTTCGGTATAAGGTAGAGCTTTTAACTCCAAACGAGTCAAAAGTTATGTAAGTTTGAATTTTCGTGTACCGGGCGATGAAAGTCGACATAATCCAAAATTATGTTCGATTTTAGGTCAAATCTCGGGGACAATAAGTTGAATTTTAAAACTGATTAGAGGTTGTTCTAGGGCTATAAACTTATCATTTTGAGTCTATTTTCATAATCAAGAGTCGAATTTGTAAACGGGAATGCTTAAGAAGGTCAAAATGGTTTTACAACGCGAAGGTACAAAACTGCCCGAAATTTTGAGTTTAGCAATGTCACGTGCAGTAGGTCTTAAAAGTGAAAACTTTTTATGAAATTTAATACGGGTTATCTACAGGTTATAAGTGAATTTTACAAATTTTCTTATAATTTTTTGTGATGTCTAAGTATAGGAAAACAGCCCTTACTTTTGGTAAGTACCGACTGAATTATAAAAATGAGCAACACTTTTAGTTACGTAGATAAATGGTACGAGTCTAGAAACTATCACTTGGATGAGTTTTTGGAGTGAGTTTTTATAAACACTAAGTGTTTTTATATATGCGCGTTTAGTACAATAATGTACATGGGGTATTGATTCGGTTATTGTATTTGGATTGTTAGGTCAGGTGTTTGATTTCCCGGGGCATCCACGTCGTCGGTGATCGACTTCGTTTACGTCGTAGTTACTAATACTACCACTAATACCTAAGGTGAGTCTATAGCCTCGCTTTTTACTTATTTCAAATGTTTTTACCCGCGCGGGGGATACATGCTATTTAAATGAAAATGAACATAAGTCATGAATGATTGTTGGACCCGAATGTTGCCTTGAATTGTGTTGAGTACCTAGTTGCAAAAGTCCCTAAATTCGTGAACTATTAACTATTGTCTTGCCCTTGTGTGGGTTGGAGATAGCCGCTTGTACAATTGATAGTACTATGGGGTTGACGACCCTATCCGAGATGAGAGCGAGTACGTTGAGTACCCTCTGCGGACGGATAACTTGTGATAAGAAATAAGGTATAAGTGCAACTAATGCCTTTAGAAGGGGCCCTGGTTTCACTTAAGTCATGCCGGTCTATGTACGCGGGTGATTGAGTTAACGGATTAGTGTCACGAGCTTAAACACAATTATTAGCTATTGCCAAAGATAATTTCCTTGAATAATAGATTGTGAGTACGACAATGCTATTGAATGGTCATGATTGGTTAAAATACTTATGTTCAACTTATGATTTGATAAACCTATAGATTCGCTCAATCGTTGTGTTGACGATTTTAAGCATGTGTTTTAGGTATTCAAGATTGATAGCAGCGGAGCATGCATGGAGGGAGTTGGTTCTTTATTGGTCTAAAATATTGGATTTCCTTCCCTTTTTATCAATTATTTATTGTCATGACTTGGTCAAAATTATGTTGTGATTTGGTTGAGATCTTTGGGGACAAGTAACGCTACTCTGATGAAAACATCATTTTTGGTTTGGAAATGTTTTAGAAAATGGTTATAAATAATCTTTTATATTTATCTTAAACATCTCTTTTGAGGTTGTTTTATGTGATTGTGTGTGATGTGCTATGATATAACGCCCAAAGTGGTATTCCGCTGCGTGGTAATTTGGGGGTGTTATACAAGATCTTAGGTTTAAACAAGCAGATTTCAACAAGTTATAGCACAATCAAGAAATTGATGTTCAAAAGCCAAAAACTTGTAGACAATAGCACTCAACCAAGTATTTATCAGATACAAGCACAAAACAACACTTAACAATAACTCAAAATCAAAATGCAAGCTCAAATCAGTAAACCCAAACACCCATTTCACTTTTTAATCAAAGATTTAACAAAGCAAATGTGTGATTCAGTTTAACCCAAGCCTAATCTAGCATCATAACATCAATATCATGCAGTATCAAGCAGATTCAAGCCACAAGAACACCTTTTATAACTACAGAACTCAAAATCTCAAAAATCAAGTACTTTTATCAGATTTTGGGTAAGAATGCTCAAACCTCATGAATGTACATCCACACTCACGAATTTTTGAGCTGATGTGTCTAGCTAAACAAGACACAAGCTTCCTATAACACCTGCTAAGATTCAACAAGGTTAAAGGCACAATTTATATAAGAAAAATGGAAAAAGCTTGATTAATGCAACCTTGTTCCCACTCCTTGATTATCCCCAAACCACAAGCTTACAACACCTTGATAAGCTTCTTATCAGGGGTGCTATAATCACTTGCAATCCAAAAATTCTAAGGGTTTGAACCAAGAACTTAGCAAAATATCAAGTTTTAGAAAATTATGCAATTTCTTGCACAATCTTTGAAAACAGGTTGTGAGTCTTAACAATCACAAACATATAACATAAACAAGCAAAGATTAAAGATGGCACTTGTAATTCATCAGCAATATCAAACACTTTTTCATACAATGAAAAGAGGATTTATAGATTTGTGATAAAGGAAAAACCAAGAGCAAAAACTAAATGTTGCAGGTCCTATGCCTTATATAGGCTACAATGATGAACTAGAAAGCATAAAAAACGTAAACCATAGTTGGTAGAAGCCCCAAAGTACCCTTGCAGATTTTGAAAAACTTGATATCATGTGAACTTTTCTTGGACGTTTGTGGACTTGTGAGCTGTTGGAATTTGATCTAAGGCTCATATTAAGCTTGGATATGAAGCAGCTTTGTGGGGCGTTGGATGGCTGGCACTGTTTTGGCATCTTCTCCAAAAGTGAGACAAGACATAGAACATGTGAACATTGTGATGATGTGGCATGAGGTTTAAAGTGTGGGTTATGTTTAGTGTCACCCTAATCATAATTCTGGAGGGAATTAGGGTCTAATTCATAGTAATTAATGAATGCCCAATTTTGCTAAGAACACTATGAACACAGGTTTTGATCTGTTTTTGCTTTTAAACATGTGTTAACCGCCCTAATTAAATAATTAATTAGGTTAGTTATATTCAGTTGTGACTGGAGGGTGAGGTGGAGAAATGGTGAGCCGTGATTGGTTGGATGGAGTTAGTGGGACACGTGTAGAGGTGTGGTTGGTCTAGGTTACTTTCCTTGTCGTCCAAATTTAACCCCTCACCTCTTTCTTTCCTTTCATTTCAGGTTTTATATGCACAAATCCGAATTCCTTTATAAACCAAGTTTTGGTTTTCACACTTTTGCCCCAAAAACTTTTCCAAAAGTTTATCAAGGGTATTTCTTGCCATTTGATGATTCTTGAAGGGTTGTTTTGGCATTTTCTTCAAACTTATGGTCTTGACTTGTATTGTTGACTTCTTGGAGGACTAATATTGACAAGTCTTCAAATTTGAGGGACCATTCTTGTCAATTCTTCAAAGTGGAGGGCCCTTTTTGTAAAATTGACAAACTTTAAGGACCAAACTTGTAATTATGAATAAATAAGGGTTTAAAGTGTCAATTCTTCAATATTGGAGGACCCTTCTTGTATAATCTTCAAATCTTCAAGGGTTATTCTTGGAAAATCACCATTAGGGCTTGGTTCATTGTGCGGCTTCGTTTCCCGTGTTCGTTTTTGCTTGTTTCTTGTGATCTTTTGTCATTTTCTCAATACCCGTACCTAAAATACACATGTAACAAACACAAGCATATATTTGGCATATTTCATGATATTTTATGCATTTTAAGCCCGTTTTGGACGATGAGACTATGTATAAAAGCAGTCTCATCACTTACCTAGCAAGACCATTCCAAACCCGAAGGGTGAGATGAAAGCTATTACCACACGTAGTGGGAAGGCTTTAGACGGACCTTTGCTTCCACATGTTAGTACCTCTCCGGTGAGGGAAGTGGAGCAAGAACCCGAGGTGGTTAAAGAAAAGGAAATTCCTAATCCACCAAAGGTAGACCAATTGCCTATTCCGAAACCCGAGATTCCGATGACTAAACCCACACTACCTTACCCTTCTAGACTTAACCAAGAGAAGCTCCGCGAAAGATCCAATGCTCAAATGTCTACATTTCTTAAAATATTTAAGCAACTTCATTTTAATGTTAGTTTCGCGGATGCATTGCTTTATATGCCTAAATTTGCTTCGACTTTCAAGAAATTGATTAGCGGTAAAGGGAAGTGATAAGTGTGTAAACACCCATCCTTTTTAACACTTAACTACAATAATAAATGAGCCAAAACGTGTATTTTATGTCATTTATGTCGGAATTATGCGTGGTTTGTAGTTTTGTTGTGATTTAGGACGAAATTGTGAAAAAGGGAGAAAACACGGGCATTCACGGGCTTTTATCGAAGAAAAAGACAAAAGACGAAGTCAAGAAATCAAGAGTGCAAAAAGAACGGAAGTCCAAGACCAATTCTGAAGATTTATCGAAGAAAAAGTCAAAAGACGGAAGTTTACTTAAAGCCAAAGAACTCAAGTCTAATTTATTGAAGAATTACAAGACGAGTTTAAAGAAATCCCGAGACAAAGTCATTAAAGTCAAAGAATTAAGAAGATTAAGGACTTAATGGTGCAATTAAAGAAAGAAGAAAGAGGGGAGGAAGCTTCCTAAGCACCTCCCTAATCTCCTATAAATAGCACCCATTTTCATTTCATTAGTTTTTGTTGGCTAGAGTGACACTAGTTCTTCCATCTTTAATTTTGTGCACATTTAATTTTCATGTCAATTTAAATACTTGTTTTGCACTTTAATTCCTTTCAATTCCAAGTAAGTGTTCTTAATTTTGTTGCTTTAATCTTTATTTACCTTTGATCAAGTTTACTTTTATCATTCTCCTTCTACTTTTCTTGTTCTTTTTGGTTCATTTAAATTTCGGATTAGGTAAGGTTTGCTTAATCCATTTGCTTATTTGATTAAAAAGTTCACCTTTTTACTTTCATCTAAGTTTTTGTATGAGATAAGCTATAAGTTTAACAATCTTATTGGCTTGTTTCATACTCAGCTTATTTGTTTCTCTTAGTTTTCTAAAAAGTTCTTATTTCTAAAAGTTTTCTTATTGTGTTACTTATTTCGTGTTTTGAAAAAGTCTTTAAATTATTGCTTATTGTATTCTTCTTATTATTGTTTTGGTAAAGTTTAGATTTGTGCTTATTGTCGAAGTTAGCTTATTTAGTTTAGCTTATTGGCTTACTGGTTTCCATTGTTCCGATCTTTAAGGTTTCTGTTTGTTACGATCCAACAAGTGCGATCGCATAAACCCTTAAGGGTTTCTACTTGCGATCCAGTGTTGCGATCAAGGACTAAGATCCTACTGCGATCACACTCTTTAATCCTCACCACGATCACTTGTTGCGATCGTGGGTATGATCATAGAGTGCGATCCAAGGTAAGATTGCTTGGTCACGATCCATTGGCTACGATATGTGACTGCGATCGTTGTTGCGATCGATTAGTACGATCACCACCCTTTTGTTTCCATCGCATTGAGTGCGATCGGAGGCTACGATCACCAAGTGCGATCTAGGCTGCGATCGTGGGTACGATCAGGGTGTGATCCAACCACTTCGTTGGTTGCGATCGTAGTGTGAATCGGACTCAAGTTAGTGTTTTGTTTTTCCTGTTTTTATTTGTTTTTGTTTTTATTTTAAATTTTGATTTCCCGCCTTTTTACTTGATTTATTTTTTTTAAGTTTTCAAATTATATTACGTTGTCAAATTTAATTTTCGTCACGCTTTAATTTTTGTCATTTAATTAACTTTACTTTTAAAAAGTTTTAATATTGAACAATTTAAGTTTTAACTAGTTTAGATTTAATTAACCGCCAATTTACTTTAAGTTTTGCACCTTTTAATATACTACAACGACACAACTTTTGTTTCCACCAAAGAACGACTGAGTCACACACTTAACCAGGATCAATTCGATTAGACCACTATAACGAACTTTCAACATGCAAAATCTCAATTTCAAATGTTCTATCGAAGTTA
This sequence comes from Glebionis coronaria, assembly GCA_025667525.1. NCBI lineage: Eukaryota > Viridiplantae > Streptophyta > Magnoliopsida > Asterales > Asteraceae > Glebionis > Glebionis coronaria. Next base: position 439,221,209 of record CM046882.1, on the reverse strand, counting down.
AGTGGTCTTTTCCTTGTATTTGTCCTCATTTTAACACGAAAATCAATTTTTCGACATTTTCAAAATTTTTGATCTATTTTGGCCTATTAGTTTTTCCTTTGCTATAGTTATTTTCTTTCTTTGCTAGATTAAATTTTAATAATGTGGTTTTAGTTTTCAAACGTTGTGAATCTTTTGACTCAACCCGAGTTTACTTATCTAAGTTCACTCTAGCTAGTATCCTTAACGTGTTTAAGTCAAGTTTTGCTAGGCTTTTATACAGGGAGCTTTAAAACGCGAAAGTCTTAACTCTCACGGGTTAAGAACAAGAACTTTTCGCAAGTTCCTATAATTGATCCTAGAGAGTTGTTTATCAAGGGAACTTTAAAATGCGGATTCTAAAACTTGAAAAAGTCTAAGAATTTGCAAGATCCTATAGACGACTCGAAAACCCAAAACTTTGATTTAATAGGCTAAGTATCCACGAGTCTCATTCCTTGAGATTTTAAATTGTGGAGAACGAGAGATGATAGAGTCAATTATAAGTTTGGTATTCTTTCGTGAATTTATGTGAGTTAATTATAAGCCTATTCTCCCATCGCTTGCTAATAAATTTATCTGCAATAAATAAGGTTGTACGATTTGAAAAGTTACTTAGCTTCTAGCCCAAGATCGTTTAAAAGTTGCTCGGTATGGATTAGAGTTCATAGCCAAGGCATAACTTATTGAAGCGGGATGCGAAGATTGGCGAGTCCAAAAAGGTCCTAACAAGACATGAGGGCTACATTTTGTTGCTAAAGATCCAAAAGTGATGTGAAGAATCATTTATCGAAAATCAATATGAAGGATCGAGACACACGACGAAAAGCAAATACTCCCGTAAAGATCATGGAGAAGTTTGTCCAAAAAGGCCCTAACAAGGTATGAGGGTAAATAGATCCAAGTCCTAAAAGGAGGCGGATCGTTGTATATCAAAGTCCAAAATAAAGATTGGAGAAAAATGAAGAAGTCGTGGTCCAAGTATGAAGAATCTCTCAAAACTTCAAGTGAAGAAATTCCTATTATGAAGAGAAGACCATTATTTCATGAACGTCTCTCAAGATTTGAAGTATGAAGTCGCTGCCAAATATCGGTCCAAGAAAGGTCTCAAATCGCGAAGCGAGTTATGCCAAGATATGAACTTTATGAGGTCTTGAGAAGCAGTTTTAAAAGATTTTGTCCTTTAGCTAACTATTGATTAAATCGTCCCACTTTATTTTCAGCTTAAATAACTATCGAAATAAGTCAACAATGCATCCTCGTGATCATTCAAGACAACAATAAAATATAAGAGATACACCTAGGAATAAGGGAGTCTAAGTAAATAATTGGCCCACATGAGTTCGTGTTAGTTTGCTAACTTATAATAACAATGATCTCGTTTTTAAGCTTGGTTTGGAGAAAGTGAAAACTTGAGGATGATAATCATTCATGGCATTTTCAAAACCCTAAGGTATGTTTTTGATTTCTGTACTTTCTTCCTTTGAATGTTTATAATTTTCTATCTCTTTAATAAAGGCCAACGTAGATTGATTATGATGGAAAGTTTAATCATGCTTTATAATGCATTGCATGAGGACATTGCAATGGTCAAGTGTAGGGGATTTGATAGGTGTGTAAACATCCATCCTTTTTACCACTTAACTACAATAATAACTGAGCCAAAACGTGTATTTTATGTCATTTATGTCGGAATTATGCGTGGTTTGTGTTTTTGTTGTGATTTAGGACAAAATTGTGAAAAAGGGGAGAAAACACGGGCATTCACGGGCTTTTATCGAAGAAAAAGACAAAAGACGAAGTCAAGAAATCAAGAGTGCAAAAAGAACGGAAGTCCAAGACCAATTCTGAAGATTTATCGAAGAAAAAGTCAAAAGACGGAAGTTTACTTAAAGCCGAAGAACTCAAGTCTAATTTATTGAAGAATTACAAGACGAGTTTAAAGAAATCCTGAGACAAAGTCATTAAAGTCAAAGAATTAAAAAGATTAAGGACTTAATGGTGCAATTAAAGAAAGAAGAAAGAGGGGAGGAAGCTTCCTAAGCACCTCCCTAATCTCCTATAAATAGCACCCATTTTCATTTCATTAGTTTTTGTTGGCTAGAGTGACACTAGTTCTTCCATCTTTAATTTTGTGCACATTTAATTTTCATGTCAATTTAAATACTTGTCTTGCACTTTAATTCCTTTTAATTCCAAGTAAGTGTTCTTAATTTTGTTGCTTTAATCTTTATTTACCTTTGATCAAGTTTACTTTTATCATTCTCCTTCTACTTTTCTTGTTCTTTTTGGTTCATTTAAATTTCGGATTAGGTAAGGTTTGCTTAATCCATTTGCTTATTTGATTAAAAAGTTCACCTTTTTACTTTCATCTAAGTTCTTGTATGAGATAAGCTATAAGTTTGACAATCTTATTGGCTTGTTTCATACTTAGCTTATTTGTTTCTCTTAGTTTTCTAAAAAGTTCTTCTTTCTAAAAGTTTTCTTATTGTGTTACTTATTTCGTGTTTTGAAAAAGTCTTTAAATTATTGCTTATTGTATTCGTCTTATTATTGTTTTGGTAAAGTTTAGATTTGTGCTTATTGTCGAAGTTAGCTTATTTAGTTTAGCTTATTGGCTTACTGGTTTCCATTGTTCCGATCTTTAAGGTTTCTGTTTGTTACGATCCAACAAGTGCGATCGCATAAACCCTTAAGGGTTTCTACTTGCGATCCAGTGTTGTGATCAAGGACTAAGATCCTACTGCGATCACACTCTTTAATCCTCACCACGATCACTTGTTGCGATCGTGGGTACGATCATAGAGTGCGATCCAAGGTAAGATTGCTTGGTCACGATCCATTGGCTACGATCTGTGACTGCGATCGATCACTGCGATCGTTGTTGCGATCGATTAGTACGATCACCACCCTTTTGTTTCCATCGCATTGAGTGCGATCGGAGGCTACGATCACCAAATGCGATCTAGGCTACGATCGTGGGTACGATCAGGGTGCGATCCAACCACTTCGTTGGTTGCGATCGTAGTGTGAATTGGACTCAAGTTAGTGTTTTGTTTTTCCTGTATTAATTTGTTTTTGTTTTTATTTTAAATTTTGATTTCCCGCCTTTTTACTTGATTTTTTTTTTAAGTTTTCAAATTATATTACGTTGTCAAATTTAATTTTCGTCACGCTTTAATTTTTGTCATTTAATTAACTTTACTTTTAAAAAGTTTTAATATTGAACAATTTAATTTTTAACTAGTTTAGATTTAATTAACCGCCAATTTACTTTAAGTTTTGCACCTTTTAATATACTACAACGACACAATTTTTGTTTCCACCAAAGAACGACTGAGTCACACACTTAACCAGGATCAATTCCATTAGACTACTATAACGAACTTTCAACTTGCAAAATCTCAATTTCAGGAAGCTTGAAGAGCTTAATCATTCTATTAATACTAATTGTTCGGTGGTTCTCACCAAAAAGCTACCCGAAAAGCTTGGAGACCCCGGAAGATTTCTTATTCCTTGTGAATTTCCGGAAATGAAGGAATGCTTAGCATTAGCCGATCTTGGCGTTAGCCGATCTTGGCGCTAGCATTAATTTGATGCCTCTTTCCGTGTGGAAAAGGTTATCACTTCCCGAGCTCACACCTACTAGGATGACTCTCAAGCTTGCGGATCGATCGACCGCCCTTCCGGTAGGTATAGCCGAGGATGTCTTTGTTAAGGTAGGGAAGCTTCATTTTCAGGCGGATTTTGTAGTTGTGGATTACTGATACAAGCGTTTTCATTGGGGTTTAGATTAATCTCGGAATCTTCTCGAATTAATCACGGTTCAAAGTGGAATAGTTTGTTCTTGGTTACTGAAAAGAGGTTGGTTTGTTTGGTTATCTAATTTTTAAACTAATAGCAAATAAATGTAAATGTCGATGAGTAAAATTAAACTAAAGTAACGAGTTAAAAAATAAATGCTTGAAAACTTAAAGAAAAGAGTATAAAAATACTTGAACACTTAATAAATCTAACACTTGAAAACTTTGTAAAAACATGAAACTCATCCAATCGGAATGTGTCAAAAATGAATGATCGGAATGTGTGGTCGGAATAAGGCAAATCGGAATGCTGATAAATGTAGTTGATCGGAATATGGCAAATGTGGTTGATCGGAATATGGTCGTCGGAAAGCTCAATCGGAATATCATAAAAAGGAGGCAATCGGAATGTTAGAAACTAGGTTCAAATCAGAATGTTGCAAAGCTGCCCAATCGGAATGTAAAATGATCACCCGTCGGAATATTAAACCCTAATCCGATCTGATATATCAGAATATTGGAGATGCAAATCGGAATGTCTTAAAACCCTAATCCGATCATGAAGATCGGAATGAGGGGGTGCTGGTCGGAATACTACAATCGGAAAAGGGTTTATACCTTTTCCGATTACCCTTTTGATCCGAAATAAGCCAAGCTATAAGCTATAAGGAATAAGCTCAAACTAAACTTGAACGAATCTAAAGTGAATAGGACTAAATAAGCTCAAATAACAACTTATCCAAACTTAAAGTAAGCAATCTTTTAAATCAAACTATAAAAAGATAAACTTTTTAAGAAAACTTTTAAAAAGTAAATAAGCTAAACATGTAAATAAGCCAATAAGCACAAAGATCTTAAAGCTTATTCGTATGAAAACTTAAGTAAGTATAAAAAGATTAACTTTTTAAGCACGAAATCATTAAGAACAACACGGATCAAATGAAATTCGCACCAAAATTAATCTAAAAATCAAAGAAAGGTAGAAAGAGATGAAAGATTAAAAGCTTAAACATAAACTTGATTAATGAAATCAACAATACAAAAGTTTAATCTTGAAAGATTAAAAGAAAGAAAGATGAAAACTTAGTGAGAGAAAGTTTAGAATTTTCTCTCTCTAAAACTAGAAAGGAAAATGAAAAGTGAAACTAAAAACTAAAAAACTAACTCCTAAAATTGTAAGGAGAAGGCCTATTTATAGGTGTTGCTTGTGGGCTTGTAAATGGGCTTGTACATGGGCTTTTCTTCTTCTTTCTTCTTTAGTCTTTACGTCTCTCTAAATAAACGTTTCCGACTTTGGATTTTGAGAAGTGTCGGTGAATAATTCCAACTCGTCTTATAATCTTTTGTTTAATAGACTCGAGTTCTTCGACATATATGAATCTTCCATCTTTGGCCCTTTTCTTCGATAAATCTTCAAATAGGCACAATGACTTCAAATCTTTTGCATCTCTTGGACAATAGACTTCGTCTTGAGTCTTTTTCTTCGATAAAACCCGTGCAATCCCATGTTTTCTTCAATATTCATCCGGTTGACTCTGAAAACACAATAAACACAAAAACCACGCATAATTCCAAACAAATGATATTAAATACGTGTTTTGGTCTCGTTTTAGCCAGAAATAAGTGGTAAAAGGATGGGTGTTTTCACACCTATCAAATACCCTACACTTAACCATTGCCATGCCCTCATGCAATGCTTAGTGATAAAGCAAATTTACACTTTTCTCATAATCAATCAACCTTGGCCTTATTAAAATACCACTAAACAAAAATTAAAGTACTAAGAGAAATTAAAATCTTTAAAGTAAACAAAAGGATAGAAAACCATTTTCACTTGAAAATAGCTATGTGAAAATAACTTGCAAAGAGATCAAGGACTTACATTAGGGCTTTGGTGCTGCAAAGATTTATCACCCTCAAGTTTCACGTTCCCCAAACTAAGCTTAAAAACGAGATCATTGTTATTATAAGTTAGCAAATCAAACACTTACACATATGGCTTAATTATATGCTTAAACTCCCTTATTCCTAGGTGTATCTCTTATATTTTATTTTTGTCTTAGAATGATCATGAAGATGCATTTTTGGACTTATTTCGATAGTTTATTTAGGCTGAAAGCAAAGTAGGACGATTTGATCAATAGTTAGCTAAAGGACAAAATCTCTTAAAACTGCTTCTCGGGATATCAAAAAGTTCATATCTTGGCATAACTCGGTTCACGATTTGAGACCTTTCTCGGGCCGATATCTGGCATGTACTTCATACTTCATATCTTGAGAGACGTTCTTGAGATAATGGTCTTCTCTTCGTTAATAGAGTTTCTTCACTTGGAGACTTTTGAGGGGTACTCCAACTTTGTTGACCACGACTTCATGATTATTTCTTCAATCGCTAATTGGGATTTTGAGATACAACGATCCGCCTCCTTTTCGGACTTGGATCTATTTATCCTCATACCTTGTTAGGGTCTTTTCGGATAGACTTCTCCATGATCTTTACGGGAGTTGATTGCTTTTCGTCGTGAGTCTTGATCCTTCATATTGATTTTGGGAATAATGCTTTTCACATCAACTTGGATCTTTAGCTATAAGATTGAATCCTCATGCCTTGTTAGGGCCTTTTCGGACTCGCCAATCTTCGCGCCCCGCTTCATAAGTTATGCCTTGGCTATAAACTCTTATCATTACCGAGCAACTTTTAAACGATCTTGGGCTAGTAGCTAAGTAACTTTTCAAATCGTACGACCTTACTTATTGCAGATAAATTATTAGCAAGTGATGGGAGAATAGGCAAATAGTTACGCCAAGTGAGCTTGTGCAAGAATACCGACTTATAATTGACTCTATCATTTCTCGTACTCCACAATTTAAAATCTCAAGTAATGAGACTCGTGGATGCTTAGCCTAATAAACCAATTAAGATCTACATGGTTAAGGATACTAGCTAGAATAAACTTGGATAATTCTATTCGGGCTGAGTCAAAATAATCGCAACGGGCCTAATATGTCAAAGATTTCAAAACTAGCTACACCACTTTATTAATATTTTTGACTTTATTGCGGGAAATATACATATGAAAGCAACGATAAAAATTTTAAAATTACGACTAAATGGCCAAAGTTAATAAAAAATTTGAAAAATGTTGAAAAAGATGATTTTCCGGTTAAATGAAGGCATTTTCATGGAAAAGTCCACTTAAAACTTCGATAGAAGTCCCCCCTACACTTAAGATAAACATTGTCCTTAATGTTTAAGCATGTGGGAAAAGTCTCCCCTACACTTATGACATTGTGCACGTTGGTTAAATCAAGCTAAGGGAGAGACGACTAAAGTGATCAATTTCAAATGTGAGTATGAAGAAAATTGAATCACGATAGTTGAGAGATAGGACCGGATTGCGGATAACACGGGAGCGCGGTTCTTCAAAGGTTCCAAAAGTGAATTCATCCCTGTAATCACATCACCACACAAACACAAACACCCTATAGAGGTCCCCCTACACTTAGGAGGTTAAAACAGAAAAGGATAGATACTCGGGTTGCCTCCCGAGGAGCGCTTGTTTTTGATAACCGAGTCACGAGCCTGACTCGACCCAAAATTAGTTCATGGGAAACGTGGTGAGGGATGGAATCATCTCATGAGAGATGTCCTCACCAAAGTAAAACTTCACTCGTTGGCCATTCGCCTTAAAATTAGGTCCATTAGGTTGAGCGAGCTCGAGAGTACCATATGGAAAAATCTGGGCAATGGTGAATAGGCCAGACCAACGAGACTTCAGCTTGCCCGAAAAGATTTTCAAACGAGAGTTAAAGAGTAAAAATTTGTCTCCAACTTAGAAATCTCGGTTCTTAATCTTAGAGTCGTGAATGAGCTTAGTCTTTTCCTTATAGATCAAAGAATTTTCATAAGCCTCATTACGGAGTTCATTCAGCTCATTGAGTTGGATCTTGCGTAGGTCACCGGCTTTGTTGATGTCGAAATTAGTCCACTTCAAGGCCCAATAAGCCTTGTGCTCCAACTCAATGGGGAGGTGGCATGCTTTCCTGTACACGAGACGATATGGTGTACAACCAATCGGAGTCTTGTAAGCGGTACGAAAAGCCCACAGAGCATCATCAAGTTTATTGGCCCATGAGGCACGATGCTCTCCCACGGTTCTTTCAAGAATTCGCTTTAATCCTCGGTTAGAGATTTCAGCTTGGCCATTAGTTTGTGGGTGGTAGGCGGTGGAAAGACGATGATTGACACCATACTTAGCCATGACTCTTGCAAACTGATCATTGCAAAAATGAGTCCCGCGATCACTAATAATGGCACGAGGCACACCGAATCTAGCGAATAGCGACTTCAAAAAGTTACAAACCACCCTTGCGTCATTATTCGGTAAAGCTTTGGCTTTAACCCATTTAGAAACGTAGTCAACGGCTACAAGGATGTATTTGTTTCCTTTAGAGGAAGGGAATGGCCCCATAAAGTCGATACCCCAAACGTCAAAGATTTCACATTCTTGAATGAAATTCTGAGCCATCTCGTCTTTATGTGTGATCTTGCCTTGTTTTTGGCAAGCATCCAACGTTTAACCATCTCGTGAGCATCACGATAAATGGTGGGCCAATAAAATCCCGAGTCAAACACTTTTTTGGCGGTGTAGTTGGGACCAAAGTGACCACCGGTGGGTCCTTTGTGTCAAGCGTCAAGGATTTCTAAAGCTGCCGGTCCATCAACACATCGGCGAATAATCAAATCAGCACATTGTTTGAATAGATACGGGTCATCCCAAAAGTAAGTCTTAATGTCTTTGAAGAACTTCTTTTGTTGGGATGTTAACCCGTCGACGAGAATTCCACCCGCCAAGTAGTTTGCAATGTCTGCAAACCACGGGGTTTCATCAGAATTCGAGTTGATAGACATTAAGGTCTCCAGGGGAAAAGAGTCATTGATCTCTTTGTTCGGATGAGCCCCTTGATAAGGATCCTCAAGTCTACTGAGATGATCCGCGGCTGGTTTTCAGCTCCTTTCTTATCACGAATTTCGATTTTAAATTCTTGAAGTAGCAAAACCCAGCGAAGAAGCCTTGGTTTGGAATCTTGTTTAGTTAACAAGTACTTCAACGCGGAATGATCGGTATACACGATGGTGGTAGAAAGGACAAGATAGGGGCGAAATTTTTCAAAAGCATAGACAACAGCTAAAAGCTCTTTTTCGGTTGTCGTGTAATGCAATTGAGCCCCCGTCATTGTCTTGCTAGCGTAATGGATCGGTTGGAAGTGTTTGTTCACTCTTTGGCCCAAAACCGCTCCAATAGCATAGTCGCTAGCATCGCACATCAACTCAAAGGGAAGCTCCCAATTAGGGGTAACCAAGACCGGTGCCTTAGTAAGCTTATCCTTAAGCAAGTTGAAGGCTTCAAGACACTCGTTGGAAAAGATAAAAGGAGTATCTTTTTTCAAGAGGTGGGTCATCGGGCGAGCGATTTTAGAAAAATCTTTGATGAATCGACGGTAGAAGCCCGCATGACCAAGGAAACTTCTCACACCCTTCACGGTTGAAGGTGGAGGTAACTTAGAAATAACATCAACTTTAGCACGGTCCACTTCAAGACCGGCTTTGGAGATCTTGTGTCCTAGCACGATGCCCTCTTTTACCATGAAATGGCATTTTTCCGAATTAAGAACAAGGCGAGTGTCTTCACACCGCTTAAGCATACGTTCTAAATTGGCAAGGCAAGCAGAGAATGAATCGCCATAAACCGAGAAATCATCCATGAAAACTTCCATAGTTTCTTCAACCATGTCATGGAAGATAGCCATCATACACCTTTGGAACGTCCCAGGAGCATTGCATAAACCAAAAGGCATACGTTTGTAAGCAAATGTTCTGTAGGGACAAGTGAATGTGGTCTTCTCTTGGTCTTTGGGATCGATGGGAATTTCAAAATACCCGGAGAAACCATCTAAAAAGCAGTAATAGTCATTACCCGCAAGACGCTCGAGCATTTGATCCATGAAAGGAAGAGGAAAGTGGTCTTTTCTCGTGGCATCATTGAGTTTGCGATAGTCGATACAAACTCTCCACCCAGTAACGAGACGAGTGGGAATCAACTCGTTGTGTTCATTGGGAACAACGGTTATTCCGCCCTTTTTGGGCACACAATGGACGGGACTTACCCAAGGCGAATCCGAAATAGGGTAAATCAAGCCGGCATCAAGAAGTTTGATAACCTCTTGTTTGATGACTTCGTGAATGCGAGGATCAACCCTTCTTTGGCTCTGGATTGCGGGTTTAAATTCATCTTCCATGAGAATCTTGTGAGTACAAAAGTTTGGATCAATTCCGTGGATATCGGAAATTTTCCACGCAATTGCCTTCTTATGATCTTTAAGCACGTCGATAAGGCGAGATTTCTCTTCTTCTTTCAAGTCCTTAGCAATGATGACGGGAGACTTCTTCTTATCTTCAAGGAACACGTACTCGAGATGGGGCGGCAACTCCTTAAGTTCTAAATCCGGAGGATTTTCGATGGGAGGCGTATTCAAATTCGGTTCATCAATAGCAATAGCCTTGGGAGATGGTAAAGAAATATTGTCTTCTTTAAGAAGGTTCTCAATGAGGCGAAGATCTTCATCCCAATCGATGGGAGAATCGTCATGTTCTAAGTTCACATCTCCCATGGTGGCTTCCAAATCTTTCCAAAGGAAATCATTTTCTCCAAATAGAGATAGTGATGAGTCAATAGAGGAAACGGTCTCAACATTGGGAAGAGAGGTAGGAATACTTTTACAAGCATCTTTGAAGTGTCCTTCACAAGCCTCATCAAGAACGTCAATACAATTAACACTCTCGTATGAATAAGGCTGTTTAGAAAGCTTTCCCATGTTGAAAACGATTTTATCGTCACCTACTCTCATGATAAGCTCACCGGCTTCAACATCGATGAGAGTGCGACCGGTCCTCAAGAATGGACGACCAACAATTAATGGCACACGAGGGTCCATATCGTAGTCGACGACGACGAAATCGGCAGGAAAAGTGAATTTGTCGACTCCTACAAAAACGTCTTCGGCTATCCCCACTGGATAAGCAACCATACGGTTAGCTAATTCCAAAGTCATTTTGGTGGGGACTAGCTTGGGGAGAGATAATTGCTTCCAAACGCTTAGAGGCATTAGATTAATACTGGCACCTAGATCGGCTAGGGCCATGCAATTCTCTACTCCGGGAAGTTGCAAGGGATTAAGAAGCGACCCGGATCACCAAGCTTGGTTGGCAATTTCTTTAAGAGCACTGCAGAGCAATTCTCATTAAGTTGGGTGTTAGCAATATCAAGAAGCTTCTCCTTGTCACTAAGAAGATCTTTGAACATTTTCGCATATTTGGGCATGTGAGCGAGAGCCTCAGCGAAGGAGATGTTAAAATTCAATTGTTTAAACATTTTGGGAAAGTTTGAAACCTGAATATCGTCCTTGCTTTTGAGATTCTCTTTCCTCAACCTTGATGGATAAGGTATATCGGAAGAAGAGGAAGTCTTTGGGAGAATAGGATCACTCACATCCTTGGGTGGAGGAGGGGTAGAAGTAAGAGGTGGAGAAATTGGGGAAATAGAAGGATGAGGAATAGGAGCAGGTGACTCGTTTTCCTTAGTCACAATTACCGGTGGAGGTATAGGAAGCTCGGGTTCCTTGGTACCTTTGCCACTGCGAGTGGTGATTGCTTTCATCTCCCCTCTTGGATTCGCAACGGTGTTACTCGGAAGAGTACCTGAAGAAGAGGGTTGATTACCTTGGAAGAAACTAGCCATCATGTTCCTTAAGTCATTCATTTGACTTGCCAAAGTGTTTCTCATATCAGCTCGCAGATCTTTCCCTTGTTTCACCATTTCTGCTTTCAAGTTGAGCACTTCCCGTTGGAGATTGTCCACGATCACATCATTAGTCCTCATGTAGGTTCCAATATCTTGGTGTAATGCGGTGGGTTGGTTGGGAGGAGCATTGTAGGCGGGTAGTTGATAAGCAGGTTGTTGGTAAACTTGGTTGTTTCTTTGAGGTGGATATGGTTGTTTGTGAGGTGGTTGGTATGGTGCACGAGGTTGTTGTTGAGGAGGGCGATTAAGGTTTTGTTGTTGGTTTGGGTTGTTAGGAGGAAAACCGGGCGGGGAAAGAAAGTTGTTTGAGCGGTAGCTAAGCAAGTTGCGGTCACCTTAAGGACGAGCTTGAAAAGCGGCCGGAGGATAGGTACCGTATGCTGCATTAACATTCTCAGAAGGATAGTCTTGGGTGGCGGTACAAGTGGTGTAAGAGTGAGGACCCCCGCATATCTCACATGGTTGGCTAACAGCATTGACTTGAGCGTCTTGAGCGTTTTTAGCGTTGATGCTGTTGGTATTGTTAGCGGTGTGGGTAACAAGTGATTCAACAAGAGTAGTAATTTTGTCAAGTCGCTTGTCGTTGTCACTAGTACTAGCACTAGCGGCATTGGTCCGAACACTCTTGCTTTGCACACGAGACTTATTTTCAATAATATCCCAAGCGGCATTGGAAGTCTTAACCAAAATATTACCCCCCGAGGCACTATTTAGTGAATCTTGGTCATTCATGCTTAAACCATTATAAAAAGTATTAATTTGGTGCACTTTGGTAAAACCATGTTGTGGGCACTTTCTTAAAAGATCTTTAAAACGGTCCCAAGATTCACTAAAAGATTCATCGTACTTTTGTTCAAAATTGATAATTTCATTACGCAAAGCGGTAGTACGAGAGGGTGGGAAAAAGTAGTTTATAAACTTGGTCTCCAAATCCGTCCACGTCAGAATACTTTGTGACGGTTCCTTTGCAAGCCAATGTCGGGCTTGTCCCTCTAAAGAAAAGGGAAAAAGTTGTAAACGGATTACCTCTTGTGGAACACCATTGAATTTGACCGTATTCGTGAGTTGCAAGAACCGTTTGATGTGGTCATGAGGATCAACAATGGTACGCCCCAAGAATGGTTGAGCGGAGACCATCTGGATAAAGCCGGATTTGAGCTCAAAGTTGTTGGCTGCAATCGCGGGTATGACAATTGGATCATTGTTGCCCTCCACATGTGCTTGTAACAATTCAATCATAGGGCGATTGTCCGGTAAAGGTTCATTGTTGTTGTTATTATTGTTGTTGAGAGGTGGATTGTTATTGTTGTTATTGTTTGAGGTGGGTTATTGTTGTTGTTGTGTACACCGGCCATGTCTAAGTCTTCGAGAGGCTCGGGCTCTGGATTAGACGTTGATCGTGTACGCATGCACCTGCAAAAGAACTAACAAAGCAAACAAGAAATATTTTTGTCTTTTTTTATGTTTTTTACTTTTTAGGATTTTTGAAAATTTTATATTTTTTAGGGTTTTTTGAAAGTTTTTATGAGAAAGTAACGTTCACGGTGAACGGATCCCAAAATCCAAGTTCTCACAAAAAACTGTTAATCTTAACGAGAAGAGCCGGCAGCGGCGCCATTTGATACAAGCGTTTTCATTGGGGTTCAGATTAATCTCGGAATCTTCTCGAATTGATCACGGTTCAAAGTGGAATAGTTTGTTCTTGGTTACTGAAAAGGGGTTGGTTTGTTTGGTTATCTAATTTTTAAACTAATAGCAAATAAATGTAAATGTCGATGAGTAAAATTAAACTAAAGTAACGAGTTAAAAAATAAATGCTTGAAAACTTAAAGAAAAGAGTATAAAAATACTTGAACACTTAATAAATCTAACACTTGAAAACTTTGTAAAAACATGAAACTCATCCAACCGGAATGTGTCAAAAATGAATGATCGGAATGTGTGGTCGGAATAAGGCAAATCGGAATGCTGATAAATGTAGCTGATTGGAATATGGCAAATGTGGCTGATCGGAATATGGTCGTCGGAAAGCTCAATCGGAATATCATAAAAAGGAGGCAATCGGAATGTTAGAAACTAGGTTCAAATCGGAATGTTGCAAAGCTACCCAATCGGAATGTAAAATGATCACCCGTCGGATATTAAACCCTAATCTGATCTGACAGATCGGAATATTGGAGATGCAAATCGGAATGTCTTAAAACCCTAATCCGATCATGAAGATCGGAATGAGGGGGGTGCTGGTCGGAATACTACAATCGGAAAAGGGTTTATACCTTTTCCGATTACCCTTTTGATCCGAAATAAGCCAAGCTATAAGCTATAAGGAATAAGCTCAAACTAAACTTGAACGAATCTAAAGTGAATAGGATTAAATAAGCTCAAATAACAACTTATCCAAACTTAAAGTAAGCAATCTTTTAAATCAAACTATAAAAAGATAAACTTTTTAAGAAAACTTTTAAAAAGTAAATAAGCTAAACATGTAAATAAGCCAATAAGCACAAAGATCTTAAAGCTTATTCGTATGAAAACTTAAGTAAGTATAAAAAGATTAACTTTTTAAGCACGAAATCATTAAGAACAACACGGATCAAATGAAATTCGCACCAAAATTAATCTAAAAATCAAAGAAAGGTAGAAAGAGATGAAAGATTAAAAGCTTAAACTTAAACTTGATTAATGAGATCAACAATACAAAAGTTTAATCTTGAAAGATTAAAAGAAAGAAAGATGAAAACTTAGTGAGAGAAAGTTTAGAACTTTATCTCTCTAAAACTAGAAAGGAAAATGAAAAGTGAAACTAAAAACTAAAAAACTAACTCCTAAAATTGTAAGGAGAAGGCCTATTTATAGGTGTTGCTTGTGGGCTTGTAAATGGGCTTGTACATGGGCTTTTCTTCTTCTTTCTTCTTTAGGCTTTACGTCTCTCTAAATAAACGTTTCCGACTTTGGATTTTGAGAAGTGTCGGTGAATAATTCCAACTCGTCTTATAATCTTTTGTTTAATAGACTCAAGTTCTTCGACATATATGAATCTTCCATCTTTGGCCCTTTTCTTCGATAAATCTTCAAATAGGCACAATGACTTCAAATCTTTTGCATCTCTTGGACAATAGACTTCGTCTTGAGTCTTTTTCTTCGATAAAACCCGTGCAATCCCATGTTTTCTTCAATATTCATCCGGTTGACTCTGAAAACACAATAAACACAAAAACCACGCATAATTCCAAACAAATGATATTAAATACGTGTTTTGGTCTCGTTTTAGCCAGAAATAAGTGGTAAAAGGATGGGTGTTTTCACACCTATCAATTACCCCGAAGATTCACGTGTGCCGTTGATTTTAGGAAGACCATTTTTTAGTATGGCTAGTGCCTTAATTAATATGAAAAGTGGAAAAATGACTAAGTTTTGATGATGAGACCGTTACCTTTAATATCGGGCACGTTTCTAAGTATTCTTATGAGCATTTCGGGGAGTCAATTAATCGAGTTGATATGATTGATGTTGCTTGTAAGGAATATTTTCAAGAAGTGCTCGGATTCTTGGCTAATTCTGAAAGTGGCAATCCTTCTTTATCGGATCCTATTATTGCCCTTTCTTCTCCACCCCTTACTCCATTTGGGGCTAGTGATTTTATCTTGGAGGAGGTTGATGCTTTTCTTATCACACCGGATTTGCCATTGACGTATGATGAGGATAATCATGATACGGATGGAGATATCGATTTGCTTGAAACATTTTTGAATGAAGATCCTTTTCAATCACCACCTATGGAAATTAAAGTTGTGAACGAAAACGAAACAAAAGTGAAAACTTCTCTTGAAGAAGCACCAAACTAGAACTTAAAGATTTTCCCACTCATTTGGAGTATGCTTTTCTTGAGGGAACGGATAAATTACCGGTGATTATTGCTAAGGGATTGAAAGATAATGAAAAGGAGGAACTTATTAAGGTGTTAAAGAAACATAAACGGGCCATTGCATGGAAAATCTCCGACATCAAGGGTATTGACCCAAAATTTTGTACCTATAAAATTTTGATGGAGGAAGATTATAAACCCGCTATCCAAAATCAAAGAAGGGTTAATCCAAAGATTCATGAGATGATCAAAAAGGAAGTTATGAAACTTCTAGACGCCGGTATAATCTACCCTATCTCCGATAGCCCATGGGTTAGTCCCTTGCATTATGTTCAAAAGAAAGGAGGAATGACGGTAGTGACTAATGAGGATAATGAATTGATTCCTGCTAGACTTGTGATCGGATGGCGTGTTTGTATTGACAATAGAAATCTTAATGATGCCACTAGGAAGGATCATTTTCCATTGCCTTTTATGGATCAAATGTTAGAGAGACTAGCGGGAAATGAATTCTATTACTTCTTGGATGGATTTTCCGGCTATTTCCAAATTCCTATAGACCCTCGTGATCAAGAAAAAACCACATTCACTTGTCCTTATGGAACATTTTCTTATCGAAGAATACCTTTTGGGTTATGCAATGCTTCGGGGACGTTCCAAAGGTGTATGATGGCCATTTTTCATGATATGATTGAGAAAACCATGGAAGTCTTCATGGATGATTTCTCGGTTTTTGGGGAGTCTTTTACTTCATGTCTCTCTAACTTGGAAAGAATTTTACAACGTTGTGAGGAAACAAATCTCGTGCTTAACTATGAAAAATTCCATTTCATGTGCAAAGAAGGCATTGTTTTAGGACATAAGATCTCTAAGGCCGGTATTGAGGTAGATAGGGCTAAAATCGACGTGATTGCCAAATTACCTCCACCCACCACCGTTAAGGGAGTGAGGAGTTTTCTCGGCCATGCCGGCTTCTATAGACGTTTTATCCAAGACTTCTCTAAGACAGCTCGGCCTATGACCCATCTTTTGGAAAAAGAGACTCCATTCTTCTTTTAGGATGAGTGCATCAAAGCCTTTGAGATGCTTAAGAAGAAATTAACCGAATCACCAATTTTAGTTGCCCCGAATTGGGATCTACATTTTGAAATAATGTGTGATGCTAGTGATTACGCGGTAGCTGCGGTTTTGGGGCAACGTAAGACCAAACATGTCTTGCCTATACACTATGCAAGTAAGACTATGACGGATGCTCAAACTAAGTATACTACAACGGAAAAGGAGTTACTTGCCATTGTATATGCTTTTGAAAAGTTTAGACCATACCTCGTCTTGTCTAAAACCATAGTGTATACGGACCACTCGGCTATAAATATCTTCTTAATAAACAAGATGCTAAGCCGAGGTTGCTTCGGTGAATTCTCCTCCTTCAAGAATTTAGTGTCAAAGTTCTTGACAAAAAAGGAGCCGAGAATCTCGCGGCCGATCATCTATCTAGACTTGAGAATCCTCACCAAAGCGATCGAGAGAATAAGGAAATTAATGAAACATTTCCTCTCGAGACGCTTGGTATGATTGCTTTTCGTGGTGATCATATATACCCCATGGTTCGCGGACATAGCAAATTACCATGCGGGGAAGTTCGTGATTAAGGGTATGTCGTCCCAACAAAAACAGAAATTTTTCAAGGACATATCTTATTATTTTTGGGACGACCCCTATTTGTTTCGAGTGTGCGCTGATCAAGTGATTCGTAGGTGTGTGTTTGGCAAAGAAGCTAAAGATATTCTTAAAGCTTGTCATGAAGGACCCATCGAGGGACATCATGGTGCCAACTCTACCGCGAACAAAGTCTTTGATGCCGGTTTATTTTGGCCTTCCATATATCAAGATGCCCAAGACTTGATCAAGACTTGTGATTCTTGTCAACGTCAAGGAAAGAATTCACAAAGGGATGAAATGCCCCAAAACATAATTCAAGTTTGTGAAATATTTGACGTATGGGGAATCGATTTTATGAGGCCATTTCCATCATCAAAAGGAAATAAGTATATTCTCGTAGCCGTGGACTATTTTTCAAAATGGGTTGAATCTAAGGATTTGCCTACTAATGATGCTCGAGTAGTGGTGAAATTTTTGAAACAACTCTTTGCTAGGTTTGGAACTCCGCGGGCTATAATGAGTGATCGAGGGACCCATTTTTGTAATGAACAATTTGAAAAAGTTATAAAGAAATATGGTGTCACTCATCGACTTTCGACGGCTTATCACCCTCAAACGAGTGGTCAAGTGGAGGTTTCAAACCGAGCTCTTAAGAGGATTTTGGAGCGTTCTATTGGAGAAAATCGCACTTCATGGTCGGATAAATTGGACGATGCATTGTAGGCTTTCCGTACGGCCTATAAGACTCCAATTGGTTGTACACCATTTAGGTTAGTCTACGGAAAGGCATGCCACTTGCCAATTGAACTTGAACATAAGGCGTATTGGGCTCTAAAACATTGTAACTTTGATTTGAGGACCGCGAGTGATCATCGCAAGGTTCAATTGAATAAACTAAGTGAATTAAGGGATCAAGCTTATGAGAACTCTTTGATCTATAAAGAGACGACTAAGAGGATTCATGACTCTAAGATCAAAAACCGCATTTTCAATGTTGGTGATCAAGTCCTCTTATTCAACTCTAGACATAAGATTTTATCGGGCAAGCTTAAGTCCCGTTGGTCCGGACCATTCACCATTTCACAAGTATTCCCTTATGGCACCGTTGAGCTAGCTCAAAAGGACGGGCCTAACTTTAAGGTGAATGGTCATCGAGTTAAGCACTATTTTGGAGGGGACATACCTACGGAGGTTTTTCTGGATCTCCAAACTTTCCCTAAGGACCAATGAATGCGGGGATCGAGTCGAGCTCATGACTCGGTTAACAAAAACGAGGTGCCTTGTGGGGGAGTCCATACATTCTATCTTCTTTCTATTTTCTAACACTAATAATGGCTTGATCTTTTCAAGCTCGTGCTCGTGTTTTATTGTGATGTGAATCTTAGGTATGACCCTAATCATTGAAGACTCTCGTGTTCGGTTTTTGCCCGGTCCACTCGAGCTTCCATATTTTGATTGTCAAATGGGGAATTTGTTATCCTTTAATTTTTATCGACTAACTTTTTATCTTAAAACATAATTAATAAGCGGCTTATAGATTTGCGTACTCTTACCATGTTAGGACTTTTGCATTCGACTCTTCTTATTTTAGCAAGGGGGTGTTACTCTTTTGCTAGGAAACATTGAGGACAATGTTTGGTTTTAGCATGGGGGAGTCAATCGATATAATCGCTTGCACTTGCTTTTGTCGTGTTCAAACGTAATAGTGTCGTTTTTCATTAAAATTTTAAATTTTTAGTGTATTTTTGTGTTTAATAATAAAGAAAATAAGTGTTTTTTGACACAAATGTAGGCTTTCCGTTGGTGAAAATAATAATAGTTTTTTACTCGACCGGTTTTTACCTTAGCTCATTCCTTAACCGCTTAAATCAAGTTTTGCTAGACTTTTATATAGGGGACTTTAAAATGCGAAAGTCTTAACTCGAAAGGGTTTAAGAACAAGAACTTTTCGCAAGTTCCTATAATTGATCCTAGAAAGTAATTTATCAAGGGAACTTTAAAACGCAAATTCTAAACTTGAAAATCTCCAAGAAGATTCAAGATCCTATAGATGACTTGAAAACCCAAAACTTCTATTTAATATAGTCTTAATTTAGACTTGCAAGGCTAAGTATCCATTAGTCTCACATCTCTGAGATTTTACAATATGGAGAACAAGAGATGATAGAGTTGAATCATAAGTTTTGAGGTTAAGTCTTCATTATATAAGTTTTTTGTGTGGCTCTTTCTCCTTGTATTTATTTTTCACGTTTGAATATTTAATTGTTTAATAAATGAAGTTTTTAGCGGTTTAGGCTCAATATCTTAGCTCTTAACTCCTTCTTTTTCTTCCCTTGTAATTAAAGTGAGAACACATCGAGGGTGTCAGCGTCATGGACTTTTTGATCATGGGATTGCGGAATTTGGCTTACTATATATATCATAAATAAAGAAGAATAAATAAAAACATGTTCTCTATGAGCCTTCGGGTGGGAGTCATGTAGCACTAGCCTTGTCATTAGAGCCTTAGGGTGTATGGCATGGTGAAGTGTTTAATAAAAATTGCTCCATCATTATTTTAATGAGCCTTAGGGTGTGAAGTGATGGTGAAGGTCAATTCCCTTGTTTATGTCCAATGAGCCTTAGGGTGTAAATCATAGATAAGGAGCACTTTTACATCTTAAAGAGCCTCAAGGTATATGATGTAAATGTTGCTAACTCCATTAATTAAGTCAATTCGACTTTGGAGGAATAATTGTTGCTTAAGTAGTCCTATTAGCCAAATTTCGGATCCGGGAATTCATTCCTCAAATCGTGTTAAGTTATCCTTGATGTGGGCTTTCTTTAGTGACAACGGATTTTGAGGATGAGGTTAGGTTTTGAGTGTTGGGTTTACACCATTATTGCCTTCATTTTTGGACTAATAATTATTAAATAAATCAAATGAGCCTTTGGGTGAATGACAATCTTTAAAATCTAGAGATACAATTAGGAATAAAGGAGATTGAGGTTAACACAAATTACTTGTATGAGTGGTCTTAACATTGGAACTTATGATTGACAATGATCTTGTTTTTAAACTTGGCATGGAAAGAGTGAAAAATCGAGGACGATGAATCTATTTGAGTTTTATGATCCTAAAAGTTATTTTTCAATAATGAAAGCAATACATTATGTCTTTGCAAAATAAAGTGTCAAAAGTTGAATAAAGTGTAGTTAGTTGCTTTATTTTATCATTGCCTGAGGACACGACAATTGCTTAGCAAGGGGGCATTTGATATGAGTGTAATTACTCATATCATTTATATCATAAAATTGACTTAAAATGCTTATTTATTATGAATATAGTATTGTGTATGCTTGTTTTGTTCTTTTCATGTGTATAGGTACCAAGTTCACAAAAACCGGCAAAACCGACACGAGATTGAAAATTTCATCAAAGGCCAAAAGTCAAGATCGTTTTTATTCGAGGATTTAATTTTATCAAAGATTAATGGGCCTTGGTGAGGCCCACTTAAGCCTAATGGGCCTGAAAGCCCATATAAAGTTATGAAGTTGTTTTGGTTAAGTGTTATTTACAAAGCCCAAATTCGAAAGCCCAACAACAAGAAATGAAGAAATTATGGGACGGATTGAAGTATATACATTGTTTTGGTCAAAATTGGTTCAAAGCCCATTTAAAACATAATAAAACAATGAAGGTTTATATATTTGGTCTAGGGTCCAAGCCCAACAATAAATAAAAAGACGAAGGAAGTATTTAATTTTCTCTTTGGTCAAACATTCGGTCATAGTCACACAAATAAACAAAGAGAGAATAAAGATACGTGAAGAATTGGGGAAAAAGTAGCAGCAATGAAGAACCCTAATTTTTAGGGCTTTCCAATTAAAAGGGCAATTGCAATCCACGCGCTGTGTTTCAGAAAAGAAAGGAAGAGTAAGAGCGTGTAAATCACCAAGATTCCAAGTACAAGGTTGTGACGTAGCGCTTCAATTCGTCATCCCTTCACTTTGATTGGTCCAAGGTCTGCCACGTTTGTCAGAGACGAATCAAGGCTTGCCACATCAGATCCAAACTAGCATAGATTATGCCATGTTGGCAATCTGTGTGATAGAAGATGATTTTTGACCGTGTGATTACAACTGACAAGAAAGAGAAAAGGTGGATGCTCATCCAAGGGCTGAAGTTCGATTCATCAACCACCCCACACCCTCTACTTCGCCTATAAAACCCCCCATTTACTGTAATGTTTATCCCTTTTTTCTTTATTAGTGTCATAATGCTAGTTTTGTTTTAAGATTGTAATATCCTTTTTATTAAAATTGTTATGACTTTCTGATCTAATAAAAATTCGTTTCTCAGTTTTATTAATCTTTTAATATCAAATGTTTTTATTTTGTTCTAATTCTTGCAATCTGAATATATAAACTTGTTGTAACGAGTGTTACTCATATAAGCTTAAATAATAGCTATTGTGAGTGATTGAGTTCGAAACAAGGGAAATCTGTTAATCCCCAATGGATAAACATTAAAATATATCTGTTGGTTCGTGATTTTGTTTGTGGTTCGAGGGTTTAGTTAAGTTGTTATAATAAGGTGGTTTTTGATTGTTTGGGGTTATGATCGAAAAGCCAGCTCAGCACTGTGCTTCACCATCAATGGAAACGTCTTATTCACAGGTCAAGATTTTTTTAATGTTTAATTTATTGTTCGTATTAGTATAACTTGTTATTTGATTTATCAAATAAGATGTTGCTGTGAGTGATTTATTGTTGATGGGTGTTCTTTGACTTTGTGTTAGTCTGCTTCTAATAGTCTATTTATTTAGATTTTTGAAGTGGGATTTGGATCTGTCTAGTATTTTCAATAAATAGTTGTTGTTATATTCTTAACCACCGGCTGGAATGATTTTCAATTTAGATCTTGTTTTAATCTTGTGCCTGTGATCTTTGATGATTTTTGCTGATATTGTATTCATTAGAGTCTATTGCTTATTAGAGATTTTGTTGTCTTTGTTGGGCCAATGAAAGTTTTAACTATGGCCTAGTCTAGATTTGTTTAATTAGACTAAGTGTTTACTGATCGCTGAGAGGACCAGCGACAGAGACCAGACCAGTGGAAGGCAAAGCCTCAGCTGGCACACCAGGAACATTCAAGTCAAAGACAAAGTCAGAGAAGTCTAAGACAATCTGAAGTCATACTCACCAGCGATTATGGATAGCTGGGATGTAGAAGGAATGTGCTGGTGTTCAAGGATCTCTAAGTTGACAATGCTTAGAGATCACTTAAGAACCCTAGAAGTCTGGGACAAGCAAAGCTTGTCCAATCCTTTATAGTTTAGGCGGGAGAATCTACCAAGTATTTTGAGCGGGATAAAACAAGAGATTCAAGATAAAGCCTAGTACGACCTAGTGGGACAAAAGGTGAATAGTTGGCAGAACTGTTCACCTAAAGTTGTTTAAAGGTATGTCTCGATTTGGACATGCATTTAATACGTTGTACTCTTCCATTCAGAAGGTGACACGTATCAACTACTCCCACCAAGGAAGCAACCTCGTACACTATAAATAGAAGTGAGAATGGAGAATTAAATCAACCGTTGTGCTTGGATAATTTATCTAAGTTCTTTCTCACCTTGGAACCGCTGAGCCCTCAGCTGTCTACCAGCGTCTCATTGGTTCCCTTGTAAACTTGAGTCTCGAATCTGGTTTACTTGTTCTAGGGTTCATTTCTTGTTGTCATTCAACGAGTGTATTCATAGCACTTTGTAATACTTTGTTTATAATAGTTAATAAAGCATTACGCGTTTGAAAAGTATTTCATTGTGTTTCGTGGTTATAAGAGTTATAGTTATCAACAATGGTCATATTAAGGGACTTTCAATTGGTATCAGAGCGGTTTGATTTATAAAACTTTTCATAAACCGTTCTTGTTTTTAAAATCAAGATCTTAATATGGCTGATACTATACCTCCTCCACCCTTTGGTCAAACCAGTCTAGGTACAACTTCGACCACCACACCGGCCACCACATCTACTACCATGCCTATACCAGTTGTAAGCACTGGTAATAATGATGATGACCTTCCCTAACTACTTGATGTTCGAGGGGGTCACATGTGTCCAATGTTCCAGCATTCGATGAAGAAGATTTTTCAAGTTGGAAAAGTGAATTTATTTAGATGGCTTAGAACCCTTCTTGATAGAAATCTTAGAAAATGGTTCCTATGTACCACTGGCCCTGAGAGACCCATTAAGAAGCCTATTAAGCAATGGTCTCCAGCGGATAGACGTCTGGCTAACCAGGACAAGAGACTCAGAAGTATCATAGTCTCTTGCCTACCCAAGAACATTATGAAGTCCATCATTAAATGCAACTCTGCTAAGGAGATGTGGACTGAGTTAGTTCTAGGGTATGAAGGTCCAGAGGAAACAAAAGAAACCAAAATCCAAGCCCTTAGACTTAAGTTTAATGCTTTTAAAGCTTTGGAAACAGAAACTGTTGCACAAACTTATACTAGGCTTAAGATTTTTTTGAATGATTTAGGAAACAATGGAGTTGTTATGCCTAAGGCTGAGGTTAATGCCACATTTGTCAATAGTTTACCTAGAAAATGGCTTAGCCTAAATCAGACCTTAAGAGCAGACAATGCTACAAAAAATGATACTTTAGCCCAACTATTTGGTAGATATAACTATGAAGAAGGGCTAATTGACTCCATTTACAAATCAGAGACTGACAGGTTTACCACCAATATCACTAGTTCAAAAGCTCTTGTTGCTAACCATTCCTTTCAGGACAGTGACTCTGACATTGAAGAGGACACCAAAAGCAGTCAAGAATTTCTTGATGAATTACATGCTGAGTTCCATGACAGAGCTCTTCTAGCTGACCAAAAGAGGTACTACAAGAGATCTGGTAGAGTTGGAGCTGCAAAGGTTGATAAATCCAAAGTGTCATGCTACACTTGTGGAAAGACTGGTCACTATCAGAAGGATTGCTAGTCAAACAAAACCTCCTCTCCAAGCTTTCCTTCATCCAGCAACAACAACAGTAAGAAGAAGTTTTCCACCACACCTTTCAAGCAAACCTCTCACTCTGACTCAAAGGGGAAGAAGGACTACAAAGTTAAGTACAAAGCCTTGAAAGCTGAGCTGTTAAAACTCAACCAGAAAGCTGAGGATGCGGCAAAGAAAAAGGATGTTAAGAAGACTGAAAAAGGTCTGATTGCTGCCTCATTCGACTGGGATGATGAAACCCTCACATCTGAGGATGAAGGTACCACTACCATCAGAGCCTTTATGGCTGTCGCTGATGAAGAACCCGTGATAAGTGTGAAAACACCCATCTTTTTACCACTTAATTACAATAATAACCGAGGCAAAACGTGTATTTTATGTCGTAAATGTCGAAATTATGTGTGGTTTGTGTTTTTGTTGTGATTTAGGACGAAAAGGTGAAAAGTGGAGAAAACACGGGCATTCACAGGCTTTTATAGAAGAAAACAACAAAAGACGAAGTCAAGAGATCAAGAGTGCAAAAAGAACGGAAGTCCAAGGCCTATTCTGAAGATTTATCGAAGAACAAGTCTAAAGACGGAAGTTTATTAAAGCCGAAGAACTCGAGTCCAATAAATAAAGAAATTATAAGACGAGTTTAATTAATCCCGAGACAAAGTCGATAAAGTCGAAGAACTTAAAAAATGAGAAGACGTGAAGAAAGAAAGAAAGAGGAGGCAACACATGCACCTCCCCATTTTCTTATAAATACCCTCCTAAACTCATTTAGGAGGGTTGGTTAGTTTTTAGTTAGTTTAGTTTTCCTTTCATTTTTGTAGGAGATTCTAGAGAGAGAAAGTGACAGTTTCTCTCACTAGAATCCCAATCTTTTATCTTCCTTTCATGTTCTAAATCAAACCTTTATCTTTGATAGTTTAATTCTTGTCTTAATCTTGATCTTACTCTACCTTTCTTAGCTCTCATTCACTTTAATCCGAGTTTTCTACACGTATTGTTTTAATTTGATGATTGATTTATTAAAAAGTTTATCTTTTTATCAATCTTTAAGTTTTCATATGGAATGAGCTATAAGTTTGACATGCTTATTGGCTTATTTTGTATTTAGCTTATTTACTTTTTAGTTTTCTTAAAAAGTTTAGTCTTTTTAAAGTTTTTTTATTTCGTATTTTATAAGTTTTCAAATTTATGCTTATTGATCTTTTAATGTTTGATTTTTATAGCTTAAAGTGTTTTAGTGCTTATTGTGTTAATTTTCTTATTTTTGATCAAGTGCTTTTTAGTTGATTTTTATAAAAAGTTGTTTTTAAATATTTTTATTATTTAGTATTCTTAAAAGTTTTTAAATTTTGGTCTATTAGCTTTTTCTTAAATTTGATTTGGTTAAGTTTTTAGATAAGTGCTTATTTGGTATTTGCTTATTTGCTTATTGTTGTCATCGTATTGCTTAAGGGTTTTACCAGTACGATCAAGTAAGTGTGATCGCATAAACCCCGAGGGTTTCTACTTGCGATCCATTACTGCGATCCTTAGTACGATCGGTCACCACGATCACACTCCATAATCCACACCACAATCACTTGTTGCGATCGTGGGTACGATCATAGAGTGCGATCCGTGTGGGTACGATCTGCTAGTACGATCCAGCATTACGATGGCATAAACATGCATAGTACGATGGCATCAACAAGTATAGTACGATGGCATAAATATGCATAGTACGATGCATACATTGCATGCATGCATGAAAATGGCGCAAATTTGAGCAGCTAGGCTGGCTGCTTCCAGCAGCTAGCCTGCCTGCTTGCTTATTTATTAGTATTGTTCCGTAATTGTTTAGTTTTATCTGAAAGTTGTTCCGATTTTATTTTTGAAAGTTACGTATTTTTAGTTGAATTTTTCTTCCAATTTTAAAATTAATATTTTTACGTAAAGTTCAAGTTTTATCTTTCATTTGGTACCCGCTTTAGGTTTTCCCTCGTTTAGCTTTAAAGTACCATTTTAGTTTTATTCTCTCCTTTTTCATTTAGTAAACTTTATTTTCAAGTCGATAGTTGATTTCGTCTTTTAGATTTATTTTTATTAATTGTTTCGCTTTAAATTACGTTTTATTATTTGTTTTAATATTAATTTTAATATCGTTTTAACTTTTAGTTTTTAATATTCACCTTGTTTTACTTTTATTATTTGTACTTGTCTTTAGTTTGTTTGTTTTTAAATACCTTTCGCATTCACTTTTTAATTAGTTATAGATAATCAACTTCCCTTTTTCTTAACCAAAAACAATTGAGTCACACATTTTACCGGAAATCAATTCGTTAAGACACCGAGAAAACAAACTTTTTCAACTAGTAAAATCTTTGTATTAAATGGCGCCGCTGCCGGCTCTTTTCGTGAAGATTAACGGTTTTTTGTGAGAGACGCGTTGGCTTTTGGGATCCGTTCACTCGTGAACGTTATTTTTCGTGTCCAAAATTTTCAAAAATACCAAAAAAATTTAAAAAATCATAAAAAGCATTTTTTTTTAAAGTTTTGCACCAAAAATATTCTTCTTGCTCATCTATTTTTCTTTATGGATTCTTATGTCCATTGCGTCGGATGTGGGAGACGATTGTACGGGAACGACTCTTGTCAATGATGTACATGTGAGCGGTGCGGAAACGATATCGACAACACACAATTCGGATTTTGTCCTTTGTGCAACTCGACTAATTCGTCCTTTTTGAACCCAGCTCCTGTTCCCTCGTGCATCTATTGTGGAAGCGATTCTCATTGGCATGTTTCGTGCCCGGTTCAATACCCGTATGGTCACGGGCAAGAACCGGGGTACAATTATGACAATGATAATAGCTATCTACAAGACGCACCCAGTCTTTCTCTTTACCCGTTTTGAAACAACTGTGGGGGTCCTCACGATACCTCTTATTGTCAACCAATGAATTATTATGAGCCAGATCCGTGTCCTCACTTTTCTTCACCGATGGATTATTATGAACCAAATCCGTGTTATAATTCTTCTCAACCGATGACTGACTATGAGCCACATCCGTGCTAAAATTTTGGTTTTCATAACTATGAACCGCCACATCACACCCTCAATCATCAATCCTCTCAGGGAATTCGTATTGATCAACAACTCACTACTCTGAATGAAGAAAGGCACGCCATTATTTTGGAAATTCAAGAAGCCTTTGTTCAGTTTAAAGAAGCATGGGCGGAGGAAAAGCGACTGCAACAAGAGCAAGTATCTAATCTTAGTGATTATACCCCTCCTCTTGTGCGTCAATACTATTATGATGATGATGACGATGATGCTGTATGCACTTTCAACACATCTTCTGAAGTTACTGCTCCTACTCTCGATGTTCCTACTACGTCTAACGATCTAGATTCGTCGAATGAGCTTAGTGATGTTGGTCTCGACAAAGTATTGGATGATGAGGTTTGTGACTTACCTGTTATGGAGCTTCAGGACGACATTGCTCTTACGGAAGAGGTCGATCCTAGTGATGACGATTCTTCTCTCCGCTATGAGAATTTCACTTTTGAAATTTCTCAATCTCCACCGGGAGATGCGGGCGATGACGATTTATTCTCTCCGGCTTACGAGAAGTTCATCGATGAACATGATCTTGTGGATGAGGTAGAAGACGTGCTTCTTCGCGATAGATTACGGAAAGTTCACCTTCTTATTGCTCAAATCGAAGAGTTGACTTCTCCTCCTCCCTCCGAGTCTTTGCCTCCATCTATTCCTCCCGTTGAAGATAATGACCAATTGCTGGAAGAAATCGACATTCACTCCATACCTCCAGGTATTGATGATGATGACACGGAGGGGGATATTATTTTTGATGATTTGTTGCAGGAAGGTATTGTCCCAAGTCCCCCTCCCGAGCACCTTGCATCCTCCCCTTTAGCCACTATCACGGAGGATGAGTGCTTTGACCCGGGAGGTGACATTGATTATGCTATGATTGATACCATTACGGCTTTGCCGCTTGCTCAGCATCCATTGTCTTTGGGGGAGGACAATGTGCTTACTTTACCCACCCCACCTCCCGTGGACCTTGATTTCACATACTTTTCGTATGTTGAAAGGACCTTTCTCCCATACAAGACTTATCCCCCCGCCTCTCCCTCTTTGATGTCCATCGGGAACGAGGACAAGGTCTTTGATCCCGGTATTACATTTGAGGCTTCCCCATGGACCATTTAATTCGGGGACGAGTCAGGCTCGTGACTCGGTTAACAAAAACAAGCGCTTTTTGGGAGGCAACCCAATTATCTATCTATCTTTACTTGTTTTCACCATAAGTGTAGGGGGAGCCCCGTTGGTGTTTCTTGCTTTCTTTCTTATCATGTGCAGGGATTAGAGCTTCAAAGACACACTCTTGATGACTTTTGACGAACCGTGATTCCGTGTTCCCTTCTTCCCGGTTCTATCCTAAACTCTTTTCGATTCAGTATTTTATATTTTCCAATATTAAAATAGGAATCTCTTTAGTTGTCTCTTCCTTGGTGAGATTTAAACAAAGTGCACAATGTCCTAAGTGTAGGGGAGTTTACTCCCACATGCTTAAACATTGAGGACAATGTTTATATTAAGTGTAGGGGGACTTCTATCGAAGTTAAGTGGCCTTTTCCTTGTATTTGTCCTCATTTTAACCGGAAAATCAATTTTTCGACATTTTTCAAAATTTTTGATCTATTTTGGCCCATTAGTTTTTACCTTTGTATAGTTATTTTCTTTCCTTATTAGAATAAAGTTTGAATAAAGTGGTTTTAATTTTCAAACATTGTGAATCTTTTGACTCAACCCGAGTTTACTTATCTAAGTTTACTCTAGCTAGTATCCTTAACGTGTTTAAGTTAAGTTTTGCTAGGCTTTTATATAGGGAGCTATAAAATGCGAAAGTCTTAACTCTCACGGGTTAAGAACAATAACTTTTCGCAAGTTCCTATAATTGATCCTAGAGAGTCGTTTATCAAGGGAACTTTAAAATGCGGATTCTAAACTTGAAAAAGTCTAAGAGTTTGCAAGATCCTATAGGCGACTCAAAAACCCAAAACTTTGATTTAATAGGCTAAGCATCCACGAGTCTCATTACTTGAGATTTTAAATTGTGGAGAACGAGAGATGATAGAGTCAATTATAAGTTTGGTATTCTTTCGTGAATTTTTGTGAGTTAATTATGAGCCTATTCTCCCATCGCTTGCTAATAATTTATCTGCAATAAGTAAGGTCGTACGATTTGAAAAGTTACTTAGCTTCTAGCCCAAGATCGTTTAAAAGTTGCTCGGTATGGATTAGAGTTCATAGCCAAGGCATAACTTATTGAAGCGGGATGCAAAGATTGGCGAGTCCAAAAAGGCCCTAACAAGGCATGAGGGCTATATTTTGTTGCTAAAGATCCAAAAGTGATGTGAAGAATCATTTATCGAAAATCATTATGAAGGATCGAGACACACGACGAAAAGCAAGTACTCCCAAAAGATCATGGAGAAGTCTATCCGAAAAGGCCCTAACAAGGTATGAGGATAAATAGATCCAAGTCCAAAAAGGAGGCGGATCGTTGTATATCAAAGTCCAAAGTAATGATTGGAGAAAAATGAAGAAGTCGTGGTCCAAATATGAAGAATCTCTCAAAACTTCAAGTGAAGAAATTCCTATTATGAAGAGAAGACCATTATTTCATGAACGTCTCTCAAGATTTGAAGTATGAAGTCGCTGCCAAATATCGGTCCGAGAAAGGTCTCAAATCGCGAAGCGAGTTATGCCAAGATATGAACTTTATGAGGTCCCGAGAAGCAGTTTTAAAAGATTTTGTCCTTTAGCTAACTATTGATTAAATCGTCCCACTTTATTTTCAGCCTCATAAACTATCGAAATAAGTCAACAATGCATCCTCGTGATCATTCAAGACAACAATAAAATATAAGAGATACACCTAGGAAAAAGGGAGTCTAAGTAAATAATTGGCCCACATAAGTTCGTGTTAGTTTGCTAACTTATAATAACAATGATCTCGTTTTTAAGCTTGGTTTGGAGAAAGTGAAAACTTGAGGATGATGATTATTCATGACATTTTCAAAACCCTAAGGTATGTTTTTGATTTCTTTCTTCCTTTGAATGTTTATAATTTTCTATCTCTTTAATAAAGGCCAAGGTGGATTAATTATGATGAAAAATGTAAACGTGCTTTGTAACTAATGCATTGCATGAGGACATTGCAATGGTCAAGTGTAGGGGATTTGATAGGTGTGAAAACACCCATCTTTTTACCACTTAATTACAATAATAACCGAGCCAAAACGTGTATTTTATGTCGTAAATGTCGGAATTATGCGTGGTTTGTGTTTTTGTTGTGATTTAGGACGAAAAGGTGAAAAGTGGAGAAAACACGGGCATTCACAGGCTTTTGTAGAAGAAAACGACAAAAGACGAAGTCAAGAGATCAAGAGTGCAAAAAGAACGGAAGTCCAAGGCCTATTCTGAAGATTTACCGAAGAACAAGTCTAAAGACGGAAGTTTAATAAAGCCGAAGAACTCGAGTCCAATAAATAAAGAAATTATAAGACGAGTTTAATTAATCCCGAGACAAAGTCGATAAAGTCGAAGAACTTAAAAAACGAGAAGACGTGAAGAAAGAAAGAAAGAGGAGGCAACACATGCACCTCCCCATTTTCCTATAAATACCCTCCTAAACTCATTTAGGAGGTTTGGTTAGTTTTTAGTTAGTTTAGTTTTCCTTTCATTTTTGTAGGAGATTCTAGAGAGGGAAAGTGACAGTTTCTCTCACTAGAATCCCAATCTTTTATCTTTCTTTCATGTTCTAAATCAAACCTTTATCTTTGATAGTTTAATTCTTGTCTTAATCTTGATCTTACTCTACCTTTCTTAGCTCTCATTCACTTTAATCCGAGTTTTCTACACGTATTGTTTTAATTTGATGATTGATTTATTAAAAAGTTTATCTTTTTATCAATCTTTAAGTTTTCATATGGAATGAGCTATAAGTTTGACATGCTTATTGGCTTATTTTGTATTTAGCTTATTTACTTTTTAGTTTTCTTAAAAAGTTTAGTCTTTTTAAAGTTTTCTTATTTCGTATTTTAAAAGTTTTCAAATTTATGCTTATTGATCTTTTAATGTTTGATTTTTATAGCTTAAAGTGTTTTAGTGCTTATTGTGTTAATTTTCTTATTTTTGATCAAGTGCTTTTTAGTTGATTTTTATAAAAAGTTGTTTTTAAATATTTTTATTATTTAGTATTCTTAAAAGTTTTTAAATTTTGGCCTATTAGCTTTTTCTTAAATTTGATTTGGTTAAGTTTTTAGATAAGTGCTTATTTGGTATTTGCTTATTTGCTTATTGTTGTCATCGTATTGCTTAAGGGTTTTACCAGTACGATCAAGTAAGTGTGATCGCATAAACCCCGAGGGTTTCTACTTGCGATCCATTACTGCGATCCTTAGTACGATCGGTCACCACGATCACACTCCATAATCCACAACACGATCACTTGTTGCGATCGTGGGTACGATCATAGAGTGCGATCCGTGTGGGTACGATCTGCTAGTACGATCCAGCATTACGATGGCATAAACATGCATAGTACGATGGCATGAACAAGTATAGTACGATGGCATAAATATGCATAGTACGATGCATACATTGCATGCATGCATGAAAATGGCGCAAATTTGAGCAGCTAGGCTGGCTACTTCCAGCAGCTAGCCTGCCTTCTTGCTTATTTATTAGTATTGTTCCGTAATTGTTTAGTTTTATCTGAAAGTTGTTCTGATTTTATTTTTGAAAGTTACGTATTTTTAGTTGAATTTTTCTTCCAATTTTAAAATTAATATTTTTACGTAAAGTTCAAGTTTTATCTTTCATTTAGTACCCGCTTTAGCTTTTTCCTCGTTTAGCTTTAAAGTACCATTTTAGTTTTATTCTCTCCTTTTTATTTAGTAAACTTTATTTTCGAGTCGATAGTTGATTTCGTCTTTTAGATTTATTTTTATTAATTGTTTCGCTTTAAATTACGTTTTATTATTTGTTTTAATATTCATTTTAATATCGTTTTAACTTTTAGTTTTTAATATTCACCTTGTTTTACTTTTATTATTTGTACTTGTCTTTAGTTTGTTTGTTTTTAAATACCTTTCGCATTCACTTTTTAATTAGTTATAGATAATCAACTTCCCTTTTTCTTAACCAAAAACAATTGAGTCACACATTTTACCGGAAATCAATTCGTTAAGACACCGAGAAAACGAACTTTTTCAACTAGTAAAATCTTTGTATTAACCCGTTGTGGGTAAAAGTGAAGCAAGATCTGGTCAATGGGTGGACATCACCATGAAAAAGGTACAAAGAATGTTATCTATGGCTGAAGGTCCTGATAGAGACCATGTCAGTGACTATACCTTGGTTGACCTCCACTTTGTGGAAGAGCAAATAAAAAATCTGTTAAACAAATTTCATAGTCTTAAAATAGAGTTAAATCTTTGCCAATCTGAATTAACAAATCTTAAACCATTTGTGAATATTGCTAATCAACTTCAAAATGAAGTAAGCAAATTATCCATTGAAAATGAGTCTTTATCTGATGAAAGCTCAGAACTTAGAAAAACCTTTGAAAAATGGAATTTGGCTCAATCCACAGTGGAAGAAATAGTCGTTGAATCCGTACCTGTTGATGTGGTTCAGGCTATTGGGGGAAAGGGTATATACAAAAACCATATACCTGTTCCCAATGCTAAATTTGTCCCTTCAGATGTTTCTTCTCCATCTTCCACCTCTGTGGATGAGAAAAACTCTGACAAGAAATCAGAGGTACCAGCCCCACCAAGACTCGCTGGTGCTAACCCATCTGATTCCTTGCTTGGCCCAAAACCTCCAACCAAAACCCCTAGGAATTCAATTCTCAAAGTCGCTGATAAAGCGAACAAAAAGGTTTTTGTGGCCAAGGACTCCAACAAACCCACTCCTACCCCTGAAGAGCTTTCACCCACCAATCAACTTCTCCTCACCTTGATGGAAGAAGTAAAGGGGTTGAAAGAACAGACCCCCAGAGTTAATAGTCCATATGTTAACTCTCTTGGTGAAGGATCTAGTAGCTCTAAGGGGAGAGATATGTTCAGACCTTGCAAGCATTGCGGTTTCAAGAATCATTCCTCTGAGGATTGCTCAAAGAAACCAAAATGTATCACATGCGAGTCTACTGAACACACTTCTAGAGAGCATGAGGAGGTCATTGCGGTTCAAAGAACCAGGACTCAAATGAGGTCTAAAACTCCTCACAGACCCTCAAGAAGAGCTGAGCCTAAACCCAGAGACAATTCTCAGGGTTACAGACCAAATCCCCCATGCAAGTACTACGGCTTCTTCGACCATCACTCTGATGAGTGCGAGCATTATCCCGGATGTGACATCTGTGGAAGTATGCGTCATGAACCCAGAGACTACAACCAAAGAGGGGGAGGAAACCATAGAAGGACCAATGTCGCTGGTCAGCGACAGCATGGACCCACTGGAAAGTGGGTTCATCATAGAAACTAATATGGCTTTGTTATATCTATGCAGGAATATCTGAAGAAATCTGTTTGGTATATGGATAGTGGGTGCTCCAGACATATGACAGGGGTTAAACAATATCTGCATAGATATAAAAAGGAGTCTGGTCTAAAAGTAGTCTTTGGAGATGACTCCTCAGGGGCTACTGAGGGATATGGCTCAGTGGATTGTAATAGAATAACCTTCACAAGGGTCGCTTATGTCAATGGACTGAAGCACAACTTAATCAGCATTAGTCAACTCTGCGATGCTGGCCTCAAAGTTCTGTTCACTAAGACCCAAGGAACATCTTCAATCAAAATGATGATGTTGTTCTAATTGCACCCAGAAGAAGGGATGTGTATGTCATCGACATGAAATCTTGTCCAGAAGGGACAAACACTTGTCTCTATGCCAAAGCATCTGATAGTGAAAATTGGCTATGGCATAAGAGACTCTCCCATCTCAACTTCAAAAACATTAACAAACTGGACAAGAATGATTTAGTAGCTGGGCTTCCCTCTCTGACCTTCACCAAAGACAGACCCTGCTCAACCTGCGAGAAAGGGAAGCACCACAGAGCCTTATTCAAGACTAAACAATCATTCTCCATAAATAAGTGCCTCCATCTTCTTCACATGGACTTATTTGGACCAGTAAAACCTCAATCCCTTAATCACAACAAATATACACTAGTCATTGTAGATGAATTCTCCAGATTCACATGGGTATTCTTTCTCAAAAGAAAGAGTGATGATGCTGAAAGATATCCTTCATCAGAGAAATAGAGAACCTCAATGACTGCAGAGTTAAGGCTATCAGAAGTGACAATGGCACTGAATTCAAGAATCATGCCATGGAAGCCTTTTGTGATGAAAAGGGAATATCACAAAACTTTTCTAACCCAGGCACCCCTGAACAAAATGGTGTCGCTGAAAGAAGAAACAGAACCCTCATAGAGGCTGCTAGAACTATGCTTAGCGAATCAAGATTTCCCAAACAATTTTGGGGTGAAGCTGTGAACACAGCCTGTCATACACAAAACAGATCCATTATAGTGAAGAGACACGGCAAGACCTCTTATGAAGTGTATAGGAAGAGAGCCCCTGATGTAAGCTACTTCTATGTCTTTGGTTGCCCTGTTTTCATTCACAACTACAGAGATCACCTGGGAAAATTTGATGAAAAGTCTGATGATGGATTCTTCGTTGGCTACTCTCCCACCTCCAGAGCTTATAGAGTATTCAACATCCGCAGACAAGAACTAGAAGAATCTATCCATGTCACCTTCAATGAAGCAGATGCTGTCATCAGTCACACCAACACAAAAGAATGTGACATTGACTTCAATGAAGTTAAATCATATCCAGAGGATGATTTCTCAAATCCCAAGGAATCACCAAAGGCCTGTCACAAGAACTTCCCTTATGTTCATGCATTTGATCCTCATTCAATCTCTAACATCACTCCAGAGGTTGAAAATGTTGAACCAATCACTCCACCCACTACAGTGAATGTTGATCTCATCGAACCAATCTCTCCTCTTGATGAAGAGATAATGGATGAAGAAATAATATGTGAAGATCCCTCAGCATTCATTGAACCTGTTGTGACTCCTGAACCCACAGAGACTCCTGCTCCTCAATCCAAATGGAGTAGGAACCAAGATATTCTTTTGGTGAATATTCTTGGTAAACCCTCTGAGGGAGTCACCACCAGAGGCAAATTAAGATCTCTGGAAACCGCCTCAGCGAATGAATGCCTTTTCGCTGATTTTCTCTCTGAGGATGAACCTAAGAATGTGGTTGCTACGCTTCTAGATGAAGGGTGGGTTGTTGCCATGCAAGATGAGTTGAATCAGATCAAGAGGAACAAGGTGTGGACTCTGGTAAAAGCTCCAGCTGGGAAGCAAGTGGTTGGAACTAAATGGGTCTACAGAAATAAGAGGGATGAAGTTGGCATGATTATTAAAAACAAGGCTAGGCTTGTGGTGCTGGGATATAATCAATCTGAGGGGATTGACTATGATGAAATGTTTGCACCAGTAGCCAGATTGGTAGCTATCAGAATCTTCCTAGCCTTTGCAGCTTATATGGGGTTTACTGTATACCAGATGGATGTGAAGAGTGCTTTCCTAAATGGCAAGCTTGTAGAGGAAGTATATGTCTATCAATCCCCAGGGTTTGAAAGCAGTGAGTATCCAGATCACATCTGCAGACTTCACAAAGCACTCTATGGGCTGAAACAAGCCCCTAGAGCCTGGTATGAAACCCTATCAAAATTCTTACTTGAAAATAAATTTGTCAGAGGCACCATTGATCAAACCCTTTTCACTTATAGGTCCAAGGGTGATGTCATTTTAGTACAGATTTATGTGGATGATATAATTTTTGGTTCAACCAATATTACATTGAGCAAACAGTTTGCCAAACTAATGACCAAAAAATATGAAATGAGCATGATGGGGGAATTAACTTTTTTCTTGGGTTTTCAAATTAAACAAAATTCAAAAGGAATTTCCATTTGTCAAGAAAAATATGTTAAGGATTTGCTCAAGAAGTATGATCTGTCTGATTGTGCATCAGTGAAATACCCCATGCTTCCTCCCAACAACCTGGGAGCTGATGACTCAGGGGTCTCTGTTAATGAGACCTTATATAGAGGCATGATTGGGTCACTGATATACCTCACAGCAAGCAGACCAGACATATAATTTGCCACATGTCTCTGTGCTAGGTACCAAGCTAACCCCAAGGAATCCCACCTTGTAGCTGTCAAAAGAATTTTCAGGTACTTAAAAGGATCTCCCACATTGGGTCTCTGGTATCCTAATGGATCAGGCTTCAACCTCAAAGCCTACTCAGACTCTGACTACGCTGGGTGCTGTCTTGATAGAAAGATCACCTTTGGGAGTTGTCAAATCCTTGGAGGAAAGTTAGTATGCTGGAGTGCCAAGAAACAAAACTCTGTGGCCATGTCATCAGCTAAAGCTGAATACGTAGCGGCCGCTGGTTGTTGTGCTCAAGTTCTTTGGATGAAAAGTCAGATGGCTGATTATGGGATCATTTATGAAAAGGTTCCCATATTATGTGATAACACAAGTGCTATAGCTATCTCCAATAATCCGGTATTTCATTCCAGAACTAAGCATATTGACATCAGGTATCACTTTATCAGAGACCATATTTTAAAAGGTGATATTGAGCTTCATTTTATACCCATTGAATACCAGCTCGCTGATATATTCACCAAGCCTCTGGCTGAGCCAAGTTTTACTAGGTTGGTTGTTGAGCTGGGTATGCTCAATATTGGTAAACAAATCTGATAAATGATCTCTGTCTCTGGGCATTAAAGGGAATTGAATGTAACGAGGTAGTTACATTCCAACGGGAGTTAATATATTCCCATATTTAATTCAATTGATTATCCTTTATTGTCAACAACTTTCTCGCTTTCCAATGGACAGAAAAATCACATGAAGAGTCAAGGGGTCCCACTTTTCTTAAAAGGTAAATTTTTGCATTAAAAGCTTTAATTGAAAAACGGCTAAACCTTTTATCAAAACTCTTGACTCATTTTTCAAACTTCACATTACTCATTACTTTCACACACACATACTATTCATCTTCTCCAAAACCTCCATTTCTTCCACACATCAACAATGGCGTCTTCATCAACAAACACAACTTTCACCGTCCTGGCCGCCTCGAACGTAGATTTTGGGATTCACGATGGTAAGATTGCCTTGAACAGTTGTGTAGCTCTCTTGGAACACAACAATTCCCTCTACCAACCATTGTTCTCCTTCCTCAAGAACTCCATCATTTTTGAAGCCATTACCAGAGAACCTTCCACATGCTATCACCAATACTTGAAGGAGTTCTGGTATAGCGCCAAAGTTGATCAAACCTCTTCACACATCACCTTCAACCTTTCCACACATCCCCAACCTCTCACCTTTGATCTTCACACCTTTGCCAAAGTCACTGGACTTCCAGTCAATGAAGGCATGTCCGATGTGCCTGCCAGCGCCACGGTAAAGAAGGCTCTTGCTACACTTCGTCCTCGTGAACGACAATGATAAACCTTTCACCACCCAAGGTTTCCAGAACAAATCACTGATCAAAGTGAACTACTTTTCACCCATCTAGAGGACGCTGATGCTATACATTGTGAAATGCCTGGGTGGAAACCAGGGGTCTCATGATCAACTTAATGGAGCCCAGCAAGCAATTGCTTACAGCTTAATTTGGGGGCAAGATATAGGGATCGCTCACATACTTTACTCTGACCTCATTGCTAAGCTAGAAAACAAAGGGAAGAAGAATAGACTAGCCACCATCTGTTACACAAGATATGTCTCTCTTCTCTTAGAAGATATGTTGGGTGAAGGCTACACAAATGATGAACTTCTCTCTTTCTCTCCTTATCGCATCACTGCTGCTTCACTAAAGACTCCCTTGGAAGATGAAGTGCCTCTCAGCAGGCACATGATGCAGGTCGCTGGGCTACTGGTTGCTGATGGAGAGCCCTTGATCCCTCACAATGAGGTGAATGCTGAAAGACTAACTGACAAGTCTCTGTTAAAGACCTCTGTGCAGTCTTCTTCTCAGCCCAAGGTGCCCAAAGAAAAGAAGAAGAAGAGGAAAGACATCCCCCTTTCCTCTGAAACCCCTTCTTTTAATCCTTCCAAGACTAAGAAGACTAAGAAGAACCCATCCCCTTCTTTGTAGGATGTGGTTGAAGAGCCCACCGCTGACAAACAACCTGAGTCTAGCGTCTCCCAGTCAGCAGAGACGACTAAGAACCTTCTCAACGCTGATATCTCTCAGGTATTAGTTTGCCATTTTTATTCTCTTGGAGGTTCACATACAATCACTCTCAACATTCTGTAGGAGAGAGTGATGAAGTCTTAGGGTATACCTCAACCCATAGAGTGTCTGTGCCAGCACCTAGAACTCTTAGGATTATATGTACACTATGTCTTAACACAAGGATATGATTCATTTGTGCTCATAATGCACCCCGATGATCCTTCACCCTCTGGACTGTGCTCTTGTCAATAACAACTTAAGCATGCTATAGGTCCTGACCCAGAGTCTCTGCACTTCACGTAGTCTCTGGGTCCCCTCATATGAAAAGAGTCCCAAAGAATTTATTCTTTTGGGGGGACTTAATGATCACCCTCAGTCTTCCTTGGGCAGCGATTAAAGGTGACCTTTACCTTCAAATATGTCACAACTAAAAGAGTCCCAAAGAATTTATTCTTTTGGGGGGACTGAATAATCGCCCTCAGTCTTCCTAGGGGCGGCGATAAATGGTGACCTTTAACTTCCATGAATTCACAATTAAAAGAGTCCCAAAGAGCAATCCTTCAGGGGGAGCTGGATAATCACACCCAGCTATCCTAGGGGCAGCGAACGGCAACCATTCACCACATAATTTTCACAAATCAAAAGAGTCCCAAGGAGTAATCCGTATGGGGGGAGCTGGATAATCACACCCAGCTATCCTAGGGGCAGCGAATGGCGACCCTTCGACATAACTGTTTCACACTTAAAAGAGTCCCAAGGAGAAATCCTTAAGGGGGGCTGGATAATCACACCCAACTTTCCTAGGGGCAGTGAATGGCGATCTAAAACTTCATATTTTTTTCACATTGGTTACTAATAAATATCATAACAGGCTCATAATCTTCATGAAGAACAGCAGAATGATGATGCCTATTCCATTGTTTGTGATGAAAATGCTGAAGCCCCCCACATAGATCTCGATGCCATGTCAGACATTGATTCCATGCCAGAGGATGAGGTCTTCATTATTGAAGATGACTTGACCATTTCAGATTATGTTGATATGGATGCTGATGATGACCAAGTTACATCAGAGTTAAAACCCATCTCCTTCCCATCAATGCCAAATGTGCAAGAACTGGCTGCTAAGCAGCTACTAGACCAGAGGCTCTGTACACCAACCCCAGTTCCCTTCCTAACTTTAACAAATGTCATGGAATTGGGGGCGAAGCAACACTTAGAACACTTACAAAACCTCAAGCCTGTCCATGTTCCTCGAATGAAAGATGTTCAGGAACTCGCCGCTGAGGTTCTCTGGGTCAAGAGGGGTGACATCAGTAAAACCAAGCCCAAAGTCACAAATGATGTCATCCTATCTGAATTGCAAACACTCACCCATGCTGCTGAGGAACTCACCACTACACTAGAGACTTCACTAACTTCATCTGTGGAGTCCTCTATGACTGCATTGCTTCCGTAACTACTGGGAAATGCCTTGCAAACTCACCTCCCAGCTGTTCTAGACCAGAGCTTTCAGCAATACATACCATCTGTCCTCACAACAGCTGTCAAAGCAAATGTTGCAGCTATTGCCAAGGCGTCTGAGCCTTCAAGAAAACTTCTTCAGGAGCTTTTGCAAGAGGAACTTAAAGAAATCTGCTTATTTGTCCATCAAGAATTCGTTAAGTTCCTCAAGCCTGGATCAGGCACAGCTACTACCAGCGCTATGCCTGAGGGGGAGAATTCAGCAACCTCCACCTCTGAAGAAGAAGCAGACACCGCTCCACCTAAGGGGGAGAAATCACTTAAACAACCAACACCTTCAACAGGGATTCCAACACCAAAACCTCTCAGATCCTTCAACCCCATCACTGAAGCAGTAAAGGACAAGGGAAAAGGAATTGCCATTGAACAACCGGAAATAACTCTGCACTCCCTCCAAGAAGAAGGCGGATCCACAACCAAGCTCTCCAAATACTCTGACCTGAACAAATTTAAGAGCGTTGATGAACCACCACTTACCCCAGAGCAGGAAAAGGCTCAAATATTGGAACACCAAAGGCTTGCAAACATTAGAGCAGCTGAACTCAAGAGCAAAGAAGCTCTGAACAAACTCTCTCCTGCTGTAAAGGAAGCTCAGCTGGTTAAGCTCAAAGAACTGGAAGTTAAAAGGAGCAACCTTCAAAAGGAATATGAAAGAATTGTGAACCAAAGAGCTGAACCCGGTCAAATCACCAAGTATGCATGTTACACTGACAAAGACAAAAGAGTGGTGATGACCCTTTACAGAGAAAACCAACTAACCAACTACAAAGTCTTTAGTGACTTTAAACTCAGAGATCTAGGCCTCTCTGAACGGTTAGAAATGTTGTCTCTTGCCCAAAAGAAGACTGGGCCTGGTGTTTCCCAAATGATGAAAAACATTCAAGCAAAGCTGAATTGGGTAAGAGACACGGAAAAGAAGCTGAAGGTACCTCTGCCTCCTCAACTCTCACAACAACAACCTTCTCAAGGAAAAAGGAAAAGAAAAACCCAAATGGGGCCTCTGGTGGAGAAGTTGGTCACTGAGAATATTGTTGTAGATGGGATGCACAGAAACTTGGTACTGCCCAAAGAGATCACTAAACCAGTAGGGGGCCAAGTATACTCAAAACCAGAGACAGGTATGGTCTTCATGAATGGTAATTGTGAGTATTGCTTTCAGCGGATGAATGAACTACACCTGGCATCAACCATCCAGCTCGTCATACTCAAACAGGACATCCTAAGGAATTGCAAATTGGCTGAGGATTTTGAGTTTGAAGTTGAGCTAGTCATCAACTCTATAGTGACAAAGTTGAATCCCAGAGAATCTGTGATCAAGGGCTTGATCGCTGAAGAACCTTTTTATTTTTGTTTATGTTTACACCACTGGGTGTTCTTGTAATAGACTAGGTTCTTATGTTTAATAAAACTTTGAGGTATGTTTTGTAGGATATGTAAATCTTGCTTATGTTTTAGAGAGAGAAAGATAGATGATTTCACACTTCTAGAGAGATAACGTTTAAGAACTATGTGTAAATTAAAATGAAATCACCACCCTCTCCATCAAAGGAGAGGGTTTATATACCCAAGCCCGTGAGATGGGATTGGGTTTACATTAGGCCGCCGGCCCATACATTTCATGGGCTCGGTTTTGGGCTTTGTTTAATAAATTCAAATAACTAAACTACGAGCTATTACATGGACTATTGTTGGAGTGACCGGTCCTTCTTAATACGTAAAACGTATTTCCAACAATCTCCCCCTAAGGGAGGTCACTCCAAACAAGGGCGTTACCCAAGTTACAATAATAAAATAAACTTAGCATACTATGCTTGTCTTGAGCTCGTAGTATTCGTCTTTCTTTTCTTTTTCTTTTCTGGTGAACATGCTGATGTGATCATTGATATCAATCTTTAGCATTAATCTCTTGCCTTGATCTTGTGCATCCATCACTTGTGATCTTCGCCTCTTCGTGACTTCATGTCCCACATACTTATACCTTCATAATTCTTGAAAGCTTCAGAGTTCGATACAGCGGAAGACTTAACTTTTAGGCTTTCTTGAATTAAATGAGGTATTAAGTGCATAAAGTATAAGCATGCGGGGACGACTTCTTCTCGGATTCCGCAACGCCACCGTCTTCAAATGCCGCAACGTATGTAGACACGAACGAAATGGCTTTGAACATTTCATTCTAATTCGGTAGCATTTTACCTCCGGTCGGTGAAGACCGTTGGACGATATAAATATCGTACTTGTGGCAGGTAGATTTAATTAAAAATCTCCTTGACAAGATTTCGCGGGTAAACCCGTTCTCTTTACTCGACCGTCCAAAGCTGACTGTGAACGTAAAGAGTGAATCAATTGGATAAAATTATCCGCATAATTGAAGCCGTCAATTCTGATTCCTGGAACAAGTTTGATTCATTAAAGAATCGCACCATCGTTGCTTTCCAGTTGTCACGAGCTTGATTCATATTGAATCTTGCTAGTTACCTACCAAGTGCTGTTTGATGTTAACACTAGAAGGATTTCCACTCATCACTGTGAACACTAAGGTATCACTCTGAGTGTTTTGGCAAGATCACTGAGATTTTGCGTAGAGGCCTGGAACGTGTTTAAGTTCAGTTAAGAATTAAACCACTTTTGCTTTCCAGTTATCACAAGCTTGATTCTTAAAGAATCGCACAAGTCACCTACCATGAGCTTTTTCATATTCGCTCAAGAAGGATTTCCATCTTCATTGTAAATAGTTTCGTATTACTCGGATGTTCAGGCAAGATCATGAAGATTTTGCGTAGGACTCTTAAGATCTTTCTTACTTTTCACAGTGTGTGAAGAAGCAAGGAAATATGAAAGTGTTTCCTAATGAGATATGTGATATTCTCAATCTAGACTCGATCGTGCATTTTGGATTTTAGTGATCGGAGGCTGGAGAGGAGTGCCATAATTTCAATACCAATTTATTCGGAGTGAATAAATCAATAGATAATGTGTTGTCTCCGTGTGATTAAAACAAATATCTTTTAAGAGATATCTGAGTTAGCTGGGATGGGTTGTGCATTGCATCACTGGGTCCATGATGTCTATCTTCAATATCGAGCATCATTAAAATGATCTCAAGAGCATATGTGTTGACCCGGTTTCTGCCTAAGTTGTAAGGAGGGCTTCTTTCTTTTCACCCTTTATCTTTGCAATTCTTTTTCATTCTTCAACCCCTTCAATGCTTACCAATACGTCATAACTAGCACCTTGTTGTGATTTTTCCAGTGCTAACTTAAGTACTTGGTCGTCATTCA
The DNA here is from genome assembly GCA_025667525.1 of Glebionis coronaria. Taxonomy (NCBI): domain Eukaryota; kingdom Viridiplantae; phylum Streptophyta; class Magnoliopsida; order Asterales; family Asteraceae; genus Glebionis; species Glebionis coronaria. The sequence goes on along the minus strand of CM046882.1, from coordinate 439,177,828 downwards.
ACTACATTCACAATCTTTTCTCCAACTTTCCTAAGGACTACTATCTCTAGCTATGGAATGTCCTTGGGAAGATTCCTCCGGTTCTGGAAGAATCATAGGACTTAACCTATCCTACCATCCTTATGTCACCATAATCTTCATCGTCGTGAAATAAATGGGTTTTGGGTAAGTATATGTCACCATGAAAATCCGTTTTGCTCCCCCTTAACATATGCCACGATATTCGAAAACATTTCGCATATGTCGGGATGAGCCAGCACATTAAGTCAAACTATTTGTGATAATTTCCCATATTAAATCACATTTTCTCCCCTATATTAAAAATATTAACCCAGTCAATGTTTTTAATATCAATTGATTTAATGAAGTTTTAACAAAGGTTTTGGGAAGAAAAATGCAAGTCCGTTTTATCTTCATGATACCAAATGTATGAGATATGATACCGATTTGTAACATGATCACATATTCCCCATATTAGAAAAAAATTGGCAAGGTTGGACCTGATTGATGAGAACATCATATGATAAGATCAAATGGTTCTTGTCAGCATATGTTGGTCGCCTTGTCACGTCTGAAGTCATCTCTTTACACCACGTGTACGATTGGTATTGTTGTCTTGACACCAATTTGTGAACTTGGCACGTTCGGCATCGAAGATTCTGAATGATTGACAATTGCTCCCCCTCAATTGTTGACCCGTGTTCTACTGAAAGAGCTATAGTCGTCGTTTGAGTAGTTGCATCGTCGAGTATGTAGATACCAATTGTAGATAGCTATGGTTGTAGAGATGATAACTTCATGAAAACAAGACTTCTCTTGTTTTAACAAATAAATGCACTGAAGCGTACATCGATTTGTGTTAGACCAAGTTATAAAGTAAACTTGATCCCTTACAAGGTTTTAAAGTAAACCTTGCCCGAGAAAATTAATTCCCGTTGAGAGCTGTTAGAAATACGTTTTCACGTATATTAGAAGTATCGGTCACTCCACAATATTATTAATGTTGTAATAGCTCGTAGTTAGTGTTACTTATTAAGTTAAGTAAGAAACCGACCCATGGGCTTGTCATGGGTCGGCCCAAGCCCAAATAAGGCCTTGGATATAAATACCCCTTTCCACCATGGAAAGGGGTTGGTTGTTGTTCATTCCAAACACTCATTTGAATAAAAATACATATAGTTTCTCTCTCACTTTCTCTCTCTAGGAATCTTCAACCCACTTCATAGATTCATAGGTTATCAATATTCTACATTTGGTATCAAGAGCTATGGGGTGATTTAAGGTAATGATTTGTGTTGTTATTTAGTTTTTGATTGTATTAGTGTTCTTTAAGAAGATCCATCTTGATTCTTGGAGTTTTTGGTGTTTTTGTGATTGGGATTAGTAGATAAGTATTAGTTTTTACTTATTTTAGTTGAAATCACAAAACTTTTTGGGTAACTTGGTAAAAATCTGGGTTTTTTCATCATCTTTTTGATCGACTGTACACGATACAAGTTTCTGTTTACCCAGACAAAGTTCCGAACCAAAAAGTTCCGGATCAAAAAGTTCCGGATCAACAAAAGTTCCGGATCAAAAAGTTCCGAACCAAAAGTTCCGGATCAAGGAAAGTTCCGGATCAAGGAAAGTTCCGGATCAAGAAGTTCCGAACCAAAAGTTCCGGATCAAGGAAAGTTCCGGATCAAGGAAAGTTCCGGATCAAGAAGTTCCGAACCAAAAGTTCTGGATCAAGGAAAGTTCCGGATCAAGGAAAGTTCCGGATCAAGAAGTTCCGAACCAAAAGTTCTGGATCAAGGAAAGTTCCGGATCAAGGAAATTTCCGGATCAAAGGAAAGTTCCGGATCAAGGGAAAAGTTCCGGATCAAGGGAAAGTTCCAGATCAAATCATCCGAACGAAAAGTTCCGAATCAAGGTATTCCAAGCCAAAATCTTCCGAGTCAACACTTCCGAATCAACAAAAGTTCCGAATCAAGGGATATTTTACTTGTTTTTTCGACGATTTTTTAGAGGATTTAATCTTGGTTTCTTACAACAAAAACTCAACACAATTCACAAGCTTTACTTCACTGCTCGATCAACCGATAATCTTTGTCTCTTTGAAGTGAACAAAATGAATCCGAATTCATTAATGCCTCAGATGACATCACTTACGGATATTTCCGTCATTACGGGAACGGATAATCTCCCTCCAATGCTCATCAAAGAAGTTTTTGAAGCATGGCAAGGCCGGATGATGTCTTACCTTAAGGGAAAACCGGTATATGGGAGGCTTATGGTTAAGTAAATTCTAAATGGTCCACTTGACTATGGTACCATCGTGGTTAACAATGTGACTCGACCAAGGGAGTTTGAAGAACTTACACCAGCTCAACAACTTGTTGCCGATGCAGAAGAAAAGGCTCTTCAAACCATTCTCCAAGCTCTTCCACATGACATCTATCGAATGGTAAGTCAGTATACGGTGGCAAAGGATTTATGGGAACGTCTAAAGGTGTTGCTACAAGGTACGTCTCTTACCAAACAGGAAAGGGAATGTCAGTTGTATGATCTGTTTGATAGATTCACGTACAACCCAGGGGAAACGCTTCACGACTATTACTTCAGATTCACTACTCTCATGAATGATCTGAATGTATACAATCTCGTGATTGCTCCATTCCAGGTTAACACCAAATTTTTGAATACTTTACCTCAAGCTGAATGGGGTGAGTATATTACCGATGTTAAGTTAACCAGGGATTTGCATAAGTGCAATTTGGATCAACTCTATGCTTTTCTTCAGCAGCATGAGAAACATGTGATCATGCACCATTCGCCTCGAGGTATGTACCCTGATTCTTTAGCTTTGATGGCGAATCAACCAAGCTTGTCACACAACAACACTCCTTATATTTTGGGACACCAAGCCTATCATCCATCACCTTACATGACACCAAGCTTCCCCCAATACTCGATTCTACCGCAACCACCCACCTCACATCAGCAACAATATCGGTTTAATGCACCTTCATCACACTATGCTTCACAACCTCACCCAGCAAGCATTGCACCTTATGCTCAGTCTTCATATTCTTCTTATCAAGAGAATGCAGCATATCCCTCAAGCTACTCTGACCACATGAGTGTTCCTTCTAGTGCTTATGCAGCTCAACAAGACCAAGCACTGTATTTTGATGATGATGAAGTCCCCATTCCTGAATTCAAACAAGGAACTGATCCAGTTGAAGTGTTAGCCACTATGTCTGCTTACCTCACAAGGACTTTAAGCAAACGAGGATTTAGAGGACCAGCTTCTACTAACAATCAGCTGAGGAATTCATCCAATTCTCGCCAACAAGCTACTATTGAGAATGGCAGGGTAATGGTTCAACCTATTCAACCTTATCAGGGGAGACCTACTACATCAACTACCAATGCTCGCACGGTCAATCCTGCTCCAATAGTCAACACTCCTCCACGGGCTAATTCCACAGGCAAGTTGAGAATGATTACATGCTACAACTGCAAGGAAGAAGGTCACATGTCCAGGGATTGCAAGAAACCCAAGAGGAGAAGGGATGGTCAATGGTTTGCAGAAAAGATTTATCTGGTGAATGCTCAGGTACAAGGAAGGGAACTTGATGAAGAGGAGCTTGCATTTCTTGCTGATCCAGGGATTGCTGAACAAGACGTTGTCACTACACAGAATGCAGCATATCAAGCAGATGATCTTGATGCGTATGATTCAGACTGTGATGAACTTCAATCTGCACAGGCAGCTCTTATGGCAACTATCTCTAGCCTAGGGCCAGAAAAAAGATCTGAGGTACTTATTAATACCACTGATAATACCACTAATACTTGTATTCAACCACATCAAGTTGTGCAAGAGAGTGTTGATTCGAATGAGTCTTCGGTGGTGAGTCTTTCAAATGAAGAGACAATCAATGATAGTAATATCAATGTGAGTCCTCATACTTTGAGTGAATCACAACCGGGAGCCATTTCGAATACGCATACTCCTGCTCAACAAGATTTGGTCATGGTTCCTGCTACATTACTTAGCCACATGAATGCTGCACTATTAGAAACCATAACTAAGAATAAGAATTTGTCTGATGAGCTTGCCTTATGCAATGAGAAAGTTCAAACTTTGGAATTAGTTCCTTCGTCTAGTGTTCTAACAAATCCCGAATATGATCATTTTCAAAACAAACAAATGGATCATTTGCAAGAAATTGAAACCTTAAGAGCAGATCTTTCTAAAGAACTTAGAGAAAAAGAGTTAGTGGTCACTAATTTTCAAAAACTTCAAACGGATTTTGAGTTACTCGAGTCTAAAAAGAATGAAATGGAGATTAATGCTGCTAATAAGATTAGAAGTCTAGATTATTTGCTTTTAAGACAATACGCTGCTTCTCAACTAGTGCACTTATTTGATGCTTCGTTTAGAGAATTTAACTTATCACGTCAAAAAGGCCTTCCCCCTAACCCGCGGTATGCAAAACAAGCTTTGATCCATAGTCCTAGACTTTATAATGCAACCCAATTAGGATTGGTCTTAGACCCGATTGTTATTTTCGATGATCGCACAAGTAAGGATCTAGTTGATGAGGATCGGTCATACAACTTTGCAAAATATCCCGATTGTGATTATTTTAAAATGAATCAGGAGCTTGGTAAAACGGATTTTAGAATTCGCTTCCATGTGGACAAAGATCTCATTACAGCACCAACCTACATGTTAAATGAAGAAAACCCTAGTACACTTCCTACACTTGTCAAAATGGAAGGTCCTAAGGAAATTCTAAAGGATCTTCCACCTGTTAGCACTGTATGGTTAAACTTGCAAGAGATTAATCAATACTTTACTAATTTTGACAAGGTCATTTTGGAATGTATGACTTCAAATGGCCTAAACGCCGGAGAATGGGCTTTCGAACACATGAACGAGGTGTTTAAGAATGAGATCAATCCGTTTGTCGAAAGTCTAAAAGAAAGTTTTGCATCTCTTAAGGAAAATCTTGAGTTTGAAATTGGAGAAGTTCAAAAATTGTTTTATGAAATGGACACCGCTTACGAACTTCAATTAATTGAAAAGGAAAAGATTTTATCCGAATATGACCGATTCTTGTCCGAAGTAATTTCGTGTGATGTGCTTACTACTGTAAATGTCAATTATTCGAATGAGCTTACATCCGCTATGATTAACTGTGATGCTGTGAATATTTGTGATGATGTGTGTGATCTCTCTGTAAATGTTGTTGATACTGTAAATGAGGTAGATAATCATTCTTGTCACGAATCTAACGCTGAATTTTTAAAGCTACAAGATTCTTACAATTTACTTTCAAAACGCTTTAATCAACTTGAACAACATTGTATATCCTTAGAATTAAAACAACAAACTCAAAATGAGGATCTTTTGATAACAAATGGTTGTGAAAACGGTGTTGAGACGAGTGACAAGATGATTGCAATAGTTAAGGCATTAGAGGAAGAGATTATGAGATTGAAGAGAGATGTGTCATCAAATGAAACATTAAAATTGGAACTAGAGGCCGCAGAGTCTAAAAACCAGGACTTAGAAATTAGACTTTCGTCTATTCTAGGGGAGATGGATCGAGCAAGACAGGGACTATCCGCTCTTTATGGTTCAATAGAAGAACGCTTAGCTTTTAATGCAGCACAGCAACAATCTTATGTTGAACAACTGAACCAAAAGTGTGAGGAAATCTCTGACTTAAACATCCTGCTCATTGACAAAAACATGGTTTTGGCCAAGTTAAAGGAGACACTTCTTCTCACCCGACAAGAAGCTGTTGATAACTTAGCTACCAACTCTGCACCGTCCTCTAGTGCTCCAACAACCAAGTCAGTAGTGCTTTATAAGAACCCGCTCCATAAGAAAAACCCGGTTACCTACGATGATTATATGAGGAATGCAATTAAGCATGTAGATCTTGTTAGGGATATTTTAGACGATCTTTATGCCTTAGATCCCTCAAGTAGCTACTATTACTCAGCTCATGAATACATTAAGCGAGTTCAATATTGCTTAGCATATTTGCAATACATAGGTAAACCAGGTTCTGCACTACTCACTAATCGACCCATTGCTGTAACTCCATTCAATAAGACCCCAGGAGCAAACCGTCATTGGCACCATCAAGTAAGGCACCTTTAAAATCTGTTGCTAATGTTCCCACTTTGCCTTCTACAGGAGTAAAAGAGTCTACTAAGGCTAAAGGATCGCCACTCAAGAAAGATAAGATCAAGCCCTCCACTAGTAGTACCAACAAGAAGAAAGTAGAAGCTCACCATAGGAATGTTAGTTCAGTTTTAAATAAAAAGAATCATGTTAAGACTAAACGCTCTGCGCCTGTGTAGAAGCCTAAACCATTTGTGAATTCTGATTTAAAATGTTGGAATTGTAATGAATGTATGTTTTCCCAACGTCATGATTTGTGTCTTATTGATCATGTGAATGAAATGAATGCCATTAGGAATAATCTTGAATGGAAGCCAACTGGTAGAACTCGTGCCCAAGTTGGCTGGCAATGGCGTCCCACTGGTAGGACCTTTACATTAGATGGAAAAATGTGCCCTTTAACTAGGAATGCATCCATTGAGGTTAGGTTTGAGCGTCCTTTAGTTAGGCACACTAGCACTAAAGTATGGAAACAACGCCCTTTAATTAGGTCAGCCCCCACTATAGTGCCTATCAGTGAATAAATACCTCAGGATTTAAGCCAACTAGAATCTACACCACCAACTAGGAAGAAGAAGGCTAGGAAATCTAAGAAACCTAAAGTTAGCAAATCTAAGATTATTAAATATGTACCTGCTAATAACAAGGAACATTCAGATTCCGATACCTCTACATTGTCCTCGTCTGGTGATATTTTCAGGTGGTCCAAATCATCCTCTGGTATTTGGACTCCGGTTGTTCAAAGCATATGACCGGAGATCGCTCGATGCTCCGAAATTTCGTCAGCAAGTTTCTTGGAACGGTTAAATTCGGTAATGATCATATTGCAAAGATAATGGGGTATGGTGAATATCAGATTGGAAACGTTACGATTTCAAGGGTATACTATGTAGAAGGTCTTGGTCATAATTTATTTTCAGTAGGACAGTTTTGTGATTCCAACCTAGAGGTTGCTTTTCGACAACATACTTGTTTCATCCACAACTTGGAAGGAAAAGACTTGTTGAAGGGGTCTCGTGGTGCAAATCTTTATACTTTGTCCTTACAAGACATGATGGCCGCCTCTCCAGTATGTCTTCTCTCTAAAGCATCTAAGACCAAGTCATGGTTATGGCATCACAGATTATCTCATCTCAACTTTGATGCTATTAATCATCTGGCTAAAAACGAATTAGTTCGTGGTCTTCCAAAGCTCAAATTTCACAAGGATCATCTATGTTCCGCGTGTTCAAGGGGGAAAAGTACCAAGAAATCATACAAGCCCAAAGCTGAAGACACCAATCAAGAAAAACTTCATCTTTTGCATATGGATCTTTGTGGGCCAATGAGAACTGAAAGTGTGAGCGGTAAGAAATTCATTCTTGTCATTGTGGATGATTTCTCCAGGTTTACATGGGTTAGATTTCTACGTACAAAGGATGAAGCACCGAAGGCTATCATCACTTTTCTGAAATTCATTCAAGTACGTTTGAATACTACTGTCCGCCGTATTCGTACAGATAATGGAACAGAGTTCGTCAACCAGACTCTTCGTGCTTACTATGAAGATGTTGGTATTTCACATGAAACATCCGCTGCACGCACTCCACAACAAAACGGTGTCGTTGAAAGACGGAATCGTACGCTTATGGAAGCTGCTAGGACTATGCTGATTTATGCGAACGCTCCATTGTTCTTGTGGGCAGAAGCTATATCTACTGCATGTTTCACCCAAAACCGTTCTATCATTCGGAAACGCCATGGAAAAACACCGTACGAGCTTCTACATGATCGTAAACCCGATGTTTCATTCTTTCATGTGTTTGGTGCTCTTTGTTATCCAAACATTAATAGTGAGAACTTGGGCAAGCTTCAACCGAAAGCCGATATAGGTATTTTCATTGGTTACTCACCCTCCAAGAAAGCATACCGAATTTACAACCGTCGTCTTGGTAAGATTGTAGAAACTATGGACGCAGATTTCGATGAGCTGACAGCGATGGCTTCTGAGCAACGCAGCTCTGAACCCGCGCTTCATGAGATGGGAACCGGTGCTATTAGTTCCGGATTAGTTCCCAATAATCCTACTTCTACATCATTTTTACCACCAACAAGGCCCGAGTGGGATAAACTGTTTCAGCCGTTGTTTGATGAATTCTTTGATCCCCCAAGTGATGAAGTTCCAGCACCTGTAGTGATAGCTCCAATACCTGAAGTTGTTGCTCAAGCAAATGAAGCTTTATCTAAAGCATCTTCAATTAACATTGAACCGGATGCACCTTTACCAAGTGATTCTCAAACTACACCTGAATCGTCACCCTTACTTGTGCCTAATGATGTGGAAGAGGATTCTATTGATCACGATTTGGAATATGCTCACCTACAAGAGCTTCCTTTCTTTGGTGTACCGATACCTGAAAACCCTTCAGCCGCGTCTACCTCAGAAGAAGCTCCTTCTATTGTTCACTCCAGACCACCACGGATTGAAAATCATAGCACTAAATGGACAAAAGATCACCCAATTAGGAATGTCACTGGAGATCTAGATCGACCAGTCTCTACACGCCATCAATTACAAGAGAGTGCACTCTATTGCTACTTTGATGCATTTCTCTCCGAAGTTGAACCTAAAAACTGGCAACATGCTATGACTCAATCATCTTAGATTGAAGCCATGCAAGAGGAACTAAATGAATTCCAAAGACTTGAAGTATGGGAATTAGTTCCTCTCCCTGACAAGGTTAACGTCCTTACTTTGTTGTGGGTTTATAAGGTTAAACTCGATGAGATGGGTGCAGTTTTGAAAAATAAGGCTAGATTGGTTGCTAGAGGATATAAACAGGCCTTGGGTATAGACTTTGAAGAATCTTTTGCTCCTGTTGCAAGATTGGAGGCTATTATACTATTCCTTGCGTATGCTGCTCATATGAACATGATCGTCTATCAAATGGATGTGAAGACGGCATTTTTGAATGGTGAACTAAGGGAAGAAGTCTATGTTAGTCAGCCGAATGGGTTCGTTAGCTCGGAGTTTCCTAATCATGTGTACAAGCTTAAGAAGGCTCTCTATGGGTTGAAACAAGCTCCACGCGCGTGGTATGATCTCCTCTCAACATATCTCATCTCGGAAGGTTTCTCCAAAGACAAGGTGGACCCCACTCTATTCACTCTCCAGGAGGACAACGACATGATACTGGTACAAATTTATGTTGATGATATAATATTTGCTGCCTCTAACATAGAATTGTCAAAACGCTTTGAGAAGATAATGTCCACACGCTTTCAGATGTCAATGATGGGAAAATTTTCATTTTTCTTAGGATTACAAATTTCTTAGAATCCTAGAGGCATCTTTATTAATCAATCCAAATATGCTCTAGAATCTTTAAAGAAATATAACTTTGAAAATTATGACCCCGTGGACACTCCAATGGTGGAGAAATCCAAGTTAGATGAAGATAGGAATGAGACTATTGTCGATCCAAAACTTTACCGTGGGATGATCGGCACCCTTCTCTATCTGACTGCTAGCAGGCCTGATTTGCAATTTGCCGTATGCATGTGTGCCCGGTATCAGGCTCGGCCTACCGAAAAGCACCTACATGTGGTTAAAAGGATCTTTCGGTATCTAAAAGGAACACTTCATCGTGGTCTATGGTATCTGAAAGATTCCTCTATTGCTTTAATATCATACGCAGATGCCGATCATGCTGGATGTCAAGACACGAGGCGTAGCACTTCTGGATCTGTGCAACTCCTTGGAGACAGATTGATTAGTTGGTCTTTAAAAAGGCATAAAAGCGCTGCAATTTCTAGCACGGAGGCTGAATACATCGCCATGTCCGGTTGTTGTGCTCAAGTCCTTTGGATGAGATCACAATTAACTGACTACGGTTTGGGATTCAACAAAATCCCGATGTATTGTGACAACAAGAGCGCCATTGCCCTTTGCTGCAACTATGTTCAACACTCCCGGGCCAAGCACATAGACATTCGCTACCATTTCATTAAAGAGCAGGTGGAGAACGGAGTGATCGAGCTGTATTTTGTCACTACTGAGTATCAGCTGGCAGATATGTTCACCAAAGCCTTAGATCGAGGACGAATCGAGTTTTTTATCGACAAGCTTGGCATGAAATCATTCACTCCAGCGACTCTCAAAGAACTGGCAGAAGAATCAGCTGAATAGTGGTGGTAAACTATTCAGGCGTATCCTTTGTTCGTGATCATGTATATTATCGTATATATTTAAACCCAAAAAGAAAAATACAAAAATATAAAACCAAGAAAAACCATAAAAAAAATATAAAACCTACAAAAACCATAAAAAATTATAAAATCAAGAAAAACCAAAAATATTTTTCGTTTTTTCAATCGGGCATGTCTTTCAGTACGGTAATATTTACGGCTTTAGAAATGTCGATCAATATTGACACGGCGCCATAAATAGAGTCCGTATAAAAGTTGTACATTTTTTAAAACATGCCCATTATGGCTTGTAGTTATTTCAGACTGCAACCCGGTTTTCGCATTAAAGTCACGTATTTCCTTGGAAAACGTTGGCTCACAACGGGAATTAATTTTCTCGGGCATGATTTACAAGCCAAATCATGCAAAGGGATCAAGTTTACTTTACAACTTGGTCTAACACGAATTAGTGTACGTCTCAGTGCATTAATTTGTCAAAATAAGAGAAATCTTATTGCCACCACGAATCAATCTTTCAAGACATTAATTGGAAATGCTTTCATCAATATTTGACTCTTTAAACAATGACTACAGCTCTTTAAATAGAAAACGGGTCATCGTTTAAGGGGGAGAAAATATTAAATCATCTTTGTCATCAAAACAATTTTTCAAAAGCTTTTGTGGAAAATTAATTGGCTAATGAGTGGTCTTGCTTTAGAATACGACTTGAGCTCGCTCAATGTGATAGGAATTGCTTTAAGATCTTGGAGATTTGCTAATAGGTTGCGATGCTTAAGTAGTGTGAAGGTTAAGTTGGCTAAATTTAACAATGGTTAAGGAGAATAGAAAAGACAAGGCATAAAAAATAAAAGGGAAAAAAATGTAGGGTTAAAAGTGACAATTTGTGAAAGTTGTTAAAAATTTGACCTAAGTCAAATCCAAACCTCCCGTCCCTTTAGTCTATCTTCTTCACTGTTGATTACTGCCGCCATTAACACACACATACAAACACACGCAAAGCATTCACAAACTCTCGTTTTCATCTCCCAATCCGTTTCATTCGATTAAACAAGGTACAAACATCAATCTTTAATCTCTAATTCGCCTAAATCATTTCTTAATTCAGTTAAATGATTCGTTTAATCAGATTAAATCCAATTAGGGTTTGTGTCTAATTAAGGATTAATTGATTAGGGATTTTTGCTGGGTTTTGGATCGGATTAGGATTAGAACATTTTAGTTGCCTTAGATTGCCTTAAATCTCACACACGCGCCTAGAATAATCATTTATAGGGTGCGTTTAGAAGTTTCGGATGAACATGGTGAACAAACTTCCGAATGAAGGAAGTTCTGAACAAACTTCCGAATGAAGGAAGTTCCGAACGAACTTCCGAATGAAGGAAGTTCCGGATGAACTTCCGAATGAAGGAAGTTCCGAACGAACTTCCGAATGAAGGAAGTTCCGGATGAACTTCCGAATTAAGGAAGTTCCGAACGAACTTCCGAATGAAGGAAGTTCCGGATGAACTTCCGAATGAAGGAAGTTCCGAACGAACTTCTGAATGAAGGAAGTTCCGGATGAACTTCCGAATGAAGGAAGTTCCGAATGAACTTCCGAATGAAGGAGTTCCGAATGAACTTCCGAATGAAGGAAGTTCCGAATGAACTTCCGAATGAAGAAGTTCCGAGTGAACTTCCGAATGAAGAAGTTCCGAGTGAACTTCCGAATGAAGAAGTTCCGGATGAACTTCCGAATGAAGAAGTTCCGGATGAACTTCCGAATGAAGAAGTTCCGAGTGAACTTCCGAATGAAGAAGTTCCGGATGAACTTCCGAATGAAGAAGTTCCGAATGAACTTCCGAATGAAGAAGTTCCGAATGAACTTCTGAATGAAGAAGTTCCGAATGAAGGACTTCCGAATGAAGGAGTTCTGAATGAACTTCCGAATGAAGAAGTTCCGAGTGAACTTCCGAATGAAGAAGTTCCGAATGAAGGACTTCCGAATGAAGAAGTTCCGAATGAAGGACTTCCGAATGAAGAGTTCCGAATGAAGGACTTCCGAATGAAGAGTTTCGAATGAAGGAAAGTTCCGGATGAAGAGTTGTTGGATTAATAGTTGTTTGCATGTTATAAGTACTTGTTGAAATGTATTATGCTTAGAAGTCATAATGATGTATATCTATATATTTTTTGTGCATCAACCTTTTATGTCTTATCTTAAGCAGATACGATGACTAATCCAACAGTACAAGCACTCCAAGATGCTAGAGCAGCCGAAATTGTCGAAGAAAGAGCCCTCAAGTTCATACCAAACACTTACCGGCTGAAGCAAGTCTCAAAATCCACTCACCATGGATTTAAAGTAGCCATAGCAATCCTTGATCACTCTTATTTCAAGAATGCTTTAAGGAGTACTGCCTCGGTGCCTTATGATTACATGTATGAGTTCTGGGCTACCAAGGAAAGCACTTCAAACAAGATCACCTTCACCCTCGACAACAAGCAGCAGACACTAACTGTTTCAGACTTCCGTAAGATATTTGGCATTCGGGATACACCCAAAGGTATGGCATTTTCGAGGGATCCTACTAAAGACGAACTCATGGAGATGTTCGATGCTCTTGGATGTCCTGACATACGAGTTGTGTCTGAGTTAACCACTACTAAAGTAGGTCAACCTTGGAGAGCAATCTTGGGTATTCTCAGTAGATGTCTTACACCTAAAACCAGTGGGCATGATGCTTTGCGTAGTCCAATTATGAATATCTTCCATGGGATGTACACAGGCGCAAATGCAGATTATGCATTGTTGATGCAAAAGTTGGTTGATCCTTGCTAGACCCGAATTAGGCTTAATTCGGGTTGGCTGGGCTCCGGCTCCTGCACCAAGTGAATCGTTTGGTTGGGATCCTGCACACTAAACAGCACGCGTTAGGCTTACCGTGGGAATGTTTCCCACGATTAGACTCCAGCGTGAGAGTAAGTAACCGATTTAGGGTTTATGTGAGTTTAGAGTATGAATCGTAATACCTTTGTGGAACCCTTAGGGGTTCCTTTTATAGGCAGTGGAACCCTAGTGGGCTGCCACTGATACTTTGGCCCCAAGGAAAGGATAACTATCAAGATTAGAATGATTGTTATCTTCTAATCTTGGTAGTGAATATCCTCCTCCATTTGGGATGAAAATATTCCTAGACAGGATATGATTCTGTCTAACCCTGCACCGGTCATGCCGGGCCGTGGGCCGCACACGTGTGTGCAGTTACTGTTCATCCAAGCCCATAAGCTTAAATAACATTATTCCCACCCATTCGTGATGGGCCGGATACGGGTAGTACCCGTGGGCCGGGTTCATGACCCGGCTGGGGACTATACGTCATCATGTCCCCCCAGTCTAGTTGTTACAGTCGTAGGCGTAACCTCTAGACTATTAAGGTGCTCTCCGGACATACCAAGTAAAGACATAGGAAACGAAACATTGAAATTTTTGTTGTTCTGGCCGCACGTGGCGAGCCTTCGTGGGAATTTTTAATAAATACTACCTCAGCCGCACGCAACGGCCGAGACAACTTAAATGTAACATTAATTACGATCTTACGTAAGAGCCGCATAACCTGACACAAGAATAAAAAACATTAATGATAGTCAACAATCCAGTCGTATGCCTGCAAAAGTACACCATTAATGCCCACCCTTGAGCCACGCAAAACTGCTAAGAAATAACCCGTGGGTCCCCCTCTGATTTTGCAGAAATGTCAGAAACCCTATCCATTGGATAGGCGAGGTGGCTGACACGTGTCGAAGATCCAAGGCACCTCGGAAACCGAGGCAACCCTATATAAGAGTGGGTATGCGTGTTTGTTACACACACAACCCACTCCTTCTTCCGCCATTGTTAATCTCAAGCTTTTATCTCCCAAAATTTTTGCCTTCTTTTCCACGGATTTTCGTCGCCGCAGGTTAGATCATCACGCCTTTAAAGACCTTTTTGTAAAACATGGTAAAGGATAATCCCCTTATCACGGATGTCCTTAACGTGATGTCTGCGGAAAAATACCTCGACTTTCTGTCGAAGTATTATGTACCCGAAAGCGTACACCCCACCTATCCGGGTGATGGTGAAGCGATTACGAACACACCGGCGGGGAAAGTAGGCATATATACACGCCTATTTGACTCAGCCAACTACCGTATCCCTTTATCCAAGTTCTTGGTAGACCTTCTATTGTATTATGACTTTCATATCACCCAGCTCCATTGCATAGGGGCGTGTAAAATCAACCAGTTTGAGATTACATGCCATACCTGCGGAGTAACCCCCACCGTGAACCTTTTTAGGGCTTTCTACTTTCCTCAGTTAGTGAACGGGTGGTTGTCGTTCAAGAAACGACCCGGGAATGCCCCTATGACATATAGGAAACCTCTAGATTCCCTAAAAAACTGGTACGATCATTACTTCTTCGTAGATGAGAAGGTGTTCCCTACCCCCTTCGTACTGAAAACCAAAGCCCCAAAAGACTATCCGCCCAAATCCAAAGATTATAGTAGCAGGGACCTGAAAATACTAGATACCCATCGCACAGAATTCCATAGAGGGTTGCCGGAACACTTTATGTGCTTAGTAGGGATAAGCCGCCGTTACTTTGGGAGGGATGACCTATACCCGTGCTTCTTAACAGAACAGGGAGAGGGTAGGTCCTATACATATGTTTGTAGATTTGATTTGTCGCACATGTGTATAACTTTATTAACCCATATACTTGTAAAAAGTTGTTTGCAGAAATGAACCTTCACGGACTAATCCGCCAAGGCGACCCCATGAAGGTGGCGGAAGGATTCCGGCCATTGAAGCCAAATGAGCTCCCCTTGCTAGAAGCACTAGCCGACCGTACGATACCGCTTGAAGAGACATCCGAGCCTAGATCGGACGAAGAAGAGCCTGTCATTGAGAAATCCCCATTGGATTTCCACAATGAAGACGGCGAAGACCCATTGCTAGAGGGGGGCCCCACCAATCAGGAAGAAGAGCATGACCCCAATGAGGACACCACTCAGGCTTCCGGGTCCGCCCCGCTAACCTCTAGAAAGAGAAAGACAACAAGGCGGGTAGCGAAGAAAATGGGGGGAGAGGCCGGAGTCGCGAATGCTCCCCCCAAAAAGCTGAGGAAAGACCACCCACAATACCAAGAAGGAAGTGGTACCACGACTGCCCAGGCTGATCCTACCTCGGACATGGAAGGGCCAATTTTGCGAGTCGCCCTTGTGAGCGCCGTAGCTCCTACCAGCCCAGACCCTATCATTGGCACCTCGTAAGTACCTTCCATAAGTATGATTCATATCTTTGTATGATGTATAGACTAATATTGTCATGTGTAAATAACAGGGCCAATCCGGCAGCCGCAACGCAAGGGGAAGAAGTGGGGAGAAATCCATCCCCCGCACCAACCAACAAGCCCCCATCACCTGCTACCACACGTGCCAAGGAGCCGCGCCCCGAGGGGCCAGAAGAAAGCCTGCGCTTAGCATGGAACCTATCAAGTTTGACACGGCTGGAGGCCGAATCCGAGTGTTCAGAATTTATCGAACACATCACCCCGCCTGCCCTCGCACAAGATTTAGATGAACTAGATCATGAGGCCCTTATCGAGCAGTTTGACGTATCATCCGCACACCAGGTGACGGTGGGTGCCGCGTTAAGACGCCGTCTGATCCAGGCCCTCACGAATGTGAGTCGTGCTGACAAGAGGATAGCCCGCCGTGAGGCGATGGTCGTGAAGAACGAGAAGACCATCGCATCATTGCAGGCGGCATTATTGACCGCCGAGGCGACGGTGAAGGAGCAGGCGCATCACGCTGACGCCAGAGAGAAGCGTATTGCTGAGTTGGAAGCCCTCGTAACCGCATCAAGCGAGAAGGTAAACTTTCGAATTGTTGTACCTATACTTGTACTTTTTGTATGCGTGTAACCCAAGAAGAGTGTATATCCTTGTAATAACTCCAAATTTCATATGTAGGTATCTGCGGCTGAGGCTGCTACTAAGGCTGTGACCGTGCAATCATTCAACATCGCCCAGGAGCGTGACATGCTGAAGGAAGAATTGACGCGGACCCAAACCAACCTTGAAGAGAATATAGCCTCAACTGATGAAGAGCTAAGCAAGGTGGTTGTAAGTTACGCTGAGAGAGTATGTCCCCCCTACTAACCGCTACAGCCGGTCGTAGGTGGATTATCGGGCAAGGACTGCGACTTGCTGTAAGTAGGGCGTTGGACGCTCCACACCTACTGCAGGCGTTTGCCGGGGTCGTATCCGATGGAATCGACTGTGGTAGGCATGAAGGCCTGGTCAAAGCTGCGGAGATGATAGGGAAAAATGAAGATATCACAGAGCATCCGTATCACAATCCCTCCGCAGCGGATAAGATGACTGCGTCCATGGATGCCTTGGTAGAGATCCAACACCCTCTCCTAGATGAGCTTGAGGCCATGAAAGATGCTCCAAACGAGACGATAATGTCCCGGCTGAGTGCTGATCCCATTCCCTTGACGTTGGTCACTTACGATTCCCCATCCAAAGCAATGAAAGGCGAGAAGCTGCTTGGAGAAGCTCTTGATGCTATCGCAGTCAAAGCCCGGGACGGGAAGGACGCTCGTGGGGAGGCCCTTCGTGCTTTAATTGAGGAAGGGAAGAAGGACTTAGGGGAATTCCTACCCCCCCTTGTAACTTATCCGTTGTAAATACTTGTTATTATATTCGTCCGTGTATGTACACGGCTAAGATACACTTGTAGTAACTTGTCTTTTTATTTATAAGTCCGCGATGACCACGGCCATTTTGTTTATCTATATCAGAAACTTGTGTATTTTGACTGTGTTTAGATATTGTACCACAATACTGCATGTTATATCACGTCTTACACACAAAGAAAGTACATACAAGTCTATATTTTACTAGACATGCGACGTGCGTCTTTACCATGCGGAGCACTGTACGGCTGCAGCATGTGGAACTTACCCCAACGTCTTGTGAGTAAGGTGTCTAGTAAGGATACATGATACGTGCGGCTGGGGTTGCATCCCTCTTACGCGGCAAGTTGAATTAGTAGGTTCACTTAATCCTCTTACCCCGCCTGGAGGCGCATAGTACATGTACAGTAATTTAAAAGAATGCATATGAACAAAACATAACATATTATGATATAAGTAAAATTCATACGACTAACAAAAAATCTAAAAAAATAATTTGCACGAAACAGGCCGTGGAGCTAGCTAGGCACCACGGCATTTTATTAGAACGTTTACACTTTTGTTTGAACAATCATGACAAGTCCTAAAGAACAAGAAAGGAACCTAAACAAACATAAGACAAAACAAAACAGATAAAACCGCATGGTTCTTTATGAAGACCGCATATAGAAAAGTACCCATGCGGTAGCCGTAGCTTTCAAAGATAGCACCTTTTGAGATTGGAAATATTCCATGTGCACTCAAGGTCGCGGCCATCCATGTCACGTAGCTTGTACGCGCCTTGTCCCAAGGCTTCAGTGACTTCATACGGTCCTTCCCACTTAGGGCCCAGCTTTCCTGTGTTCTTCGCTCGACTTGCTTCGTTAGCACGATAGACGTAGTCTCCCGGTCGAAAGGAAACACCCTTGACCTTGGCGTCATAATAAGCCTTCATCTTAGCCTTGGACTTAGCCTCATTTATGGCTGCTATTTCCCTTTTTTCTTCCAACAGATCCAGGTTGATTCGCAGCTGTTCATCGTTCGTGACGATATTAACCTCTGCCGTGCGGATGGTGGGCATTCCTATTTCTGCTGGTATAACATCTTCAGTGCCGTAAGCCAATGCAAATGGAGTATCTCCGTTGGCTGTTTTGATCATAGTTCTATGCGCCCATAGCACATGTGATAACTCATCGACCCATTTACCATTTCGTTCATCCAGACGCGCCTTAATGCCATTCCCCAAGCTTCTATTAGCTCGTTCGACGAGGCCGTTTGTCTGCGGATGCTTAACAGATGCGAAGCGACGCTTGATGTTCAATGATGCACACCAATCTTTGAACGGGTTGTCCGTGAACTGCTTGCCGTTATCCGAGATGATTTCTCCTGGTAAACCAAAACGGCACACAATATGTTCCCAAACAAACTTCTTGACTTGTTTGCTTGTGATAGACTTGACTGCCTTGGCCTCTATCCATCGTGTGAAGTAGTCCATTGCAACAATCAAGAATTTAACTCCCCCCGCAGCTACAGGAAATGGTCCGGCAATGTCGATTCCCCACTTATAGAATGGCCATGGGGACGTGATAGGTGTAAGCTCCTGCTGCGGGTGGCGCGGTACTGGCCTATGCACTTGGCAATCACTACACTTGCGAATCATGTCGTGCGCGTCTCTGTGCATGGTGGGCCAACAATATCCTGTTCGTAAGGCTCTGGCTACCACGGATCGTGGACCTGCGTGCATGCCGCACAGCCTTTCGTGTATGTCACTGATTACGTAAGCGGCCTGACATGGCCCAACACACCGCAACCACGGCTGCAAGAAAGAGCATTTGTAGAGGATGCCTTCTCGAAGTTCGAAATGCTGCGCCTTCCTTCTTATGCGTCGTGCTGCTTTTTCCTAGTCTGGAAGGGTCTCATTAGTCAAATAGTTGATAATTGGGGTCATCCATGTAGGTCCATCCTCTTCAACTATAGCAGCAACCTCCCCTTCCGTTATAGATTTCTCATTGAGTATTTCCACCAAAACTTGTTTAGATAAGTGAGCGAAGCTTGTGGATGCAATCTTGCTAAGAGCGTCCGCCTTCTTGTTCTCACCCCTTGGCACCTGCTTGATGGAACTTACTGAAAGTCGCGATTAGCGACTTGACTTTTTCCAAGTACCTGACCATGTTGTCCTCCTTAGCCACATACCCACCTAGAATATGGTTCGCTACCAGCCGTGAGTCCACGTAGGCCTCAAGGTTGCGGACTCCCATTCTAGCGGCGATTTTTAAACCCGCAATTAATGCTTCATATTCCGCTTCGTTGTTGGTGGCCGTGAACTCAAAACGGAGGGCGTACGTGAATTCCATTCCTTTTGGATTTGTGAGGATGAGACCTGCTCCGGACCCATCAGTACACGAAGATCCATCCGTGAATAACACCCACGGTTCTGTTGGGATCTCGTCTTGCTTGACGATTGGCCCTTCCTCATCCGGCTTCTCGATCAGGAAATCCGCCAGGATCTGACCTTTAACAGCCGTCCTTGGCCTGTAAGATATATTGTGCTCCCCCAATAGGATGCTCCATTTCTGTAGCCTCCCTGCCACATCTGGTCTAGAGATAATCTGCTTGATTGGCTGATCCGTAATGACTACAATTGGGTGCGCCTGAAAGTACCGGCGCAACCGCTTTGTAGCAAACACTAGTGCTAATACCAACTTTTCCATGGAGGAATAATTCAACTCCGGCCCTTGTAGTGTTCTACTTATAAAGTAGACCGGAGTTTGTACTGTATCTCTATCTGTCATAAGTACCGCGCTTATTGCGCCATGAGTAGCTGAGAGATACATAATGAGTTCCTCCTTTGGCCGGGGAGCTACTAACATGGGGAGAGATGCAAGATGTTGCTTGAGTTGGCCGAAGGCTTCCTCAGCTTCCTTCGTCCAGCGGAAGTCTCGCTTTCTAATGCACTTCTTGAGTGTCTTAAATAGGGGTAACGACTTCTCCGCGGATTTGGATAGGAACCTATTCAGCCCGGCTAACTTCCCATTCAAGGACTGCACCTCCTTCCGTGTCTGAGGGGACGGCAGTTGTATCACTGCGTCCGTCTTCTCTGGGCAGGGTTTGATGCCGTTTGGATCAATCAAATACCCAAGGAACATTCCCTCGGTTGCCCCAAATGTGCATTTTTTTGGATTTAACTTCATGTTAATCCTTCTCAGCGTGTCGAATGTCTCTTGGACATCCCGGAGAAGTGCCTCCTCCGTGTGACTTTTTATCACCAAGTCATCAACATAGACTTCCAAGTTGCGTCCTATCTGTGATTCAAAAGCTTTGCCTACCAACCGCTGATATGTAGCACCGGCGTTCTTCAGTCCAAACGGCATTTTCGTATAGCAATATACGCCCTGGCTCGTGTGGAACGCCGTTTTTTCCGCGTCCTCCTCCGCCATTTGGATTTGGTGATACCCTTTATATGCGTCCAAGAAGCATTTAAAAGGATACCCACATAAGGACTCCACCTTCCAGTCGATTTCTGGTAACGGGTAACAGTCCTGTGGGCATGCCTTGTTTAGATCCGTAAAATCCACACACATGCGCCAACTTCCGTCATGTTTCTTGACCATGACCGGATTGGACAACCACTCGTGGTAGTATACCTCGCGCATGATGCCTGCATCCACCAGCTTCCGTACTTCATCCAATATCACTTGGCTACGCTCGGGCGCCTGGCCGCGCTTCTTTTACTTAACGGGTTGGTACCCTTGGCGGATCTGGAGCTTATGCTCTGCTATCGCACGTGGCACGCCTGTCATATGCTTTGGCTCCCATGCGAATAAATCTAGGTTTGCGCTCAAAAGAGAGCACATGGCCCTTTTGCCGCTATCCGAGAGCGCCCCTCCTATGGATACCTCCTGTTCCGGATAGTCAGGGTGAATTGCTACCTTCCAGTTGGGAGGTGGTGATCCATCCTTGGGTGGGACAGGTGGAGCCGGTGTTGTCACGGTGTGACACTCGGATGTTGGTACGACTGTGTTGTAAATAGTAACGATTCCCCCCTCAACGGGGAATTTGATCATTCCGTGTGCCGTAGAGGGTACTGCCCGTATAGCCAAGATGCCTGGTCTGCCTATGATCCCATTATACGGAGAGTGTGAGCGTATCACCATGAAGTTCATCCACGCCGTAGTGGAATGTTCCTCATTCCCAATGGTTACAAGCAAACGCAATTGCCCTATCGGCCAGATAGTGTCTCCACTAAAGCCAGTAAGCGGCGACGTGGCCGGTACTAATTGGCTTCTTATTTCTGGGCATAACTGCACGAAACAGTGTTCATATAGTACTTCTGCTGATGATCCTCCATCCACATACATGCGACGAACATTATGTGTTCCAATGCTTATCTCAATGGTGAGAGGCGCATCAATCACATCGCTTGTTGTGATGGGAGGGAATGAGATTTCCCTGCCGCGTGAAAATTTTTGGCCATCTTTCTGCCTCGTGCGGCGCTGTCTGGATTGGATCATGTATATGGTCGAAGGTTTGTCCTTTTGGGGATCCTTCTTATCATACTTCTTGTTGTTGTCTTTCCCATCCTTCCAATCCTTAACTAGGTGCTTGAGTTTGCCTGATTTGATCAGCGACTCAATATGCTTCTTGAGCTGGATACACTCCTCCGTGCCGTGGCCTTTGTCATTATGGAACTCGCAGAAGCGATTTCCTTGCCGACGTTCCGGGGGAGTGGTCATTGGGGGAGGCCTTGGAAAGTTCGCCCCTTCTGTCAGCAAGATCTCCCGGTAGGACATCTTTAAGGGGGTGAACTTATCGTCCGACCGTCCTCCTTTGCTTTGGCTCTGATAGTCTGAGCCCTTGTTATTGTTCTGATTACCTTGACCGCCCGACTGTCTCCGGGACTGGTCATTTGACCGGTACCCATTTCCTCGGGATGGGTAGGCCGCAGCAACAGCTGTTTCTCCCTCTATGAAATTTCTGACCCTTTCCATGAGGTCATCATATCTCTCTGGACGCTTGTCATTGAGGCGCCTGATCAGTTCTCTGTCTGTTATGGCGTGCATATAGTCAGAGATTTTCAGGAGCTCCGACATGGTTCTTGTGCGCGTGCATTCGTCATTGAAGCGTTCAGTGAAGGCTTCTGTGGACTCCCCCGGCCGTTGTTTTACAGTTGCCAATGAGACCGGGTCCCTATTATACTTCTTCCTCTGAGTAAAATTGTTCTCAAACGCAGTGCGTAGTTCTGTGAAACTATCAATGCTCCGTGGAGGGAGTGCCTCAAACCAGTCACGGGCATTTCCGATCAGCGTTGAATTGAACATTTGGCACCATATAGGCATGGGCCATCGCTCAATTTTAGCCTGCGTATCAAATATTTTAAGGTGATCCACCGGATCACCGGATCCATCATAGGTCTTGATGCACGCCGGCATGCGACGCTTGGTATCCTCAAAATAGTTCGTATGCGGAGGGTGAACGGGTCCTCCCTGGGGTCCGCCCATGGTCGGGTGAGCCTAGGGTCATCCCACGGCTCACACCATGGACGCGAAAGATCCTCTGCTTCCGCATCTCGATAGTAAGGGCCACCATAGTAATCATCATTGTTTGGTGGTGGTGGTGGGGTGCGCCTAGGCCGGTGACGCTTAGGCGGATGATCATCCGAGTCCTCCCCTGACGGGTCCGGGGACGGTGGTGGCACCCCATCCTTTGAGTAGGGACCACTTTTTTGGGACGAACCAGGAGCCTTTTTCCCAGTGTTCATCCTGTCCCATACACTCGGGCGACGTGCGGTTCTGGCCAGCTCTCGGTCTGGTCGCTCGGGTGAGCCATCCGACCTTTCTCCCTCTCGAGACTGCATTAGTTCCTGTATGAGGCGATCTCCTATGCGCTCAAACACATTCCGAGGTTGAGGGGTTTCCTCAAAGGTGCCCTGTTCCTGAGGCCGAGGTCTCCTTTTCCTCTGATTTTGGGAGGAGGTGATTGGTCCAGTTTCACCAAAGTTGAGTCTGGCTTGGAGGTTCCTCCCCAGATTCAACCTTGATGCGATTCCGGGGACCATCCTATCAAAGTTCTGCGTGAGAACCCGAGTAAGATCCTCCTCGCTGAGTGGTAGGACTTCCACTTCTTCCTCTGTCGAGGGTCTGCGCGGTTCCTTGTTAGGAGGGTTAGGCGCACTCCCTGGGTCAGGGTTATCCAGGGTTGAGGTAGGTGGGGGTGTCACGGAGATCGTGCTTGTTACCCCCACGGACTGAAAACTGCTACGGTTACCAGGCCCGCCTGCGAGGCGGCTAGGTGATTGATTGGGGATGAGAATCCCTTCCCCTTGGGACTTCCGATTCCCAGGATTCGCGTTCCTGGGGTTAGCTTGCGGATGCCCCTTCGTCATTGGAAATTCGAGATGAAGTGTTGTTCTAGCTTAGTGTAATGGGTCCCACGGATGGCGCCAACTTGTTGATGCAAAAGTTGGTTGATCCTTGCTAGACCCGAATTAGGCTTAATTCGGGTTGGCTGGGCTCCGGCTCCTGCACCAAGTGAATCGTTTGGTTGGGATCCTGCACACTAAACAGCACGCGTTAGGCTTACCGTGGGAATGTTTCCCACGATTAGACTCCGGCGTGAGAGTAAGTAATCGATTTGGGGTTTATGTGAGTTTAGAGTATGAATCGTAATACCTTTGTGGAACCCTTAGGGGTTCCTTTTATAGGCAGTGGAACCCTAGTGGGTTGCCACTGATACTTTGGCTCCAAGGAAAGGATAACTATCAAGATTAGAATGATTGTTATCTTCTAATCTTGGTAGTGAATATCCTCCTCCATTTGGGATGAAAATATTCCTAGACAGGATATGATTCTGTCTAACCCTGCACCGGTCATGCCGGGCCGTGGGCCGCACACGTGTGTGCAGTTACTGTTCATCCAAGCCCATAAGCTTAAATAACATTATTCCCACCCATTCGTGATGGGCCGGATACGGGTAGTACCCGTGGGCCGGGTTCATGACCCGGCTGGGGACTATACGTCATCATGCATTATTGTTGTGGGAAGAATTCACCTTTCAACTCTTCCAAAACAAGAAGCTGAAGACTAATTTCTTTCCTTACCCTCGGTTTATCAAGCTTATCATTAATTATTGTATGAAGAATGATGTTACTATTGATAGGCGTGCAGCAAGTCGTCATCACACTGAAGAGGCTGATCATACTGTGGATCTAAGGCATGAAGGACCATCTGGTGGTGTTATTCCTGGTCCTATTCCCGATTACCTTCTAACGGATAGAATTAAAGCTTCAGCTGATTACAAGCTACTGCTGCTAGAAATCAAGAAGCTAAAAGCAAGCCTTCAGACAGTAGAAGACTCGTCTACTACGGTCAAGAGTAAAGGTAAACGCAAGCAACCAGCTGCTTTACCTGAACCCGAAACCAAGAAAAAGAAGACTGGGGCTAAGAAGGGAAAAGGCACTGCTGATGATCTTGTTCTACGTGACGAAGAAAATGTTGATGATCCTGCTCTTGACAAGGCTGAGAGAAAATTAATGAAGATAGCTATTGAAAGGAGTAGGAAAGACACGGGAGGTAGTGGTTCTGGTGCACAGATGAATATTGAAGAAGAGTACGAGGAGCCAGAGGATATTGATGAGTTTGGATCACCTGAAAGGTATTCTACTTCGAAGGAGACATCCATCCCTGTTTCAGCAAGTGTTGAAAAGGAGTCTGGTGCTCCTACAATCATGGTACCTACTCAGCCTTTAATAACTCAACCTCCACCAATACAGCTCTTACCAACCCGGCCGGTTTCAACACCATTCCTTCCACCTCCAATAGCTCCCATCCTCAGTACTGTGGTCACAACCGAGCCTCTTCAACCAACCCAGAGTAGCTCTGCATCATCTTCAATGGCTGCATTTGTAATGGCCAAAATGTTGGATAAACATACAGATATTCAAAAAAGAGAGATGAATGAACTTCGCCAAGAGCTACATAGACGAGTTCAAAGTGAAGAAGCATCTAAGAAAGCCCAAGAAGAGATGCTTGCTAAGTTCGCTGCAGAGATGGAGTTGACACGTAAAGCTCATGCAGAAGAACTAGCTCAGGTTAAGCAGGCTGAAGCTGATAAGCATGCTGCACGAATCACAAGACTTCAAGCTATGAGGGATAAATACAAGGAGCAGAAAGAAACACTTGAAGCTTCTGTTGAAGAGAGAGTGAAAGAATCCGTTGAGTCCATTATGCCAAAACTGTGTGATGAGTTGAAGAAACTCGCGGCTGATAACTTGATGATCAAGTCATCCAATCCTTCAGAATCCGCCTACAAAATTGCCTATGATTTAACGGACTTTGAATTGAAGAAGATCCTCAAAGATCGTATGAGGGAACTTGGATCTTTTGATAAATCTAAGATTCAACGGACTCTCTACAAGTCACTGAATGACGCTATCATGGAGGATGATCGGTTATTTAAAACGTTTGGAAGTGTGGTACCTTACCACATTCTGCCTGAGGAAGAAAGGGAAGAAAGTGAACAAGAAGAGGGTGACGGGGAAGAAGAAGAAGAAGACGAAGAAGAAGAAGGAGAAGATGATGATGGTGGTGATGATGATGAGGATGATGATGATGATGATGGTGATGATGGTGGTGATGGTAATGAGGAAAGTGCTAAGGGGAGCAACGAGGATAGCGATGAGGATGATGATGGTACACAACCTAAAAAGGGGGACAAGGTAGTCAGCAAAAAGAAACCATCTAAGTCTGGTACCAAGTCTCAAAAAGATGTTGCACAGAAGAAAAAATCCACCTCAACGGAATCAAGACGATCCAAGTGGCGCCACGATGTGAATGCTACTACAGCGTCATCGATTCCCGGTACATCTATTGCTGTGTCTATACCTGTTACCACTAACCCTGTTAGTTCTGTTGTTGCTCCTGTGATTGCAGAGTCGGTAACTGAACCTGAAGCTGCACAACACTCGCCCGTTCATGACACCACCGAGATGCCTGAATCAGAACCAGCAGATGTTCACGTTTCTACTCCTCTACAACAAGAACCACAATCTACTGTTCCTGAGTCAAGCACACGGGACTGGGCAGACACGTTGGAGATTGACGAGACTGCACCGCCACAAGCTTGGATCACGGCAGCGGCTCAATATGATCCAATCACAGACGCTGACAGAGATGTTTTATATCTCCGTATCCGCAGTCCGATTGACTTGTGCGCATTTCTGGCTCATGAGTATAAATCTTCGGTCACTCCATCGTTGGTAAAGAAAGCGCTAAAGGATAAGAGAATTCGCGCCAAAACCAGGTTAACCCGAATGAAGTTCGAGTATTATGCTGACGAGGTCCTGAAAGCTCTTAACACCGTTCAAAGGCCAGGCCTCCATGAATCAGAAAGAGCTCCACCTCCACTTGATCCTTCTCAAGATAATCAAATCGCTCTCGACTTCTTCGTCACCTATGATCTTGAGTATCTTCTGAAGGGTTCATCAAAGTACGCAACCTCCCTGACCTTGCTGAAAGCTGCCAACTAGGGGACAATACCCTGGATCGAGGAAAAGGTAAACCGACTCTGGGTCCCAAGGGTAACTCGTAATTATGATATGTATGCTGTTATAGGTGCATCTCATTGGGACGAACGAGTCCGAAGGGCGTACAGGGGTTGCTGCTTAGCCAATTCAGGAAGTAACGTTAGATCCGATATTCGCATCTCCAGCATTTTGGGACTGAAAACTGAAGCCAAGAATGGCTATTATCATGTGACGGAGATTCGTCTAAAAAGGGAGGATGACAGAGAATACAAAATCCAGCAGGGAGATTTTTCTATCATTCGCCTTGAGGATATCGAAGATATGTTGCTTATGATGACCCGGGATCAACTCACCCATATTGCTCGTGAAGACATCATTGCCTTGAATACAACACTTCGTATGTTCACACGAAGCGTTGTTATCAAGAAACGAGTTGAAGATCTTCAATTGGGAGTCGAAAGCTACCAAAGGAAGCTTAACCTAACCCGTCCAGTGAATCAAGTGTTACCTCAACATGTCAACAGATGTCCCTATACCGGCATTTCTGTTCCGAATTACGGGATTTTCTACTTGAACAGTCGAGGGTTAATGAAGTTTATGAGGGTGGGTGAGCTTTATAAGTACAGTGATGGGACTCTCTTCTACGTCAGAGGAAAGTTGGATCATCTTAATTCGGGTGGGTCTTTACCAGAGATGACTGAGGATTGGCATCAAGGTTATCGGCTAATGGCGAAGTATGTGATCAAGAAGATTGATCAAAAGCTCCGTGAACGCAGATTGATGAGGAGCTTAGAAAGATTCGTTGGTGGTAGACCCTATGGAGTGCACCACAAGTTACTGCAACGATCCATCTAATGGGTCGTACATTTCATGTCCACTTTATATTGGTTTTCAATTGTGAATATGTAAATTTGTGAATATTGTGCTTTTACAGCTTGATGTAGTGTTAAGGTATGATAATCTTTCAAGAATTTCTCACGAGATTCTAAATCTTTCAAAATATATCATACTGAAGCACTACAACTATCCCTTATTAATTTAAGGGGGAGCATTAACATGTTCTATGGCCAAACATCGATTTCATTTTTACCCAAAGACCGGTTAATCCATTCAATATCCCAAATATTAATGGTTAACATTTTGGATAAGGGGAGAAAATGGGATTAAGGAGACTTAAATGATACTTGGCTAAAAGATGAAAAAGACTTAACGATTATCCAACTTAATATGTGTATAGCATGTGTTAAGGGGGAGCGTTTTTGATGAACAAAACACCTAAGGTACAAAACTTTTGATTTCAATATCACAAGTACCTTAAGTGATTTTCAAGGATCTTTCATGGTGGCTATACTTTCCCAAAACACGCTTAACTCACGACGAATGTGGTGACAAAAGGGTGGTAGGAATAGGTTTAGTCCAATGATTCATCAGAGCCGATGGAATCTTCCCAAGGACAATTCCCTAGATAGAATTAGAAGTCCTAGGAAAGTTGGAGAAAGATTGTGAACGTAGCTGAATGCCGACCAAGTACTTAAGCTAGCACTGGAACAATCACAACAAGGTGCTAGTTATGACGTATTGGTAAGCATTGAAGGGGTTGAAGAATGAAAAAGAATTGTAAAGATAAAGGGTGTAAAGAAAGAAGCCCTCCTTACAACTTTAGACAGAAACCGGGTCAATACATATGCTATTGAGATCATTTTTGTTAATGATTCTCGATATTGAAGAAAGACGTCATGGACCCAGTGATGCAATGCACAACCCTTCCCAGCTAACTCAAATATCTCTCAAAAGGTATTTGTTTTAATCACACGGAGATCAACACGTTATCTATTGGTTTATTCACTCCGAATAGACTGGTATTGAAAAGGTGGCACTCCTCTCCAGTCATCGCTCACTAAATCAAAACGCACTATCGAGTCTAGAGCCAAGAGATCATCAAAAGTCTCATTAGGACACTTTCCATTTATTCCTTGCTTTCTCACACACTGTGAAAAGTAAGAGATTTTCATGAGTCCTACGCAGTATTCCTGTAATATTGCCAGAACATCCGAGTAATACGTAAGTATTACAATGAAGATGGAAATCCTGCTTGAGCCAATATCAAACAAGCTCATGGTAGGTTACACGTGCGGTTCTTTTAGAACCAATCTTGTGAAAAACTGGAAAGAAACAGTGGTTTAATTCTTAATTGAACTTAAACTCGTTCCAGGCCTCTACGCATTATCATATGATCTTGCCAGAACACTCAGAGTGACTCTTTATTGATCACAGTGACGAGTGGAAATCCTTCTAGTGTTAACATCAAACAGCACTTGGTAGGTGACGTGCAAGATTCTTTATGAATTGAGCTCATGATAACTGGAAAGCAACGATGGTGAAAATCTTAATTGAAATTCACTTGTTCCAGGTTTCATGAATTGACGGCTTCAAATCACAAGGATAATTATCCAAGTGATTCACTCTTTATGTTCGCAGTCAGCTTTGGACGGTCGAATAAAGAGAACGGGTTTACCCGCGAAATCCTGTCAGGAAGTTACTTAATTGAAACTATCCGTCACTGGTACGATATCTAATATCGTCCAACGGTCTTCACCGACCGGAGGTAAAATGCTACCGAATTAGAATAAAATGTCAAAGCCATTTTATTCGTGTCGTTGCTGTGTACCTGTTAAAGACGGTGGCGTTGCTGTGTACCTGTTGAAGACGGTGGCATTGCTGTGTACCAGTAGAAGACGGTGGCGTTGCGGTGTACCTGTTGAAGTCGTTCCCACATGCTTATGTTTTTCTGCATCAAAGTTCAGCAAAATTCAAGAAAGTGCAAAATGAAGTCTTCCGCTATACCAAACTCTGAAGCTTTCGAGAATTCAACAAAAAGACATAAGTGTGTGGAACATGGAGTCATGAGGAGGCAAGATTCACAAGAAGGCAAAGATCGCACGTGATTGGTCAAAAGAACAATGCTATCAAGCCAAAGCCTAAAAGATCAAATCAAAATATTCACAACAAAAAGAAAAAAGAAAAAGACTACGAGCTGAAGAACGAAGACTTAGTATAGTATGCTAGGTTTAGAACTTTGTAAACGTGGAGTGACCTCCCTTAGGGGGAGATTGTTAGAAATACGTTTTCACGTATATTAGAAGTATCGGTCACTCCACAATATTATTAATGTTGTAATAGCTCGTAGTTAGTGTTACTTATTAGGTTAAGTAAGAAACCGACCCATGGGCTTGTCATGGGTCGGCCCAAGCCCAAATAAGGCCTTGGATATAAATACCCCTTTCCACCATGGAAAGGGGTTGGTTGTTGTTCATTCCAAACACTCATTTGAATAAAAATACACATAGTTTCTCTCTTACTTTCTCTCTCTAGTTTCTCTCTCTAGGAATCTTCAGCCCACTTCATAGATTCATAGGTTATCAATATTCTACAAGAGCCAAAGCTTTCATAAGAAATACTTGACTTTAATATGAAAACCGGGTTGCAGTCTGAAATAACTACAAGCCATATAGGCATGTTTTATGAAATATTTACAACTTTTGTACGAACTCTATTTATGGCGTCGTGTCAATATTAATCAACATTTCTAATGCCGTAAATATTATCGTACCAAAAGACATGCCTTTGAAAAATATAGTAAAAAATATTTTTGGATTTTTCTAGATTTTTCAATTTTTATGGTTTTTATATGGTTTTATATTTTTGAATTTTGGTTTTGTGGATAAAAATATAAACAATATATACAGATGATCACCAAGGATACGGAGAATAGTTTACCATCACTATTCTTTCGCTTCATCTGCCAGTTCCTTTAAAGTCTCAGGCGAGAAAGTTCTCATTCCTAGCTTGTCGGCCAAAAATTCCATTCGAGCGCGATCTAAAGCCTTCGTGAAAATATCCGTCAATTGATACTCAGATCGGACAAAGTAAAGCTCGATTATTCCATTTTCCACTTGATCTTTGATGAAGTGGTAGCGAATGTCAATGTGCTTCGACCGGGAGAATTGAACGTTGTTGCAGCATAAGGCAATTGCACTCTTGTTGTCACAGTACATCGGAATTTTGTTGAAACCTAGACCATAGTCGGTTAATTGCGATCTCATCCAAAGAATTTGAGCACAGCAACCGGACATAGCTATGTATTCCGCTTCCGTACTTGAAATTGCAGCACTTTTCTGCCTTTTCGATGCCCAACTGATTAGTCGATCTCCTAGTAGTTGCAAAGTTCCACTCGTGCTACGCCTTGTATCTTGACAACCCGCGTGATCCGCATCTGCATATTCCATAAGTGAAATCGAAGAGTCCTTCGAATACCAAAGTCACTGATTAATGGTTCCTTTAAGATATCGAAAGATCTGTTTCACAGTAGCTAAGTGTAACTCAGTAGGCCGAGTTTGATACCGAGCACACATACATATAGCAAACTGAAGATCAGGTCGACTAGCTGTGATATACAGAAGGGTACCGATCATTCCACGATAAAGTGTCGGATCAACGGCAACTCCATGTGGATCTGCATCAAGTTTAGTGCGTTCCACCATTGTAGTATCCACGGGGTCGCAAGATTCCATCTTATACTTCTTTAGCGATTCAAGGGCATACTTGGATTGATTAATAAAGATGCCTCAAGGACTCTGAGATATCTGAAGACCTAAGAAGAATGATATCTTGCCCATCATTGACATCTTAAACTTGGAATACATGATTTTCCCAAATTCGTCGGATAAGGTTTGGGTCGAGGCTGCAAATATAATATCATCAACATATATTTATACCATAATCATATCTTACCTCGTTTCTGAATGAACAGCGTGGGATCCACCTTGCCTTTAGCGAAGCCTTGTGTAATGAGGAATTGTGACAATAGATCATACCATGCGCGTGGAGCTTGCTTCAACCCATAGAGAGCCTTTTTAAGCTTGTACACATGATTAGGATAATTAGGATTCACAAAACCATCCGGCTGTTGTACATAGACCTCTTCCTTGATTTCACCATTAAGAAATGTCGTCTTCACATCCATCTGATAGACGATCATATTCATATGGCTGCATAAGCGAGGAATAGTCTAATAGCTTCCAAACGGGCAACAGGTGCAAAGGATTCCATAAAGTCGATGCCCAATAATTGCTTGTATCCACGAGCTACTAGTCGAGCTTTGTTCTTCAATATTCCGCTAATATAAGAATTTTGCAATTCTTTTTAGATCTATTTATCGTTCCACAAATCGACTCGAAATTGATATCCAATTAAACGTAAGATTAATTCTTTTTGGTGAATAAAAACTCTTTTTGGTATTTAAAAACTAATTAAAAACTATTTAAAATTTATAACTAAATTAAACTATAAAACTATTTAAACAATTTAGAAATCTATTTTAAAACTAATTGACTATTTTGAAATTTAAATCTAATTTGACTATAATTGAAACTATTTTTAATTTAAATAAAATCTACTTAAACTATTCTTTTTTCTTAAACTAAAACTTTTTAATGAAATCTATTTAAAACTAAACTAATTTAAAACTATTTTTTTAAAAAAACTAAATTTTAAAACAATTTAAATGAAATATTTTTTTATTCTTTTTATTTTTTTAAACTGTATAAAAAGAAAACTATTTAAATATTTTTAATTAAAATTAAATAAACAAAACTTATGATTTAAACTATATTAATAAACTGCCAGTAAAATTACCCTATATTAATTAAAAAATCTATAACTAAACACAAATAAGTACCTAGATGGAATGGTTAAGGCTTTGGTCTGTGAAGCGTGAGGTCACGTTTTCGAGTCTGGTAATGGACAAAATTTTTGCTTATATTTTTTTTGGACTATTGATACTCAGACCAAGTGGGTCTGAGTTTTATGCAGTAATATCAGTAACGAAAAATAAACAAATAAGCATAAATAGCTTAACAAATAAGCTAATGAAGGGAATCGAATAAGCAAAAAAACTGGGAATAAGCAAATCGAAGAAAAAGCAGATGTAAACTAAAAACAATAAGCAAACCAAACAAGTAGATAACAAATAAGCAGATCTAAACAAACTGAAACTAAATAAGCAAATCCCAAATAAGTTGGATCAAATAAGCTAATAACACTGAATAGGAAACAGACTACCAAAGCAGCAAATAAACCAATCTGATCAAATTTAAGCAAGCTCAAACACTTTCACAAATCAAAATGAACAATCAATAATCAGATATATATATAATAAACGCAAGCAGACTATACGAATCCTAATCTAAACAGATAAGCTCAATAAGCAGAGTCAACCACCACACGAACCAAACAAACTAAAACATATCCGAAGTAGATTAAAACAGATTAGAAAACATAAGCATATAAAAACAATAAGCAGATAATCAAATTAAGAAGACTAACAAACGAATCAAACTTAATCTAGACAAGCAGACTAAATATTCAGAAAACTTAAACAAAAAGCAGATAAATAAGCTCAAATCCAAACAGACTTAATATCAAAATAAGCAGACTAAGCAAACAGATTACTAAATAAACAAAAAAAATAAAAGAGAGAGAACCTGGTGTCGATACCCTTTGAGAAGTAGGAAGGCGCTGAGCCCCCTATGAACCGAAACCGAATCAAACACCACCGTATTACCCAAACATCATCGTCATCATATCGAACCAATATACAGTAAACAAACCGAACCAATATATTTTTTTTATCTTCCCAGTGGGAGAAGATGATTAATCTACTTTCTTTTTATTTTTAATAATATTAATAATCAAAGAACAGATTTAAAAGTAATTGCAATAAAATTTAAAGAGACAATAATAAACCAAAATTAAAATTTCATTAATAACTCAAGATTTGATTACAATACTTTAAAATAAAATTACAATAAACCTAAATCTAATTTTTGCATAAAAATAAAATTAAAAATAAAAGAAAAGGCACACAAATTACAGAATGATGGGGGTTTTTATAGCCAACCCCTAAGGCTTCTTCATGAAGCTTCGAGAGCAAGCAATTTAATCTGAGCCGTTTAATCCATCTTTTCTGCCTTCTCTTTCTTCTCTTCTTGATCTTGCGGTTGAAAACACTCCAAGGGTCACATGGATCGCCATGCTGGCGAAAGTGTGTGTCTTATGTTTGTTGAGAGCTGATGTGGAATATAATGATTGGAGGATTGGAGTTGTGGTGTTGTCACAGCCAATCAAATGCAAAGGAGAGGCCAAGTCGGATTGAGGACCACCTTATTGTTCATCCGAATTAAGTGGGGGATTTAATTAGGAATCGTGTGAATCACACGAATTGGGTAAAAGCCCCAATTTATCTTGGGTGAATTTTTGGTTAGGGATTTGCAACAGTAAAAAGATGGTTGCGTATTTTTGGGAGAGATAAAGTGAGGTGAGTGGAAGTTTTTTCTTGTTTGTATCGTAATGGGGTTGAGATGGGTAAAAACTTTTATTAATAAACGTGTGAAGGTGAGTGATTGTTTAGTAAACACGTGTGTGGGGATGGTTGTGAGGGTTGACCATGAGTTTGACCAGCAAAACTTATAACCTTCGTTTCGTTTGTTTTAGATAATGGGCTTGGCCCAATTAAATTCTTTTCAATCCGTCTTCAATAAGTTTTGGGCCTTAATGGGCTTTTGATCCACAAGTAAATACTTATTAAATCCACTAATGGGCTTTTGGGCCCAATACCCAAATATGGGACCCACAAAGCTCAAATATCTTCAAAAAGATTAAATCCGATAAAATCGAGCTTGATTTCGGCTTCCTTGATCATTTCTTCAAAACCGTGTTGAATTTGCCGGTTTTCGTGATCTTTGGCACACTTTTGGTCTTTGACTTTGTCTTTGTCTCTTTCTTGGACTTTTCTTCAACATGTGACCGTGAAATCCCGTGTTTTCTTTCCTTTTGATCATTTGTACCTATTTCAAACAAAAACACAAAACCACGCGTAATTCCGACTTTTACGATATTAAACACATGATTAGGTCTTGTTTTTCTTTAATTTTAGTAGCAAAAGGATAAGTGTTTACACACTTATTATCCGCCTAACTCATCGAGTTTCACCTTGTAAACCCATTTCAAAGTGAGTAACTGCACCTGATTCGGGCATGGGACAAGTTCCCATACTTCAAGACGTATAAATTCATTAAGTTCTTCTTGCATAGCTTATATCCAATAGGATTGAGTAAAAGCTTCTTGCCATGTCTTAGGTTCAACTTCAGTGAGGAAAGCATCAAAATGACAAAACATTGCATTTTCTTGTAGCTGACTTCGTGTGGATACCGGACGATTAGGGTCACCAATAATAGAATCTATAGGATGATCCGTTGTCTATTTGCTGTCATGTTCACGAATCCGTGGATTGGAGTAAACTGTAGTAGGAGCTTCCTCTGAGGTGGACGACCTGGCTTGATTAGGGTCGGGAATAGGTACACCAAAGAATGGAAGTTCACGCATTTGAGCAAATTCCAAATCATGATCATCATCATCCTCTTCATCATCAATAAGCATGACATGGATAGTTGAAACATGTGTTGGTTGAGAATTACTCGTTGAAGGTATATCTTGACCAATTGTAGGTGCAGATGTGTCTAATTGTGCTTCGGTTGCTGGAGCGACAACTTCGGTTACTGGAGCTATTACCTCAGGTTCTGGAGCAACAATACTTGGAGGAGTAAAGAATTCATCAAAGAACGGTTGAAACAACGTATCCCATTCAGTCCTAGAAGGTGGTGTAAATAATGATGAAGTAGGGTTGTTTGGGACAAGACCAGAACTAATGTTACTGGGTTCCATTTCATGAAGTGCGGGTTCAGAGCTGCTTTGCTCAGAAGCCATTGCTGTCAGCTCATCAAAATCAACATTCATAGTTTCGAGGATTTTACGAGACTTACGGTTGTACATTCGGTATGCCTTCTTTGCGGGTGTGTAACCAATGAAAATACCAATATCAGCCTTTGGTTGAAGTTTTCCCAAATTGTCACCATCATTATTTGGATAGCAAAGAGAACCAAATACATGAAGATATGATAAATCTGGTACTTTTCCATGGAGAAGCTCATAAGGTGTTTTACCATGGCGTTTATGAATTAGTGATCGGTTTTGGGTGTACACTGTTGTAGATACTGCTTCTGCCCATAAAAACAATGGAGCCTTTGCGTAAATTAACATCGTTCGAGCAGCTTCCATAAGTGTTCGATTTCTCCTTTCAACGACACTATTTTGTTGTGGAGTGCGTGGAACGGATGTTTCATGAGATATGTCAATTTCTTCATAATAATCACGCAAGATTTGATTCACAAATTCGGTTCCATTATATGTACGAATGTGTCGGACAGTAGTGTTGAGATGCACTTGAATCATCTTGAGAAATCCGATTATGAATTTAGGTGCCTCATTTTTTGTTGTAAGAAATTTCACCCATGTAAACCGAGAGTAATCATCCACAATAACGAGGATGTACCTTTTACCACTAAGACTTTCAACACGCATTGGTCCACAAAGATCCATATGCAACAGATAAAGTTTCTCTTGGTTGGTGTCTTCAGTCTTGGGTTTGTATGATTTCTTAGTGCTTTTCCCCATTGTACACGCGGAACACAAATGATCCTTGTGAAATGAAAGTTTAGGAAGACCACGAACAAGTTCGTTTTTCGCCAAATGATTAATAGCGTCAAAGTTAAGATGAGATAACCGTCGATGCCATAACCATGACTTAGTCTTCGATGCTTTGGAGAGAAGACATATGGGAGAAGCGACCATCATGTCTTGTAGAGACAAAGTGTACAAATTATTCCCTCGAGTACCTTTCAATAAATCAACCCCTTCCAAATTACTAATGAAGCAGGTATGCTCTCGAAAAGCAACTTCTAGGTTTGCATCACAAAACTGTCCCACAGAAAATAAGTTGTGACTGAGACCTTCCACATAATACAATCTTGAAATTATAACATTCCCAATATGATATTCACCATAAATTATCTTTGCAATATGATCATTTCCAAATCGAACCGTACCAAGAAACTTGCTGACGAAATTTCTTAGCTGAGATTGATCTCCGATCATATGCTTGGAGCAACCAGAGTCCAAATACCAGAGAACAATTTGGACCACCTGTTTTCAACAACAGTAGACAATGCATTGGAAACTATTGGTTCCGGAGTGTTAGCAGATACAGATAAAATATTATCAGAATTGCTAACATGTTTGTGACCCTTAGATTTCCTGCATTTTCTAATGTGAGTTTTAGCACTAACAGGTTTTACTGTTCCAACTTTCTTAGGTTTTGGATTATTCGGGGGCACTACAGTGGGAGTAGACCTATTTAAAGGGCACTTGGTTCCTACAGTAGTGTCAGTGTTCCTAGTTAAAGGACAAGCTTGTGTTTTGGTAGCCTTGGTACTACTAGTTAAAGGGCACTCTTTCTTCGCTTTAGTGGGAGTGATCCAAGTTAAAGGGCACGCATTTCCTACTATAGGGAAAGTTCTACCAGTGTGGCGCCACAACCAACCAACTTGGGTTAACACTTTCCCAGTCGGTTTCCATTCTAATCCATTTTTCTGGGCATTCATCTCATTCACATGGTCAATAAGGCAAGAATCATGACGACTAGAAAATATACATTCATTGCAATTCTAACATTTCAAATTAGAATTCATAGTAGGCTTAGAACGCTGCACAACCGCAAAGCCTTTAGGTTTAGCTACATGATTCTTTTTATTCAAAACAGAAATAACATTCCTAGGATGGGCTTCTACTTTCTTCTTCACTTGACTACTAGATGGGGGCAAGATCCTATCATTCTTCTTGTTTCTTTTAAGCTTAGATCTTTGAGCCTTAGTAGTGGTGTTTACTCCTGTAGAAGGCAACACGGGAATATTAGAAGCTGGTTTTGATTCAGCCTTATCTTTAGTGACTAAAGTTTGAGATGGTTTAGTCCTAGGGCCCTTATTAAATGGTGTGACGGCTATAAGGTTCCTTTTGATTGCACTATAGGACGATGCTGAGACAGTGGCTGCGTTATCCACAACATTCTTACCTTTTAGAGTACGAAGTGTTTCCTTTAACTCAGCCAAGACCAGATTTTTATCACAAATTTGTTCCCTCAAATCAGATATTCCACCGACTTTTGATTCAATTGTTCAATCAAGGATTGATTCTGTGCAGTGGTATTAGCACATGCGGGCTTTACTAAATCGAAGAGTCGTGTATCTTTCTATTTTAAGTTATCAACTTTGGACAAAATATTGGAAACTCGATTATCTAGATCAAGTTTAAAATTCTCAGCGGCCTCAAGTACGTTCACACAGTTAAGCTCCTTAGATTTCTCTATTTCTATCGGCAAAGATTTAGCAACTGTGTCACTTGGCTGACGCTGTTTTGATTGTAAATTCAATCGAAAATTCTTTTCAAAGTTTGCATCATCGATATTAACACCTTCGAATGACGTTTCAAAGATTTCTTGAATAAATTGTTGCTTGCATTCAAGTGAAATACAATGCGTTTGAATCTCATCAAAACGTTTTGAAAGCGAAGAATATGAATCTTGAAGCTTTAAAAATTTAGCGTCAGATTCGTGACAAGTACTATCTACCACAGTATCCACAGATTTAACATTATGCACAATAGAATCATTATCAACACTTTTATTCACACAGACGGAAACTATATCATGAGATATCACTTGCTTCAGAAGCTGATCATTTTGGCGTAAAACCCGTTCTATTTCAAGTAAACTGTTTTCATAAGCATCATCCATTTCATTGAAAACACGTTTAACTTCTTCTATTTCCAAATGCAAATCTTGATCAAGATTACTAAGACAAGCTTTAACATTCTTTACAAACGGAACTATTTTGTCTCGGAACGCAGCTTTAGTGTGCTCAAAGTTCCATTCACCTTCCGTTATGGCCGTGGCCGTCGTACGTTCCAAAATGACCTTGTCAAAATCGGCTAAGTGTTGGTGAACCGCATTTAAGTTAACGGACGCCTTACTTACCGGTGGAAGTAACTTAGTTAAATCCGTTTTGACAAGTGTAGGAGACGTACTAGGAGGGTTTTCATTTGACAAACTTGGGGGCACAAGAACTGTTAGTTCAGCTAATTCCTTTTGTAAGCGAATACGTGTCTTTTTAGAAAGTTGATCTTTATTATGCTTATCATAATCAATCGTATGGAATTTTGAAGATATTTTAGAATGAGTTTCTTTCGTAAGTGACTGTGTCTCCTTAGAACTACGAACATAAGGTGCTTCTTTCGATTTGCCAATTATGGTCATATCATAAAGACCGGAAATATATTCCTGAGCTTGTTTTGCATAACCGGGATTAGGTGGTAAATTTTGAAGACGCTTAAGTTCGAGTTCTTTAAATGATTTAGTTAAAAGATGAACCTTTTCTGTGGAAGCGTATTGTTTTAAAAGTTGTTGTTCCTTGAATTTAAGAAGTTTGGTAGCATTAATTTCTGATTCAAACTTTTTAGACTCGAGAGTTTCGAAATCCATTTTAAGTTTCTGAAAATCATTGACAACCGACTCTTTTGCTTTTAATTCATTGGAAAGGTTAGCTTTTAATGATTCTATTTCTTTCAAGTGTTCAATCTTTCCAAAACGAAATTGGTCAAATTCAGAACATGTTATTTTCTCTGCTTGAGGGACCATTTCAAAAGTTTTGACCTTTTCTTTATGCAACGCAAGCTCAGCAGCTAGGGTGGAATTGGTATCTACGGATTGTCTGAGGGCCATATGCATTTGATCAATAATATGTTTAGGTACCATGACCAAATCATGTTGAGCATAAGATTCCATACCCGTCGTAGCATTTGGTTGAGGTTCACTCAAATGTGTAGGATTGAGTACCACATCATTTGAGTTACTAGTTCCCGAATGCTGTTCGAGGTTGTCATTTTCATGCTCAACCTGATGTGGGTTATCATCATTACCAAGATTGGTTGTGGTGGGTACCTCACTGACGACATCAGAACCGTAGTGAGAGAGATTAGCAACGAGAGCAGCTTGGGCAGAGTGAATGTCATCACAATCCAAATCATATGCGTCAAGATCATCTGCTTGATAAGCTGCATTAGAAGTGGAAACGACTGCAATGCCTTCAGTATCTGCTGCCCCTGGGTCTGCAAGAAATGCTAACTCCTCTGAATCCAAAATCTTTCCCTTAGACTGAGCATCAACCAAATACATTTTCTCACGAAACCACTCTTCATCCCTTTTCCTTTTCGGCTGAGTGCATTGCCTAGCCATATGACCTTGTCCTCGGCAATTGTAGCAAGTCACAACCTTTTGAGGACCAATGGGGCTTCCATTTCCATTAGCTTGAGAATTCACAGCTTGAGCATTCACAGTCCTTGTAGGAGGTCCATATGAATTTTGCCTTCCCTGAATAGGTTGCACTGTTACTTGACCATCTTGAACAGTAGCTTGTTGTCGAGGATTTGAAGAGGTGCAGAGCTGAT
This sequence comes from Glebionis coronaria, assembly GCA_025667525.1. NCBI lineage: Eukaryota > Viridiplantae > Streptophyta > Magnoliopsida > Asterales > Asteraceae > Glebionis > Glebionis coronaria. The sequence continues at coordinate 439,137,775 of CM046882.1, read as the reverse complement.
TGTTTGTTGGTGAAAATCCTCTAGTAGCAACAAGTTTTGACAAGTAGGCAGTAAGATGGTTTAGAACATCAGCTGGCATATCATTTGGAGTAAAGACCGGTGCTTGGATTGGTGGAAGTTCATTAGAGTAGAAAGCTTGTGCTGGTTGTGCTTCTATTGGAAAATATCCTTGCTGAGGAGTATAGCCCATTGGAGAAGTGTTGGCTTGTGATGGTGATGTCTGATATGGTGGTTGATGTGGAAAAGATTGTTGATGAACACTTTGTGGAAATGCTTGTTGTGGCATCATTGGTGGTTGATAAGATGGTTGTTGTGGTTGCTGATAGGTGTGTGGTGGTGGCTGCTGCAAGTATGATGGTTGTTGATAAGTATAAGCCATGTTTTGTTGAGAAGCATACATGGCAAGTGGATCATGTACTTGAGGTTTAGACAACCGAGCCTCGATCACATGGCATTCGTGTTGTTGAAGTTGATCCACATTGGTGTTATGCAAGTCCTTAGCCAATTTAACATCCGTCACGTACTTTTTCCATTCTGAAGGAAGAGTGTTCAATTGAAACGTAGGAATTGCCATGCCATAGATATTGAGCTCATTCAACAATAGGGTAAATCTTAGATAGTAGTCATTGAGAGTCTCCCCTGGCACATAGGCAAACTTATCAAAAGTATCATAAAGCTTACACTCTCGTTCTTGTTTAGTTAACGAGGTGCCTTGCATTAGAACACGAATTCTATCCCATAACTCTTTGGCAACTTTATGTTTGCTGACGAGTTTGTAGACATCTGGAGGAAGGGCTTGGAGAATGATGTTTGTAGCATACTTATCACATTTGTATTGAATCTTCATATCTCCAGTCAATTCACCCGTTGTGCGAGGACGAGTAGTCGTACCTTCCGTCACTGTACCATAATCTAATGGTCCATTGAGCACCGATGCCCAAATGAGATGTCCATTCTCTTTGTTCAACATGTAAAGTTCCATTCGGGAAGTCCAATCCTCGTACATAGACTTCTCCAACATTGGTGGACGATTATCCGTACCCGAGAGGATGGACTTATCTGTAAGAGATGTGTACTCCATTTCGATAAGTTAAGATTTACAAATATTGATCGAACAATGAGAGAAAGTAAATGTGTTTGTTATTGTGAGTTGAAGTCGAGAAACAATGTTAAAATCCCCTAAAATATGTTCTCGATAAACCAAAAATTCCAAGTCAAAACTACACACGTTTGTTCGAAATTTTTTAAGGAATAATTTTTGGATTGTCGGAATGTTGATCGGAATAAAGGATCGGAAAGCTGTCGGAATATCAGTTGGAAAGCTGTCGGAATAAACCCTATCGGAATACCCTTGATCAGAATGTCCCTAATCGGAATACCCTTGATCGGAATGTCCCTAATCGGAATACCCTTGTCGGAATGTCCCTAATCGGAATGTACCAAATCAGAATGTACCAAATCGGAATGTCCCTTATCAGAATGTACCTCGGAATGTACCTTATCGGAATGTCCCAAATCGGAATACCCAAATCGGAATACTCAAATCGGAATAAACAAATCGGAACGCAATCGGAATCCCTTCGTCGGAATGTGATCGGAATGCTTAAACCCTTTTCTGATGACACTGATCGGAATAACTTTTTTGAATCCTTTAAACCCTTTTCCGATGACCCTGATTGGAATATATCCCACTTTTCTCGGACAAAACTCAACCAATTCGAGATTTTAAGCCAAAAAATGATCAAAACACCCAAAAATTTTGTGTTTTTAGCCAAAGTAACTATACCAAATCTCTACCACAGCTATGTAGAAGATTTGTATCAAGAAAAAACCATAAAAAACACAAAAAAAAAATTGGTTCGTGTAAAATGGATCAAAATAGGCGTATGAATCAAGAACACAAACACATAAACAATACAATCATCCCATGGCTCTTGATACCATTTGTAGGATATGTAAATCTTGCTTATGTTTTAGAGAGAGAAAGATAGATGATTTCACACTTCTAAAGAGAGAAAGTTTAAGAACTATGTGTAAATTAAAATGAAATCACCACCCTCTCCATCAAAGGAAAGGGTTTATATATCCAAGCCCATGAGATGGGCTTGGGTTTACATTAGGCCGCCGGCCCATACATTTCATGGGCTCGGTTTTGGGCTTTGTTTAATAAATGCAAATAACTAAACTACGAGCTATTACATGGACTATTGTTGGAGTGGCCGATCCTTCTTAATACGTAAAACGTATTTCCAACATGTTTGTTAAATTATGTGTAAGAAGAAGCTGTGTACTCACTTACAGTAATTTTAGACTTAGTATAATTTATAAACAAATAGGGGGAGATTGTTGGGCCAATGAAAGTTTTAACTATGGCCTAGTCTAGATTTGTTTAATTAGACTAAGTGTTTACTGAACGCTGAGAGGACCAGCGACAGAGACCAGACCAGTGGAAGGCAAAGCCTCAGCTGGCACACCAGGAACATTCAAGTCAAAGATAACGTCAGAGAAGTCGAAGACAATCTGAAGTCATACTCACCAGCGATTATGGATAGCTGGGATGTAGAAGGAATGTGCTGGTGTTCAAGGATCTCTGAGTTGACAATGCTCAGAGATCACTTAAGAACCCTAGAAGTCTGGGACAAGCAAAGCTTGTCCAATCCTTTATAGTTTAGGCGGGAGAATCTACCAAGTGTTTTGAGCGAGACAAAACAAGAGATTCAAGATAAAGCCTAGTACGACCTAGTGGGACAAAAGGTGAACAGTTGGCAGAACTGTTCGCCTAAAGTTGTTTAAAGGTATGTCTCGATTTGGACATGCATTTAATACGTTGTACTCTTCCATTCAGAAGGTGACACGTATCAACTACTCCCACTAAGGAAGTGATAGTTGAGTTTTTACCACCCTTTAGGAAAAGAGCAATAAAAGTGGCAAGTATTAAGTGTCGGTTTAGGAAAACCAAGCACTAATGACCAATTAAGTTCGTTCTCAAGGAGGCTAGTGTGTTATGTGTGTAATGATATGGATTAATTTGTGATTATATTTGAATAAGAAGAATAGAAAGGGGATTAGAAGAGAATGACGGTTATGAAGACGGATTAAACTAAGTCTAAAAAGGCGTACACGTAAAGTCGTAAAAACCACCAAAATTAAAATCTTAACCTAAAAATTTCTAAAAATTACCAAAAATCCCCAATAATATTCTAAGAGTTTACAAAAAATCAAAACTTGCAAAACCTTTTAATTAATTATATAATGACTTTTTAATGCTAATTAAAGCCCTAAAAATCAAAATTAATTATTAAAAAGCCCTAAACAAGATTTTCAAGTTTTTAAACCTCAAAAATACTCTAATTAAGCTAAAAAATATTTTTCAAAATTTTAAAACCAATTAAAACTATTTTTAAGCAATTAAAAACTCCTAAAATCAATTAAATCTTAAATTAATTATAGAAAATAGTTAAAAGACCTAAAAAATATTTGGAAAGTTGCAAAAATCCTAATTAAGTATTTAGAACCTAGGAAAAATATAAAAACCTAGAAAATCAGACTTTTAATTTTTAATAATAAAATAATATTAAAATAATATTAAAATAATATTAAAAATCCAAAAATTATAAAAAATTCTAAAAACTTGCAAACTAGCTTAATTTAACCTAAATAACTCAGAAATGAAAGTGAAATTACCTAAATACCCCTATTAGGCCTAGAAAATGGGCCAAACCCAAAACAGTCCCTTATTGGGCTTAATTAAGGCCCAATAAGAAAAAGTGTTCAGAATAAGCCCAAAAAGCACAGATTGACTCAAAATTTGATTCTAAACAACTTTTTCCAAAGGCCCAAAAGCTGAAAATGTGAAATAAGCCAACTTATAATAAGCAGCTTATTCTTAATGGGCTTTTTGGCCCATTAAGCCATAAGCTGTTGTCATAAGCTAAAATTTTACACACAAGCTTCTTTTGACCTAACAAAGACTTCTGCAAAAAGAATTTTCAAATAAGCCCACTTAATAAGCCAGAAACAAGTCACAAACTTATTCACAAAACGACAAAATAGTCGTTTTTATGATCTAGACCACCTCAGAAGCTGATTCAAGTTGCAAAATGTTTCTTTTGACAAAACTAAGCTTAAAAACCAAAGACCTTTCAAATAAGCACACTCAATAAGCTGGAAAATCAAATAAGCACTTATGTTAAAAGTCAAACAAGTTGGTTTTCTAGTAAAAAGTCAAAGTCAAAGTCTCATAAGCTCCAGTTCACTTAAATGGGTCAAATAATGAAGATCTATCACAAAAAATAAGTTGTTGCAAGTCAGAATAAGCTAGAATAGCTTATTGATAAGCTGATGACAAAATTGCACTAGCAGGGGCTAGTTTTGGATATTGAGCAGTGGAAACTTTTTCCACTGCTTGACTATTTTGATTTTTTGTCTTTAGTGACTTTTTTGGAGATTCAGATTTCACAAAGGCACCCAATTGATCTTTGGATCAAAAGGAGTCAATCACAATCAAAATAACACAATCACTAACACCCAATTGATACAGTTTAATCAATCATTCATCAGACATTGCACAGACATGAACAACAAGCAGTTTAGCATTCAAGAGCAGTTTTAGCACAAATCAGCCAGCCAAATTCAACCAAATGCACACACAAGCTATAATAAACTCCAATAAGCAAGTCTAAACAGGTTTCATGCACTGGTTCAAAGAATTAAGCAAGATTCAAGCAATGAAAGTTGCTGATGAACACTAACACATGCAGTTTTCTACTTTTGCTGATGTATTTGACACACAAGCCAATTTCAACACCTCAAATCTTTCAAACAGGTTATGTTAACTTTGTTTAAACCACTTTTATCCCTAAGCATGCATACACACTAAGTGTTCCCAAAATCCTAGGTCAAAACAAGCAGAAACAAGGTCTATATAGCAGATTGATTGATTCAAGTGTTCAAACCCAAAAACTTGCAGCAAAACACTCTCAAACAAAGGTATAGCAAATACAAAGCATAAACAACAACTTCCCTTAACACAAAAACAAATTACAAGCATAAACCAGTAGACCCAAACACCCCTTTAACTTTTTCAAATCAAAATTTTCAAAAGCACAATGAGATTTCAGGCCAACCAAGCATCAATTAACACTAAAACAAGTATATTAAACAGATTTAAGCAAGAACAAGCCACAAAATTCACAAGAACAACAGTTTCATACAAATATCACCAAAAATCACAATTTTAGCAGATTTGGAGATTAAGTATGCAAACCTCATGGATGTACATCCACACCCACGAATTTTGAGCTTATGTGCTAGCAAGAACAAGCACAAGCTTCCACAAAAAGCCTGCTAAGATTGAACAAGGGTTAAGCACAATATCATAAAAATCAGAAACTTGGAAAAACTTGATTAATGCAAACTTGTTACCCCACACTTGATTATCCCCAAGTTATAAGCCTCACCACACCTTAACCAACTCAGTTAGGATGCTATGATCAGCCCTATAGCCTAAGAATTCCAAGATTGGAACAAGACTTAGCAAAATATCAAGAAAATGAGGAAATATGCAAACTTTTGCACACTCCTCTTTGGAAAAACAGGTTTTGAACTTTAAGAACTACAAAGCATATAACAAATGAAAGCAGTAAACAAGAGTGGCCAATGACTTTTCTTCAAGATTTCAAACTCAATTTCATTAAACTTGAAAATGGGATTTACATAAACTTGAACAAGGAAAAATCAAAAGCAAACTGAAATGTGAAGGCCTAAGTGGCTTTATATAGCCTTACAAATGAACTATGAAAGCTAAAAAACATGTAACCCTAGCTACTTGATCTTCCAAAAATGCCCTTGAGGTTTTGGCATCTTCTTGAATCATGTGACTGAATTTGGAGCCTTGTGAAGTAGATAGCTGTTGTAATTTGATCCAAGGGCTCAAACAAAGCTTAAAATGTAAGCTTGTATCTGGATGGTTGATTCTCTGGCTGGTTTTGGCAGTATCCCCAAAAGTGTGTAGCAAGGGTTTATCATGTGAGCATATGAGTGACGTGGCAAGGGTTTTTGAAGTGGAGATGTGTTTATGTTGAGGTTAATCATAAATCTGGACAAGATTATGGCCTAATTCATAGTAATTAGTAAATCCCCAATTCGGATTATGAACTCCAAGAACAAGGTTTTGATCTTGTTTTAAGTTTAAAAACATGTTAACCGCCACTTTTAAACTTAATTAATTAAGTTGTTAAATCCGGTTGTGAGTGGAAAGTGACATGGCAAAATGGTGGAGTGTGATTGGTGGAGAATGTGAGTGGGACACATGGCAGCTTGGGAGTGGACTATGTAACTTCTTTGTCTGCCAGCTTAACACCCCCTTCTTTCAGAAACTTGTCAAATGCAATCCAAACTTCTATCAACGCCACAACAAGCTTTATCAACTTTTGCCTTTTTTCATTTTTGGCCCAAAAACTTTTACAAAGTGAAATCAGGGGTATTTCTTGCCATATTTGAATTCTTCAAGGGCTGGTTTGGTATTTTCTTCAATGATAATGGTCTAGACTTGCAATATTGACATTTTGGAGGACTGAAATTGCCAAGTCTTGATGATTGAGGGACCATTTTTGCCAAATGTTGAAAGTTGAGGGTCCTTTTTGTAATTTTGGATTTTTCAAAGGACCAAACTTATCATTTCTTGTACTTTGAAGGACTTCATGATGTATTTGACTTTATGGATGATATTGGTTGACAATTTAGCTTTGTTGAGGGGCTAAATTTGCCAATTCTTCAAAGTTAAGGGTCCTTTTTGTAATTTTGACAAACTTTAGGGACCAAACTTGTAATTATGAGGATACAAGGGTATAAAGTGTCAAGTCTTCATAATTGGAGGACCCTTCTTCATAATTCTTCAAATCTTCAAGGGTTGATCTTGGGAAAGTCTTCATTAGGGCTTGGTTCATTGTGCGGCTTCGTTTCCCGTGTTTGTTTTTGCATGATTCTTGTGATCTTTTATCATTTTCTCAATATCTGTACCTAAAATACACAAGCAACAAACACAAGCATATATTTGGGTATTTTGATGATATTTAATGCATTTTAAGCCCTATTTGGAAGATGAGACTATGTATAAAAGCAGTCTCATCACTCCCCCATACTAAACCATTGCCGTGCCCTCACGCAATGCTAGAATAAAGTATCAAAGCATCTCCAAAATTCATTTTATTCACTTTATTGAACGATAAACTAGCTACACTACTACTACTACTACTACTACTACTTTGTGTTATAGACATAATGTATGATTTTCATCGCAAAATGGGACGTTTAGGTTCATAGAATAAGAACACGTGAATGCTTCGTTAGAAATAATTTCATCGTCCTCGATTTTCACCCCAATTCCATGTTAAGCGTGCAACGAGATCATTGTCATTATAAGTTAGTAATGCTAACACTACTCATATGCCCTAATCACGTACTTATCCTCCCATTATTCCTAAGTTGTATCTCTTATATTTTATTTTGTCTTGAATGTTTCACGAGGATACATTGTTTGACTTATGCGATAATAGAGATTTAGGTCTAAAAATAGAGTCCTAACGGTGTAACTAAGACGATCAAATCAATAACCCCTCCTAATAGACGACGATGTTAAAAAATTAAGTTGACAAGAAGAATCGATAAAGACGGTTTTATAACGGTTTTGAACATGAGACTTATTACCAAGACTTTTATACGCCCCCTAACGGAAGGGCCTTATTATCTTTGGTTTACCTCCATCTTTTATTCAACTTCGCCATGAAGCTTTTATTATGACTTCGGTCTTGCCTTGCCTTTTATTATCCGCCGCATCGGTGGTTTTATTAGCCAAAGACGTATATCCTCACGCTAAAGCGAATTTTGGATCTTTAAAGCTTCGAAGATTAAGGCTTGATTCACTTTCAATTTTGCATAGATTTTAGGCCTTGTGGGGCTTCAAATTGTTTGCTTGATTTAGGTGAGCACTTGAAATCTTATTATTGGGTGAAGCTTTCGATTATTGGGGTGCCAATACTTCAAAACCGTGACGCTGGCGATACCTTAATGTCTTCCCAATTTAATTACACGGAAGCTACTAGAAAAGACTAGAAACCCAACAATCCCAACTAAACCGCTAAGTCAATATTTATTAAGCAAAAAATATTTACATGCGAAGGGAGAATAAGCAAACAACGAGAACACATGAGTTTTTGAAAGAATACGAGTACTCTACGTTTAGCATAGTAACTTATAATTAACTCTATCATTTCTCGTCCTCATTTAAGAGACATAGCCTAATGTGTAGTTAAGGAATCAAAGCTAAGTGCTCAACACGCACGGTCGAGTCAAAAATTACTCTTATTCTCGCCATCGGAAAATCTACATTCGTGTCTTCAAACACTTATAAAACATGAGAAAAATTTAAAATTTGGCCATTTTTTGCCTTATTTTGCAACAAAAATGATAAACAAAACGATAAACTTTGGAAAGCGTGAAGGTTTGGCAAGGCAAGTATCTATTCACCCCCCCATACTAAAGTTAAACATTGTCCTCAATGTTTCGAGTCTAGGGGTGCAAACACCCCCATACTAGAGACGTAGTCGAATGCCTAATCTAGCATGGAAAGGGTGTAACCAATAAGTAATAGCCGTTTATGAAGTGTGCTAAAAACCTAAGGTTAGAACATCAAAGGATATATCATGGATATTGAGAAACGTCTCCAAAGCAAACGATCGAGTGCTCCCATAAAACGAACACGAGAGGCTCCAATCGTGAAGATCATGATCTAAAAACCACATATCACAAACAACCACGGAACTAAGGTTGGAAGGGCACAAATCCCCACACGTAAGCTACATTAGACTAAGAAAGCGATAATATGTACATAGGATAAGCATGGGACTCCCCCACGAGGCTCCTCGTTTTTGATTACCGAGTCATGAGCTCGACTCGATCCCCTCAATACTAATTATCATTGGGGAAGGTGACTTGGTCGAGGTAGTTCAAGGATGGAACTTCCCCGCCAAAGTAGTGCTTCAACCTATGTCCATTCACCTTAAAGTTAGGACCATCATCTTGAGCTAGCTCGATGGTCCCATACGGAAATACTTGAGTCACGGTGAATGGACCGGACCAACGGGATTTCAACTTACCGGAAAAGATTTTCAATCTAGAATTAAAAAGCAAAACATGATCCCCAATGTTAAAAACCCGGTTTTTAATTTTAGAATCATGCAACTTTTTAGTTTTCTCTTTGTAAATCAATGAATTTTCATAAGCAATATCCCTCAATTCATCCAATTCATTTAATTGCATTTTCCGGTGTTTTCCCGCGGTCTCCATATCATCATTACAATGCTTTAGGGCCCAATAAGCCTTGTGTTCTAACTCGATAGGCAAATGACAATTCTTTCCATACACAAGCTTATAGGGAGTGCACCCAATGGGTGTCTTATGAGCGGTCCTAAAGGCCCATAAAGCATCGTCCAACTTATCCGACCAAGTTTGTCGGTTTTCTCCTACGGATCTCTCCAAGATCCTCTTCAAAGCTCGGTTTGAAACCTCGACTTGCCCACTCGTTTGTGGGTGATAAGCCGTAGAAAGACGATGTGTAACCCCATATTTCCTTAAGACTCTTTCGAATTGGTCATTACAAAAATGGGTTCCACGATCGCTTATGATAGCACGAGGGGTTCCAAACCTAGCAAACAAACTTTTCAAGAACTTAACTACCACACGAGCATCATTGGTGGGTGATACAATGATTTTGTATGGGTTCAGATTAAATCTCGGTATCCTCTCGAATTGATTACAGCTCAAAGTGGAATAGTTGTTCTTGGTACAAAAAGGGTTGTGATTTTCTATGCTACTTAAAAAAGATCAAATGCATGAAATAGAGAAAATAAGCCAAAAATAACTAATAAAAAAAAGTTCGGAATGAAGGAAAAAGTTCGGAATGAAGGAAAAAGTTCTGAATGAAGGAAAAGTTCTGAATGAAGGAAAAGTTCTGAATGAAGGAAAAGTTCCGAATGAAGGAAAAGTTCCGAATGAAGGAAAAGTTCCGAATGAAGGAAAAAGTTCCGAATGAAGGAAAAAGTTCCGAATGAAGGAAAAGTTCCGAATGAAGGAAAAGTTCCGAATGAAGGAAAAAGTTCCGAATGAAGGAAAAAGTTCCGAATGAAGGAAAAAGTTCCGAATGAAGGAAAAAGTTCCGAATGAAGGAAAATGTTCCGAATGAAGGAAAAAGTTCAGAATGAAGGAAAAAGTTCCGAATGAAGGAAAAAGTTCAGAATGAAGGAAAAAGTTCAGAATGAAGGAAAAAGTTCAGAATGAAGGAAAAAGTTCCGAATGAAGGAAAAAGTTCAGAATGAAGGAAAAAGTTCCGAATGAAGGAAAAAGTTCAGAATGAAGGAAAAAGTTCCGAATGAAGGAAAAGTTCATCCGGAACCTGGGAACATAAAAACAGTCGTTTACCCGAAGAACAAGGAAACCAATTTTGATCCAAAAATCACCAAGTTTTTCACCAAAAACTTAAATAAACTAATCACAAAGCATCTACTAACCATAAACTACAAATCCCATCAACAAAAACACAAAACCCAACAACTTTTGAAGATCAAATCAAGAAAATGAAAACTTAAAAACTTGAAGATAAAGATGATGATGAACAAGATGAAATGAAAGATTAAACAAGAACTTAGTATTGAATGATTGATGTTTTGACAAGATGAAACAAAGATTAAAATTACAAGATTAAAGAACTAAAGATAAAAATCACCACTCACCCTAGTGGTGGTGGTGTTACACGAACCAGGAGAAGGAGTGGGGAGGAAGAAAGAAAAACTAGCTAGCTCAAAATGTGTATGGAATGGCCTATTTATAGATGTTTCCTTTGGTTGGTGAGTGGGTTTTCCCCCGTTCTTTGTGTCTTTTCGTCTTTTCAGAAAAGTTTCCGTTTTCGATTCTGATTCGGGATTTGTCGTCGATTAAATTCAACTCGTCTTTTAATTTCTTCATTTAATAGACTTGAGTTTCTTCGACTTACATAAATCTTCCATCTTTGGTCCTTTTCTTCGATAAATCTTCGAATAGGCCCAGTGACTTCAAATCTTTTGCATCTCTTGGACAATAGACTTTATCTTGAGTCTTTTTCTTCAGTAAAACCCGTGCAATCCCATGTTTTCTTCAATATTTATCCGGTTGGCTCTGAAAACACAATAAACACAAAAACCACGCATAATTCCAAACAAATGATATTAAATACGTGTTTTGGTCTCGTTTTAGCCCGAATTAAGTGGTAAAAGGATGGGTGTTTACACACCTATCAAATCCCCTACACTTAACCATTGCCATGCCCTCATGCAATGCTTAGTGATAAAGCAAGTTTACACTTTTCTCATAATTAATCAACTTTGGCCTTATATAAAATTCTACAAAACAAAAATTAAAGAAATAAAACTTCAAAGATAACAAAGGGATAGAAAACCATTTCCACGTGAAAATAGCTACATGGGAATAACTTGTAGAGAAATCGATGACTTACATTAGGGCTTTGGTGCTGCGAAGATTTATCACCCTCAAGTTTCACGTTCCCCAAACTAAGCTTAAAAACGAGATCATTGTTATTATAAGTTAGTAATTCAAACACTTACACACATGGCTTAATTAAATGCTTAAACTCCCTTATCCCTAGGTGTATCTCTTATATTTTATTTTTGTCTTAGAATGATCATGAAGATGCATTTTTGGACTTATTTCGATAGTTTATTAGGGCTGAAAGCAAAGTAGGACGATTTGATCAATAGTTAGCTAAAGGACAAAATCTCTTAAAACTGCTTCTCGGGATATCAAAAAGTTCATATCTTGGCATAACTTGGTTCACGATTTGAGACCTTTCTCGGGCCGATATTTGGCATGTACTTCATACTTCATATCTTCGAGAGACGTTCTTGAGATAATGGTCTTCTCATCATAATAGAGTTTCTTCACTTGGAGACTTTTGAGGGGTTCTCCAACTTTGTTGACCACGACTTCATGATTATTTCTTCAATCTCTAATTGGGATTTTGAGATACAACGATCCGCCTCCTTTTCGGACTTGGATCTATTTATCCTCATACCTTGTTAGGGTCTTTTCGGATAGACTTCTCCATGATCTTTATGGGAGTTGATTGCTTTTCGTCGTGAGTCTTGATCCTTCATATTGACTTTAGGAATAATTCTTTTCACATCACTTTGGATCTTCAGCAATAAAATTGAATCCTCATGCCTTGTTAGGGCCTTTTCGGACTCGCCAATCTTCGCGCCCCGCTTCATAAGTTATGCCTTGGCTATGAACTCTTATCATTACCGAGCAACTTTTAAACGATCTTGGGCTAGAAGCTAAGTAACTTTTCAAATCGTAAGACCTTACTTATTGCAGATAAATTATTAGCAAGTGATGGGAGAATAGGCAATTAATTACACCAAGTGAGCTTGCGCAAGAATACCGACTTATAATTGACTCTATCATTTCTCGTCCTCCACAGTTTAAAATCTCAAGTAATGAGACTCGTGGACACTTAGCCTAATAAACCAATTAAGGTCTATATGGTTAAGGATACTAGCTAGAATAAACTTGGATAAGTCTATTCGGGTTGAGTCAAAATAAACGCAACGGGCCTAATATGTCAAAGATTCCTAAACTAGCTACACCAATTTATTAATATTTTTGACTTATTTGCGGGATATATACATATGAAAGCAACGATAAAAATTTAAAAATTACGAATAAATGGCCAAAGTTAATAAAAAATTTGAAAAATGCTGAAAAATAGGATTTTCCGGTTAATTGAAGGCATTTTCATGGGAAAGTCCACTTAAAACTTCGATAGAAGTCCCCCCTACACTTAAGATAAACATTGTCCTCAATGTTTAAGCATGTGGGAGAAGTCTCCCCTACACTTATGACATTGTGCACATTGGTTAACTCAAGTTAAGGAAGAGACGACTAACGTGATCAATTTCAAATGTGAGTATGAAGAAAATTGAATCACGATAGTTGAGAGATAGAACCGGATTTCGGATAAACACGGGAGCACGGTTCTTCAAAGATTCCAAGAGTGCACTTATCCCTGTAATCACATCACCACACAAAGACAAACACGTATAGAAGTCCCCCTACACTTAGGAGGTTAAAACATAAAGGATAGATACTCGGGCTGCCTCCCGAGGAGCGCTTGTTTTTGATAACCGAGTCACGAGCCTGACTCGACCCAAAATTAGTTCATGGGGAACGTGGTGAGGGATGGAATCACCTCCTGAGAGGTGTCCTCACCAAAGTACAACTTCACTCGTTGGCCATTCACCTTAAAATTTGGTCCATTAGGTTGAGCAAGCTCTAGAGTACCATATGGAAAAATTTGGGCAATGGTGAATGGGCCGGACCAACGAGATTTGAGCTTTCCCGAGAAGATTTTCAACCGAGAGTTAAAAAGTAAGACTTTGTCTCCGACATGGAACTCTCGGTTTTTGATCTTAGAGTCGTGAATGAGCTTAGTTCTTTCCTTATAGATCAAAGAATTTTCATAAGCCTCATTCCGAAGCTCATTGAGCTCATTGAGTTGGATCTTGCGTAGGTCACCGGCTTTGTTTATATCAAAATTGGCCCACTTCAAGGCCCAATAAGCCTTGTGCTCCAACTCAATGGGGAGGTGGCACGCTTTCCCGTACACAAGACGATAAGGCGTACAGCCGATCGGGGTCTTGTAAGCAGTACGGAAAGCCCACAAAGCATCATCCAATTTATCAGCCCATGAGGCGCGATGCTCTCCCACAGTTCTTTCAAGAATTCGCTTCAGCCCTCGGTTGGATATTTCAGCCTGGCCATTAGTTTGTGGGTGGTAGGCTGTGGAAAGACGATGATTTACACCGTACTTAGCCATGACTCGAGCAAATTGGTCATTGCAGAAATGAGTCCCACGATCACTAATAATGGCGCGAGGCACACCGAATCTAGCGAATAGAGCCTTCAAAAAGTTACAAACCACCCTTGCGTCATTAGTAGGCAAAGCTTTGGCTTCAACCCACTTTGAAACGTAGTCAACGGCTACAAGGATGTATTTGTTTCCTTTAGACGAAGGGAATGGCCCCATAAAGTCGATACCCCAAACATCAAAAATTTCACATTCTTGAATGAAATTCTGAGGCATCTCGTCTTTATGTGTGATTTTGCCTTACTTTTGGCAAACATCACATCGCTTGACCATATCGTGAGCGTCACGGTATATGGAGGGCCAATAAAATCCCGAATCAAACACTTTCTTAGCAGTGTAGTTGGGACCAAAGTGACCACCGGTGGGTCCTTTATGGCAAGCATCAAGGATGTCCGACGCTGCCGGTCCATCAACACATCGGCGAATTATCAAATCAGCACATTGTTTGAATAGGTAAGGGTCGTCCCAAAAGTAAGTCTTGATGTCGGTAAAGAACTTCTTCTTTTGCTGGGACGTCAACCCTTCCTTGAGAATTCCACCCGCCAAGTAGTTTGCAAAGTCCGCAAACCACGGGGTTTCATTCGGCTTCGAGTTTATAGACATTAAGGTCTCCAAGGGAAAAGAATCATTGATTTCTTTGGTCGGATGATCCCCTTGGTAAGGATCCTCAAGTCTACTAAGATGGTCCGCGGCTAGGTTTTCTGCTCCTTTTTTATCGCGGATGTCGATTTTAAATTCCTGGAGCAGCAAAACCCAGCGAAGAAGTCTTGGTTTGGAATCTTGCTTTGTCAACAAGTACTTTAACGCGGAATGATCGGTGTACACAATGGTGGTGGAAAGGACAAGATAGGGGCGGAATTTTTCAAACGCATAGACAACGGCTAAAAGCTCTTTCTCGGTTGTCGTATAATGCAATTGTGCCCCTGTCATTGTCTTGCTAGCGTAATGGATTGGTTGGAAGTGTTTATTCACTCTTTGTCCAAGAACCGCTCCAATAGCAAAATCACTAGCATCGCACATCAACTCAAAAGGAAGCTCCCAATTAGGGGTAACCAAGACGGGTGCCTTAGTTAGCTTATCCTTAAGCGAGTTGAAGGCATCAAGGCACTCTTTGGAAAAGATAAAAGGAGTATCTTTTTCCAAGAGGTGGGTCATCGGGCGAGCAATTTGAGAAAAGTCTTTGATAAATCGGCGGTAGAAGCCCGCATGACCCAAGAAACTTCTCACACCCTTCACGGTGGAAGGTGGAGGCAACTTTGCTATAACATCGACTTTAGCACGGTCTACTTCAAGACCGGCTTTCGAGATCTTATGTCCAAGCACGACGCCTTCTTTTACCATAAAATGGCATTTTTCCCAATTTAGAACAAGGCGAGTGTCTTCACACCGCTTTAGCATACGTTCTAAATTGGCAAGGCAAGAAGAGAAGGAATCCCCGAAGACCGAGAAATCATCCATGAAGACTTCCATGGTTTGTTCAACCATGTCATGGAAGATAGCTAACATACACCTTTGGAACGTCCCTGGCGCATTACATAAGCCAAAAGGCATTCTTTTGTAAGCGAAAGTGCCATAGGGACAAGTGAATGTAGTCTTCTCTTGATCTTGGGGATCGATGGGTATTTGAAAATAACCCGAGAAACCATCCAAAAAGCAGTAATATTCATTACCGGCTAAGCGTTCAAGCATTTGGTCCATAAAAGGTAGAGGGAAATGATCCTTTCTCGTGGCATCATTGAGTTTGCGGTAGTCTATACAAACTCTCCACCCAGTAACGAGACGAGTTGGAATCAACTCGTTGTGTTCATTGGGAACAACGGTTATTCCGCCCTTCTTGGGCACACAATGGATTGGACTAACCCACGGGGAATCCGAAATAGGGTAAATCATACCCGCATCAAGAAGTTTGATAACCTCTGTTTTGATGACTTCATGGATTTTTGGATTCACCCTTCGTTGGCTTTGAATAGTGGGCTTGAAGTCGTCCTCCATGAGAATTTTGTGTGTGCAGAAGTGAGGATCAATTCCACGAATATCCGAAATCTTCCAAGCAATAGCCTTCTTATGATCCTTCAGCACAGCAACGAGGCGAGTCTTCTCTTCATTTTTCAAATCCTTTGCAATAATGACGGGTGACTTCTTGTTGTCGTCCAGGAACACATACTCGAGATGTGGCGGCAACTCCTTAAGTTCCAAATCCGGAGGATTTTCGACGGGAGGCGTTTTCAAAGTCGTGGCATCGATAGCAATAACCGTGGGAGATGGAGGCGAAGGATTGTCTTCAGTGAGAAGATTGTCAAAGAAACTCATGTCTTCATCCCCCTCGGTGGGAGAATCATTAGTGGCTAAATTCGCATCTCCCATGGTATCTTCAAGATTGTTCCAGAATAAATCACTATCTCCAAATAGAGACAACGATGAATCAATAGAGGACACGGTCTCAACATTGGGAAGAGAGGTAGGAATACTTTTGCAAGCATCATTAAAGTGTTTTTCACAAGCCTCATCGAGAACGTCAATACAATTAACGCTCTCATATGAATAAGGCTGTTTAGACAACTTTCCCATGTTGAAGACTACTTTGTCGTCACCCACTCTCATGATAAGCTCACCGGCTTCAACATCAATGAGAGTGCGACCGGTCCGTAAGAATGGACGACCAACAATAAGTGGCACACGGGGGTCCATCTCGTAGTCGACGACAACAAAATCAGCAGGGAAGGTGAATTTGTCGACTCCTACGATGACATCTTCGGCTATCCCTACTGGATAAGCAACCGTACGGTTGGCCAATTCCAAAGTCATCTTGGTGGGGACTAGCTCTGGGAGAGATAATTGCTTCCAAACACTTAGAGGCATGAGATTAATACTGGCACCTAGATCGGCTAGGGCCATGCAATTCTCTACTCCCGGGAAATTGCAAGGGATAAGAAAACGACCCGGATCACCAAGCTTGGTTGGCAATTTCCTTAAGAGCACTGCAGAGCAGTTCTCATTAAGTTGGGTGTTGGCAATGTCGAGGAGCTTTTCCTTGTCGCTCAAAAGATCTTTAAACATTTTAGCATACTTGGGCATGTGAGCGAGAGCCTCGGCGAAGGAGATATTGAAATTCAGTTGTTTAAACATTTTAAGAAAGTTAGAAACCTGAATATCATCCTTGCTCTTTTGCTTCTCTTTCCTCAACCTTGAAGGATAAGGTATATTGGAAGAAGAGGAA
This sequence comes from Glebionis coronaria, assembly GCA_025667525.1. Lineage (NCBI taxonomy): Eukaryota > Viridiplantae > Streptophyta > Magnoliopsida > Asterales > Asteraceae > Glebionis > Glebionis coronaria. The sequence continues at coordinate 439,120,583 of CM046882.1, read as the reverse complement.
GGCTTTAGGGGAATAGGGTCACTCACAATCACGGGTGGAGGAGGGGTAGAAAGAAGAGGTGGAGAAATTGGGGAAGGAGAAGGAGGAGGAATAGGAGCAGGCGACTCGTTCTCCTGAGTCACAATCACCGGTGGGGGTATAGGAAGCTCGGGTTCCTTTGTACCTTTACCACTGCGAGTAGTGATTGCTTTCATCTCCCCTCTTGGGTTCGCAACGGTGTTACTCGGAAGAGTACCCGAAGAAGAGGGTTGACTACTTTGGAAGAAACTAGCCATCATGTTCCTCAAGTCATTCGTCTGACTATCCAACGTGTTTCGCATATCGGCTCTCAAATCATTTCCTTGCTTTACCAAATCGGCTTTCAGGTTGAGCACTTCTCTCTGAAGATTTCCCACTATCGCATCGTTAGTCCTCATATAAGTTTCCACTTCTTGGTGAAGAGCGGTGGGTTGGTTGGGAGGAGCATTGTATACAGGTGGTTGGTAAGCAGGTTGTTGGTAGACTTGGTTGTTTCGTTGAGGTGGTTGTTGTTGCTTGTGAGGTGGGATGTATGGTTGTCGAGGTTGTTGTTGTTGTTGAGGAGGGCGATTAAGGTTTTGTTGTTGGTTTGGGTTGGTAGGAGGAAAACCAGGTGGGGAAAGATAGTTGTTGCTGCGGTAGCTAAGCAAGTTACGGTCACCTTGAGGTTTAGCTTGATAAGCAGGTTGTTGGTAGGTGCCATATGCCGCATTCACATTCTCAGCAGGGTAATCTTGGGTGGCGGTACAAGTTGTGTAAGAGTGGGGCCCACCGCATATCTCACAAGGTTGGCTGACAGCGTTGACTTGTGCGTTCTTAGCGTTGTTGCTGTTGTTGTTGCTGACGGTGTGGGTGACAAGCGATTCAAGAAGCGTAGTGATTTTGTCTAATCGCTTGTCGCTGTCATTAGTGCTAGCACTAGCAACATTGGTCCTAACGCTCTTGGTTTGCACACGAGACTTATTCTCAATGATGTCCCAAGCAGCATTGGAAGTCTTAGCCAATAAATTACCCCCTGAGGCACTATTCAGTGAATCTTGGTCACTCATGCTTAAACCATTGTAAAAAGTATTTATTTGATGTACTTTGGTAAAACCATGTTGTGGGCATTTTCTTAAAAGATCTTTAAAACGATCCCAAGATTCACTGAATGACTCATCGTACTTTTGTTCAAAGTTTATAATCTCATTCCGCAAAGCGGTAGTACGAGAGGGTGGAAAAAAGTAGTTGATAAACTTTGTTTCCAAATCCGTCCACGAGAGAATACTCTGTGGCGGTTCTTTAGCAAGCCAATGCCGGGCTTGTCCCTCTAAAGAAAAGGGAAAAAGTTGTAACCTTATCACTTCTTGGGAAACTCCATTGAACTTGACCGTGTTGGTGAGTTGTAGAAATCTCTTGATGTGGTCGTGTGGATCATCAATGGTTCTACCCAAGAACGGTTGAGCTGAGACCATCTGGATAAAGCCTGACTTGAGCTCGAAATTGTTGGCGGCAATTGGAGGAATGACAATTGGATCCGTGTTGCCATCAACATGAGCTTGCAGCAATTCAATCATTGGGCGATTATCCGGAAGGTGCTCATTGTTGTTGTTATTGTTCATGTTGTTGAAAGGCGGATTGTTGTTGTTATTATTGTTGTTTGGAGGTGGTATGTTATTGTTGTTTTGTACACCAGCCATGTCTAAGTTATCGAGAGGCTCGGGCTCTTGATAAGACGTGGATCGAGTGCGCATACACCTGCAAAAGAACGAACAAAGAAAAACAAAGCAAGAATATTTTTGGTTTTTATTGTTTTTTACTTTTTAGGATTTTTGAAAATTTTATATTTTTTAGTTGTTTTTTTGAAAATTTTCTTGAAAAAGTAACGTTCACGGGGAACGGATCCCAAAATCCAATTTCTCACAAAAAACTTTTGATCTTAACGAGAAGAGCCGGCAGCGGCGCCATTTGATACAATGATTTTGTATGGGTTCAGATTAAATCTCGGTATCCTCTCGAATTGATTACAGCTCAAAGTGGAATAGTTGTTCTTGGTACAAAAAGGGTTGTGATTTTCTATGCTACTTAAAAAAGATCAAATGCATGAAATAGAGAAAATAAGCCAAAAATAACTAATAAAAAAAAGTTCGGAATGAAGGAAAAAGTTCGGAATGAAGGAAAAAGTTCTGAATGAAGGAAAAGTTCTGAATGAAGGAAAAGTTCTGAATGAAGGAAAAGTTCCGAATGAAGGAAAAGTTCCGAATGAAGGAAAAGTTCCGAATGAAGGAAAAAGTTCCGAATGAAGGAAAAAGTTCCGAATGAAGGAAAAGTTCCGAATGAAGGAAAAGTTCCGAATGAAGGAAAAAGTTCCGAATGAAGGAAAAAGTTCCGAATGAAGGAAAAAGTTCCGAATGAAGGAAAAAGTTCCGAATGAAGGAAAATGTTCCGAATGAAGGAAAAAGTTCAGAATGAAGGAAAAAGTTCCGAATGAAGGAAAAAGTTCAGAATGAAGGAAAAAGTTCAGAATGAAGGAAAAAGTTCAGAATGAAGGAAAAAGTTCCGAATGAAGGAAAAAGTTCAGAATGAAGGAAAAAGTTCCGAATGAAGGAAAAAGTTCAGAATGAAGGAAAAAGTTCCGAATGAAGGAAAAGTTCATCCGGAACCTGGGAACATAAAAACAGTCGTTTACCCGAAGAACAAGGAAACCAATTTTGATCCAAAAATCACCAAGTTTTTCACCAAAAACTTAAATAAACTAATCACAAAGCATCTACTAACCATAAACTACAAATCCCATCAACAAAAACACAAAACCCAACAACTTTTGAAGATCAAATCAAGAAAATGAAAACTTAAAAACTTGAAGATAAAGATGATGATGAACAAGATGAAATGAAAGATTAAACAAGAACTTAGTATTGAATGATTGATGTTTTGACAAGATGAAACAAAGATTAAAATTACAAGATTAAAGAACTAAAGATAAAAATCACCACTCACCCTAGTGGTGGTGGTGTTACACGAACCAGGAGAAGGAGTGGGGAGGAAGAAAGAAAAACTAGCTAGCTCAAAATGTGTATGGAATGGCCTATTTATAGATGTTTCCTTTGGTTGGTGAGTGGGTTTTCCCCCGTTCTTTGTGTCTTTTCGTCTTTTCAGAAAAGTTTCCGTTCTCGATTCTGATTCGGGATTTGTCGTCGATTAAATTCAACTCGTCTTTTAATTTCTTCATTTAATAGACTTGAGTTTCTTCGACTTACATAAATCTTCCATCTTTGGTCCTTTTCTTCGATAAATCTTCGAATAGGCCCAGTGACTTCAAATCTTTTGCATCTCTTGGACAATAGACTTTATCTTGAGTCTTTTTCTTCAGTAAAACCCGTGCAATCCCATGTTTTCTTCAATATTTATCCGGTTGGCTCTGAAAACACAATAAACACAAAAACCACGCATAATTCCAAACAAATGATATTAAATACGTGTTTTGGTCTCGTTTTAGCCCGAATTAAGTGGTAAAAGGATGGGTGTTTACACACCTATCAGTGGGCAAGGCCTTGGCCTCCACCCACTTAGAAAGGTAGTCAACCGCAACGAGAATGTACTTATTACCACGAGATGATGGGAACGGCCCCATAAAGTCTATGCCCCACACGTCAAAGATCTCACATACTTGAATGATATTTTGTGGCATTTCATCTTTTTGTGAGGCTTTTCCTTGTCGTTGGCATGCATCACACGACTTCACAAGAATTTGTGCATCTCGGTAAATAGTAGGCCAAAAGAAGCCGGCATCAAACACCTTCTTAGCCGTGAGATTAGCACCGTGGTGACCTCCCGTGGGTCCCTTATGACAAGCTCTAAGGATGTTAGAAGCTTCGGTGCCAAATACACAACGTCGGATGATTTGATCCGCACAAGTTCGAAACAAGTAAGGGTCGTTCCAAAAGTAGAACTTGACGTCACGAAAGAATTTTCGTTTTTCTTGAGTCGTCATACCCTTAACGATGAAGTTACCCGCATGGTAATTTGCAAAATCCGCAAACCATGGGGTAGAAGAATCAAGCTTAGAATTCACTACACCAAGTGTCTCAAGCGGAAATGTTTCGGTGATTTCCTTGGGCTCGTAAATACTTTGGTGAGGATCTTCCAAACGAGAGAGATGATCGGCCGCTAGATTCTCGGCTCCTTTTTTGTCAATGATGGTGTGATCAAATTCTTGAAGGAGGAGAATCCAACGAAGTAATCTCGGCTTAGCTTTGCCATGAGATACTTAATAGCCGAATGGTCCGTATACACTATGCATTTCGTCAAGATGAGATAAGGTCGGAATTTCTCAAATGCATACACCACGGCAAGGAACTCCTTTTCCGTTGTAGTGTATTTAAGTTGAGCCTCGGTCATTGTCTTGCTAGCATAGTGAATAGGCAAGAAGTGCTTATCATGACGTTGCCCCAAAACGGCCCCTATAGCGTAATCACTAGCATCACACATTAGCTCAAAGGGGAGGTTCCAATTGGGAGCAACAAGAATGGGAGCTTCTGTAAGTTTCCTTTTAAGGATCTCAAAGGCTCGTACACAATCTTTGTCAAAGACAAAACGTGCCTCTTTTTCAAGAAGATGTGTAATGGGTCGAGAAATCTTCGAGAAATCCTTGATGAATCGACGATAAAAGCCCGCGTGGCCTAGGAAACTCCTAACTCCCTTGACGGTTTTGGGATGAGGTAATTTGGCGATGACGTCTACCTTAGCTTGATCTACCTCAATCCCCGCTTTCGAGACCTTGTGCCCTAAGACGATTCCACTCTTAACCATAAAATGTCATTTTTCCCAATTGAGCACAAGGTTGGTTTCCTCACAACGTTTTAACATTCTCTCAAGGTTCGACAAACACGAAGTAAAGGAATCACCAAACACGGAAAAGTCATCCATGAAGACTTCCATCGTCTTCTCGATCATATCATGAAAAATAGCCATCATGCATCGTTGAAAAGTTCCCGGTGCATTACAAAGTCTGAATGGCATTCTACGATAGGCAAACGTTCCATATGGACACGTAAACGTAGTTTTTTCTTGATCACGAGGATCGATGGGAATTTGGAAGTAACCGGAAAAACCATCTAAAAAGCAATAGAAATCGTTTCCCGCAAGACGCTCTAACATTTGGTCCATGAAGGGCAAGGGAAAATGGTCTTTTCGAGTGGCTTCATTCAACTTTCGATAGTCAATGCACACTCTCCATCCGGTCACGAGTCTAGTGGGAATCAACTCATTGGCATCGTTTGGCACAACGGTCATCCCTCCCTTTTTAGGGACACAATGAATAGGACTCACCCAAGGGCTATCGGAAATAGGGTAAATCATTCCCGCGTCAAGGAGTTTAAGGACCTCCTTTTTGATGACGTCGTGAATTTTGGGGTTCACCCTCCTTTGACTTTGGATTGTTGGCTTGAAATCCTCCTCCATTAAGATTTTGTGGGTACAAAACTTGGGATCGATCCCCTTAATGTCGGATAACTTCCACGCAATCGCCCTTTTGTGAGCCTTTAGAACATCGACAAGTGCGGTTTTTTCATCATTCGAAAGATCCTTCGCAATAATAACCGGCAACTTGTCGTCCTCCTCCAAATAGACATATTCGAGGTGAGGAGGTAAATCTTTCAACTCGAGAATAGGTGGTTCCTCAAGTGAAGATTTGGGCTCGATACTCATAACCTCCTCGGGTGGAGGAAATGGGAAATCGTTGAGAAAATCCTTGATAATCGAGAAGTCCTCATCGTTGTCGAGGTCTTCGTCACAAGTACGTGGAACATTGCATTCTTCCAACGTAAAACCACCACCTTCAAAAGGAGTGAAGGTTGGTGTCGAATTATCAAGAATTGGATCCAACATAGTGGGATTGCCACTAGTTTCTTCATCACCAAAACCTAGAACTTCTTGTGAAAATTCCTCGCAAACCACGTCAATCATATCAACGAGGTTTATGGTTGCAACGGAATAAACATGAGAAATTTGAGAGTTTTGAGTTGCGTTTATAACAAGTTCCTCGTCGTTGAAACGTAAGGTGATCTTTCTAGCATGCACATCAATTAAAGCCATAGACGTATCTAAAAACGAACGACCTAAAATGAGAGGAACTTGAGGATCCGTGGGGATATCAACAACAATGAAGTCTACGGGATAGTAGAACTTCCCCACTTTCACAAAAACGTCTTCCGCCAAACCACATGCGGGAATTGTGGAATGGTCGGCCAACTCGATAGACATTAGTGAAGGAGTAAGATTAGGAAGATTGAGCGACTTGAAGATTGCAAGTGGCATCAAGTTAATGCTAGCACCAAGATCGGCCAAGGCGAAGCATTCTTCCATGTCTTGGATTGCACAAGGGATCAAAAATTTACCGGGATCACCGACTTTTTGAGGTATGCGATTAAGATAAACCGACGAACAACTAGACAATTGGTGCAATTTCTCCTTGTTGTTCAACATACTCTTAAAGTTAGCGGCAAATCGAGGCATCATGACCAAAGCATCGGCGAAACTCACATTAAGGTGCAAATCACGAAACATTTTCATAAAAAGCTCAAATTGGTAATTGTCGCGCTCTTGACATTTCTCCTTCCTAAGTCTCGATGGATAGGGCAAAGGTGGTGTGGGTTGAGGCATAGTAGGCATAGCCTTTGGAATCTCGGGTTCCAATGATGGTAATGGGTCAACCGTAGGTGTGGTATGAGCGGTACTTCGTAGGATTGGGACAGGCTCCTTTTGGACCACCACCTCGGGTTCTTCCTCAATTGCTTCCTCCGTAGGAGCAATTGGTTGAGGAATCGGCTCCTTAAGTGTCTTACCACTACGTGTGGTAATCACTTTCATCTCACCCTTAGGGTTGGATATGGTGTTACTAGGAAGACCACTTGACGACGGTTTACACATTATTGCCTCAAACATAGACGAGATTTTATCTTCAAAATTAGATTGCCTCAATACGGCTTCGGTTTGCCTTTTCTCGGCCTTAAGCATCTCTTGTTTAATCTCATGTTGCCCTTGTTCCATTTTTTGTTGGTTTTGTTGCAACCTAGTGACATTTCCTTCCATCTTGTTGGTGTGGATTTTAAGTTCATTAGCTAACTCATTTTTCAACTCTTTCTTCAAGTCGTTTTTAAACTCGGATCTTAGGCTAATGATTTCTCTTTGAATATTGTCAAACCTAGCATCATTCCCACTAGCATATTCAACAAACTCACTTGGAAGATCTTTCAATGTTTGCAAACTTTTGTTGTTATTTTGAAAATCATTTTTGTTTGAAACTTGATTATTAGCCCCTTGATTCCCATAGTTTCCCTTGTTGTAATTGTTCTTAAAACCAACTTGATTGTTGCGATAGTTGTTAGCATTTTGATTTGAACCAAAACCCGGTGGAGTCATTTGATTAGAGCGGGAAACTTGACCGTTTTGGTTGTAATTTCCCGTGGCCGCGAAGGCACTCGAAGTGTTACCACCGTTGGTAATGCACTCGGAGAAATCATGACCTCCACCACAATACATGCAAGAAACCTCAACCGCTTTAGCCGTAGCGGGAGCACTTGGTTCACCAACTTTAAACTCAATCAAAAGTCCTTTCAACTTATCAAAAATCTTGTTTTCCAAGTTTGCCTCAATTTGGCAAGCATCGATGGTATTAGACAAAGAAGGTGAAGCCGAAGACGAAGCCTTACGAACACTAGACGTGCTACGAGGACTATACACCTTAGATCTATTTTCAATTATCACCAAAGCTTCCTCAACCGTTTTACACAAAAAATTACCACCCGCGGCGGCATTTAAATAATCCCTTTCATGATCATTAAATCCATTGTAAAACGTGTCAATTTGATGCAAATCGGAAAAACCGTGATGAGGACATTCATGTAACATTTCCTTAAACCTATTCCAAGCCGTTGAAAAACTTTTATTAAATTCTTGTGAAAACTTTGAAATCTCGTTTTTCAAGTGCGTAGTCTTAGAGGGCGGAAAAAATTGGTTCACAAACTTAGACACGAGATCCTTCCACGTCAATATAGAATTGGGTGGCTCTTTCTCTAACCAAATTTTAGCGGGCCCCGCTAAGGAATACGGAAAAAGCATCATCTTAATCGAGTCGTTAGAGACATCCTTAAACTTGCAAGTAGCGGTAAGACGATTGAATTGGCGGATATGGTTGTGTGGATTGTCCTTCTCATCACCACGGAATTTGTTGTTTTGAATCATGGACAACAAACCCGTTTTCACCTCAAAATTCTCCGCAAGGATTGCGGGAATCACAATAGCCTCTCCATAACCCTCGGTGGGTGCTTGAAGTAACTCCATCATAGTTCGATTCGCCATGGTTGGTGCTTCTCTTACAATGGGTTCGTCAATAGGAGACTCCTCACTAGAATTGTTGGGAGTGGGAGTTTTGTTCTTTCGTTTACGTGCACGTCTTGCTTGATTTCGAGTTAGCATAAACGTCACGTACAACGAGGGGATGAGCAAAGAAGATTCTTTTTGGTGTTTTGTATTTTTTCAATTTTTTGTGGTTTTTGATTGTATTAACCTTTTTGGAGTTTGGTGAAATGTATTAAGTAGACAAAAATCTACAAATCTCCTCCTTAATCAAATCTCTTGATTAACGAAGCCTCAAGGAATGAAAACGATCACGTGGGGTGAACGCCTTCGATGACTTTAGAACGATGGTGGAACACCAAATCGTTCAAGAGGGTTTAATCAATAGAAACCAAGAAAATATATATGATACTTAGTAATACTTTGGGCGGCAAAACCCTCGATTCACTCTCAAAATCAAATACGCACAAGCAAGCGGGGAAACGAGGCGGCGCGAAGCACTTAAGAGCCTTTTTTCTTAGGATATATTTTATAATATCCGCCTTATACCCACCTTATAGTTTGTATTTTCAAGATTAAGGTTCACGAAAGTATTTATCTATTTTTGCCTTTTTCTTTGGTTTGAGATTCGAATACAATGATTGGGTAATAACCTCCCAAGTCAAGGTTGTGATTTCTCACGTATTTGGAGTACTTGTGAATTTATTGTTCTACGTATACAATATAGTAATAATATTCACACAAAAACCGAAAAACGATAATACGTATTAGTAGAGTGCTACTAATACAAATACTAATTATGGTTAGTATAAAAACAACAATGCCAAATCAAAACACAACACGCCTCCCCGGCAGCGGCGCCAAAATGATAGTTGAGTTTTTACCACCCTTTAGGAAAAGAGCAATAAAAGTGGCAAGTATTAAGTGTCGGTTTAGGAAAACCAAGCACTAATGACCAATTAAGTTCATTCTCAAGGAGGCTAGTGTGTTATGTGTGTAATGATATGGATTAATTTGTGATTATATTTGAATAAGAAGAATAGAAAGGGGATTAGAAGAGAATGACGGTTATGAAGACGGATTAAACTAAGTCTAAAAAGGCGTACACGTAAAGTCGTAAAAACCACCAAAATTAAAATCTTAACCTAAAAATTTCTAAAAATTACCAAAAATCCCCAATAATATTCTAAGAGTTTACAAAAAATCAAAACTTGCAAAACCTTTTAATTAATTATATAATGACTTTTTAATGCTAATTAAAGCCCTAAAAATCAAAATTAATTATTAAAAAGCCCTAAACAAGATTTTCAAGTTTGTAAACCTCAAAAATACTCTAATTAAGCTAAAAACTAATTTTCAAAATTTTAAAACCAATTAAAACTATTTTTAAGCAATTAAAAACTCCTAAAATCAATTAAATCTTAAATTAATTATAGAAAATAGTTAAAAGACCTAAAAAATATTTGGAAAGTTGCAAAAATCCTAATTAAGTATTTAGAACCTAGGAAAAATATAAAAACCTAGAAAATCAGACTTTTAATTTTTAATAATAAAATAATATTAAAATAATATTAAAATAATATTAAAATAATATTAAAAATCCAAAAATTATAAAAAATTCTAAAAACTTGCAAACTAGCTTAATTTATCCTAAATAACTCAGAAATGAAAGTGAAATTACCTAAATACCCCTATTGGGCCTAGAAAATGGGCCAAACCCAAAACAGTCCCTTATTGGGCTTAATTAAGGCCCAATAAGAAAAAGTGTTCAGAATAAGCCCAAAAAGCACAGGTTGACTCAAAATTTGATTTTAAACAACTTTTTCCAAAGGCCCAAAAGCTGAAAATGTGAAATAAGCCAACTTATAATAAGCAGCTTATTCTTAATGGGCTTTTTGGCCCATTAAGCCATAAGCTGTTGTCATAAGCTAAAATTTTACACACAAGCTTCTTTTGACCTAACAAAGACTTCTGCAAAAAGAATTTTCAAATAAGCCCACTTAATAAGCCAGAAACAAGTCACAAACTTATTCACAAAACGACAAAATAGTCGTTTTTATGATCTAGACCACCTCAGAAGCTGATTCAAGTTGCAAAATGTTTCTTTTGACAAAACTAAGCTTAAAAACCAAAGACCTTTCAAATAAGCACACTCAATAAGCTGGAAAATCAAATAAGCACTTATGTTAAAAGTCAAACAAGTTGGTTTTCTAGTAAAAAGTCAAAGTCAAAGTCTCATAAGCTCCAGTTCACTTAAATGGGTCAAATAATGAAGATCTATCACAAAAAATAAGTTGTTGCAAGTCAGAATAAGCTAGAATAGCTTATTGATAAGCTGATGACAAAATTGCACTAGCAGGGGCTAGTTTTGGATATTGAGCAGTGGAAACTTTTTCCACTGCTTGACTATTTTGACTTTTTGTCTTTAGTGACTTTTTTGGAGATTCAGATTTCACAAAGGCACCCAATTGATCTTTGGATCAAAAGGAGTCAATCACAATCAAAATAACACAATCACTAACACCCAATTGATACAGTTTAATCAATCATTCATCAGACATTGCACAGACATGAACAACAAGCAGTTTAGCATTCAAGAGCAGTTTTAGCACAAATCAGCCAGCCAAATTCAACCAAATGCACACACAAGCTATAATAAACTCCAATAAGCAAGTCTAAACAGGTTTCATGCACTGGTTCAAAGAATTAAGCAAGATTCAAGCAATGAAAGTTGCTGATGAACACTAACACATGCAGTTTTCTACTTTTGCTGATGTATTTGACACACAAGCCAATTTCAACACCTCAAATCTTTCAAACAGGTTATGTTAACTTTGTTTAAACCACTTTTATCCCTAAGCATGCATACACACTAAGTGTTCCCAAAATCCTAGGTTAAAACAAGCAGAAACAAGGTCTATATAGCAGATTGATTGATTCAAGTGTTCAAACCCAAAAACTTGCAGCAAAACACTCTCAAACAAAGGTATAGCAGATACAAAGCATAAACAACAACTTCCCTTAACACAAAAACAAATTACAAGCATAAACCAGTAGACCCAAACACCCCTTTAACTTTTTCAAATCAAAATTTTCAAAAGCACAATGAGATTTCAGGCCAACCAAGCATCAATTAACACTAAAACAAGTATATTAAACAGATTCAAGCAAGAACAAGCCACAAAATTCACAAGAACAACAGTTTCATACAAATATCACCAAAAATCACAATTTTAGCAGATTTGGAGATTAAGTATGCAAACCTCATGGATGTACATCCACACCCACGAATTTTGAGCTTATGTGCTAGCAAGAACAAGCACAAGCTTCCACAAAAAGCCTGCTAAGATTGAACAAGGGTTAAGCACAATATCATAAAAATCAGAAACTTGGAAAAACTTGATTAATGTAAACTTGTTACCCCACACTTGATTATCTCCAAGTTATAAGCCTCACCACACCTTAACCAACTCAGTTAGGATGCTATGATCAGCCCTATAGCCTAAGAATTCCAAGATTGGAACAAGACTTAGCAAAATATCAAGAAAATGAGGAAATATGCAAACTTTTGCACACTCCTCTTTGGAAAAACAGGTTTTGAACTTTAAGAACTACAAAGCATATAACAAATGAAAGCAGTAAACAAGAGTGGCCAATGACTTTTCTTCAAGATTTCAAACTCAATTTCATTAAACTTGAAAATGGGATTTACATAAACTTGAACAAGGAAAAATCAAAAGCAAACTGAAATGTGAAGGCCTAAGTGGCTTTATATAGCCTTACAAATGAACTATGAAAGCTAAAAAACGTGTAACCCTAGCTACTTGATCTTCCAAAAATGCCCTTGAGGTTTTGGCATCTTCTTGAATCATGTGACTGAATTTGGAGCCTTGTGAAGTAGATAGCTGTTGTAATTTGATCCAAGGGCTCAAACAAAGCTTAAAATGTAAGCTTGTATCTGGATGGTTGATTCTCTGGCTGGTTTTGGCAGTATCCCAAAAGTGTGTAGCAAGGGTTTATCATGTGAGCATATGGGTGACGTGGCAAGGGTTTTTGAAGTGGAGATGTGTTTATGTTGAGGTTAATCATAAATCTGGACAAGATTATGGCCTAATTCATAGTAATTAGTAAATCCCCAATTCGGATTATGAACTCCAAGAACAAGGTTTTGATCTTGTTTTAAGTTTAAAAACATGTTAACCGCCACTTTTAAACTTAATTAATTAAGTTGTTAAATCCGGTTGTGAGTGGAAAGTGACATGGCAAAATGGTGGAGTGTGATTGGTGGAGAATGTGAGTGGGACACATGGCAGCTTGGGAGTGGACTATGTAACTTCTTTGTCTGCCAGCTTAACACCCCCTTCTTTCAGAAACTTGTCAAATGCAATCCAAACTTCTATCAACGCCACAACAAGCTTTATCAACTTTTGCCTTTTTCATTTTTGGCCCAAAAACTTTTACAAAGTGAAACCAGGGGTATTTCTTGCCATATTTGAATTCTTCAAGGGCTGGTTTGGTATTTTCTTCAATGATAATGGTCTAGACTTGCAATATTGACATTTTGGAGGACTGAAATTGCCAAGTCTTGATGATTGAGGGACCATTTTTGCCAAATGTTGAAAGTTGAGGGTCCTTTTTGTAATTTTGGATTTTTCAAAGGACCAAACTTATCATTTCTTGTACTTTGAAGGACTTCATGATGTATTTGACTTTGTGGATGATATTGGTTGACAATTTAGCTTTGTTGAGGGGCTAAATTTGCCAATTCTTCAAAGTTAAGGGTCCTTTTTGTAATTTTGACAAACTTTAGGGACCAAACTTGTAATTATGAGGATACAAGGGTATAAAGTGTCAAGTCTTCATAATTGGAGGACCCTTCTTCATAATTCTTCAAATCTTCAAGGGTTGATCTTGGGAAAGTCTTCATTAGGGCTTGGTTCATTGTGCGGCTTCGTTTCCCGTGTTCGTTTTTGCATGATTCTTGTGATCTTTTATCATTTTCTCAATATCCGTACCTAAAATACACAAGCAACAAACACAAGCATATATTTGGGTATTTTGATGATATTTAATGCATTTTAAGCCCTATTTCAATTTTTTTGTGTTTTTGATGATATTTAATTTTTTTGGATTTTGGTGTACCTTCGTAGACAACAATCTACAAAATCTCTCCTCGAATCAAACTCTTGATTAAAGAATCCTCAAAGGAATGAAAACGATCACGTGGAGTGAACGCCTTCGAATGACTTTAGAACTTTGGTGAAAACCAAATTGTTCAAGAGGGTTTAATCACAAAGAAACCAAGCAAATATAGTATACGTAATAATACTTTGGGCGGCAAAACCCTCGATTAGCCTTCAATCTCAAAATACTCACAAGCAAGCGGGGAAACGAGGCGGCGCGAAGCACTTAAGAGCCTTTTTCCTTAGGGTATATTTTATAATACCCGCCTTATACCCACCTTATAGTTTGTATCTTTCAAAATCGAGCTTCACGAAAGTATTTATCTATTTTTGCCTTTTTATTTTTGTTTGAGATTCGAATACAATAATTGAGTGATGAAATCCCAATTAAGGTTGTGTTTTCACACTTTTGGAGATATTGTAAATTTATTGTGATACTTAATACAATATAGTAATAATATTTGTACAATAAAAACCAAGAAAACCGATAATACGTATTAGTAGAGTTCTACTAATACAAATACTATTTGGTTAATATTAAAAACAACAATGCAAATTAATCACGACACACCTCCCCGGCAGTGACGCCAAAGTGATTGTGGTAAATTACACCCCTTTTAGGAAAAGGAGGGTAAATAGCGGTAAGTATCGAGTGATGATTTAGGAAAATCAACACTAATGACCCTTATGGATTCCAAGTTCGTTTCCCAAGGAGGTATATGTGTGTGACTAAGATGTACAAGATTTGAGATTAATATTTGGTTTAGAAGGGGATGAGAAAAGAAAATAACGAAGACGTAAAAATAAAAATTAACAAAAAATCACTACTAGAAAGTTAAAACGTAGAACCTTAAAAACCACAAAAATAAAAATAAATTCTAAAAATTACCAAAAATTCACCGAAAATCAAAAGTAATAAACTAAGAGTTTACCAACAATCAAAACTTTTTCAAACCTTTTAAATAATTAAATATTCAATTTTTAAATGCTAATTAAAGCCCTAAAAATCAAATAAATTATCAAAAAGCCCAAATAAAGATTTTTCAATTGGTAAAACTCTAAAATTACCTAAAAAGATTAAAAACTATTTTTAGAAATTTTTAAACTAATAAAAACTATTTAAAATGATTTAAAAACTATTAAAACTTAAAATAATTATAAAAATTAATCTATAAGTGATAAAATTATTCTAAAAGTTGATAAATTCCTATTTTAATGTATTTTACCTAAGAAAAATGTAAAAAGTTGGAAAAAGTGAAATTTTAAAAATAATAATAAAATAATATTAAAATAATATTAAAAATCAAAAAATTATAAAAAATTCTAAAAACTTGCAAACTAGCTTATTTTAACCTAAATAATCAGAAAATCAAAGTGAAATTACCAAAATACCCCTAATGGGCCCTCAAATGGGCCAAATCCAAATTCAGTCAACACAAATGGGCTTTTGGGCCCAAAAAGTCAAACTTGGCCCAATTGACTTGGAAAAGCCCTATCTGACTTAAAATTCAATTCTAAGAACAAAACTCTAAAGGCCCAAAAGCTGAATGTGAGCTTATCACAGCTTATTGAACACAAAGCTTATTCTTATTGGGCTTTTCAGCCCATTAAGCCATAAGCTAATGCCATAAGCTCTAATTTGACACACAACCCTCTTTTAGGATGCTTAAGAGATCTGTCAAAAGAAATTTCCAATAAGCACACTCAATAAGCCAGAAAATAGAAAAGCAAAAATCCACAAAACGACAAAATAGTCGTTTTTGAGAAATAATGCACCCCAGGACTTGATTCAACTTGCAAAAGCTTTCAAATGGACTCAATAAGCAATATCAATCAACAAAAATCCAATAAGCACAACCAATAATCCAGAATAAGCACAAATGAACTTATGTAAAAGTCAAAGGAGTTGGTTTTCTAGTCAAACCTAAAAGTCAACCACCCAAATGCTCCAGTATGAACAAATGGGTCAAAATATGAGCACCTATTACAAAAACAAAGTTGTTGAAGGTTGGAATAAGCTATTATAGCTTATTGATAAGCTGACACCAAATTTACACTATCAGTGGCAACCAGCAGGGGAAAGGAGTTCCCACTGCTTTGACTATTTGACCAAGCTTATTTGAGAGTTCTGGTTTGATTCAATTGGAAACAAAGGCACCCTTGTGATCAGTGAAACACAAGGAGTCAATAGCAACAATAAAATCACAAAATGATCCACACAATAAGCCACAATAAGCCAAACAGTCCACAGATATGCTCCAGATATGCAAATAAGCAGTTAAGCACTTAATAAGCAGATTTAAGCAAAATAAGCCAACCAAACTTAACAGGATGCATACACAAGCTATCTAAACTAACAATAAACACAAAGCAACAAGAATCAAACACTGAATCAAAGAAAATAGCAAGTTCAAAGCACAAAATGTTTCTGATGAACAAAGAACAATATGCAGACAAGTTTTGCTGATATACTTGACACTTGATCCAATTTCAAGCCTCAAATCCTTCTACCCTGGTGTGATTAACTATGATTTAGCACTTGTTAGCCCTAACCTATGCTTAGATCTAGGTGTCCTCAAAATCTTAGCCAATTTTACCAAGTTATGAAGATTTTATAGCCAACTCAAGAATCAATGTGTTCAAAACCTCAAAACCTGCAAACAGATGAACATATGCTCCCAGATAACAGATACCAATACTAGCAACCAACAAACAAACACTTAACAAGCCACAAATCCAACTTATGCAGTAATCACAAACACCCTTTTAAAACTTGATTACACAAATTTTCAAAGGCTTATGAAGATTCAACCCACAAATCAGATCAATAACACCTCAATAACATCAAACCAAGCCAAATTAACAATAATCAACCACAATAACACAGATTCAAGCATAAATCCACAAAAATCACAAATAATCAGAAACTTAAAGAGAAAATGAAAATGGAAGAAGATGCAAACCTCCAAGACCTACATCCAGGCCCTGGATTGTTTGAGCTGAGGTACTAGCAAAACAAGTACCAGCTTCCAAGCTGCTAAGAAGAACAAACCACAAGGTGAGATAAAAAATAATGCCAACTTTCTGATTTTTGATGCACAAGCTTTATCACTTAAAACCTTGCCTCAAAAACCTTCAAACAAGATAATGGAACTCAGATTTTAGCTTCTCAAACACCAAACTTTTATAAATAACAGATTAGAACTCAAAATTTTAAGAAATTCAAACTTTATTTCATAAAAAGGAATTACAAAGATTAAAAGCTAAAATCTGGAACAAAGGGACTCTCACATGTTGAGGTCTCCTTTTATAGGCAAATGCCAAGCCTACACTATTCATAAACCCTAGAACTGAATTCCCAAATGTGCCCTTGAGGTCTTCTAGATAATTCTTTGGTGTGAGCTGTCCAAAGTGATCAAGGACGTTCATTTTAGCTTTAGGATGAAGCTAAGGTCATTGGCTGTTGATTTTGCCACATAGGATGACTTGGAGGTTAAGTTGTCACATGATTGGTGGACGGGTATTTGGGGGTGGGGTCCATTGTGAGTGGGAATGAGTGTTTTAAGGTTGGGAAGGGTTTCTGGGCGTGTGAATTAAGTGTGTGTCAAGGTAATTGAAAATTACCCCTTGATTTAAGTGGTGTAAAATCTGGGTGGTGAAAAGGTAAACAGTACCCTTTTTGATCCGTTTTTGGTGGATTGGGAGTTGTTTGGCGCATTTTTGGGTTTGAATGTTTTAAGTTAACAGCGTTGGCCCTTATTCTTTCTTTCTCTTGTCTTTTGTGTTTAAAAACCCATCAGCGTCCATTTCCTTTGTATCAACGTTTCATACTTTGTCATTTTTGGCACAAACTTTTCCAAAAAGTGTTTCAAGGGTTAATTTTGGAACTTTTGCATATTTGAAGGACTGATCTTGGACAATGTTGATCTTCAAAGGTCTTCATTGTATATTTGACTTCATGAGGGACCATTATTGGCAATTTTGATTTGTTGAGGGACTAATCTTGCCATTTATTCAAAGTTGAAGGACCTTTTGTGTAATTTTGACAAACTTAAGGGACCAAACTTGTAATTATTAATATACAAGGGTTTTAAGTGTCATTTATTCAATAAATGAGGATCAATCTTGTATGTCTTCAAGTCTTCAAGGTATTTTGTTGAGAATTCCATGATTAGGGCCCGGTTCTTTGTACGGCTTCGTTTCTCGTGTCCGTTTTTCCTTGTAACTTGTGATCTTTTGTCTTTTTCACGATATCCATACCTAAAATACACAAGTAAACAAACACAAGCATATATATATGGTATTTTATGACATTTTTATGCATTTAGAGCCCGAAAAGAACGATGAGATCATGTATAAATGCCATCTCATCACTCCCCCATACTAAGCCATTGCCGTGCCCTCACGCAATGCTAGAATAAAGTATCTAAGCATCACCAAAGTTCAATTTTATTAACCTTTATTGAAAAGTAAAAGACTTGCAACATACTACGATGATGTGTAAAGACATAACATATGATTTTCATCACAAAAAGTGACTTTTAGGGTCAAAGAATAGAATCAAGTAAATGTCCCTTAGAGTAAACTTCGTCATCCTTGATTGTCATACATTCCATTCTAAGTGCAAAAACGAGATCATTGTTGGTACAAGTCACAATGCTAACACTACTCATACGTCCAAATTGTGTAATACTTTTTCTCCCCGCAATCCTAGTTATTATAAGAGAAATGGGTAACTAGCATTTTTTATCTATTTGTCATGGATCACAAGTGATTCATATTGACTTATTTGAGTAGTTATTAGTCCGAAAGCAAAGTAGCACGATTTGATCAATAGTTAGCCGAAGGACAAAATCTTTTAAAACGGCTTCTCGTGTATCTCCTTAAGTTCATATCTTGGCATAACTTGTTTCACGATTTGAGACCTTTCTCGGACCGATTTTTGGCATGTACTTCATACTTCAAATCTTGGGAAGACGTTCTTGAAATTATGGTCTTCTCTTCATATATTTGGAATTTCTTCACTTGAAGTTTTTGAGAGATTCTTCATATTGGACCACGACTTCATCATTTTTCTTCAATCTTTACTTTGGATTTTGATATACAACGATCCGCCTCCTTTTCGGACTTGGATATATTTATCCTCATACCTTGTTAGGGTCTTTTTGGATAGACTTTCTCCATGATCTTTAGGGGAGTAATTGCTTCTCGTCGTGTGTCTCGATCCTTCATATTGATTTAGGAATAATGATACTTCACATCATCTTTGGATCTTTAGCAAAAATAGAGCTCCTCATGCCTTGTTAGGGCCTTTTTGGATAATCGCCAATCTTCGCGTCCCGCTTCAATAAGTTATGCCTTGGCTATGAACTCTATTCAACCCCGAGCAACTTTTAAACGATCTTACGCTAGAGGCTAAGTAACCTTTCAAATCGTACGACCTTACTTATTGCAATTATGATTTATTCCTAATGCATTGATCTTATGGGAAGAAAAAGCCACAATTAAAAACATATGAGTTTTTGAAAGAACACTTTCGTGTTCTACGTTTAGCATGATCACTTGTCTAACTCTATCATTTCTCGTTCTTCACTATATAAAGACCTCTAATTAAAGAGACTCGTGAATACTTAGCCATGCAAGTCAAAATTAAGCCAAATTTGGATTAGCTTTCATTAAGACTATATCAAATCAAAGTTTTGGGTTTTCAAGCCACCTATAGGATCTTGCACTTTCTTGGACTTTTTCAAGTTTATAGAATGCGTTTTAAAGTTCCCTTGATACGTGACTTTCTAGAATCAATTATAGGAACTTGCGAAAAGTTCTTGTTCTTAACCCGTATGAATTAAGACTTTCGCGTTTTAAAGCTCCCTATATAAAAAAGTCTAGCAAAACTTGAATTGAGCGGGTTAAGGAATGTAAATGGCTCCAAATGCCCATCAAGTCAAAAATTAACTCTTATTCTACCCATCAGAAAATATACATTCGTGTCTTAAAAACACTTATTAAAACTAAGAAAAATTTTAAAATTTGGCCATTTTTAGCCTTATTAGCAAAACAAAACATTAAAAATTGGAAAGCGTGAGGGCGTAGCAAAGAAAGTACCTATTCACCCCCCATACTAAAAGTAAACATTGTCCTCAATGTTTCGAGTCTAAAGGTGGAGCACCCCCATACTAGAGACGAAGAGTCGAATGCTTAGGATCTAGCATGGAAAGGGTGATCAACAATATATCTAAAGCCGTTTATTAAGTATGCTAAAAGATAATTGTTAGAACAATAAAGGATATGTCATGGAATCGTGAAAAACTTCTTCAAACGAACGATGGAGGCTCACGTAAACGAACACGAGAGTCTTCAATCGTAGATGATGATGATGATCTAGATAACACAATCACAAACAACCACGAGACAACGAGTTGAAAGGGTACAAGTCCCCTTATTAGTGAATAGTGAGCATAAAAGATAAGCATGGGATCTCCCCCACGAGGCACCTCGTTTTTTATTACCGAGTCATGAGCTCGACTCGATCCCCTCAAAATGTACACATTTAGGGAAAAACATGGTATGGTCAATGGGGCTTACATGAATAACAAGGCCCAAAAAGCAACCGGTATAAAGGACTAAGTCCTTAATGATGCAAAATACCGGGGTCGAAAATGGCGTTCTCGTTTTCATTGGAAAAACAAATTAACGCCACTTCAACATGTGCCATAAACTCAAAGAGTTTCAAGAAAATAGATGAGAAGTAGAAGGGTGGGACAATTGGTAAGTCATAAAAATCATGAGCTACTCGAGGTAGACTCGCACCAATTAAATAGAAAGATTTTCCATTTATTGCATCGGTGGAAGACCGAGATTTCCCTTTACATGAAATTCCGGGATCGAATATCTCGTCCTCGGTGGACAAGGATGAGGGAACATAAGGGGCTTCCCCCATACTAGAACCACACAAAGCATCGTCAAAAGGAGTAAACGAGCTTGTAGCACTCAAAACACGTGGTGATGACGGAGTTAGATTTGTAGAAAAATCAATTAAATCATATTTAAAATCTTTTCCTTTTTTATCTTTTAAACTCTCCTTATGAAAACCCTTTATGTCGAAAATATTCAGTGTTTCTAAGACGATGTTAGTCACACTAAAAATTCTCACATTTGTAAACCGTTTTGGTTTTGGTGGTGGCAAGTTCTCAAAACGTTTATCGACGAAGAAAACCTCCCCATCGGGGTCTACATATTCATTATCCGAAAGATCTTCCGTAGAAACCGGCAACTTATCAACACTTTTCAAGAACGAATGTTCGAGGTGAGGCGAAGGATTTTTCGATTCAAGTATTGACGGTTTCTTCTTTGTAGGCTTTGTACTCATAACCTCCACCGGTGGAGGAAATGGTAAATTGTTCTTGGCGACATTTCCTAAAACTCTTGGTGAAAATTCTTTGCAAACGACATTGGTTGAGTCACCATGGTTTAAAGTTGCAATAGAATAGACATGAGAAAGATTGGAGTTTTGTGTTGCATTGATGACAAGTTCTTCTTCATTGAAACGAAGGGTAATTTTTCGAGCATGAACATCGATAAGTGCTCTAGATGTATCCAAAAATGAACGACCCAAAATGAGAGGAACTTTTCCATCGATAGGAATGTCTACAACGATAAAGTCAATGGGATAGTAAAACTTTCCCACTTTAACGAAAACGTCCTCGGCTACTCCACATGCTAAAATCGTAGAATGATCGGCCATCTCGATAGACATGTTCGAAGGAGTAAGAGCCGGAAGTGAAAGTGATTTGAAAATCTCAAGAGGCATTAAATTAATACTAGCACCAAGATCGGCCAAGGCGTAGCATTCCTCCATATCTTGAATAGCACACGGAATCAAAAATTTACCGGGATCACCGACTTTTTGTGGTATGCGGCTAAGAAAAACCGATGAACAACTAGACGATTGTTGTAACTTCTCTTTGTTGTTTAGCATACTTTTGAAGTTTGCGGTGAATCGAGGCATCATGATTAAAGCATCGGCAAAACTTATGTTAAAATGTAAATCACGAAACATTTTCAAAAATAGCTCAAATTGATAATTGTTCCGTTCTTGTGCTTTCTCTTTGTTTCGTCTCGAAGGGTAAGGTAAGGGTGGTGTGGGTTGGTCATTAGGCAACGGCCTTGGAAACTCGGGTTCCACAATTGGTATTGGTTCAACCGTAGGTGTGGTATGAGCGGTACTTCGTGGGATTGTAATATGCTCCTTTTCGACCATCACCTCGGGTTCTTTCTCGATTTCCTTCTCCGTAGAAGTACTTGGACGAGAGATTGGTTCCTTGAAAGTTTTACCACTTCGTGTAGTAATAACCTTCATTTCTCCCCTCGGGTTGTTAATGGTATCACTAGGAAGACCAACCGAGGAAGAGGGTTTACACATGATTGCTTCAAACATCTTAGCCATTCGGTCCTCAAATTTTGATTGCCTAGCATCCGCTTTTAATAACTCTTGCTTAATCTCATGTTGTCCTAATTCCATCTTTTGTTGGTTTTGTTGTAGACGTTAGACATTTCCTTCCATTTTGTTTGCATGAGTTTTAAGTTCATTAGCAAGTTCATTTTTAGCTCGTTTTTCAACTCGGACCTTAAGCTAATCATCTCACGTTGCATGTTATCAAATTTAGCATCATTTGCTTTAGCATAATCCAAAAATTCTCCTTGCAAATTATTAGTGTGAGCATTTTGAAAACCTTGTGTAGTGTTTTGAAAATCACGGTTTTGATTTTGATTAGAAATTTGTCCATTCCCACTTTGATAATTCCCTTTGTTGTAATTGCGTGTGTTGCCTTGGTAATTACCTTGGTTGTTGTTTCGATAATTGTTAACATTTTGATTTGGTGGAGCTTGATTTTGGCGGGAACCTTGACCGTTTTGGTTGTAAGTTCCCGTTGCTACATAAGCACTCGAAGTGTTACCATCCGCGGTAATACACTCGGAAAGATCATGAGCTCCCCCACAAGATAAACAACTCTTAGCAACCGCTTTAACCGAAGCGGAATTGGAAGCTTCTTGAGCCTTCCAATGGGACATAAGATTAGCAAATCTATCAAAAAACCGATTTTCCTCATTAGCTTCATCATGTAAGGCGTTAATGCTACGAGACGATTGTGACGAAGATGACGAACCCATATTGGCAACACTCGGTGTGTTACGAGGGTTATAAACCTTAGATCTATTTTCAATGATTTGTAAAGCCTCATTTGTCATCTTGCACAAAACATTACCACCCGCGGCGGCATTTAAATAATCTCGTTCATGATCATTAAGCCCATTATAAAAAGTATCCACTTGATGCAATTCCGTAAAATCATGGTGTGGACATTCATGTAACATCTCTTTAAATCGTTCCCATGCCATTGAAAAACTTTCATTATTTCGTTGCACAAATCGTGAAATCTCATTTTTCAAGTGTGTTGTTTTAGATGGTGGAAAAAACTTGTTCACAAACTTAGAAACGAGATCGGCCCATGTCAAAATCGAATTTGGCGGTTCTTTCTCGAGCCAAATTTTTGCGGGTCCATCCAACGAGTATGGAAACAACATCATCTTAATGGCGTCATGTGGAACATCCTTAAACTTGCTAGTGGCGGTGAGACGGTTAAAATTCCTAATGTGGTAATGCGGGTTGTCTTTCTCGTGACCTCTAAACTTATTTGCTTGCAACATAGACATTAAACCCGTCTTAATTTCGAAATTCTCCGCAAGGATGGTGGGAATCACAATAGCCTCTCCAAAACCCTCGGTGGGTGCTTGTAGCAACTCCATCATAGTACGATTAGCCATGACAACTTCTTGTTCTACAATAGGTTCAACAATTGGAGGTTCTTCAACAATCAACGTCTCTTGATTGGCTTGCTTTTGAAGTCGTTTACGAGCTCGTTTTGCTTGATTACGAGTGATCATAAACTTCACGAAGAATGGGAGGTGAGCAAAGAAGATTCTTTTTGGGTGTTTTGTGAATTTTCAATTTTTTTGTGTTTTTGATGATATTTAATTTTTTTGGATTTTGGTGTACCTTCGTAGACAACAATCTACAAAATCTCTCCTCGAATCAAACTCTTGATTAAAGAAGCCTCAAAGGAATGAAAACGATCACGTGGAGTGAACGCCTTCGAATGACTTTAGAACTTTGGTGAAAACCAAATTGTTCAAGAGGGTTTAATCACAAAGAAACCAAGCAAATATAGTATACGTAATAATACTTTGGGCGGCAAAACCCTTGATTAGCCTTCAATCTCAAAATACTCACAAGCAAGCGGGGAAACGAGGCGGCGCGAAGCACTTAAGAGCCTTTTTCCTTAGGGTATATTTTATAATACCCGCCTTATACCCACCTTATAGTTTGTATCTTTCAAAATCGAGCTTCACGAAAGTATTTATCTATTTTTGCCTTTTTCTTTTTGTTTGAGATTCGAATACAATAATTGAGTGATGAAATCCCAATTAAGGTTGTGTTTTCACACTTTTGGAGATATTGTAAATTTATTGTGATACTTAATACAATATAGTAATAATATTTGTACAATAAAAACCAAGAAAACCGATAATACGTATTAGTAGAGTTCTACTAATACAAATACTATTTGGTTAATATTAAAAACAACAATGCAAATTAATCACGACACACCTCCCCGGCAGCGGCGTCAAAGTGATTGTGGTAAATTACACCCCTTTTAAGAAAAGGAGGGTAAATAGCAGTAAGTATCGAGTGATGATTTAGGAAAATCAACACTAATGACCCTTATGGATTCCAAGTTCGTTTCCCAAGGAGGTATATGTGTGTGACTAAGATGTACAAGATTTGAGATTAATATTTGGTTTAGAAGGGGATGAGAAAAGAAAATGACGAAGACGTAAAAATAAAAATTAACAAAAAATCACTACTAGAAAGTTAAAACGTAGAACCTTAAAAACCAGAAAAATAAAAATAAATTCTAAAAATTACCAAAAATTCACCAAAAATCAAAAGTAATAAACTAAGAGTTTACCAACAATCAAAACTTTTTCAAACCTTTTAAATAATTAAATATTCAATTTTTAAATGCTAATTAAAGCCCTAAAAATCAAATAAATTATTAAAAAGCCCAAATAAAGATTTTTCAATTGGTATAACTCTAAAATTACCTAAAAAGATTAAAAACTATTTTTAGAAATTTTTAAACTAATAAAAACTATTTAAAATGATTTAAAAACTATTAAAACTTAAAATAATTATAAAAATTAATCTATAAGTGATAAAATTATTCTAAAAGTTGCTAAATTCCTATTTTAATGTATTTAACCTAAGAAAAATGTAAAAAGTTGGAAAAAGTGAAATTTTAAAAATAATAATAAAATAATATTAAAATAATATTAAAAATCCAAAAACTATAAAAAATTCTAAAAACTTGCAAACTAGCTTATTTTAACCTAAATAATCAGAAAATCAAAGTGAAATTACCAAAATACCCATAATAGGCTCAAATGGGCCAAATCCAAATTCAGTCAACACAAATGGGCTTTTGGGCCCAAAAAGTCAAACTTGGCCCAATTGACTTGGAAAAGCCCTATCTGACTTAAAATTCAATTCTAAGAACAAAACTCTAAAGGCCCAAAAGCTGAATGTGAGCTTATCACAGCTTATTGAACACAAAGCTTATTCTTATTGGGCTTTTCAGCCCATTAAGCCATAAGCTAATGCCATAAGCTCTAATTTGACACACAACCCTCTTTTAGGATGCTTAAGAGATCTGTCAAAAGAAATTTCCAATAAGCACACTCAATAAGCCAGAAAATAGAAAAGCAAAAATCTACAAAACGACAAAATAGTCGTTTTTGAGAAATAATGCACCTCAGGACTTGATTCAACTTGCAAAAGCTTTCAAATGGACTCAATAAGCAATATCAATCAACAAAAATCCAATAAGCACAACCAATAATCCAGAATAAGCACAAATGAACTTATGTAAAAGTCAAAGGAGTTGGTTTTCTAGTCAAACCTAAAAGTCAACCACCCAAATGCTCCAGTATGAACAAATGGGTCAAAATATGAGCACCTATTACAAAAACAAAGTTGTTGAAGGTTGGAATAAGCTATTATAGCTTATTGATAAGCTGACACCAAATTTACACTATCAGTGGCAACCAACAGGGGAAAGGAGTTCCCACTGCTTTGACTATTTGACCAAGCTTATTTGAGAGTTCTGGTTTGATTCAATTGGAAACAAAGGCACCCTTGTGATCAGTGAAACACAAGGAGTCAATAGCAACAATAAAATCACAAAATGATCCACACAATAAGCCACAATAAGCCAAACAGTCCACAGATATGCTCCAGATATGCAAATAAGCAATTAAGCACTTAATAAGCAGATTTAAGCAAAATAAGCCAACCAAACTTAACAGGATGCATACACAAGCTATCTAAACTAACAATAAACACAAAGCAACAAGAATCAAACACTGAATCAAAGAAAATAGCAAGATCAAAGCACAAAATGTTTCTGATGAACAAAGAACAATATGCAGACAAGTTTTGCTGATATACTTGACACTTGATCCAATTTCAAGCCTCAAATCCTTCTACCCTGGTGTGATTAACTATGATTTAGCACTTGTTAGCCCTAACCTATGCTTAGATCTAGGTGTCCTCAAAATCCTAGCCAATTTTACCAAGTTATGAAGATTTTATAGCCAATTCAAGAATCAATGTGTTCAAAACCTCAAAACCTGCAAACAGATGAACATATGCTCCCAGATAACAGATACCAATACTAGCAACCAACAAACAAACACTTAACAAGCCACAAATCCAACTTATGCAGTAATCCCAAACACCCTTTTAAAACTTGATTACACAAATTTTCAAAGGCTTATGAAGATTCAACCCACAAATCAGATCAATAACACCTCAATAACATCAAACCAAGCCAAATTAACAATAATCAACCACAATAACACAGATTCAAGCATAAATCCACAAAAATCACAAATAATCAGAAACTTAAAGAGAAAATGAAAATGGAAGAAGATGCAAACCTCCAAGACCTACATCCAGGCCCTGGATTGTTTGAGCTGAGGTACTAGCAAAACAAGTACCAGCTTCCAAGCTGCTAAGAAGAACAAACCACAAGGTGAGATCAAAAATAATGCCAACTTTCTGATTTTTGATGCACAAGCTTTATCACTTAAAACCTTGCCTCAAAAACCTTCAAACAAGATAATGGAACTCAGATTTTAGCTTCTCAAACACTAAACTTTTATAAATAACAGATTAGAACTCAAAATTTTAAGAAATTCAAACTTTATTTCATAAAAAGGAATTACAAAGATTAAAAGCTAAAATCTGGAACAAAGGGACTCTCACATGTTGAGGTCTCTTTTTATAGGCAAATGCCAAGCCTACACTATTCATAAACCCTAGAACTGAATTCCCAAATGTGCCCTTGAGGTCTTCTAGATAATTCTTTGGTGTGAGCTGTCCAAAGTGATCAAGGACGTTCATTTTAGCTTTAGGATGAAGCTAAGGTCCTTGGCTGTTGATTTTGCCACATAGGATGACTTGGAGGTTAAGTTGTCACATGATTGGTGGACGGGTATTTGGGGGTGGGGTCCATTGTGAGTGGGAATGAGTGTTTTAAGGTTGGGAAGGGTTTCTGGGCGTGTGAATTAAGTGTGTGTCAAGGTAATTGAAAATTACCCCTTGATTTAAGTGGTGTAAAATCTGGGTGGTGAAAAGGTAAACAGTACCCTTTTTGATCCGTTTTTTGTGGATTGGGAGTTGTTTGGCGCATTTTTGGGTTTGAATGTTTTAAGTTAACAGCTTTTGCCCTTATTCTTTCTTTCTCTTGTCTTTTGTGTTTAAAAACCCATCAGCGTCCATTTCCTTTGTATCAACGTTTCATACTTTGTCATTTTTGGCACAAACTTTTCCAAAAAGTGTTTCAAGGGTTAATTTTGGAACTTTTGCATATTTGAAGGACTGATCTTAGACAATGTTGATCTTCAAAGGTCTTCATTGTATCTTTGACTTCATGAGGGACCATTATTGGCAATTTTGATTTGTTGAGGGACTAATCTTGCCATTTCTTCAAAGTTGAAGGACCTTTTGTGTAATTTTGACAAACTTAAGGGACCAAACTTGTAATTATTAATATACAAGGGTTTTAAGTGTCATTTCTTCAATAAATGAGGATCAATCTTGTATGTCTTCAAGTCTTCAAGGTATTTTGTTGAGAATTCCATGATTAGGGCCCGGTTCTTTGTACGGCTTCGTTTCTCGTGTCCGTTTTTCCTTGTAACTTGTGATCTTTTGTCTTTTTCACGATATCTATACCTAAAATACACAAGTAAACAAACACAAGCATATATATGGTATTTTATGACATTTTTATGCATTTAAAGCCCGAAAAGAACGATGAGATCATGTATAAATGCCATCTCATCACCTTTAATTTCTTATCTTGTTCCAAAATCTTTTGAAGAAATAAGTCCATTTGTGGATTAGGTAAATTGAACCCTTGTTGTTGAAAACCTTGGTTTGGGTATTGGTTGTATGGTTGAAAACCTTGAGGATTAAAACCTTGGTTTGGAAAGCCTTGATTTTGCACTTGATAAGTTCCTTGATTAGTATTATAACCCCTCACATTTGCATTTGGTTGAAAATTAGCTCGTGGTGGCCCTTGGTTGTTATTGGTGGGTGGGTGTGGTCTTTGTTGAAAACCAGATGGAGCCAAATAATTTGTGGAATTATAGGACAAATGATTAACATCGACATTCGGCTTGAAATGAACCCTCTCCGTGTTGTTGTAAGCATACACTTCCCCGTGAGATTGGTCATAAGCCTTATGACAATTAGCATAAGAGTGTGGCACACCACATGTTTCACAAGTCACATTAAGGGCATTCACTTGTTGACTAGGGGTGTTTTGAACATGTAAGGCAAGTTTAGTCACTATTGAAGTAAGTGCTTGGATTTGATTGGTAGTCTCACTATCACTAGTACTAGCCATAGTAGCCCTTACACTTTTAGTTTGCACTTTGGCCTTGTTTTCAATGATTGCCCAAGCCTCGTTCATGGATTTCACAAGAATATTACCCCCCGAAGCACTATTTAGTGAATCTTGGTCATTCAAACTTAATCCATTGTAAAAGTTAATAATTTGATGCACTTTAGTAAAACCGTGTTGTGGACACTTTCTTAAAAGTTCCTTAAAACGATCCCAAGATTCACTAAACGTCTCACCGTACTTTTGTTCAAAGTTAATGATATCATTCCGCAAAGCGGTAGTACGTGAGGGTGGAAAGAAGTAATTAATGAATTTGGTCTCTAAGTCCGCCCATGTGGCAATACTTTGGGGTGGTTCCTTATCAAGCCAAGATCGGGCTTGTCCCTCGAGAGAGAAAGGAAAGAGGATCAAACGAATTGCCTCTTGTAAGACCCCATTGTATTTCACAGTATTAGTTAAGTGGACAAACCTCTTGATGTGATCGTGAGGATCATCATGAGTGCGGCCCAAGAAAGGTGTGGCAGAGACCATTTGAATAAAACCGGTTTTGAGCTCGAAGTTGTTTGCGTTAATAGCCGGCACCACAATTGCATCATCGTTGCCTTCAACGTGTGATTGCAAGAGCTCGATCATTGGACGGTTATCCATGGTGTTAATAACACGAGTCTCGATGATAGCGGCTTGAATGGATTTCCTCTTGCGCGAACGGGTACACATACACCTATAAAAGAAAAAGATAGAAAAGAAATAGAAGAAAAAACAAAGTTAACGTGAAAAGAAAATATTTTTGGTGCAAAACTTTAGAAAAGAAATGCTTTTTATGATTTTTTAAATGTTTATGAGTTTTTGAAATTTTTTATTTTTTTTTAATTTTTGATTTTTTTTTGAAATTTTAGGAAGAAAAATAACGTTCACGAGTGAACGGATCCCAAAATCCAACGCGTCTCTCATAAAAAACCGTTAATCTTTACGAAAAGAGCCGGCAGCGGCGCCATTTTAATAACTGAATTTTGTTGAGTGAAATTGTTCTTCGTTTCGATTCGAATTGATTTCAGATTTAAAGTGTGACTCAGTCGTTTTTTGTGGATAAAATAAATTTGGGTTGTCTATTTCTACTTAAAAAGTAAATAAGACAATAAGTATTAAAAATAAACTAAAGACAAATGACAAACAATAAAGAAACGAGACAAATATTAAAATGGGCAGTTAATATAAATTAAAATTAAAACTTTCGGATAAAATACTAAAACAAAAACTTGCCGAAAAATAAAACTAAAAATGACTGACTTTCGGATAAAAACCAATCTTCGGATAAAACACTATTTTTCGAAATAATGCTATTCTTCGGATAAAACACTATTTTCGGAATAATGCTAATCTTCGGATAAAACACTAATTTCGGAATAATGCTAATCTTCGGATAAGACACAAATTTCGGAATAAAAACTATCTTCGGAAAAATACACTATTTTCGAAATAAAAGCTATCTTCGAAAAAATACACTAATTTCGGAATAAAAGCTATCTTCGGAAAATACACTAATTTTGGAATAAAAGCTATCTTCGGAAAAATACACTAATTTCGGAATAAAAGCTATCTTCGAAAAAATACACTAATTTCGGAATAAAAGTTATCTTCGGAAAAATACACTAATTTCGGAATAATATGCTTTTTCGGAAAAATACACTAAATTCGAAAATACACTAAATTCGGAATAATATGTTTTTTCGGAAAATACACTAAATTCGGAATAATCTGCCTTTTCGGAAAAATACACTAAATTCGGAATAATATGCTTTTTCGGAAAATTACTATTTTCGGAAAAAACACAAGTTTCGGAAAAAACTACTATTTTCGGAAAAATGCAAGTTTTTTGGATAAAAACAATATTTTCGGAATAAACTGGGGAATTCGGACAATTTGCTATTTTCAGATAAAAGGACACTAAAACTTAATTCGGATAAAATTACTTTAACAATTTTCGGATAAATTGAAACTTAAAAGCTATTTTCGGATAATTAAACCCTTTTCCGACGATCTACAGTTACGCAACCCAAACAGTACGAGTCTAGATCCTAAAAATAGGGAACCAAAAATAAGCAAAAATAAGCAAAATTAATCTAGAAAATAAGCCAAACTAAACACAAATTAAAATCTAACAAACACCAAATCAACCAAATCAACAAGATCTAATTAATAACTAAAACTCTAAAACCCACTTAATCAAAATAAGCAAATCTCAAAATAAGCAATAAGCACAATAATCTATAAACATCAACCACATAAAAATAATAAGAACAATGAAATAAGCACTTCAATCAAATAAGCAATAAGATCAAATAAGCTACATGATGATTAACCAAATCAACACAAAATTAAAACAAGAAATGAAGAATGAGATTAATTGAAAAGCTTGAATTAAAGATTAAGATTAAAGATCCAACAATTGAAAGATTAAGATGAAAAGATGAAAAGCATGAAAGAAAACTTGAGAGAGAAAGTTAATTACACCTACTCCTAATTACTTGAAAAATAAAACTAATAACTACTCACTTTACAAATGAAATATGAGTCCTATTTATAGTGGAGAAGTGATAGGTGTAGTGCTTCCTTCTTTCTCTTTATCTTCTCGTCTTTTAATTAATTCGTCTTTCTCGACATTATCTCGGGATTTGTCGATAAATAAAATGAACTCGTCTTCTAATTTCTTCTTTTATTAGATTTGGTTCTTCAACTTTGTTAAACTTCCGTCTTTGGCCTTTTTCTTCGATAAATCTTCAGAATAGGCCTTTGACTTCCGTTCTTTTTACACTTTTGATCTTTTGACTTTGTCTTTCGTCTTTTTCTTCGATAAAAGCCCGTGTTTTCTTCCTTTTTCATCTTTTGGTCCTAAAACACAACAAAAACACAAACCACGCATAATTCTGACTTTTACGACATTAAACACACGTTTTGGTGTCGTTTTTAATTGTTTTAATTGGTAAAAGGATAAGTGTTTTCACACTTATTAAATCCCCTACACATGACCGTTGCAATGCCCTCATGCAATGCATTAGTTACAAAGCAACATTTACATCTTCCTCATAACTAACCCACCTTGGCCTTTATTAAATACTACGACACTATAGAAACTAAAAAGATAGAAAATTACGGAAATGTTTTGAAGGAAGAAACTTGAAAAGAAATCAAAGACTTAAATTAGGGCTTAGTGAATATTAGTAATTTGGGATCAATTAAATTTCCTTTATATGATAGATTGGAATTAGTACGTTGTTTTTGATAATTGTACATAGATTTTATGTAGTTACATTGCTTGAAATATTGTTTATCAAGAATTTCTAGGTGGTGATCTAGACTATTATGTACAATTACTTGTACTTAGCTTTGTATGGTTTGTCCTTGCCATTCTTAGGTATTATTGTGTCCTTAGAGTATAGTTTATAACTTGATTTATGTTCTATAACGACTTATTCATAAGTGTTCTCCATTCATGGTTTACCATTCTTGAGTTTACAACTCATTTATAGGAATTCTAGGGTTTCTAAGAGAATTTTGGGCATCATGGCTACATTTGAGATGTTTTTATTAATATTGAACTTATTAGATATCTTTTATAACTTTAGACTTGTGTCTTTCATTATTATAGGAATGTGTGGTTATAATAGTTTATGGTGTGAGAAGCAGTTCATTCTACCAAGTAATATACAAAAAGCAAAAATTTCTAGTGGCTTTTCCACTCATATTCAATCATAACATATATTACACTTGTAAATTTTATAGGTTGACATACATTCCCTTCCTTTCTTTAAGCCTAAGTCGGCACAAAACCAAGCCCAATACCCTTAGGCCGACTCTTATACCCCATATACTAATATTTAATCATTACTAAACTAAATGTTACTCTCGGGTTACTTCCGGGCCAAAACATGAAAGCCTTACGTTAATTTTTCGACTTTTTACGCGATATCCGAACTAACCTTCATTTCTAAAAGTTTCTAAATATGGAAAGTAACCCTACAATATATCTAAACTATATACAACATATACAATATATATACGACATATGATACATACACGAAATCTTATAAAAATGATACCTGAACTTTCACGCAGTTCATCACTGATTTTTTTTTCATCAAATCTCATTTTCAACTCATGCCATGATTTATAAATCATACACCTCCATTCATTCAATATAAATCACACATTCTCTTATAATAACACATAAAACACATATAACACATAAATTTAAATCAATGGGTGAAAAACTAACTCGTCAAAACTCGAGTTGTCACACTTTCCATTCTAATTTACTTGTCCACTTTTGACTTTTAAAGTATTTTTTATTTAACTTTGACCTTAAATTAGTTTTTGTGCATTATACAATACTTGATGTAAAATATATGTATAAATTAAGTTTTGAATGTACTTTCATTAGTATAATTTTTATTTAATATTATATAATACAAAGGTAACAGTTTAAGGTCAAATTTGAATAAAAAAAAACTTTCAAAATTTAAAGTGAACAAATATATTAGGACATAAGAAGTAATTAGTTACTCTTTGCTTTTAAATCAAATTATATATTAAAAGTAAGTACTATTTTGGTCTAAAATTATTGTCCACTATTCTATTTTGAGTTGTTTTAAAATAATTATTCATTTTCAAAAATAGATAGAGAATTTAGTTTAACTTTACAATGTTACCCTCACTTGAGGTTATTATTACAAACACTAAAAGTTTTAAATTAATTAATTAAGTGTAAAACTGTTATTCTGCAAAAAGTATGAGAGAAAAAGTTGTAATAATAATATTTTTCTAAAATTGTGTGTTTTTTGTTTGTAGACAATAATTTTGAGACGAAAGGAGTACTATTTCGGTATTTTTTATAAATAAAAATAACACTTGTCACTTTGTTATTTGCCGTCTATTATATTCATTTAAAGTGTAGCCTACTTGAACTAACATGATGCTACTATAACGTCGGATCTGGCGTTGGGCTGACCTGGCTCAACGTTAACCGGTGTTATAGTACCGGTAAACCATAAACACCAATGTCGTTGGCCTCTGCGTTGACACATCAACACACGTTGAAATATTTTTTATTTATTTATCTAAAAGTGGATGTGAGCTTTTTAGTTTGTGTGTTTATGTTTATTTAGTGTACATGTAAGTTTTGTTGCAGATAAAATGAAAAAAAGAACTTTTTTTTTCTAACAGTTTAATTAATTACTTTTCTAATACTTTGTAATAGTTTACTATAAAAAGTTTTGGGTATATTCGGTTGGGCCAGAAATGGGTTTTAGATATTTACTAGTAGAGTATTCGTGCGATACAGCGACGGGTACCTTGTGATTAATCAGAGAAAGGTAAAAAATGATTTCAATCAAGCCTGGTTTGCTTATTTGTATATGTTTCGGTTGGTTTTCTTCAATTTTCGATTAAACCCATTGATCTGGTCCAATTTTAAAACCATATGTACTACCAACTTGAAAGTTATATAAAGTTTTTTTTTGTTTTAATAGTTGTACAATATGTATAATAAGATGTATGATTCAATTTAGGAGTATTTTTAAAATATTATTAATTAGGATGTTTAATATATTAATAATTAATTAATATGTATTTATAACATATATGTATTAATTAAAATTAATTTTAGAAAAGTGGTGGGTAATGATTTTTTTGTAATTATTGTATGTTAAAACAATTGTACATTTGACTTTTGAAATTGTATTACTTAAATTATATTTGAGTTTGTGCATTAAAAGAATGTAAATCATGTTGTTTTAGTTGTATTATTTAATTTTTGTGCATTTATGGAGGAGATGTTGCATAAAATGGTTTATATGTGGTATAAATATTTTGGATTAAGTAAAATGTTAATTTTATTTTATTTTAAATTAAGTAAAAATTAATTTTATGTGTGTAGACTATAGAGAAGACGAGTTAAGATCTATATAAACCCTTAAATTAGCATAGACCTATCCAACCAATCATAATCACCTATTAAAAAAAAACCCACTTCCCACCAATTTTTTAAAAATTAAATATCTCACAAACGGTAAATCGTCAAACGAAAAAAATACACAATTGTGACGAGAATTAAATCATCTATCTATCGAGGGGCACATGTATATACTTTCGACGAACTTTTTTTTCGACTTTTTTTTCTCAAGTCACGTCTAGAGAGAATCATATATGATTCGTCACGAATCATGTATGATTCGTCACGAATCGTGTATGATTCGTCACAATCATGTATGATTCGTCACGAATCATGTATGATTCGTCACGAATCATATATGATTTTCAGAAAATCATATATGATTCGTGATATGAATTTCTGAGAATCATATATGTTTCGTGACGAATCATATATGATTCTCTCCAGACGTGACTTAAAAAAAAAAGTCGAAAAAAAGTTCGTCGAAAGTATATACATGTACCCCTCGATAGATAGATGATTTAATTATCGTCGCGATGATATGTTTTGTTTACGTAACGATAAACGGTTTGTGAAATATTTAATTTTTAAAAAATTAGTTTTTTTGTTACATGATAAAAATGGATAGTTGTGATTGGTTGGTTGAGTCTATGCTAAACTAAGGGTTTATGAAGATCTTTTTCCTAGAGAAGACACTGCTATAACATAAAATCGTTTGTAGTCCAAGGGTTAGGATAATTGCCTTCCAATCATTAGACCCGGGTTCGACTCCCGGCAAACGCATTTTTTACTTTTTTTTTTTAATTTCTCTTAACTTTTACTAAACTAAAAATCACATCGTTACCTTTATTTATATTTTTGCCGCGATAATTCCAACAAAAATTCCATTTTTGCCGCGTGATAATTCCAATAAAATCCATTTCATAAAAAACTGAAGAAAGTTATTCATCTTATTTATTCCAATCATGTTTAATTGCTCTAACTCAAGAATAAGCCTTTTTTATCGACTCTATAAAGGTCAGAATCACTTTTATCAGCTTAATTTTTATATAATTAGTTTATCTATAACTATATGTTTGATAATACTCCATTAGTCTCATTATAATTATTAGGGTTTATGTGGTTCACAAGCTCATTTTTTGTGCCTTTTTTTTTTTTAAGTTTTCGGCTTATATAAGCTTATTACGGGGGTGTTTGTTTCGGCTTATATATGGGATTATGAGCTTATTTGTTTTCCGCTTATATTTTATAAGCCTCAATTTTCCGCCTTATTTTGAGACTTGTGGGCTTATGTAAGTTTATCATATCGTAATAAACTTATATAAGCCTATGAATCTCAAAATAAACTAGAAATTTAGGGCTTATGAAATATAAGCCGAAATCAAAGAAGCTCCATAAGCTCACTCATATAAGCTGAAATCAAATAAGCTCATAAGCCCATATATAAGCCAGAAACTTTCAAAATAAGCTACAAAAAATGAGCTTATCAAATATAATCCGAAAACCACATAAGTCCTGAGTTCGCTATATAAGCCGAAACAAACACCCCCTAATGTAGTACTGTAATAACTTATACATGTCGGTCTTATAACTGTTTGAAATTAGGTGATGAGTAAATTAAACTTACGTCGTCTGAGAGGGTTCCATCTTTTACGGGGTAATTAGCTGGTGTTTCAGTTTTCCTTTTGGAGGAGATTATTGTGCTTGCCAAACGCAGATAATCACAAGAATGTTAGGAGAAAAAATCAGTGATTTTCTGCGTTTTCTCAGTGGCAAAACCCAATTTTGAAAAGCCAATCCAATACACCCGGTTATAGCTATAACGACGAGAATAATATCTGAAGCCAACTGAGCACATGCTCTTAATTTTTTTCTATTTCCATACCTACTCATAGATATCTATCTGTTTCTTAAAGTAGCAAAAATGATAATATCTTTTCAATGTAACGAATATAGGTACGACTTTTTAGGTTCACCTAGGTAGTGGTTAGTGTTTCCCCTTCTGAAAAGCAAAATAAGATTTGGTAGCTTGAAGTGAGGAATTTCAACCGTCCAAGGACCAGGACGTCCTGCACTATAAGTTAGGATATTATCATCAACAACTTCCCAGGTACTGGTGTCCGCTAGGACTACATATATCATTTGCTTGATGAAAAAAACCATTTACTGCAGTGTCGCCCTGGGATTAGTCGGCTCGCAAAGTCGGAAACCAGGCAACCCCCAAAAAAAAGAAAAACTATTTACTGCAATGCAACTGAAAGCTAAAGAGTAATTCCAAAAGTGTTCTAAGGAAAAGGAATCTTCTAAGAGATACAAACGTAATTTGCTGCATAAAGCCTCCCGTTGTTATTAAAAGGCTGATGTGCCAAACCTCCCCTTAGTCTACAGGAAGAACTGGACGACCAAGTACAAGCTTCACTGATACACAAATGGTTGTTATGTGGTTTCATCGGTTGTTGGATCCGTCTAACGAGGATCTTGTCATGTCATTTGTACCTAGAATCTTTGCATCTAATAATCCAAAATTAAGTGGCCGTTTTCTTCCTGTTTGTCAGCTTTAAGACAATGACTACTGCTATAATAGAATAGGAACAAGTTGCGAGGGACTCAGATCTAGAATTATAATTATTAGAGATGCTTGATGACTAAAAAATAATATCTTTGTATGGAAAGTCAAAATTAGCTGTGCCAGAGCCTCAAAATTTAGGTGGGGCATTCCGAGAATCGAACTCGGGACCTCTCGCACCCAAAGCGAGAATCATACCACTAGACCAAATGCCCAGATGAGTTTATATTGTGAATATCACTACTTCAAACAAATATACCACAGTTGAAAATCTGCATGAATTTTGTAAAACATACTGGGGTTTTCTCTTGCTTCATGACTAGTTACATTCATGCATTGTGTGCCCAATATAGTCTAGACTAACAAAATTGAATTCGTGTGTCTCACCTAGTCCTCTTGTACTCTTGCAGCCAGACTATGGGCCTGTTTGGCATGCGCTTATCTGTTTGGCAAAGGGACGCGTAATACCACTATCGGAAGTGGTGCAGTCCGTTTTTCTTGCCACAAGTCCTTAGTCTTCCATTATGGTCTCTAATAACAACATAGCTGCAATATAAAGTAATTTCTTAGCCACTTATTAATTAAGAAGAGGAATGACCATCACTTTGATACTTTCATAAGACGTTATAAAACCCGCCTCGTGCAAAGTGACTAAACACGAGAAAGCATGTGTTGAAAATCAACACGTGTTTATTCCTTTCGCGTTTGATACATTTGGTTTCCTTGCACCTGAGGCGGTGGAGCTACTTACGAGAATACAACGTGTTATGAATAGTAATGTTTTGACTCCTAAATCCACAAACGTTGTATTTAATAGACTTGGTTTTGCTATACAAAAAGGGCTAGCGGCGCAGCTTGTTGCCCGTTTGCCTTCTCCTAATATGTAAATTATAATTATTAATTATATAGATGAAAAACGATTAAATGCACTGATGGATATTTAAAATATTTTCATGAGAATTTCAACTTGAAGTTTATTTTGTCTTTTCACTTTATCCCACTAGAATTAAGATTTCAGCATGACAGCGCAAACCCTTTCTTATCTGGTAGTGAGTACCGTGCTGTGGTTACTGAGTACTGACCCATCGTTTTTAACATTTAAGGCAAAAAAACTGTAATATAAAGAGTTAAGAATGGTTGTGGTTGGAAGAGAGGAAAGTAAATCTAAAATAAAAATTTAGTTGGGGGCATTCCGAGAATTGAACTCGGGACCTCTCGCACCCTAAGTA
Source organism: Glebionis coronaria (assembly GCA_025667525.1). NCBI lineage: Eukaryota > Viridiplantae > Streptophyta > Magnoliopsida > Asterales > Asteraceae > Glebionis > Glebionis coronaria. Next base: position 439,082,274 of record CM046882.1, on the reverse strand, counting down.
AATCTAAAATAAAAATTTAGTTGGGGGCATTCCGAGAATTGAACTCGGGACCTCTCGCACCCTAAGCGAGAATCATACCACTAGACCAAATGCCCACTTTTTTATATCTTCATTCTTAATTGTATATGTATTTATTACTTGGTGCAGGTAGTTGGTAACTAGGTTGGTAATTTCAAGCGTTTATGTAGTCTGTACACGATAAAGTGCCTTTCCAAAGAAGTAAATTTTGACAAAGATCTTAGCCTTATAAAATGTTTTAAATAAATACTGTCATTAAATGAGCTGACTTTGGCTATAGAAGTAAATAAATATGATTCAGTAGTTAATCCAATACACTGCTGCATTAAGACAGAAAATTTATCAGATTTACAACATATGATGTGAATAATTCCGAGAGGACTAAATGATTTTGTAATCTAAATATGAAAACTACCAAATATAGCATTGACAGTTCATGATCTTTCAATGCAGTGGCTTGAGGTTGAGCACTATTTGGATATCTTAAACCAAGAATCATACATTTAGAGCAACTGCCCATGACGATGAAGGTAAATTTATTCTAAAGTCTAGAATTTGTGGACGTAATCTATTATGGATACATCAATACCAATTAAGTATGTAGCACTGCAAGCCTTACCATTATTATAAGTTTTTTGAACACTGATGGTAACCCCCTCAACTAAGAAAATTATGCCCCTTTTAAGTTTCTGAAAGGCTTGTTGAGAAACATGTGCAGGTAAGTTGCATCGCTAAGAAACATGTGCTTTTGGCATGTAATGTCCTTCTTTGATTTAATTTGTTATGAAGTCTTCGGTTGACTTGAATTTGTGTTATAACTGAATTTCAATATTTTTATAAAACAAGTTGCCTTAGTTAAAAAGGGGCATTCCGAGAATCGAACTCGGGACCTCTCGCACCCAAAGCGAGAATCATACCACTAGACCAAATGCCCTTTTTGTTACTTCCGTCATGTTTGTAACATGAAGGTATTTTAAGCTCTTTTGAGCTTTACATTTTTTGGGCATAGTGACAAGGATAGACTGATAGTGGTGATACTGACACATTTTGGTTACAAAGGACTTGGGAAATCTTTCCTAAATCAAAAACTGAACAAATTTATTCATCTTATCATTCCAATTATGTTTTATTGCTGCTATTCAACTCCTCAACAAATCAAACTATTTGTTATAAAGGTCAGAATCACTTGTATCATTTTAATGCTCTTAAGTAATTTATCTATAGCTCTATGTTTGATAATACTCCATTAGTTGCATTATAATTAGGTTATTATTATAGATAATTGAAGGTAACAAGCTGTGTGTAACTTTATTAGGGTTTATGTGAAACGGTGGCATGTGTGTTCTCCATACGAATCATTGAGAACTGTTTTAGGTTTATGCGTTGGTAACTAAATAGAGGTTGAGTCGTTTTTCTTTGATTCACGAGAATAATAAGTAAAATGATAGTGAGATTGGAAGACTATCGGGAGCTGTACTAATGTATAAGTCACATAAGATACCTATAGCGGGCTTATGGCTTATGTGGTTTTCAGCTTAAATTTCATAAGCTCGTTCTTTTGTGGCTTATATGAGCTTATGAAACTTAAGCCGAAAACCACATAAGTCCTAAGTCCGCTATATAAGCTGAAACAAACAGCCCCTAATGTACATGTCATCTTATAACTGTTTGAAATTATGTAATAAGTAAATTGAGCTTATGTCGTCTGAGAGATTTTTAAGATTGTCTTTTGGAAGAGATTATATGATTATCGTGAATGCAAAACGCAAATAACGAAAAGAATGTTTTGCAAAACATCAGTGATTATATGCGTTTTCTCAGTAGCAAAACCCAGTTTTGAGAAAAGGCTTAATCTGTTTTGCAAATGATATACCCCTTATAACTATAATGTCGAGAATAATATCTGAAGCCAACAAATCACATGTGCTTCAAATTTCTCTTATTTTTATTTTCATACATATCTAAATGTTTTCTTAAAGTAGCAAAAAATGATGATATCTTTTCAATGTTATGAATATAAGGATGAATTTTTGGGTAGTTAGTGTTTCCCCTTTAAGAATGTGGACAGAAAATTTCTAATCCTATAGAATTGATGGAAAAGCCATTTACTGCAACTGACAGCTAAAGATATCCAAAAGTGTTTTAATGAGAAGGAATCTTCTAAGATATCTAAATGTATGCTCTATGTAAGTTACTGTATAAAGCCTCTCGTTATTATAAAAGGCCAAAGTGCCAAACCTTCCCTTAGTCCACAGGAAGAATGGACGACCAAATACAAGCTTGACTGATGCACAAATGCTGAAATGCTTGTTATGTGGTTTCATAACAAGGATCATGTCATGTCATTTTGTAGTTAGAATCTTTGTATCTGATAATCCAAAATTAAGTGGCTGTTTTCTTCCTGCTTGCCAGCTTTAAGACAATGACTGCTGCTATAATAGAGTAGGAACAAGTGGCAAGGGACCTTATCAGATCTAGATAATTATTAGACATGTGTTAATTAAAATAATATTTTGGTATAGAAAAGTCAAAATTAGCTGTGAAAGACTTTCAAAATGTAGGTGGGGCATTCCGAGAATCGAACTCGGGACCTCTCGCACCCAAAGCGAGAATCATACCACTAGACCAAATGCCCAGATGAGTTAATTGAGTGATATCTTCCTATGTACTTCATGGAACCAATATACCGCAGTTGAAAATCTGCATGAACTTTTTTTAGCATCACTGGGTCTCTCTTACTTCATGACTAGTTACATTCATGCATTGTGTGCTCTTATAGTCTAGACTATTAACGAATTCGTGGGTCTCAGCTAGTTCTCTCTGGTACTCTTGCAACCAGACCATGTCTCACTTCAGACCTGCTTTTCAAATTTACATGCTTTGTATTGTTATTTTATTTTAAAATAGACCAAATTCTGAGCCTATCACAACTTTTCACCTTATGGATTAAAATTCCTGATGTTTTTACGTTGGCAAGGGACACGTAACACCACTTTAAGCAGTGGTGTAGTTCACTTTTCTTGCCATAGGTCCTTAGTCTTCCATTATTGTCTTAGGGGTGTGCAGTAATGGAGATGACTGTTTAGATGAACTCTGCACTATCCAAAAATAACGTAGATGCAATAGAAAGTAATATCTCAGCCACTTGTTCAGAAGAGGAATGACCATCACTTTGATACTTTCATACGACGTTATATAGATGAAAAACTATTAACCGCACTGACGGATATTTAGAATATTTCTATGAGAATTCCAACTTGGAGTTTCTTTTGCCTTTTCACTTTATCCCAGGGGGATTAAGATTTCAGCATGACAGCACAAACCCTTTCATATCGGGTTAGTGAAGTACCGTGCTGTGGTTACTACCCATCGTTTTTTAAGATTTAAGGCAATGAAAAAAAACCATAATATAAAGAGCTTAGAATGGTTGTGGTTGGAAGAGAGGAAAAGTAATGTAAAATAAAATTTAGTAGGGGGCATTCCGAGAATTGAACTCGGGACCTCTCGCACCCTAAGCGAGAATCATACCACTAGACCAAATGCCCACTTGTTCATATTTTCATTCTTCATTGTGTATGTTCTAATTACTTGGCGCAGGTAGTTAGTATTTAGAGCCTTTATGTAGTCTGTACACAATAATATGGCTTTCCAAAGAAGTAAACTTTGACAAGGATCTTCAGAGCCTTCTAATTGTATTAAATAATTACTGTCATTAAATGAGCTGACTTTGGCTCGCTTCCTTTTCGATAGAAGTAAATAGTTAAGATTCAGTAGTTAATCCAATTGTCTCTCATACCCTAAGTAAGAGTTTAGAACATAATTAATATGACACTGCTTCAATATATAGCACTAGGACAGAAAATTTATCAGGTTTACAACATATGATGTGAATAATTCCAAGAGGACGTAATGAGTGTCTAGTCTAAATATGAAACTACCAAATACAGCATTGACGACTTCATGATCTCTTAATGCAGTGGCTTGAGGTGGAGCACTCTTAGGATTTCTTAAACCAAGAATCATACATCTAGAGCAAATGTCCATGACGATGAAGGTAAATCTATTCTAAAGTCTATATTTTGTGGACGTAGTTGATGGTTTAAGATCATCATAACAATTATAAAAACCCTAACATAGATCAAAGAGCATACAGCGGAAGCAGATTAACAAGATCTATAAATAACACAATTATAATTAATCAAGGCTAGGGTTACATACCTTTTCCTTAGCAGAATGATCACCGGTAAAAATAGATCAAGAACACTACCAGGATGTAATCTAAAATAAGATCACACCACGATCTTGTACACACGTGATACGATGAGCTAATCGTGAGTCTAGCACGAACAGAACCGAGCCTTCCAAGTCTATGGAAGATCTACCCAACAACCCTAGAGAGGGGCTAGGACTAGATCTAAAATAGCTTATAGAAAATCAAAGAAGAACCCTAATAAGGGTGTGTTTGGCCGGCGGTTAGGAGCTAAGAAAAGAGAGAATGGAGTGAAAAATTATGAGGCTTTAGGTTTGTTTATATACACCTTGGAAAACTTCTCTTCCAAGGTTAAACAAGATAAAGCAAGAAAATCTTTTCCCTTCTCTTTTGTCTCCTCTATTTAGGCCGGATATTACACCTCCAAAAGAGGTTTCCGGAACTTTTCCGACTCCTTCTTTTAGCTTCTTCAACCTTCTATAACGACCGTTTAATACTTAACTTTTAATTACTTAACGATCGTTAGCTACAGTTTGATTTAATAAATATAATAAATATATTTAATAAATAAATTAACTCTTCACGTAATGTGTGCAATCCCGTGATCTCGAGTTCGATCCTATCACACGACTATCGACTTTAAAGTCCATAAACTTTCAGCTCCCACTTGGACAAAATTCGAATGTCGTGATCACATTGATTAGCGTCTAGTTACACTAACAATGTCACTAGTACAACTCGAGTAAGGCTTCCTGGACAAAACCTTTTAATGATATATAATCATTATTATTATCCTCTCATTTCAAATACATTGTTAATAAGGATATGGATCTTAGTCATTCCTTCATTAACTATTCTGTTTCTCGTTTACGGATATAGCAAGATTACCAAAACACATTTTGGTGTGGCCACACAAACATCTTACTACTCCCCCGAGGGGCCCAGTTGTATTTATACTTTAAATAATAATTTGAAGGAAACGAATCCCATTTCGACTACAAGCAAAACACATGAACTTCGCAACACTTCTGAAAATAACCCTTATGACTACCAGTTACGTTTAGCGTTAGGTTACCTTACAGAAATGCACTATATTCAATGCAGTTTTCTGGCATCTCAGGTCTAAGGATAACTATTTATGATTTACTTAATGACAAAGATCCATAAAGTAAAATCACATAGTTGGGATAAGTCCAATATTTGACCCATCAAATATCATCCAAAATTGACCAATATACTTTCAAGTATACTCTGTCACTATTTTGAATTGTCTTAATTTAATAATACTCCCATATTATTAATCGACAACGGACATTTAGAAACATCAAAATGCTCATGGATTAAAACATGTAAAATAGGATACAAAATCAAATAACAGACAAATAAACGAAATCCATTCTTAATTTCATTAATTCAATAATGTCTTACATCATTTATCCAAATACTAATCAACATATTTATTGCATGAATTCGCTAGCTAGTTGCAGCCCAATTGCCTTGGCATGCTTAACTACCTTTGGCCTAGACAAAGCCTTAGTAAAAGGATCAGCTACGTTATCATCTGTGTGAACTTTTATTAATTTTATTTCTCGAGCTTCCACTTGTTCTCGAACGTAGTGATATCTACGTTTAAAGTGTCTGGCGCCCTTCATGACTCCAGGGTCATTGGCGAATATTATTGCCGCAGAGTTGTCACAATATATATCAATAGGTTCTTTAATTGAAGGCATCACTCCAAGATCTCCAATAAACTTCCTAATCCAAACAGCTTCCATTGCAGCTTCTGAAGCGGCCATGTACTCAGATTGAGTCGCATGCATAGCAATGGTTTTCTGCTTACTGCTCTTCCAGTCAACTGCTCCTCCATTGATGACAAACACGTAACCCGTCTGAGACTTCGTATCGTCTTTATCACATTGCCAGGACGCATCACAGAATCCTGTTACATTCAATTCTGTGTCTGGTTTACCCCCGAATACCAAAAACATATCTTTCGTACTTCTCAAATACTTCAAAATATGCTTAACAGCAGTCCAGTGGGACTTCCCTGGATTCTGTTGGTATCTACTGACCAAGTTCTGAGCAAACGCCACATCGGGCCTTGTGCATCTTACAACATACATAATAGATCCTACAGCCGAAGCATAAGGCACCTTCTTCATGTAAGCCACCTCTTCAGGTGATGATGCATCTTTCTCATGACTTAACTCATGCTTAACCTCCATCGGTAAGAAACCTTTCTTAGAGTTATGCATGTTATATTTCTTCAATATCTTATCAATATAAGCATCTTGGCTAAGACCAATTAACCGTCTACTCCTATCTCGATAGATCTTAATTCCCAGAATATATGCAGCATCTCCCAAATCTTTCATAGAGAAACATTTACCAAGATAATCCTTAACTTCCTTAAGTCTTGGAATGTTACTTCCCATGATCAATATGTCATCGACATATAGAATTAGGAACACTACATTACTCCCACTAGCTTTGCGGTATACACATGGCTCATCACGATTTTGAATAAATCCAAACTTTTTGATTTCTTCATCAAATCGTTTATTCCATTGACGTGATGCTTGCTTCAAACCATAAATAGACCTTTGAAGTTTGCACACGCGTTTTGGATATTTAGGATCAACATACCCTTCCGGTTGTTGCATATAGATGTCTTCATCTAAGCGACCGTTCAAGAAGGCAGTTTTAACATCCATTTGCCATATCTCATAGTCATAGTATGCTGCTATAGCTATGAGAATCCTAATAGCTCGTAAGTCTGCTACAGGAGAAAATGTCTCCTCGTAGTCTATGCCAAAAGTTTGAGTAAAACCTTTAGCCACTAAACGTGCTTTGTAGGATTGTACATCACCATCCATGTCAGTTTTCTTCTTATAGATCCACCTATTTTTCACTACTTTAGCATTTTTAGGTGCGTCCACAAGAATCCAAACATCATTGATTTCCATGGATTTCATTTCCTCATTCATTGCAACCATCCATTTTGACTTTTCTGGATCAGACATTGCGGATCGATAGTTAGCAGGTTCACCAAGATCCCCTACTTCCTCCTCATCATCCTCTATGTAAAGACATAGTTTGTCCGGCGCACGTATAGTCCTTTGTGACCTACGTGGAGGAATTAATTCCGGTGGAACACTCAGACTTTCTGGTTCTACAGGAATTTCATCGCTAGTATTTTCAGAAGGCAATGTATCTTCTTGAATTTCTTCAAGATCATAATTTCTCCCACTGAATTCTTGATTTACAAGATCATTTTCAAGGAAGTTTCCATACCGAGCCACAACTATCTTGTTCTCAGTCGGATAATAAAAGTAGTAACCCATAGTTTCCTTAGGGTAACCTACAAAGATACATTTTACTGAGCGTTGTTGGAGTTTATCTCCAGAGTCACGTTTCACATACGCCTCACAACCCCAGACTTTCAAATAAGACAACTATGTAGAGCATCAACCAGATCATAGATCTCTACAGCTTGTGGCGTTTCATACACTGCCTTGAGTTCATCAAGCATCTGCTTAGGATGAAATAGCTCATACTTCCTTTGAAGTGATGGAGCCATTCTCCCTAACATTACAGCCTCATGGTGCTTCTTAACGTTAGCAGCGTGTTGAAGCCTTTCCGCATCAGTTGCTCCTTCAGCAAGATCCTCCGGAAAAGGAGTTTCCAAGATATTGATGGTACCCGCTGCTCTCAGAACAATTCTTAGTGAGCGGTACCAATCATTGAAATTAGGGCCAGTAAGTTCAGGCCGTTCAAAAAATGCTTTGAACGCCGAGCTTATTGTCAGATTGTTTTCGGGTTGAGCCATTTCTACAGAAATAAGTTCAAACATTAGTATTTTCGATAATAAAATTCAAGAAAATAAAATTACCCCGGTAATAAAACCATAGTATTTCCTTGAAAAACTAGAATCCATATTGACATAGATTTATCACATCAGTTGATCTGCTAGTGACAAATGTATTCAACATAGTAACTTGTCGAACAATAATTGCCAAATCATATTGCAATTTCTAGATATGTCAGGGATTTACATTGCCAAAACTTTTGCATTGTAAACATGTTTTATCCCTTCTTTATGCCTTAAGTTTCCAGTTCTCACTGAGTAACTTAATTAAGTCGACTAATCTAAAGAACGTAAAACCTTCATGTGCAATCTTATTCAGTCATGAAGTTTTCTCTCCATTACAACATCGTCCGATATCTTATATGACGACAATTGTAACTTCAAGTGTTCGTCAATTAGAGGGCATATGACTTAAATTTTAGGGTATAGATTTTGGTGTCAAAATCATGTATGGAGAAGCATGCATACATCTCCATAGCATAAGTTTAATAAAACGTTTAGTAAACTTTTTGGTGAGACTAAAAGTTCATCATATATTTGCAAGTTGAGGTATTGGTTAAACCAAACAACCTTAAAGAATTATACCAATAACAACCGTAGGTAATTCCAATTTTGACGCACAGGCGAGCCGGGAATTTGGTCAGCGTAAAAGCATAGCACCTCCTTCCTTAACCGGGTACTTGACCAGCGGTGCGTTATACCCACTTTATAGTTTGTCAAAATTGAGTAGGCCGTTAAGTTGCTATTGCAATTCTAATCAACACAAATCATATGTAATTTAGGTCTCAAAACAATTCATTAATTTTGATAGGATTTAGTCCATATTATTTTTTCTTAAAAAAAAATTACCCTTATTTACAACATACAATGTTAAAAACGCATAAAAACAAGTAGTACAAAAAAAAACTAAATCAAATAGCCACATGCATAACAATTTATTCAAAGAACATCAAATCTAGGGTTTTTATTAACATAAAAAGTCTTCCCTAATTTTAAAACTTTGAATCAAATAAAGCAAATAGCAATCAAAATTATATGATCCGTAAAGACATGCATGTTAATTACGGATCTTCCATATTCTCTTAACAATTAAAAAACTACTACGGATCGTAACCACACATGACATAACAATTAATTCATGCATAAATCTAAAGTTAATTACCATGTAATTTTAGGGTTTACAAATTTTTTTTTTTTTTTTTTTTTTATATAAAAAAAACGGCAAAGCCATTTTTAAACAATAAAAAACAAAACCCCTAATTTTTATAAAACCTAAAAACAACATGTAATTTTAACACAAATCAATATTAGTTAAAAAACTTTAGATCTTGATAATTATAATCATGTTAAAACGGCTCTCGATGCCACTGATGGTTTAAGATCATCATAACAATTATAAAAACCCTAACATAGATCAAAGAGCATACAGCGGAAGCAGATTAACAAGATCTATAAATAACACAATTATAATTAATCAAGGCTAGGGTTACATACCTTTTCCTTAGCAGAATGATCACCGGTAAAAATAGATCAAGAACACTACCAGGATGTAATCTAAAATAAGATCACACCACGATCTTGTACACACGTGATACGATGAGCTAATCGTGAGTCTAGCACGAACAGAACCGAGCCTTCCAAGTCTATGGAAGATCTACCCAACAACCCTAGAGAGGGGCTAGGACTAGATCTAAAATAGCTTATAGAAAATCAAAGAAGAACCCTAATAAGGGTGTGTTTGGCCGGCGGTTAGGAGCTAAGAAAAGAGAGAATGGAGTGAAAAATTATGAGGCTTTAGGTTTGTTTATATACACCTTGGAAAACTTCTCTTCCAAGGTTAAACAAGATAAAGCAAGAAAATCTTTTCCCTTCTCTCTTGTCTCCTCTATTTAGGCCGGATATTACACCTCCAAAAGAGGTTTCCGGAACTTTTCCGACTCCTTCTTTTAGCTTCTTCAACCTTCTATAACGACCGTTTAATACTTAACTTTTAATTACTTAACGATCGTTAGCTACAGTTTGATTTAATAAATATAATAAATATATTTAATAAATAAATTAACTCTTCACGTAATGTGTGCAATCCCGTGATCTCGAGTTCGATCCTATCACACGACTATCGAATCTATTATGGATACATCAATGCCAGTTAAGTATGTAGCACTGAGAGCCTTACATACCATTATTATATGGTTTTTGAACACTGAAAATATGCTCCTTTTAAGTTTTTGTGGAAGGCTTGTTGAGAAACATGTGCAGCTAAGTTGCATTTATAAGCAGCATGTGCTTGTGGCATGTAATGTCATTATTTATTTATATTGTGTCTTCGGCTGATTTGAGTTTATGTTAACTAATTTCAATATTTTTATAAAAACAAGTTGCCTTAGTTAAAATAATATTTTTTTAAAAACAAGTTGCCTTAGTTAAAATGGGGCATTCCGAGAATCGAACTCGGGACCTCTCGCACCCAAAGCGAGAATCATACCACTAGACCAAATGCCCTTATGCTCCATACGTCTTTTGGTATTCTTTATAACCATAGTTAAAACAAAGATTCAGTAAGATTCAAACTTTGGTACCTCTTGCACCTATGACAAAGAACATCCAACTAGATCCAACAAGAACAATACCCATTTAATATATAAAAAAGATAGTACAATATGAACCAATCTCGTTTAAATATTCTAAGAGGTATAATCATATAACATTTTAAATAAGAAAGTACTACGATATAAAATCATTATTTCCTTGATGTACCGGATGATCAAAGTAAACATTGATAAGATCATCTTGCATAATGTTCACATGTTGATTACACATCCTCATGTTATCTAAATCACCGTGCGTTAAAATTTCATCAGATTCTATTATAGGGACTTGAATGCATATTGACAATACATTTTGTATTATCTAGTATACCTTTATTTGGATTGTGGTTTTCACTTGATCAGTTCATTCTAATAATTATCTACAATTGATATAATTTACATGAACCAATCCAGTCATTCTCATATAATGGGACATATGCATTAGCCGTGCACATTTCGGTTTTTTACCGGAACCAGTTACTACCCTACCCTATCCGGCTTTTTGGTCAAACCGGGTATACCCAATAACCGGTTAGGGTCTGGTTGTGTTTCGAGGGTAAAAAACCCCAACCGGTACTAACCGTTTAAGGTAGGGTTCAAACCGGGTAGGGTAGGGTTAACCTGATTTTTCTTCTTTTTTTCCTAAAAAACCGGGTACTACCCGGGTTTTCTATACCCGGTTCCATACCCAGTTTCGTATTACCCGCTTTATACCCGGTTCTATGCTCGAAAAGTCTAACCGGTTAGTACCCGACGGTTACGTCAATACCCTACCCGGTTATGGTTAACAACCGGTAAGGACAGGGTCCGGGTTCGGTTTCGGTTCCGGGTATTATGTGCACGGCTAATATGCATCATATCCATCAAATCAGAAATATAAAAGTATCTATTAAAAATTCGCATACAGTATCTATTATGTAAAATTATGTGTTATAATGCCTAGCCCTTTACCCTAAATATATCAGAATGTAATAACAAAATTACACATAATCAGATATATAGCTTAATTCATCCAAGATATTTTAAATGACTTACATTAATATAACATTTCTTATAAAATTAAGTTTATACAACTGTTTTTTGAGAGGATTTTGCATGCATGGAAATGGTTAAATGTGGATGTAAATGAGGAGACTAAAAGGTCGAGATACGTGACATCAGTCCTCTTCAGTTCATACTCCTCGCGTAAATTCCACCGAAACTCATGACCTGTTTTGTATCAGTTTAGTTCAATTAATTTCTTACATCAATATGATATCACTGTCTAATGATTTATTCTTGCCAATGTTTTTCGTAGCGCAAGATATTATGGTTCATTGCAAAACAAAAAATTAACAAATAGCCCGATAAATTCATTAGTATCAATTATCTTAAAAATTAGCACATGTAAATATAACTCCTTAAACCAGTCATATGTTTGCATTCATTGTAATTCTCATATGTACTAACTTTGCAAATTAAAGGCATGCTTGGTTTGGTCAACTTGTTAAGGCATGCTTGAGTGGTCACTCACTGTCTAGCTTTCACTAACATGGTATAATGAAACGTATTGAGTGGATCAAGTGGTTACTCATAACCAAAAAAAGTAAGCTCTATTACACCCTTGTATAAAATGTTTTGGTAGGCTCATCAATATGACGTTACTTTCTTGCTGCATGAAGGATGCACTTGGTCTTTCATCCAAGCTTCAATAACTGTACATTGAAAAAATAAAACAAAAAAAACAGTACATTTATAAGAAATATACTCGAAGGAAACAATGCAAAATCAATACTAAAGATACCCTAATACTTAATAGTATTAGGATTTACATTTATACGGAGTAAAAACTCAAGCACATCCATAAATGTCTTTATCATCTTCATCCATGTCAAATAACTCAAACATGTTCATAAATCTTTTCATCATCTTCATCCTTGTCATATAGTTGATACAACTTTAATTTCTTTTATGGAGTACCAGTTATAAAGAATGAATAATCTTCATACCACCTCCTCCTCTGAATCTTCAATAACAATGAGATCATTCGACTTCCAGTTCATCAAGTTGTTATTATAATTGCGTTGTGGAAAGGTACAGTAGTCCCTCATTGTTTTCCATATAATTAAGGTTAGATGTGGATGTGAATGTGCTTACGATGGACTCACTTATATACTGTTTTTTGCTGACCAAAACAACACCGAAAGAATTCAAAATTGAAATACCCGTAATTATTTGTAAGTTTGTTAAAAGATGATAAAGTCAAGTTACTATCAGCTTTTGTACTTATCCTCACTATCAATTCTTGAAAACGTGGGTAAAAGAAGTTGTACTTATCCTCACATGCAAACAACATATATTTAAGATTAATTTATACGGCCTAGCTTATTTTGAGGATAGATCGTACGGTTTTTAAACCATGCCAGGTCACATTTCTTTCTCTTTGTAGCGCCATCAATAAAGAAGTATAATTCACTTGCTTGACTACCTAAAAAGCTGTCAAATGACATCCATGATAAATCTTTAATTGTTATCACTTTTCTGAACTTACAAAATTGCAATTTGATCAATTTTGGAAATAACTGTAGTGGCAATACTTAACGTGGAAGTTTGTTTTGAGTATGTATATGTAATTACATGTGGTATATAGATATCTGTTACTTGTAATCCTGAAGTATGTATATGTATAACCTACAACACCATAAATTGAATCTATGAGTGAATGGGTCCTGTCAAATCTGCAAGGATATATTTCTGGCAAATAATATTACTAGGTAAACCCTTTTAGAAGTCTTGAGAGTTGACTTTAGTATTGTCAACATAAAACGGATTGGTGGCACTAAAAATATATATATATTTAATTTAAATAATTATATTATATTGTTAAAAAGGGGCATTCCGAGAATCGAACTCGGGACCTCTCGCACCCAAAGCGAGAATCATACCACTAGACCAAATGCCCTTCTCGTTACTGCCTTCATGTGTGTGATACTGATCGCTCTTATATTGTATAATGTGTAGCCTTGAAAAGAAACTGAGTGCTGTAATTGCCTACTTATATACAAAACTTGACTTGCTATTATTGTGGCAAGCATGTAAGAGAAGATAGCCAAGAGGAAACCTTTTATAGTGGATTAAATACATTAAAGACATGTTTGATATATAATGCTGGTTTGGTAGTAGAATTACCTTGATGTGTATGTCATAACTGCTTATTATGGCAATGCAGTTGCATCTATTCACAAATTTGGTGCCTATAATATATGGTATAGATAGCGACCGTACAGTTGCTTTATCTGACAATGAAGTTACATATGCTTGTCATGAAGTTTCATCTTCTCACGAGATCTGCATATTTGTAAAAGTATCTGCTCATAAGTTTGACTATATTGACAAAAAAAAAAAAAAAAAAAACTCAGATCCACAAGCACATGTTTGTGGCATATTATAATTTATATTAGGTAGATCTGTTGCAAATAACCGTGAGTTGATAATAGTAGGTAAATTTATTTGTGGCGGTGGATTCAAATCCTGTGGATTAGTCTATATTAGGTAGATCTGTTGCAAATAACCGTGAGTTGATAATAGTAGGTAAATTTATTTGTGGCGGTGGATTCAAATCCTGTGGATTAGTCGGCCAAACGGTCAGAAACCATGGTTACCCAAAAAAAGTAAGAATATCAGTTCAAAACAAATAGTGACAGCAAAATTCTTTTGTATAAAGTGAGTTAATGTATACACAGTATGGGGCATACCGAGAATCGAACTCGGGACCTCTCGCACCCAAAGCGAGAATCATACCACTAGACCAAATGCCCACATGCTTCATGTCTCTGCATGTATTCCTTATTAGTATGGTTGGAACATGTGTTAACTTTCTGAGGCACACAATTGTTTGAAAGCATGTGCCACCAGTTAATTAATGTGCTTGTGCGTTACGCTATAGTTTTTGTGTTTATAGTTTTATACATATGTCCAACGGTATTACTCCTTCACTGCAAACGTCCAGCTGACCGGTCAAAGGAGGGGTCTTGGAGAAATAGGTCTCGGGTTCAATCCCAACTCCTGGCTAAAAGGTCACTGGAAGGTCCTTGGGGAAGGGTCAGTCGACACCCAAAAGGGTGCACGAGGTCATGATTTCCGGCCGATTTAAACCTTTTGGAGTTTTATACATATGTCACTGTGTCTAAATTGCATCTGTTTGAGGCTCATATGTCTGACGTAAAAGTGTCTGGTGCCTGTTCCTTAAATAGTGAAATTTTGCATATCCTTAACAAGTTCTTGGTAAATGCATCTTTTTTCTTATATAGTGAAATTTTGCATATTCTTGGTAAATGCATCTACATTAGGCAATCTAAGAAGTATGTGAGATCAGTGAGTTTGACATGCTTCAACCTCTAATTTGGATAAGCTTGCCTTGTGACATTTGCAGAGTTCATAAAGCAAACAATCTATTTCTGATAATGTTACATATTCTTTAATCTGCAAGTCATGCTCGTGTGCTTTGATCACCTCATCACATGGATATCTCTGATATACAAACTGTATGTGTAAATGGTATACATACATACATACATACTATGTCATGTAATTCTACAGAATTCTCATGAAAGCAAATGTGATCAGCCTAGGGACCATCTGGACATGCCTAGCATAGAACACAACAGCAGTCAGAACCACCTAGATGACTAGATCTAACTCTAAGGTCAGTGAAGCATATCACTTTTGGATAGTGTTTATATGTCATACGCCTTAGTTCGGCGTTTTAGATTGTAAAACATGGAGCAGGGTCTGACGGAGTGTTGGATATACAACCTAAAAGAAAGAATAATCCTGGTAAAGACGGTAGATGTGGAAAAATTGTTATAACAGGTCAAAACTGTGTTTGAAAAAGTATTTGGGGCATTCCGAGAATCGCACTCGGGACCTCTCGCACCCAAAGCGAGAATCATACCACTAGACCAAATGCCCTGTTGTTACTGCAATTCTTTTTCTTGTTTATACATAGAGTATTGCTGGTGCTTTACACTATTAAATAAGCTCATATTTTTAAAAGTTTTTATAAGTCCACCTTTGATAAGAAACTTGTATCGGTGAATGGTAATGACAGATTTATATACTGACCTGCATTCCATGCTTTTTATGTCAACTCGGTTTGCTATTATAAACGACACATGTATTAATTATTATTTGTCTATCTTTGTGTTTTGGGGTTTTCATTTGACCAACTTTTGAAAACACTTGAGAGAAGATAGCGAAGTTGCAAAACTTCCAGATTATATTGATCCTGTTCATCTGTGAACGTATTAGTAAATTCTTAGTTTAGATGATAGCGTGTAACATTTATCCAGAAATCATACTCTCCTGCACTTTGGCCCCTTTCTGTAAGTTTGGTAATAGATTCCTTGATGTGCTGCTGCATGATTGCTTCTTCTGGTAATGCAGTTGTCTCTTTTCACCAACTTGACTTCTGCTTATCTTGGCAAAAAATAGTCTTTTCTTATATTGGTAATGAAGTGTGTTATCAAGTTGCATCCTTCATGATTTCTGCATATGCATAAGCATCATCCCATAATTCCCATTAGTTATTTACAGAAAATCATTTCAGATCTAAAAGCACATGTTTCTGGCATATAATATCGCTTTAATCGTTTTTTTACTAGATCTCATAAGTTGACTCTCATATGAGTAGTATAGTATCTAATTTTACAAAGTAGTGGCACTAAAAAATTAAATACAATGCACTAAATTTTTAAATAAAATGATTTATGTTTTAGAAGAAAGGGGCATTCCGAAAATCGAACTCAGGGCCCCTCTCACCCTAAGCGAGAATCATACCACTAGACCAAAGGCCTTCTAATACTACCAGCTTATGCTTATATATGTTGTTATTCAGTATTGCTGGTGACTTGCACTAGGAAACTGTAAATATGTTATACTGATATGTGGTTCTACAAAAGGACTTGGAATCTTTGTCATTGATACAGATTTTGAGTGCATTCTTCTAGTTGCTTCATAGTAACTTTTTTTTTTTTTTTTTTTTTTTTTTGGTAACCGTGATTTCCGACTCATTGGCCGACTAATCCACGGGGTTTGAGCCCACCGCCACACAGACTCAAACCAGGTAAAGCCTCCCTATTCAGGAGGTTGGCGGCCACATCAAGGTTGTTTGCACCTAGTGGGAATTGAAACCTCATAGTAACTTATTGTCACAATGTTTAGATTTGGTTTTTTAAGTCATTGTGAGACTTGGTAGTTGCCTGGTTGGTACAATCTTATACTGCATGTAATGTCCTAACCCTGGTACTCCGTAAAAAGCTTGTATCTTGTTAATGGTAGATTTATAGATACAGACCTGCATTCCATGCTTTAAAGTAAACTTTGACTTGCTATCTGTACGGACACATATGCTAGATATTTATGATCCTCTTTGCTGTTACTTTTTTGAGATTTGCTATAGATCAAATTTTGAGAACACTAGCGAGAGAATAGTGAAGACGAAACACCATACAGTATCGAATATAACGAACACATGTTTACTTATGAGTGATAGCTTGTAAACGAGATATAGTGAATTTCCACCAAAAGTCATACCATCTTCTGTTATTTTTGTTTGACAGGTTTGGTAATCGAATTACCTTGACATGTTGGTTTATGATTACTTTTTGTTTTAGAAATGCACGATTACCTTTTCTATGGGACTACATCTAGGATAGTAAAGTCACATTTTCTTAATTTGGTAATGAAGTTACATATGCTGTTATCAAGTTGCGTCTTCTTGCTATTTCTGCATATTAGTAAAAATGATCTGTCATGAATTAAACTTACTGATAGAATCTTCTCAAGCACATGTTTGTGTCCTATAATGTGACAAAAGTAGGTAGATGATTTGTTTCCAAAGTCTTTAGTTGACTTTAGCATATTTTAGATTAAACAAAATAGGGGCACCTAAAAAAAATATAAAATGGTTCTCATGAAAAAAATGGGGCATTCCGAGAATCAAACTCGGGACCTCTCGCACCCAAAGCGAGAATCATACCACTAGACCAAATGCCCACTTGCTTTATTTGTCAGTTTGTATTGCTTATCACTGTTGTTGAAACATTATTTGATAGCTTCAATTGCTATCTTAATGGATCTACAAGATCGAAAAGCAAGAAGTTGTATCAAGAATTATGTACAAAAAAATATGAAAACATCCTCCGTTGAGGGAATTGCACGTGTAGAGAGATTCAAAAAAGAAACCTGATCCAAATCATAATCTATATGGGGATTTCCAAAAATATTACTGTAACTGAAAGCAGACCTTGCGGAATCGAAGAATTACAGTGCACGATTGTCTAAAGCTCGTGACACCAGAGAATTTAATATGCTTTTGCCTATAGTTTTGCACTTTTCTGTTTTTTCCTCTGGTGTGATGTGACTGCTTTGAATTTACTGCATATTCAGCCAAAGTGTTCTTTACTTGTGTGATCTTTGCAAAGCTCGTACACATACATATCTGATATTCTGATTTATAATAATGACAATAGCCGCTGTGCGCTGTGCCCTGTGCCCTGTGCCATGGGTTAATTTGATACTATATTATCTTGAAAAGATTAAACTACTTGTCCAATTTCTGACTCAAACACCTTTTTTGATTCTGTAAATGCGATGACATCAAATTGTAGCCTATAGCTTTTCCCGTAAGCATAAGTATTTGAATGCTAATTTGAACAATCTTGGGAACATCAGGATATATGAAACATAGAATACGCTACAGTAAAGAACACTTTGGCTGAAATTGCAGATCCTTGGAAGAAATCGCTGTAGTTCATCCTAACAAATTAATAATGAACTGTTCTGTATGACCGTAATAATGTATGTAAAATATTTATGTCTTTTATCTTTGGATTGAAATTGACTTTGAGACTTTTTACCACGCTTGTGAGAAGATAGCGAAGAGGCCAGGCCCCATATGGAGAATTGTTATATTGAAGGCGTGTATAATGTATTGTAGTTTAATAGAGAGTGTGTAACTTGTGATCTGGGAATGATGCATTTTCAGCAATAATCATACTATCTCCTGCTGTTGATCTGTTCTGCAGATTTGGTATGCGTGCTGTTTTTTTGATCGGTTATTCTGGTAATGCAGGTTTATCTTTTCACCATCTTGGGTTTTAAGGGTCGTGGGAAAGAACATTGAAGTCGCATACATTTTGTTCCGGTAATGAACTTGTGTTGTCTTGTGATTTCTGCATATTAGTAGTAGTGACATGACATTTTAGATCTGCAACACATGTTTGGGGTATAATAAGTATCACTTTAGTTGGTAGATCTATTTCCAAAGTCTGGAGTTGACTTGGTCAAATATCAAATTATACAAAATAGTGGCACTAAAAAATTAAATAGAATTATTAATCTTGTTAAATTTAAAAAATGGGGCATTCCGAGAATCGAACTCGGGACCTCTCGCACCCAAAGCGAGAATCATACCACTAGACCAAATGCCCACTTGCTTCATGTATTTGTTTATATTCTAGATCACCATGTTAAAAACATGACTTTTCTGACTTTACATTAAATTTGAATCCTGTGATACCAGCGGATATTCTACTGCCTATAGTACTCAGTTTTTTTAAAATGTTTAGTACATTATCATCGCTATATTTTTCTTACTTACATTCTAGGCTACTTGTGTGAAGAAACAGTTTCCTGGTGCATGGGCCCTGATTAGCCGAGCTTGTATGAAAACATATTTATGTTCTTATAATTAGTTACATTTCATGCTGGACAAGAAACATAGTGATTAGGTTCATGGATTTACACTTTCTTGATTAGTCTATAATTTCTATGTGCCACTTCAGTGAAACTTACAACTTCAGAAGCTAATGTATCCTGGCACTTTCGCTTTAGGCTTCACTTGAGTATTGGTGCCTGAAACCACTCAAGGGTGGCTTAATGGCAAAAGAGTTTGTGGCTATCACTCTAACATGTGTGAGGTCTCAAGTTCATTCCTGCTTGGTGCAAACAACCTTGAAGCGGATACATGTATAGTAGTTCAAGCCTTAAGGGATACTATGTAGCATGAAATTCAGAGAATTTGCATTTAAATAAGATCTTGTATTTTGTTCTGATTTTGATCCGAAATGCAGGTTTGGTAACTGAATGACGTGTTGGTATATCATTCTGCTTATTCAGGTAATGTGGTTGGCATCTTTTCCCAAATTATTAACAAAGGATTGTAATCTAAATTTGCTAAAAGTGGTAATGAAGTTACATACCCTTTTCATAAATTTTCAAGTTCTCACGATTTCTGCACACTAGTAAAAGTACCCATGAGAATTGAATTTACTTGCTGACTTTTTTTTTTTCAAATTTGTAAGCACATGTTTTTGTCATAAAATATACTATACTAAAATAAGTAGGTGGTTTCCAAAATCCTTGAGTTGACTTTATTTTATATTAATAGTAGAGTGCCAATTAAACAAAATAGTGGACCTTAAAAAGTTTTAACAAAATGATTGATAATTTCTATTAAAAAAAGGGGCATTCCGAGAATCGAACTCGGGACCTCTCGCACCCAAAGCGAGAATCATACCACTAGACCAAATGCCCACTTGTCTCTTGTCTCTGTTTGTTTTTGTTATCACCATGGTTGAAACACGAATATATAACTTTGTTTGTATCTTCATGAAGTGCACAACTGTTTACAGCCTGTTACATCAGGGAATTCAATGTGCTTCTGCCTATAACTAATCCAGTTTTCTGTTTATTTTTCTTGTGCAATATCACTGCTGTAAACTTAATGCAGACTGAGGCTACTTAGGGGGTGTTTGGGATTCCATTTTCGTTTTGAAAACTCCATTTTTGAAAACTCCATTTTTGAAAACTCCATTTTTGAAAACTCCATTTTCGCAGCTGGACCTCCTAACCAACTTTTACAAAACGCCGTTTTACTCCATTTTTGAATAATTAAACGCCGTTTTGGCCTTTTTTACCCAAACACCTTTTTCTAGTTTTTCTCCAGTTTGAAACTGGGATTCGGAGATTATTTGTGGTGAAACGCACATCCAAACACCCCCTTAGTGTGAAGAAAAAAGTGTTTAGTGTCTGCTGTGTAAAGTTTGCTTATGATATTGGCAAAGCTTGTAGACATACATGTTTCATCCAAATTACTGAAATATTGAACGACCTGTTCAGATGTTATTACATATAATGACATGAACCCTTTGCCCAGTACCATGGTTGAATATGATATATTATATTAAACAGAGCGAACTGTTTGTCTACTTTGTTCATTTCCATGATCTAGACGGTCTTTCGGTGGTGCATATGTGATCAAGTGAAATGTAATCCTATCGCCTTTCACATAAGCCAAATGCCTGATTGCTACTTTGAACAACCTTGGGAACATCAGGATATGTGTGTGTAGCATAGGAGTATAGAACACAACGCTTAAGAAAAACACTTTGGCTGAGATGAATGATCTTTGGAAGTGAATCACCTTAGGTCACCCTTGAAAGTTTATATTACTCATAACAATTACGTAAAACCCTAATTAAGATCAAAGTACACATAGCGGAAGCGTTTAACAAGATCATAATTAATAACACATTCATAATTAACCGAGTTAGGGTTTACATACCTTTTAGCTAAAGCGAATCTTCAAGAACACCGGCGAATCACGAATTAAGGTTTATACGAAGAACACCAAGATATAGTTTATAGTGAAACTATATTACGCTTTTGTACACACGTAATGCAACGGATCAATCATGATGCTAGCACTAATAAACCGGAGCTTCTACACTTGTGAATTATAGCTAATACGAAAAACAAACCGAAACCCTAATATGGGTGTGGCTTGCGATCGCAGGAAGGAGAGGAGGGGAAGAGACAAAAAATTGTGAAGAGATTATGGGGTATTTATATATTTATAAACTTGTGCTCCAAGCCCTGATTAAAATTAGGAAACTAATCCCCTTCCCCTTTTTTTCTCTTTGGCCGACGGTTCACCAAGCCCACAAGAGGCTTTCGGAACTTTTCCGTTTTCCTTCTTTTTGCTTCTATTTTAATTCCTTAACGGTTGTTTATACTTAACCTTTAATTATTAACGATCGTTAGTTAAGCTCGATTTATATTTAATAAATATAATAAATATATTTATTAAATTAATTAATCCTTTACGTATTATGTGCAATCTCGTAATCCCGAGTTCGATCCTATCACACGACTATCTAATTTTATGTCGATAAACTTTCAGCTCCCACTGGGAGAAAATTCGAATATCGTGATCACATTGATTAGCGTCTAGTTACACTAACAATGTCACTAGTACAACTCGAGTAAGGTCTCCTGGACAAAATCTTTTAATGATACATCATCATTATTATTATCCTTTCATTTCAAATACAACGTTAATAGGATATGGATCTCAGTCATTCCTTCATTAACCATTCTGTTTCTCGTTTACGGATATAGCAAGATTACCAAAACACATTTGGGTGATGCCACACAAACATCTTACTACTCCCCCGGGGCCCAGTTGTATTATACTTCAAAAAATAATTTTGAAGGAAACAAATCCTATTTTGACTACAAGCAAAACTTACGAACTTTGCAACACTTCTGAAAATAACCCTTATAGCTACCAGTTACATTTAGCGTTAGGTTATCTCACAGAAACACACTACATTCATGTCAGTTTCTTGGTATCTCAGGTAGGGGTGCAAATCCAATCCGGATTTTTTAAAATCCTGTCCGAAAATTCGATCCGGATTTCTGAAAAACCGGACGTCGAAAATCCGATCCGGTTAGACTAGATTTCCAGATTTTCCGAAAATCGGATAAAAAACGGATCATTTATCGGATTTATCCGGTTATAAAAAAATCCGGATAAACCCGTTTTTTTAAATATTTTTTTTATATATATATAAAACCAGAAGGTATATGTGCATAAGAAAGAAAGACAAGATGGTCGAAAATCGTGCTACGATTAGAAAACAAAGAAATACGTTGTTGTTTTAATGGAGTTTGGAGGTCATTTGTTTTGAAAGAAGGAAGATGAGTAAAGAAAAAAAAAAGTATTATTTGATTGGTAGGTATTGACCGAGTACTTTAATGTTTGATATTGTACTTTAATACTAATAAGTTTCATTTATACCCTCTCACATTATGGTTTATCAATTTAGTATCTATAAAGTGCTATGATGACATAACATCTTTTGTAAAACCATTAGATTAATGTTTGTAAATAAATTAGGGGAAAAAAACCAGAACGAACGCTTTAAAAAAAACCTGAGCCGAATATTTTTTTACCGAACAAACAGATCCGAAAAAAAATCCGATAACGAAAATTTTAATCCGAAAAAATCCGATACGAACTTTTTTATCCGAAAAAATCCGATTTGAAAAAATCCGATCCGATCCGAATCCGGATTTTTGAAAATCCGGATTTATCAAATCCGGATTTTGAAAATCCGAATCCGGATTAATCCGATTTATTCGCACCTCTAATCTCAGGTCTAAGGATAACTATTTATGATTTACTTAATGACAAAGATCCATAAAGTAAATCATATAGTTGGGATAAGTACAATATTTGATCCATCAAATATCATCCAAAATTGACCAATATACTTTCAAGTATACTCTGTCACTATTTTGAATTGTCTTAGTTTAATAATACTCCCATATTATTAATCGACAACGGACATTTAGAACATAACAATTTATTCATGGATATAAAACATGTAAAATAGGATACAAAATCAAATAACAGAAAATAAACGAAACTCAATCTTTATTTCATCAATTCAATAATGTCTTAACATCCATTATCCAAATACTAATCAACAGATTTATTGCATGAATTCGCTAGCTAGTTGCAGCCCAATTGCCTTGGCATGCTTAACTACCTTTGGTCTAGGCAAAGCCTTAGTAAAAGGATCAGCTACGTTATCATCTGTGTGAACTTTTATTAATTTTATTTCACGAGATTCCACTTGTTCTCGTACGTAGTGATATATACGTTTAAAGTGTCTGGCGCTTTTCATGACTCCAAGATCATTGGCAAATATAATTGCAGCAAAATTGTTGCAATACATATCAATAGGTTCTTTAATTGAAGGCATCACTCCAAGATCTCCAATAAACTTCCTAATCCAAACAGCTTCCATTGCGGCTTCTGAAGCAGCCATGTACTCAGATTGAGTCGCATGCATAGCAATGGTTGTCTGCTTCTTGCTCTTCCAGTCAACTGCTCCTCCATTGATGACAAACACCTAACCCGTCTGAGACTTCGTATCGTCTTTATCACATTGCCAGGACGCATCACAGAAACCTGTTATATTGAGTTCTGTGTCTGGTTTACCTCCAAATACCAAAAACATATATTTCGTACTCCTCAAATACTTTAGTATATGTTTAACAGCAGTCCAGTGGAGCTTCCCTGGATTCTGTTGGTATCTACTGACCAAGTTCTGAGCAAACGCCACATCAGGCCTTGTGCATCTTACATCATACATAATAGATCCTACAGCCAAAGCATAAGGCACCTTCTGCATGTAAGCCACCTCTTCGGGTGTTGATGCATCTAACTCATGACTTAATTCATGCTTAACTTCCATTGGTTGAAAACCTTTCTTGGAATTATGCATATTATACTTTTTCAATATCTTATCAATATAAGCATCTTGACTAAGACCAATTAACCGTCTTTTCCTATCTCGATAGATTTTAATTCCCAGAATATATGCAGCATCTCCTAAATCCTTCATAGAAAAACATTTACCAAGATAATCCTTAACTTCCTTAAGTCTTGGAATGTTACTTCCCATGATTAATATGTCATCGACATATAAAATTAGGAACACTACATCACTCCCACTAGCTTTGCGATATACACATGGTTCATCACGATTTTGAATAAATCTGAACTTTTTGATTTCTTCATCAAATCGTTTATTCCCATTGATGTGATGCTTGCTTCAAACCATAAATAGATCTTTGAAGTTTGCACACGCGTTTTTGATATTTAGGATCAACATACCCTTCCGGTTGTTGCATATAGATTTCTTCATCTAAGCGACCGTTCAAGAAGGCAGTTTTAACATCCATTTGCCATATCTCATAGTCATAGTATGCTACTATAGCTATGAGAATCCTAATAGCTCGTAAGTCTGCTACCGGAGAAAATGTCTCCTCGTAGTCTACGCCAAAAGTTTGGGTAAAACCTTTAGCCACTAAACGTGCTTTATAGGATTGTACTTCACCATCCATGTCGGTTTTCTTCTTGAAAATCCACCTATTTTTCACTACTTTAGCATTCTTAGGTGCATCTATAAGAATACAAACATCATTGATTTTCATGGATTTTATTTTCTCATTCATCGCAACTATCCATTTTAACTTTTATGGATCAAGCATTGCGGATCGATAGTTAGCAGGTTCACCAAGATCCCCTACTTCCTCCTCATCATCCCCTATGTTAAGACATAGTTTGCTTGGCGCACATATAGTCCTTGCAGACCTACGTAGAGGAATTAATTCCGGTGGAGCTCCCAGACTTTCTAGCTCTATTGGAATTTCTTCGCTAGTATTTTCAGAAGACAATGTATCTTCTTGAATTTCTTCAAGATCATAGTTTCTCCCACTGAATTCTTGATTTACAAGATCACTTTCGAGGAAGTCTCCATACCAAGCCACAACAACTTTGTTCTCAGCCGGATAATAAAAGTAGTAACCCATAGTTTCCTTAAGGTAACCTACAAAGATACATTTTACTGAGCGTTGTTGGAGTTTATCTCCAGAGTCACGTTTCACATACGCCTCACAACCCCAAATTTTCAAATAAGACAAATATGGCTTCTTGCCTTGCCATAGTTCATATGGTGTCTTATCAACCTTCTTTGTGGGAACCATATTCAGAACACGAACAACAGATTCTAAAGCATAATCCCAAAAGGATAAAGGTAAAGTTTTAAGATTAAACATAGATCGCACAATATCTAATAGTGTACGATTTCTCCTTTCGGATACACCATTTTGTTGTGGAGTATATGGAGAAGTAAGTTTCTGAACAATTCCGTTCTCACTTAAATAATCTTTAAACTCTTGACTTAAATATTCACCGCCTCGATCAGAATGAAGAGCTTCAATCTTCTTTCCTAATTTCAATTCTACTTCCGCTTTAAACACTTTGAATGTTTCAAATACCTCATGTTTATGCTTAAATAAATAAACATAATCATAACGGCTATAATCATCCGTAAATGTTAAGAAGTAGCTAGCACCTTTCCTTGACACATGTCTAAGTGGTCCACACACATCAGTATGTATAAGTCCAAGTAGATCAGTAGCCCTTTCAATATTGCTATTAAAAGGTTTCTTGGTCATCTTTCCAGAGATACAAGATTCACATTTATCAAATGATTCATCATTGATATTTTCCAAAAGACCATCACGTTGAAGCTTTTGTATGCGAGTCTTCTCAATATGGGCAACGTATTCATGCTAAATACAGAATCAATCTTTCTCTTGGAATTATTATCATGCATGTTAATTTCAAAAACACCATTCACAGAAATTGCATCAAAATAGAATAAACCATCTTTAAAAAAAGAAATTCTTTTATTATCAATAGTGTGAATAAATCCAAGATCCAACATACAAGAAAAGGAAATAACACCCCTAACAATTTTAGGTGCAAAATGACAATTATTTAATCTCAGTACTAGACCCGACGGTAAAACTAGATTAAATGTTCCTGTAGCTTCTCAACCGCTACTTGTGCGCCATTGCCCACATGCAGAAATTGTTCCCCATAGGTAAGCTTCCTCTCCAACTCAAACCCCTGCATAGTATCACAAATGTTAATACCACATCCCGTATCATATACCCAGTAACTTGATTTGTATGTAAGATTAAATAACTCTATCAAATATAAGTTACCTGAAGACGCTACAACACCAAGATTAGCCTTCTTCTTTATTTCTCACAACTCCTCGAGATAAAGAGGGCAGTTCCTCTTCCAGTGACCACTTGCTTTGCAATGGTGACAAGTCTCATCCTTCTGAGATTTCTTCTTGACAAAGTTCTGTTTGGGTTTAGGATAAGTCGCAACTTGTTTGCCCTTATCACCCTTGCCTTTGCCCTTCTTGTTGTTCTTGTGCGGTTTTGGCTTATTCACTCCACCCTTTTGTACATAAAGCACAGGAGGGGTAGGAGCAGATGTACTTACCTTGTCCTTTATACCCTTTTCGTAGTCAATGAGCATTGCGTGCAAGTCATTCACTGTCTTCTCCGCGCAATGCATATTAAAGTTCCTAACGAAATCATTAAAGTCCCGATTAAGAGACCCATTGATTAGGTTAATATCCATATCATTGTCGTAGAATTTCCCTTGTGCGATGAGCTGTTCCATGTAACCCTTCATCTCTTGATAATGTGCACTAACGGATTTCCCAGGGGCTTGCTTACAACTGTGCAAAGCATCTACTAAGTCATAGATCTCCACAGCCTGAGGCTTTTCATACATTGCCTTGAGCTCTTCAAGCATTTGTTTTGGAGTAAATAGCTCAAATTTCCTTTGCAAGAAAGGAGCCATTTTTCCGAGCATTAAACAAGCCACATCATTGTGCTTTTTAACCTCTGCCTCATAATTCAGTCTTTCAACTGGAATAGCATTAGGGCCAAGGGGCGCAGGAAACGCCCTGGTCAAGTAATCAGAAGTACCCGCTACTCTCAGAACTATTCTTAGTGAGCGGTACCAATCGTTGAAGTTTGGGCCAGTTAATTCTTGACGTTCAAGATAAGTCTTGAATGCAGTACTTAACGCGTTGTTATCGGGTTGAGTCATTTCTACAGAATAAGTTCAAAATATTAGTATTTTGATAATACCATTCAAGAAAATAAAATTACCCCGGTATTTAAAACCATAGTTTTTCCTTGAGGACTAGAATCCATATTGACATAAACTTATCACATCAGTTGATCTGCTAGTGATAAATGTACTCAACATGGTAACTTGTCGAACAATAATTGACAAACAAATTTGCAATTTCTAGATATCTTTAAGGATTTACGTTGCCAAAAGTCATTTTGCATTGTAAACATGTTTCATCCCTACTTTATGCCTTAATTTTCCAGATCTTACTGAGTAACTCAATCAAGTCGACTAATCTAAAGAACGTAAAACCTTCATGTGCAATCTTATTCAGTCATGAAGTTTTCTCTCCATTACAACATCGTCCAAAATCTCATATGACGACAATTGTAACTTCAAGTGTTCGTCAATTAGATGGCATAAGACTTAAATTTAAGGGTATTGATTTTGGTGTCAAAATCATGTATGGAGAAGCATGCATACATCTCCATAGCATAAGTTTAATAAAAAATTTAGTAAACTTTTTAGTGAGACTAAAATTTTATCATATATTTGCAAGTTCATGTATTGGTTAAACCAATTAAAGATTTTACCCACAACTAAATTATACCGTACTTTTTCTAGAACTTAGCTAAAGCACAAAACAATAACCTTATTCATTGTGTTTCGGATGTGAATTTTTGTGGTTAAATCAACCTTAAGGAATTATGTAAATAATAACCGTAGGTAATTCCAACTTTGACGCACAGGCAAGTCGGGAATTTGGTTAGCGCTGACGCATAACACCTCCTTCCTTAACCGGGATCATGACCAGCGGTGCGTTATACCCACTTTATAGTTTGTCAAAGTTGAGTAGGCCGTTAAGTTATTATTACAATTCCAATCAACGCAAATCATATGTCAATTAGATCTCAAAAACAATTCATTAATTTTTTTATGATTTAGTCCATATTAATTTTTCTTGTAAAAAAATTACCCTTGTTTACAACATACAGTCAATATAAAACGTATGAAAATAAGTAGGTACAAAAAAATTAAATCAAATAGCCACATGCATAACAATTTATTCAAAACATAAAATCTAGGGTTTTTATAAGCATAAAAAGTCTTCCCTAATTTTAAAACTTTTGAATCAAATAAAGCAAATAGCATATAAAATCATATGATCCTTGAAAAAACATGCATGTTCATCACAGATCTTTCCCACATAATCTTAACAATTAAATCTCTCTACGGATCGTAACCAAAACATGACATAACAATTACTTCATGCAAACATCTAAAGATAATCACCATGTAAATTTTTAGGGTTTCAAAAAAACCTTTTTTTTATTTTAAAAAAAAATTCGGCTAAGCCGACCTAATTTAAAAAATAAAACCCTAATTTTAATGAAAACCTAAAAACCATCATGTGATTTTAACTCAAACCAATTTTAGTTATAAAACAACTTTAGATCTCGATAATTATAACATGTTAAACGGCTCTCGATGCCACTGAAAGTTTATATTACTCATAACAATTACGTAAAACCCTAATTAAGATCCAAGTACACATAGCAGAAGCGTTTAACAAGATCATAATTAATAACACATTCATAATTAATCGAGTTAGGGTTTACATACCTTTTAGCTAGAGCGAATCTTCAAGAACACCGGCGAATCACGAATTAGGGTTTATATGAAGAACACCAAGATATAGTTTATAGTGAAACTATATTACGCTCTTGTACACACGTAATGCAACGGATCAATCGTGATGCTAGCACTAATAATCCGGAGCTTCTACACTTGTGACTTATAGCTAATACGAAAAACAAACCGAAACCCTAATATGGGTGTGGCTTGCGATCGCAGGAAGGAGAGGAGGGGAAGAGAAAAAAATTGTGAAGGGATTATGGGGTATTTATAGATTTATAAACTTGTGCTCCAAGCCCTAATTAAAATTAGGAAACTAATCCCCTTCCCCTTTTTTTCTCTTTGGCCGACGGTTCACCAAGCCCACAAGGGGCTTCCGGAACTTTTTCGCTTTCCTTCTTTTTGCTTCTATTTTAATTCCTTAACGGTCGTTTATACTTAACTTTTAATTATTAACGATCGTTAGTTAAGCTCGCTTTATATTTAATAAATATAATAAATATATTTATTAACTTAATTAATCCTTTACGTATTGTGTGCAATCCCGTAATCCCGAGTTCGATCCTATCACACGATTATTTAATTTTATGTCCATAAACTTTCAGCTCCCACTTGGAGAAAATTCGAATATCGTGATCACACTGATTAGCGTCTAGTTTCACTAACAATGTCACTAGTACAACTCGAGTAAGGTCTCCTGGACAAAACCTTTTAATGATACATCATCATTATTATTATCCTTTCATTTCAAATACAAAGTTAATAGGATATGGATCTCAGTCAATCTGTTTCTCGTTTACTGATATAGCAAGATTACCAAAACACATTTGGGTGTGGCCACACAAACATCTTACTACTCCCCCGAGGGGCCCAGTTGTATTATACTTCAAAAAATATATTTGAAGGAAACGAATCCTATTTTGACTACAAGCGAAACTTACGAACTTTGCAACACTTCTGAAAATAACCCTTATAGCTACCAGTTATGTTTAGCGTTAGGTTATCTCACAGAAACGCACTACATTCATGTCAGTTTCCTGGTATCTCAGGTCTAAGGATAACTATTTATGATTTACTTAATGACAAAGATCCATAAAGTAAAATCATATAGTTGGGATAAGTCCAATATTTAATCCATCAAATATCATCCAAAATTGACCAATATACTTTCAAGTATACTCTATCACTATTTTGAATTGTTTTAGTTTAATAATACTCCCATATTATTAATCGACAACGGACATTTAGAACATAACAATTTATTCATGGATATAAAACATGTAAAATAGGATACAAAATCAAATAACAGAAAATAAACGAAACTCAATCTTTATTTCATCAATTCAATAATGTCTTAACATCCTTTATCCAAATACTAATCAACATATTTATTGCATGAATTCGCTAGCTAGTTGCATCCCAATTGCCTTGGCATGCTTAACTATCTTTGGTCTAGGCAAAGCCTTAGTAAAAGGATCAGCTACGTTATCATCTGTGTGAACTTTTATTAATTTTATTTCACGAGCTTCCACTTGTTCTCGTACGTAGTGATATCTACGTTTAAAGTGTTTGGCGCCTTTCATGACTCCAGGATCATTGGCAAATATAATTGCAGCAGAATTGTCGCAATACATATCAATAGGTTCTTTAATTGAAGGCATCACTCCAAGATCTCCAATAAACTTCCTAATCCAAACAACTTCCATTGCGGATTTTGAAGCAGCCATGTACTCAGATTGAGTTGCATGCATAGCAATGGTTGTCTGCTTCTTGCTCTTCCAGTCAACTACTCCTCCATTGATGACAAACACGTAACCCGTCTGAGACTTCGTATCGTCTTTATCACATTGCCATGACGCATCACAGAAACCTGTTACATTCAGTTTTGTGTCTGGTTTACCCCCAAATACCAAAAACATATCTTTCGTACTCCTCAAATATTGTAGTATATGTTTAACAGCAGTCCAGTGGAGCTTCCCTGGATTCTGTTGGTATCTACTGACCAAATTCTGAGCAAACGCCACATCAGGCCTTGTGCATCTTACATCATACATAATAGATCCTACAGTCGAAGCATAAGGCACCTTCTGCATGTAAGCCACCTCTTCGGGTGTTGATGCATCTAACTCATGACTTAATTCATGCTTAACTTCCATTGGTTGAAAACCTTTCTTTGAATTATGCATATTATACTTCTTCAATATCTTATCAATATAAGCATCTTGACTAAGACCAATTAACCGCCTTTTCCTATCTCGATAGATTTTAATTCCCAGAATATATGCAGCATCTCCTAAATCCTATATAGAAAAACATTTACCAAGATAATCCTTAACTTCCTTAAGTCTTGGAATGTTACTTCCCATGATTAATATGTCATCGGCATATAAAATTAGGAACACTACATCACTCCCACTAGCTTTACGATATACACATGGCTCATCACGATTTTGAATAAATCCGAACTTTTTGATTTCTTCATCAAATCGTTTATTCCCATTGACGTGATGCTTGCTTCAAACCATAAATAGATCTTTGAAGTTTGCACACGCGTATTGGATATTTAGGATCAACATACCCTTCTGGTTGTTTCATATAGATTTCTTCATCTAAGCGACCGTTCAAGAAGGCAGTTTTAACATCCATTTACCATATCTCATAGTCATAGTATGATACTATAACTATGAGAATCCTAATAGCTCGTAAGTCTGCTACCGGAGTAAATGTCTCCTCGTAGTCTACGCCAAAAGTTTGGGTAAAACCTTTAGCCACTAAACGTGCTTTATAGGATTGTACTTCACCATCCATGTCGGTTTTCTTCTTGAAAATCCACCTATTTTTCACTACTTTAGCATTCTTAGGTGCATCTATAAGAATCCAAACATCATTGATTTTCATGGATTTCATTTCCTCATTCATCGCAACTATCCATTTTAACTTTTCTGGATCAAGCATTGCTGATCGATAGTTAGCAGGTTCACCAAGATCCCCTACTTCCTCCTCATCATCCCCTATGTTAAGACATAGTTTGCTTGGCGCACGTATAGTCCTTGCAGACCTACGTAGAGGAATTAATTTCGGTGGAGCTCCTAGACTTTCTGGCTCTATTGGAATTTCTTCGCTAGTATTTTTAGAAGGCAATGTATATTCTTGAATTTCTTCAAGATCATAGTTTCTCCCACTGAATTCTTGATTTACAAGATCACTTTCAAGGAAGTCTCCATACCGAGCCACAACAACTTTGTTCTCAGCCGGATAATAAAAGTAGTAACCCATAGTTTCCTTAGGGTAACCTACAAAGATACATTTTACTGAGCGTTGTTGGAGTTTATCTCCAGAGTCACGTTTCACATACGCCTCACAACCCCAAATTTTCAAATAAGACAAATATAGCTTCTTGCCATGCCATAGTTCATATGGTTTCTTATCAACCTTCTTTGTGGGAACCATATTCAGAACACGAACAGCAGATTCTAAAGCATAATCCCAAAAGGATAAAGGTAAAGTTGTAAGATTAAACATAGATTGCACAATATCTAATAGTGTACGATTTCTCCTTTCGGATACACCATTTTGTTGTGGAGTATATGGAGAAGTAAGTTTCTGAACAATTTCGTTCTCACTTAAATAATCTTTAAACTCTTGACTTAAATATTCACCACCTCGATCAAAATGAAGAGCTTTAATCTTCTTTCCTAGTTGCAATTCTACTTCCGCTTTAAACACTTTAAATGTTTCAAATACCTCATGTTTATGCTTAAGTAAATGAACATAACCATAACGGCTATAATCATCCGTAAATGTTAAGAAATAGCTAGCACCTTTCCTTGACACATGTCTAAGTGGTCCACACACATCAGTATGTATAAGTCCAAGTAGATCAGTAGCCCTTTCAATATTGCTATTAAAAGGTTTCTTTGTCATCTTTTCAGAGATACAAGATTCACATTTATCAAATGATTCATCATTGATATTTTCCAAAAGACCATCACGTTGAAGCTTTTGTATGCCAGTCTTCCCAATATGGGCAAGTCTACAATGCCAAAGATAAGAAGAGTTCTTGTCTAACTTTCTCTTCTTATTCATGCTAAATACAGAATCAATCTTTCTTTGGAATTATTATCATGCATGTTAATTTCCAAAACACCATTCACAGAAATTGCATCAAAATAGAATAAACCATCTTTGAAAAAAAAAATTCTATTATTATCAATAGTGTGAATAAACCCAAGATCCAACATACAAGAAAAGTAAATAACACCCCTAACAATTTTAGGTGCAAAATGAAAATTATTTGATCTCAGTACTAGAGCCGAAGGTAAAACTAGATTAAATGTTCCTATAGCTTCAACCGCTACTTGTGCGCCATTGCCCACATGCAGAAATTGTTCCCCATAGGTAAGCTTCCTCTCAAACTCAAACTCATGCATAGTA
Source organism: Glebionis coronaria (assembly GCA_025667525.1). Classification (NCBI taxonomy): domain Eukaryota; kingdom Viridiplantae; phylum Streptophyta; class Magnoliopsida; order Asterales; family Asteraceae; genus Glebionis; species Glebionis coronaria. The sequence goes on along the minus strand of CM046882.1, from coordinate 439,048,675 downwards.
TTATAAATGTTAATACCACATCCCGTATCATATACCCAGTAATTTGATTTGTATGTAAGATTAAATAACTCTATCAAATATAAGTTACCGGAAGATGCTACAGCACCAAGCTCAGCCTTCTTCTTTATTTCTCGCAACTCCTCGAGATAAAGAAGGCAGTTCCTCTTCGAGTGACCACTTGCTTTGCAATGGTGACAAGTCTCATCCTTCTGAGATTTCTTCTTGACAAAGTTCTGTTTGGGTTTAGGATAAGTCACAACATGTTTGCCCTTATCACCCTTACCTTTGCCCTTCTTGTTGTTCTTGTGCGGTTTTGGCTTATTCACTCCACCCTTTTGTACATAAAGCACAGGAGGGGTAGGAGCAAATGTACTTGCCTTGTCCTTTATACCCTTTTCGTAGTCAATGAGCATTGCGTGCAAGTCATTCACTGTCTTCCCCGCGCTATCCATATTAAAGTTCCTAACAAAATCATTAAAGTCCCGATTAAGAGACCTATTGATTAGGTTAATAGCCATATCATTGTCGTAGGATTTCCCTAGTGCGATGAGCTGTTCCATGTAACCCTTCATCTCTTGATAATGTGCACTAACGGATTTCCCAGGGGCTTGCTTACAACTGTGCAAAGCATCTACTAAGTCATAGATCTCCACAGCCTGAGGCTTTTCATACATTGCCTTGAGCTCTTCAAGCATTTGTTTTGGAGTAAATAGCTCAAATTTCCTTTGCAAGAAAGGAGCCATTTTTCCGAGCATTAAACAAGCCACATCATTGTGCTTTTTAACCTCTGCCTCATAATTCAGTCTTTCAACTGGAGTAGCATTAGGGCCAAGGGGCGCAGGAAATGCCCTGGTCAAGTAATTAGAAGTACCCGCTACTCTCAGAACTATTCTTAGTGAGCGGTACCAATCGTTGAAGTTTAGGCCAGTTAATTCCTGACGTTCAAGATAAGTCTTGAATGCAGTACTTAACGCGTTGTTATCGGGTTGAGCCATTTCTACAGAAATAAGTTCAAAATATTAGTATTTTCGATAATACCATTCAAGAAAATAAAATTACCCCGGTATTTAAAACCATAGTATTTTCCTTGAAGACTAGAATCCATATTGACATAAACTTATCACATCAGTTGATCTGCTAGTGATAAATGTACTCAACATGGTAACTTGTCGAACAATAATTGACAAACAAATTTGCAATTTCTAGATATTTTTAGGGATTTACGTTACCAAAAGTCATTTTGCATTGTAAACATGTTTCATCCCTACTCTATGCCTTAAGTTTCCAGATCTTACTGAGTAACTCAATCAAGTCGACTAATATAAAGAACGTAAAACCTTCATGTGCAATCTTATTCAGTCATGAAGTTTTCTCTCCATTACAACATCGTCCAAAATCTCATATGACGACAATTGTAACTTCAAGTGTTCGTCAACTAGATGGCATAAGACTTAAATTTAAGGGTATTGATTTTGGTGTCAAAATCATGTATGGAGAAGAATGCATACATCTCCATAGCATAAGTTTAATAAAACTTTTAGTAAACTTTTTAGTGAGACTAAAATTTCATCATATATTTGCAAGTTGAGGTATTGGTTAAAGCAATTAAATATTTCACCCACAACTAAATTTAAACAGTACTTTTCTAGAACTTAGCTAAAGCACAAAGAAATAACCTTATTCATTGTGTTTCGGATGTGATTTTTTGCGGTTAAATCAATCTTAAGGAATTATGTAAATAATAACCGTAGGTAATTCCAACTTTGACGCACAGGCAAGCTGGGAATTTGGTCAGCGCTGAAGCATAACACCTCCTTCCTTAACCGGGTTCATGACCAACGGTGCGTTATACCCACTTTATAGTTTGTCAAAGTTGAGTAGGCCGTTAAGTTATTATTGCAATTCCAATCAAAGCAAATCATATGTCAATTAGATCTAAAAAACAATTCATTAATTTTTTTTATGATTTAGTCCATATTAATTTTTCTTGTAAAAAAATTACCCTTGTTTACAACATACAATCAATATAAAACGTATGAAAACAAGTAGGTAAGCTTCCTCTCCAACTCATATGATCCGTGAAAAAACATGCATGTTCATCACGGATCTTCCCCACATAATCTTAACAATTAAATCTCTCTACGGATCGTAACCAAAACATGACATAACAATTACTTCATGCAAACATCTAAAGATAATCACCATGTAAATTTTTAGGGTTTAAAAAAAACCTTTTTTTTATTTAAAAAAAAAATCGGCTAAGCCGACCTAATTTAAAAAACAAAACCCTAATTTTAATGAAACCCTAAAAAACATCATGTGATTTTAACTCAAACCAATTTTAGTTAAAAAAACAACTTTAGATCTCGATAATTATAACATGTTAGAACGGCTCTCGATGCCACTGAAAGTTTATATTACTCATAACAATTACGTAAAACCCTAATTAAGATCAAAGTACACATAGCGGAAGCGTTTAACAAGATCATAATTAATAACATATTCATAATTAATCGAGTTAGGGTTTACATACCTTTTAGCTAGAGCGAATCTTCAAGAAAACCGGCGAATCACGAATTAGGGTTTATATGAAGAACACCAAGATAAAGTTTATAGTGAAACTATATTACGCTCTTGTACACACGTAATGCAACGGATCAATCATGATGCTAGCACTAATAAATCGGAGCTTCTACACTTGTGAATTATAGTTAATACGAAAAAAAAAACCGAAACCCTTATATGGGTGTGGCTTGCGATCGCAGGAAGGAGAGGAGGGGAAGAGACAAAAAATTGTGAAGGGATTATGGGGTATTTATAGATTTATAAACTTGTGCTTCAAGTCCTAATTAAAATTAGGAAACTAATCCCCTTCCCCTTTTTTTTCTCTTTGGCCGACGGTTCACCAAGCCCACAAGGGGCTTCCGGAACTTTTCCGCTTTCCTTCTTTTTGCTTCTATTTCCTTAACGGTCGTTTATACTTAACTTTTAATTATTAACGATCGTTAGTTAAGCTCGATTTATATTTAATAAATATAATAAATATATTTATTAAATTAATTAATCCTTTACGTATTGTGTGTAATCCCGTAATCCCGAGTTCGTTCCTGTCACACGACTATTTAATTTTATGTCCATAAACTTTGACTTTCCTTATGTCTAGCAAGGATAAATGCTAAATATTTATGTCATTATTAGTTTTGAGATTGAATTTGAAACTTTTGAGAGCACTTAAGAGAATTACTATATTGACCACATGTTTATGTATGAATGTTACGGAAAGGTATGGATAGTAGTTTCAATAATCGTGTGTAACTTGTTATCTGAAAATAGCGCATTCAGCAATAATCATACTATCTTATGCTGTTGTTCTGATCTGAAGGTTGGTAGTGTGCTGATCTATTATAATCAGCTATTGTGGTAATGCAGCTATGCAGGTTTCATCTCTTCATCATCTTGGTAATTCTGTTAATTAAGCTGTGACGTCTTATAAAAATTCTGCATATTAGTAGAAGAGGTAATTATGTTAATTAAGCTGTGGTCTTATAAAAAGAATTCTGTTAATTAAGCTGTGGTCTTATAAAAATTCTGCATATTAGTAGAAGAGCCCATTAGTTGAATTTATTGACATGATGTTTTTCGCTGCGTCACATGCTTGGGATTTCTGATGAAGAAACATTGGGGCATTCTGAGAATCGAACAAGGGACCTCTCGCACCCAAAGCGAGAATCATACCACTAGACCAAATGCCCTCTTGCTTCGTTTGTCTTCTTATTTTATTTTGAGTAAATTACACCGTTCGTCCCTGTGGTATGCGTTGACCGACAAGGTTCGTCCCTTGACCAAAAAAAGTGCATCGATCGTCCCTAAGTGGGAAACGTTATTTATCGTTCGTCCCTCCCTTTTTACAACCCCACTAACTGATGTTATGCTCAAATCCATAAAGGGTAGTGTCGTCTTTTCCTCACCCCTACTACCTCTCTCTACTTCATCTTCCCTACTTACCTCTACCCTTTCATCTTTAACACCATCACCTACCTATGACCACCACTCCTAAAATCTTAAATCTTGTCATAAAAATTAAATCTTAAACATCTACAAACTCATATGAAAAATTAAACTTAATGAAATCAAAACATCCAATTCATAAACCATACCACCAAATCATAATCAACATGATCCAAATGATAAAACACATCTATAAACATCATTAATTGTCTACTGTATTTTCAAGAACCATATCCTATTCAATTCTATCTGGTATAACGAATCTTTAACTTTCCATCGGTGTAAGATGTAGCTATACAAATGAAGATTGTTTGTGATGATGGCAATGGTAGTGCCGATGACAACAGCAGAGGGTGGTTACGGTAATGGAGATGGCAACAGCAGAGGGGTTGACCGGATCTGCTAAAACCCACCAAAACAATATGTTCGTTCTTTTGTGTGGGATTTTTTGGTGTTGATGGATTTTTTTGGTTGATGGATTTTTCTGGGTTGACCGGATCTGCTAAAACCCACCAAACGGTAAAGATTAGAATCTTGATCCATTTAAATGTGTCTAAATGGTCTAAAAAGGTAAATTTGAAAAAAAAAATGTGAATTGTTAAATTGGTTGAAACGCGCAAAGTGTTCCTTTATTGCATCACACTTTACAATTCAGTTAATTTGAAGATTTAGACTTATTATTGAAATAACACAGTCTGCAATTGCTTTGACAGAATAAGTATCAAGAAAGAGTTAAAAATATTGAAATGGAAGTGTTTCAGATTAAATTGACACCGCCCATCCAGCAATAATCTCGATTTGTATATATGTGGATGGTTAGTGTAAGATTGAATTTAGATTTCGGTGGGTTTTATATAAGTTCAAGAATAAAAGCAAAAGTAATGTGAATTGTTGAAGATGGGTGTTTGAGAATTGTCTTTTGATGTCAATGGATTTTTCTTGAGTTTATGTTTTTATACTTGTGTTATACTTGAAGGTGAAAGAATAAGATTAAGTGGGATGAAAAAGACATGAATACCCCTTGAAGATTGATGTATAATTATCGTTAGTGGGTTTGTAAAAAGGGAGGGACGAACGATAAATAACGTTTCCCACTTAAGGACGATCGATGCACTTTTTTTGGTCAAGGGACGAACCTTGTCGGTCAACGTATACCACAGGGACGAACGGTGTAATTTACTCTTTTATTTTCCTACCATTCTATTTGAATTATGACTTGACAGCTTCAGTTGTTAATTTCATGAAGTGTACAATTGTTTAAAACCGTGGAATTCAGGGTATTGAATTTGCTTCTGCGTACTTCTATTTTCTTTCCATTTTTTCTGTTTATTCTTCTAGTGTGATATCACTCACTGCAGTTTGAGGCTAAAGTGTGAACAAAAAAGTGTTTAGTGCCTCCTGTCTGAATTTGATTATGTGATCTTTGCGAAGTGTTTCTTGAAGCTTATTCTTGGGCTTAAATGAGCTTATGGAATATAATCCGAGTCAAATTAGCTCATAAGCCCATATATAAGCTTAAATAAACACAATAATGCATACCCTGTGCAGACACTTCTACTTATATTGACACGAGTTCCCAGCACCATACGTAATAGTGAAGGGACTGAACTACTTGGTTCAATTTTATGACCCAAGCTTAGTTTTTCGTATGTACAAACGTGATCACATCAAATGGCAGCTTATCATCTCTTTCAAAAGCCAAGTCTTTAATTGCTTAATTTGACAACTTAGGAACATCAGGATATGCATAGCTTAAAATAGAAAGCACTAAAAATACGTCAACTGATAAGATATACATAGTTAATACATCTCTTCTTTTAGTTATGAAATTTTGAAACAATTGATAGTACTTAAGAGAAGATAGTGATGAGGCAACACATACAGAGAATTATTATACCGACCACATTGATACGAACCTATCCCATACTAGGCTCGTAATCGGTTCATAAGTTCCAAGTGTAAAACTCACTCAAAAAGCTAGCTTGTTTGAGGAGGGGACACGTAGACATTATAAACCATCAACCATTCCCATACATGGACGATGTGGGATCATAACATTACCCCACCCTTTGAAGAACCAACGTCCTCGTTGGTCACGGCTATGTTGGTCACGGTTGGTACCCCTTTGGGTCCAAGCCACCACTCCGAGCTCGTTGGTCACGGCTATGTTGGTCACGGTTGGCACCCCCTTTGGGTCCAAGCCACCACTCCATAGGCCACCACTCCGAGTGTTGGAACCTCGTAAGGTAGGGCTAGCTCTGATACCAATTGATACGAACCTATCCCATACTAGGCTCGTAATCGGTTCATAAGTTTCAAGTGTAGAACTCACTCAAAAAGCTAGCTTGTTTGAGGAGGGGACACGTAGACATTATAAACCATCAACCATTCCCATACATGACCGATGTGGAATCATAACATTATGCATCAATGTATATGTATATGTGTGTTTGGTAGATTTAATGATAGTGTGTAATTTGTGATCTAATAATCATATTCTCAGCACTTATAATATGAAGAATCTAGGCAACGGCCAACTTCACGTGTTTCAAAGCTCATATACATCCATATCTAATTTATCATATTGAAATATTGCATACCCTGTGCAGCTACTGATTTTGACATAAATGCCAAGCACCATGGTTAGATGTATATATTATTTTGAAAAGATTGAACTACTTGGTTCATTTCCAGGACCGAAATACCTAGCGTCTCTCCTGTATGCCCAAAAAAAGTCTTTCTGCTTGAACAACCTTGAGAATATCAGTATACGGGTGTAGCATAGAATGCTGTAAATTACGCTTTGGGTGAGATATAAGATTCCTGGAAGTAATTCACCTAAGCTCTCCCAGAGGCATTCCGAGAATCAAACTCGGAATCTCTCGCACACAAAGCGAGAATAATACCACTAGAGCAAATGCCTTTTTGCTTACGATATTACAATAAAAATTTATTTACAATAACCGTCATCTTTCCATTTCACTTCTATTAAAGAAAAAAAAAAAAACGATGGTGGCACAAAGAGGCCATTGGTTTGCAACTGCAGCGGTTGTAGTACTGATTACTCTCATGGTACTACTTTTTACGCCATCCGTGGCTGGCGTTAGATACACCGTGGGAGACTCAGTGTGGTCGATTCCTCCGACCAAAACTTTTTATGATGATTGGTCGTCTTCTAATAAGGATTTTCATGTTGACGACGAACTATGTAAGTAGATATACTCAAACTACATCAAACATAGAATTCTACTGTCTACACGTTTTCATAGTGCCTAATAGTCTATATATGCGTATATTAGAAGAAATCATGTTCCCTCAGTCCCATAACGGTGATATCTTATTTGTTTACACTTTACAGCGTTATACTTGCACTTTTATTCAAGTGTGCGTCATGATACTTATAATATTTTTGTGTATATGAATTGTGAACTTGTTGGTCTTGTTTAATGTTAAAAAAATGCAGATTTTGACTTTGAATCAGAAATGTACAATGTGGTGCAAGTAAGAATGGACGAGTAACGGTATTGTGAGTCCGAAGAGCCGGTAAATACTTATAATGATGGGCCGGTGTTGGTTCCAGTGAAGGTTCCTTTATCTCAGCAAAGTCATATTCAGTTCTTAAGCAACAAGCTAGGTCACCATTGTTCCGTAGGGTTAAAAATTAATGTTTGGATCAATCTTACTATACCCGTATCCTCAAGACAACGTCTCTAGGTGATACTAGTGGACGTTCTCATGTGACTTTGTTTATTCCATTGTTGTTGTAATCCGATTTTGAATAGGTACGATGTGATGCAATTGTATTATTGTCCTTAAGGTAAGGTTTGTAATTCCATTGTATACTCAGCCATCCCACTAAAATCATTAGGTTTGTTTTTGATAACATGAAAGTTGCTGTATACAACGAATTATGTAAGGCCGCAGTGAAAGATTTTCAATAAAATCTATTATCTCCTCAAAAAAAGCATACAAATACCAAAAGACTTTAACAACACTTTAACAATAAAACCTTTATAGAAAGCAAAGCACTCGTTGTGTCTTGTGTGTAACAAAAAACAAAAAAAAAATGGGGCATTCCGAGAATCGAACTCGGGACCTCGCGCACCCGAAGCGCGAATCATACCACTAGACCAAATGCCCAACTGTGTTTACTAAATAATAATTCTAATATATATATCATGTATTATAGTAATAGGGTGACGTTCCTTCCAGAACCAAATAAATGTACAGAACTGCGAGAACCACTTTTTTACTTAATAATGCACATGTATTTTCATTATGCTAGTTCACCAAATAGACGTACATGAATTTTTATCATCTTAGGTCACTAGATACATGTAATCTAGGACCATGCACATGTATTTTCTTTCGCATGTATCATAACTACCTTCTCGATGAATAGTATGAAAAACACATGTGCACTATTCATATCGTTCATCATACACGTATACAATGTTGTAAAACAAGGACTAGGCGGCCGCCTAGGCAGCGCCTAGGCGCTAGGTGGTTATACTCCGCCTAGGAGCTAGGCGGTCAAAAAAGTCAACAAAGACAACAAAAAGTCAATATTTTTTACAAAAAGTTAAGGGTTTTTTCTCTAATACATAGTGCCCATATTTATTTTAACGTAACATCTGAAAATAAGAGATAAACAAATGATTACAAACATAAAGTAATGGGGTTTTCGTATGAAATTGGAACTAATTGAAATTAGAAGTATTTTTTATGTCATACGTATTATTTATAATATTAATATGCATAAAATTCCAATCCGCCTAGGCGGCGCCTAGGCACCTCCTAGATGAATTCCGCCTCGAAGGTCGTCGACCGCCTCACTAGCGTCTAGCAATTTTTACAACCTTGCACGTATATATAACCAATAAAACAATTAGTAAAAGCTTAATTTTAACATACCGATGAAAATACATATGCATTTTTAAGAGTAAAAGGTGGTTCTCGCAGTTCTGTACATTTATTTGGTTCTGAAAAGAACCTCACACTATAGTGATATAGATGTATTTGCGATTTATTTATATAATCCGGCTAATACGTGAATGACTAATGATAAGAATCAAATTTTGGTGGTGTTTGTTTTAGCTTTTATATAGTGGGCTTATAAGTTTACTAGACGAGTACTCGTGCATAGCGGCGGAATTTAGTTAGTGACAAATAATTTACAATAAGTGTTTCGTGTACATTCAAAATAAAGAATGAAAAGATGAAATTGAAATTATATAATGTTTTAACATATGACAATTCAATGCTAGATAAAATATTAAGGGAAAATCACCTAAAAATATCCTAAACTTGCCACTTTTTATGGTTGTATGTAGCTTACTTTTTTTTTCTCATTATATCAATAAACTTTTGAATTTCGACCTTTGTGTGTAGTCGGTGACCTGCTCAGCCCTTAGCCGGTTACATATTCAAAGACCTTGTCACCGTTGGTCCTTTATAATAACAACCGTTTGTGATATAACGTTCAAAGTTAACGATATTTTTTGCATTTATTATAATAAAAAATAAAAAAAACAATAAAAAGTAAAATAAAAAAATAATTAATAATACTATTAATAATAATAATTTTTTAGAATAAAATTAATTTATAAAAATAAACAATTACACTTAAACATTTACACTTGAAATATAAACTCTACGTTTTCTTTCAATCTATATTTAAGTAAAATATTTACACTTAAAAAATCATCAACATTTTTTTAATCTGAAATAGTACTATTACAAAGATATTTATTCATTTATACACTATAACCACATCTTCTTAAACAAGACTAAACTACATCTTCATGCTCAAGATCTACAAGGTCTGTTGCATTTTTTTTCAACCTAAAAAAACTACCAACAATATTTTTATTTCAAAATCTTCTAACTATTCATATTTCAAGATCTGTTATATCTTTGGTTCATACACCAAGATCTGCCAAACCCTTATACTTGACACCAAGAGCTAAACCACCACCATGCGCTACACCACCACCACCCTCCTCAACCATGACCACCCCTCTCGATCCACACCATCACACCGTCAGAAATCATGAGATTAATTTTTTTTTATCTAAAGAGCTTAAACCCCCTTCTTTGTTTAATCTTTGTGGGTTCCAAACCGTCACCGACCCTATCTTCTTTATCCTTACTGTCACCACAAAAAAACCCTCACCGCAACTATATGTTCAATAGTTTTGGATGATCTTTTAATTGTTTAATAAACCAACCACCAAACACTACAAGCCCATTTATAAAATATACACGGATTCGAGGCCACCTCTTTTTGCATGGTGGCGCTAAGCGGCGGCAGTGAAGGTTTCAAGTGGCGGCTTCAGTAACAATTGTCACCATCAAGGTTTCAAGTGGCGGCTCTACAAAAACATACATCTTCAGACATATTCGGATGTCACCGTAACAACATCAAGATGCAACCGCAGATTCGGTTCAGATCTAGGATCTACGTGGGGTTTTTTTTGGGTTGTTTGTGAGAATGAATCTAGGTCTTCCATTTGTTTAAATCTAGATCGGTTTTTTGTATTGTTGTTTAAATCTGAGTTTGTCCATGAGTGACTAATTTTTGTTTGGTATGTATACAGTATTGTTTTTTATAAATCTGTTGTGTGTAGTGTTATACTACTCTGTAGCTTTAGAGAAAAAGCATGGAGTATATTAATGTGTTAAGTGGATTAGGTGGAAAAGATATCAAATCAAACTCGCATATATCTTAAGCTTTGCGTGTTTGTAAAACCCGTATTTAAAAATCAGAATATTTAAATATGCAGTTTAATTTTAATAAACTATGTAAGTATTAATTATTAGACAAGAGATATAAACGCAGAAATTTAATACGCTATCCCAGTTTATTTAAATACTATAAATATTGCAGTTCATTCAGATAATAAGTATTTAGTCTCAGAAAATAATTCAGATGAATTATTTATTTTACAGAAATAATTAAGCGTTAATATTAAATACACGTAGCCTCAGCTTTAATTAAACGAATATTAAATGTACGTAGTCTCAGATTAAATAAAAAGTTTACGCATAATCATTTCAGTTATTTCAGAATATCAAATGATATCAGAATATCAAATGATAATATTTTTCAAGCTTTACATGTAGTACGAAATAAGTATTAATTATCGTATTCAGAAAATATACATATAATACAAAACCCCGAAACACGAACTCACGTCACAATTTATATTACAAGTAAAGTTATTAAAAGGCAAAAGTTTTTAAAAAAAAAAAAGAGAAAGAATAGGAAATGGGCTTCTAGGCCCGTTTGGTTTTTGGGTGAGAAAGAAAAGAACGGGGTATTACCCCCTTTGTGTGTTACGACCAGACAAAAAAAAAGGATTAGGGTTTTTATTTTCTGCCGACACAAGAGACAAAAAAAAAGAAAGATGGCCGCCGGCCACCAAAGAAGGGAGGTGTCGGGTTCGTTGTTCATCACAAACTCGTGTAATCATCATCCATCTAAATCATTGTAACGGTAAAAACCTTGCTCTTAATTTCAGTGTATCACATTTATTTTGGCGCATATAAACGAAATCAGTGGGGGAAAACCATATAATAAAAGGGGGTTCGGGTTTGTATGGCTACACTAGAACCGAGACACCACCATGTCTCGGTGGTGCTGCGGTTTTGGCCGACCAGAATCAGAACACCCCACAGCAGGGGTGTTTGGCTTTTCGAACAGCAGAAAAACACCAACAGGGGTGTTTGGGTTTAATTCTGCATAAGGGTGTGTTTGGGTCTGTCAGAGTACAAAAGCAGGGGGAACTATAACAAGCAGTGGGAACCACTGCTCTAGCAGTGGTAACCACTGCACTAACAGTGGGAATAATAACCAGCAGGGGAAACCAAAAAGAAAACAGTGGAAACTTTTGTAAATCAAGCAGTGGGAATATACTAATATATAAGGAATTACTTTATTTAATTAAATCTTTTTATAAATAAGTCGTGTTAAATAAATTTAATTAATTGTTTTGTGTTATTTCTTAGTTAGTAACATAAAATTAATTCTTTTATATACTTTAAACATATGATTTATTAATGATTTAATTTTAAAGAAATTAAATGGGAAATATTTCTAAATCAGGAAACTTTCTATGTATGACAGGTTACTATTTTTAATAAGATCGTAAATATTGGAATTACATATCATACGGTAATCAGAATTATAAGAATACACTTATCAGAAATAAGACAGAACATTCAGATTTATCAGATTATATAGTATTAAAATACCAAGACAGTTTTGAATCAAACTGAGAACAATTAAGATCAGTAAAATAAATGGATATCAGTCAACTTATTTTCGCGTCCATTATTTATGTAGTATCCGTGAAGTCAGATTCGATCCGTCAGCTTTCAGTCTTATTTCAGTACTGGACACGAGGTACGGATTTCCCGTCCTTTCAGTAAGGACTTCCTTTCCTATGCATGATTAGGATTTCCCGTCTGCAGCCAAATGTTTTCCCCAGTATATGTTTAAGTTTATCAGTAATCATGTTAATAACTAAATAAATTGCCTGAGCATTATATACAAGCACGACCAGTTTATGTACTAGTTACGGAGGTACCGTAACCACGGCACTAGAGGCACCGGTGTCGTGACTCACATGCAGGAGAGTGATATCCTGCATCGTCCCACTCAGCTCAGCTTGGCCATTTTATCAGTATTTTTAGTGGGGCGTATGGATGCATCATAGGCTTATATGTGTTACAAGTTATCAGGGTGAATGTGGTGTGTGCTCTACATCCTTCACATTGGAGCTGATCCCTCCACCCAGCACAGTATTTAGAGGTCACCCCTCTACAGCATGACGAGGTCACCCCTCCAGTTATTCATGCACGGTTGTTACAACACGTGACCTATATAAGCTCTGGCAAATAAAATACAGTAAATGCATGTTTTCAGAATTAATAGTTATATTTCAGTATCAGTATATATGAACCAGGTTTCTCAGATTTTATGCAGAGTTCTACCACATGTTACATATCAGTCTTACAGCTTCTGTATTCTATCGCCTGTTTCATTCAGTATATTCTTATCATGCTTTATATCCGTTCACTGAGCGTTATGCTCAGCCGTAGTTCCTTTCATGTTCTAACGACAGGTACACCAGGATGCTTTTAGGATCCTAAGAGCATGTGCATTTGGATGGAAGCTATCCAGACTTCTTACTTTATGCATTTCGTAAATAATTCTGTTTATTTGGACATTGTTTAGTCCTTCCATCCAGTATTTTATTTTTTCATGTTTTGGGCTTATGTTTGGATTGCCGATGTTTGTTTCCGGTATTTCCGTTATGGTCAGTTAATGTTTTAGGACATTTACCTTATGCTTTGATGACACGCCATAAATACACGTAACGGTCCACTTATCCAAGTGGGGTGTTACAATTATGGTATCAGAGCGCAAGGTTCGACCTGTAGGCTCTAAAACTTGACCTGTGACTAGGGGGTAGTCACCAGGAGCTTCCCAGATTTTGGCGTTGTTATCTTTCATGTTTCTCGTGGATTATTCAGTCAGTTTTCTTCATTTATCAGTCAGTTTTCTTAAAGTTTTGACTAAATAAAAGGTTGGTACATAACTAGCCATATTTAGTCGCATGTGCCTTTAGCGAATTTTCGTTCTGGTGAGCTGACCATAGGCGTTCACCCTTGCCGTTCAGATTTTGTATTGGTAAACCGACCATAGGCGTTTACCCTTACTCATGACAGATTCATGTTTTCAGTCAAATATCACTTGGTGAACCAGCCATAAACGTTCACCATTTCTCAAGTCAAATTTCATGCTTTTCAGTCAAATGATGTTTTGTGAACCGATCCACAGTTGTTCACCTTGTCATATCAGGATATTTCATAAATTTTGACAAGTATGGATTGAACTACAGCCATCCATATTTAGTCCGAGATTATAAATTTCTATTCATGACAGTTCTCAGGAAATTTTGACCAGTATGGATCGAACCAGAATAGCCCATACTTAGTCTCATGTTTTCTTCTTTGAACTATGTGGATTGAACCATAGCCGTCCACATCAGTTGATATTACACCTCAGTTGATTTGATTTTTTTATGTTCCTTGTAACAGTCAAATTTTCATACCCTCACGTTGATGTCATCTACATGATGATTCAGTTTCATGATTCCTTACAAGGATTATGTTTTCAACAGAATGATAATGTTTCATGCTAAGATACATAAGGATTACAATGAAATACTATTTCATGATAATTCATGTTCGGGTCTTTATCAATCATGTCTTCATACTGAACGTAGATGAAACTCCATTTAATCATACTTTTAGCCTCTATACAACCAACATTAAGTCTACGCAGAAATTATCAGCCTATCATGTTAACCGTATCAGTTCAGTTTACTACCGTTTGAATCAATTTATTTCTTTGATAATGTCAGACAAGCGACACCAGTATCGATCATCCCATAAAATTTCCACCAGCTCCATGTACAGTATTCCATATGTACCCCATGTACAGTGTCTCAGTTATACTCCATGTATAATATTTCACGTGTACTCCAGGTACAGCGTCTCAGATATGCTCCATGTGCAGTATTCATTTTGTACTTCATGTACAGTAGTTCAGGTGTACTCCAGGTACCCTACTCCATGGATATTGCTAATCGATCCTTAATCATCTCAGGCATTTCCACTTGTCGATATTCTACCAGGTGCTGATGCTGCTCGTGAGTTGAAGATTTTACCAGATGCTGATGCTGCTAACACTCTGAAGACCACACAGATGCTGATGCTGCTGAACTTTAGAGATTTCTCAAGATGCTGATGCCGCGGAACGAGGACGAAAACTATAAATTTGAAATTTCTGACAAGAATAAATTCAACCATCAGACACTACCATTCTATTTTAGGTTTTTACTTCCTCAGTTGGATGTCACACATCCCTCAGCTAATCTTTCTGTCAGAAGAGTGGGAACCGGTAACCAGTCGACCACTCAGCAGAAATAATTACATTAATCACGGTCATGATAACGACCGTCAGGAAACTGACAGACAAAGTAGTAGTGACAACCACCGTGCTCATAATTAATCAGTCAGTACCATCGGAACCCCGGAACGGACGTGACCAGAAATACAGAGGTCAGTAGTCTAACCGGTCCGCCAATCCTAGCAGTTACCAAAATTTTTCAGCCTTGTTCATATTCATCTATTAAAACACGTGCCAAGACATCAGTCAAGACATAGTTCTCAGGTATCATTTCGGAAGACACATATCAGGGCACCAGTCATGATACACGTCATACGAATATCTTCTCAGAGTACGAGTCCGAGCTCCTAGTTCCAGTATGTTCCAAGCAAGACCCTCAGTAATTCAGGGTATCTTTCAGAAAGGGGTATACTCATTTTATTATGCCACGCATATATCAGATCATTAAAATTTAGTCACCACCACCAGATTATTATTCAGATTAAACACACGGTAATACTTCCGTGAGGTTACAGACGAACCCACTCAGTGAAAGTCGCCATGTTACTCCACGTATTCCTATGCCAGCTTTATGTAAATCAGATATTTACCTACCTCTCAGCCGAAAGGACTCCACAGTATCATCTATATTATTAAGGTTTCCTTTCAATTAACGATAAGATCTGTCTTACTAAATTCTAAATATATTGTTATACTTCTGCTAGAAAAAAATCAATACAAATTATTTCTGCCTTACAAGCACGCGACTTATCAGTCCACAACTACGAAGACTTTTACCTACCTGTTATTAATTCACTTCTGAAATTCCTTAAATTCATGATCAGCAGATTATTATAGAGTTCCAGATATAATTTCAGAAAGTTTTCAAGAAATTCCTTCCTAACCACGAGACAGAAATTTAACATCGAGCTAGTCTCAAGAACAGAACCTGTTTTCAGAACTCTTGATCACAGGGCTTAAGCTAAGTTAAAAGAGTTGCGACAATTGCTGCCAGAGTTACCGGAACGAGGCAAAATCGCCTTAGCACATCACTAGAAGATGTATCATTTTCTGTCCATCAGAAATAAGACCAGTAGCATGAGGTCATGTATCGACCACCAGAAATTTATCAGATCACCATTTCTAATTGATATTCAGTCCACGTATAGAAGGTTTATCTGACCTGCTACGATGCCTTGAACATTTTTCCAGAAAAGTCACGATCATACTACCATCAGTGGTGAAAAGAAGAACGTGATATCCTCCAGACTACAGTTGCACTCACTATAGTCTTTGAAAATTTTCATCCATACTCCTAGGCTCTCTAATGCCCCAGCTATAGTATGAAATTTATGAATAAAATTTTCCCGTGATTCTCAGACGAACTCGTCAGCATATTCATTGGTCACATTCTGATCTACCAAATCCTAAAGAAGAACACGAGAATCATCTTCTCACAGTTGTACAGAATCTTCGATAGGAGAAGATTTTGTATACAGCTTTCCAGATATGAATTCCCATTGAACAAAGTGGCATTTCTGAGCCATTCTACCTTAGCAGAAAGAAATTTCAAACAATGCTGCGGAGGTGAAGGCCATCACCTGATGGTCCCGATTGACGCCTGTGAACAAAGTACAATGTTCTAGAACTCAATTGACTACCACCGCGGAAATTGCCGATAGTTCTCACTAAATATGATTTATGACTATTCAACCAGATTTCCACCAGAATGTTCCATAACCCCAGATAAAACCTTGATAGAATCCGCAACACGCATTGATGCAGCTATGTTCATATCTAAATGCCTGACCTACTGCAGGTTCAAGATAGAACACCGTCATGTTAGTGAGTTACTACAACCCTTAGAAATTTCTGAACAGAAATGAGATGAAATTCCCTGAAATTGTTCTCAGCTACCACAGGCTTAGAGAAAGTATGATACTATCTAAGTTATCGTCAACCATGTAATCAGCCTGCGCGTTTCTTTCATCTGAAAGGATCACGCAATAGCAGACCTGCAGAAAATTTTGAAATTCAGCAGTAAATCGTACAAATTCAAGGCATTCCATTGACCATCATATCAGACAGAATTCATGTTCACGATCAAGTGTATGTTTACGCCCACTTTAAATTCATGTTTATTTTCACTTTCACGTTTACGTCTTATTCGCAGTATGATGCTGTTTCAGTTCATCTTTATGCGATCTCATAATTTAAGCTCACGTTTGTGTTCATAACATTGTTCACGTTCAAGTTCGTGTGCCATTTCACGATACACGTTCTCAGTCTATTACCGAATACGGTTATAGAAAGCTTGAGAGACCAGACTCAAGTTTAGCACAACTATTTCATAACCAGGCAGACGTTTCACATCTCAGGCCGTATCATTTGGCATTCATTCCTCAGTCAGCATACGTTCATGATATGTTCTAGTATCACGTTCACAGTATGATTCACTTATCATATTCTAATTCCATGCCAGCGCTCCTCATATAATTATGAACCACGTTCACAGTTTCTCATTTAGCACGTTCACAATTGTTCACGTAGTTCGTCCCTATATATTCTCAGCAGCTTGCTCAGAAATATAAACGTTATCTTTCCAGTACAGTTTTACGTACCGTTTCATGTATACTACATGCTATAGCTTATTTATTCAGGTTCAGAAAATCCATCTTAAGTATGGAACCTGAAAATATTCAGCATCATCAGGACAGGGTCATCAGGACCAAGATTTTTTTATTATGTTTAGACCTTTGAAGGAATCGTTTCGAGCGGGAGGCCACTCGAAACAGAGGAGTCCATCCGGATCTCTCATCCCCTTTCCTTCAATAAATCCAGTTAAGTTCTTTCAGTCATGTCACGTACATGATCATTTCAGTCATGTCAGGTTTATACCTATCAGCAGCATTATGTCTTAATTAGAAGACAATTTATCCTCCAGTTTAATTGTCTTTTCAGTCTACGTGTTCTTTCAGTTCTTATAACTTCATCGGCTTATTACCTTTTATTCGAGGACGAATTTCTCCTTTTTAGAGGGGAAGAATTGTAAAACCCAGTATAGTCGTATCTTTAATTCGGGGATGAATTATTGTTTTTAGAGGGGAAGAATTGTAAAACCCGTATTTAAAAATCAGAATATTTAAATACGCAGTTTAATTTTAATAAACTATGTAAGTATTAATTATTAGACAAGAGATATAAACGCAGAAATTTAATACGCTATCCCAGTTTATTTAAATACTATAAATATTGCAGTTCATTCAGATAATAAGTATTTAGTCTCAGAAAATAATTCAGATGAATTATTTATTTTACAGAAATAATTAAGCGTTAATATTAGATACACGTAGCCTCAGCTTTAATTAAACGAATATTAAATGTACGTAGTCTCAGATTAAATAAAAAGTTTACGCATAATCATTTCAGTTATTTCAGAATATCAAATGATATCAGAATATCAAATGATAATATTTTTCAAGCTTTACATGTAGTACGAAATAAGTATTAATTATCGTATTCAGAAAATATACATATAATACAAAACCCCGAAACACGAACTCACGTCACAAATTATATTAGAAGTAAAGTTATTAAAAGGCAAAAGTTTTTTAAAAAAAAAAAGAGAAAGAATAGGAAATGGGCTTCTAGGCCCGTTTGGTTTTTGGGTGAGAAAGAAAAGAACGGGGTATTACCCCCTTTGTGTGTTACGACCAGACAAAAAAAAATAAAAATAAAAAAGGATTAGGGTTTTTATTTTCTGCCGACACAAGAGACAAAAAAAAAAAAAGAAAGATGGCCGCCGGCCACCAAAGAAGGGAGGTGTCGGGTTCGTTGTTCATCACAAACTCGTGTAATCATCATCCATCTAAATCATTGTAACGGTAAAAACCTTGCTCTTAATTTCAGTGTATCACATTTATTTTGGCGCATATAAACGAAATCAGCGGGGGAAAACCATATAATAAAAGGGGGTTCGGGTTTGTATGGCTACACTAGAACCGAGACACCACCATGTCTCGGTGGTGCTGCGGTTTTGGCCGACCAGAATCAGAACACCCCACAGCAGGGGTGTTTGGCTTTTCGAACAGCAGAAAAACACCAACAGGGGTGTTTGGGTTTAATTCTGCATAAGGGTGTGTTTGGGTCTGTCAGAGTACAAAAGCAGGGGGAACTATAACAAGCAGTGGGAACCACTGCTCTAGTAGTGGTAACCACTGCACTAACAGTGGGAATAATAACCAGCAGGGGGAACCAAAAAGAAAACAGTGGGAACTTTTGTAAATCAAGCAGTGGGAATATACTAATATATAAGGAATTACTTTATTTAATTAAATCTTTTTATAAATAAGTCGTGTTAAATAAATTTAATTAATTGTTTTGTGTTATTTCTTAGTTAGTAACATAAAATTAATTCTTTTATATACTTTAAACATATGATTTATTAATGATTTAATTTTAAAGAAATTAAATGGGAAATATTTCTAAATCAGAAAACTTTCTATGTATGACAGGTTACTATTTTTAATAAGATCGTAAATATTGGAAATACATATCATACGGTAATCAAAATTATAAGAATACACTTATCAGAAATAAGACAGAACATTCAGATTTATCAGATTATATAGTATTAAAATACCAAGACAGTTTTAAATCAAACTGAGAACAATTAAGATCAATAAAATAAATGGATATCAGTCAACTTATTTTCGCGTCCATTATTTATGTAGTATCCGTGAAGTCAGATTCGATCCGTCAGCTTTCAGTCTTATTTCAGTACTGGACACGAGGTATGGATTTCCCGTCCTTTCAGTAAGGACTTCCTTTCCTATGCATGATTAGGATTTCCCGTCTGCAGCCAAATGTTTTCCCCAGTATATGTTTAAGTTTATCAGTAATCATGTTAATAACTAAATAAATTGCCTGAGCATTATATACAAGCACGACCAGTTTATGTACTAGTTACGGAGGTACCGTAACCACGGCACTAGAGGCACCGGTGTCGTGACTCACATGCAGGAGAGTGATATCCTGCATCGTCCCACTCAGCTCAGCTTGGCCATTTTATCAGTATTTTTAGTGGGGCGTATGGATGCATCCTAGGCTTATATGTGTTACAAGTTATCAGGGTGAATGTGGTGTGTGCTCTACATCCTTCACATTGGAGCTGATCCCTCCACCCAGCACAGTATTTAGAGGTCACCCCTCTACAGCATGACGAGGTCACCCCTCCAGTTATTCATGCACGGTTGTTACAACACGTGACCTATATAAGCTCTGGCAAATAAAATACAGTAAATGCATGTTTTCAGAATTAATAGTTATATTTCAGTATCAGTATATATGAACCAGGTTTCTCAGATTTTATGCAGAGTTCTACCACATGTTACATATCAGTCTTACAGCTTCTGTATTCTATCGCCTGTTTCATTCAGTATATTCTTATCATGCTTTATATCCGTTCACTGAGCGTTATGCTCAGCCGTAGTTCCTTTCATGTTCTAACGGCAGGTACACCAGGATGCTTTTAGGATCCTAAGAGCATGTGCATTTGGATGGAAGCTATCCAGACTTCTTACTTTATACATTTCGTAAATAATTCTGTTTATTTGGACATTGTTTAGTCCTTCCATCCAGTATTTTATTTTTTCATGTTTTGGGCTTATGTTTGGATTGCCGATGTTTGTTTCCGGTATTTCCGTTATGGTCAGTTAATGTTTTAGGACATTTACCTTATGCTTTGATGACACGCCATAAATACACGTAACGGTCCACTTATCCAAGTGGGGTGTTACAATTATGGTATCAGAGCGCAAGGTTCGACCTGTAGGCTCTAAAACTTGACCTGTGACTAGGGGGTAGTCACCAGGAGCTTCCCAGATTTTGGCGTTGTTATCTTTCATGTTTCTCGTGGATTATTCAGTCAGTTTTCTTCATTTATCAGTCAGTTTCTTAAAGTTTTGACTAAATAAAAGGTTGGTACATAACTAGCCATATTTAGTCGCATGTGCTTTTAGCGAATTTTCGTTTTGGTGAGCTGACCATAGGCGTTCACCCTTGCCGTTCAGATTTTGTATTGGTAAACCGACCATAGGCGTTTACCCTTACTCATGACAGATTCATGTTTTCAGTCAAATATCACTTGGTGAACCAGCCATAAACGTTCACCATTTCTCAAGTCAAATTTCATGCTTTTCAGTCAAATGATGTTTTGTGAACCGATCCACAGTTGTTCACCTTGTCATATCAGGATATTTCATAAATTTTGACAAGTATGGATTGAACTACAGCCATCCATATTTAGTCCGAGATTATAAATTTCTATTCATGACAGTTCTCAGGAAATTTTGACCAGTATGGATCGAACCAGAATAGCCCATACTTAGTCTCATGTTTTCTTCTTTGAATTATGTGGATTGAACCATAGCCGTCCACATCAGTTGATATTACACCTCAGTTGATTTGATTTTTTTATGTTCCTTGTAACAGTCAAATTTTCATACCCTCACGTTGATGTCATCTACATGATGATTCAGTTTCATGATTCCTTACAAGGATTATGTTTTCAACAGAATGATAATGTTTCATGCTAAGATACATAAGGATTACAATGAAATACTATTTCATGATAATTCATGTTCGGGTCTTTATCAATCATGTCTTCATACTGAACGTAGATGAAACTCCATTTAATCATACTTTTAGCCTCTATACAACCAACATTAAGTCTACGCAGAAATTATCAGTCTATCATGTTAACCGTATCAGTTCAGTTTACTACCGTTTGAATCAATTTATTTCTTTGATAATGTCAGACTAGCGACACCAGTATCGATCATCCCATAAAATTTCCACCAGCTCCATGTACAGTATTCCATATGTACCCCATGTACAGTGTCTCAGTTATACTCCATGTATAATATTTCACGTGTACTCCAGGTACAGCGTCTCAGATATGCTCCATGTGCAGTATTCATTTTGTACTTCATGTACAGTAGTTCAGGTGTACTCCAGGTACCCTACTCCATGGATATTGCTAATCGATCCTTAATCATCTCAGGCATTTCCACTTGTCGATATTCTACCAGGTGCTGATGCTGCTCGTGAGTTGAAGATTTTACCAGATGCTGATGCTGCTAACACTCTGAAGACCACACAGATGCTGATGCTGCTGAACTTTAGAGATTTCTCAAGATGCTGATGCCGCGGAACGAGGACGAAAACTATAAATTTGAAATTTCTGACAAGAATAAATTCAACCATCAGACACTACCATTCTATTTTAGGTTTTTACTTCCTCAGTTGGATGTCACACATCCCTCAGCTAATCTTTCTGTCAGAAGAGTGGGAACCGGTAACCAGCCGACCACTCAGCAGAAATAATTACATTAATCACGGTCATGATAACGACCGTCAGGAAACTGACAGACAAAGTAGTAGTGACAACCACCGTGCTCATAATTAATCAGTCAGTACCATCGAAACCCCGGAACGGACGTGACCAGAAATACAGAGGTCAGTAGTCTAACCGGTCCGCCAATCCTAGCAGTTACCAAAATTTTTCAGCCTTGTTCATATTCATCTATTAAAACACGTGCCAAGACATCAGTCAAGACATAGTTCTCAGGTATCATTTCGGAAGACACATATCAGGGCGCCAGTCATGATACACGTCATACGAATATCTTCTCAGAGTACGAGTCCGAGCTCCTAGTTCCAGTATGTTCCAAGCAAGACCCTCAGTAATTCAGGGTATCTTTCAGAAAGGGGTATACTCATTTTATTATGCCACGCATATATCAGATCATTAAAATTTAGTCACCACCACCAGATTATTATTCAGATTAAACACACGGTAATACTTCCGTGAGGTTACAGACGAACCCACTCAGTGAAAGTCGCCATGTTACTCCACGTATTCCTATGCCAGCTTTATGTAAATCAAATATTTACCTACCTCTCAGCCGAAAGGACTCCACAGTATCATCTATATTATTAAGGTTTCCTTTCAATTAACGATAAGATCTGTCTTACTAAATTCTAAATATATTGTTATACTTCTGCAAGAAAAAAATCAGTACAAATTATTTCTGCCTTACAAGCACGCGACTTATCAGTCCACAACTACGAAGACTTTTACCTACCTGTTATTAATTCACTTCTGAAATTCCTTAAATTCATGATCAGCAGATTATTATAGAGTTCCAGAAATAATTTCAGAAAGTTTTCAAGAAATTCCTTCCTAACCACGAGACAGAAATTTAACATCGAGCTAGTCTCAAGAACAGAACCTGTTTTCAGAACTCTTGATCACAGGGCTTAAGCTAAGTTAAAAGAGTTGCGACAATTGCTGCCAGAGTTACCGGAACGAGGCAAAATCGCCTTATCACATCACTAGAAGATGTATCATTTTCTGTCCATCAGAAATAAGACCAGTAGCATGAGGTCATGTATCGACCACCAGAAATTTATCAGATCACCATTTCTAATTGATATTCAGTCCACGTATAGAAGGTTTATCTGACCTGCTACGATGCCTTGAACATTTTTCCAGAAAAGTCACGATCATACTACCATCAGTGGTGAAAAGAAGAACGTGATATCCTCCAGACTACAGTTGCACTCACTATAGTCTTTGAAAATTTTCATCCATACTCCTAGGCTCTCTAATGCCCCAGCTATAGTATGAAATTTATGAATAAAATTTTCCCGTGATTCTCAGACGAACTCGTCAGCATATTCATTGGTCACATTCTGATCTACCAAATCCTAAAGAAGAACACGAGAATCATCTTCTCACAGTTGTACAGAATCTTCGATAGGAGAAGATTTTGTATACAGCTTTCCAGATATGAATTCCCATTGAACAAAGTGGCATTTCTGAGCCATTCTACCTTAGCAGAAAGAAATTTCAAACAATGCTGCGGAGGTGAAGGCCATCACCTGATGGTCCCGATTGACGCCTGTGAACAAAGTACAATGTTCTAGAACTCAATTGACTACCACCGCGGAAATTTCCGATAGTTCTCACTAAATATGATTTATGACTATTCAACCAGATTTCCACCAGAATGTTCCATAACCCCAGATAAAACCTTGATAGAATCCGCAACACGCATTGATGCAGCTATGTTCATATCTAAATGCCTGACCTACTGCAGGTTCAAGATAGAACACCGTCATGTTAGTGAGTTACTACAACCCTTAGAAATTTTTGAACAGAAATGAGATGAAATTCCCTGAAATTGTTCTCAGCTACCACAGGCTTAGAGAAAGTATGATACTATCTAAGTTATCGTCAACCATGTAATCAGCCTGCGCGTTTCTTTCATCCGAAATGATCACGCAATAGCAGACCTGCAGAAAATTTTGAAATTCAGCAGTAAATCGTACAAATTCAAGGCATTCCATTGACCATCATATCAGACAGAATTCATGTTCATGATCAAGTGTATGTTTACGCCCACTTTAAATTCATGTTTATTTTCACTTTCACGTTTACGTCTTATTCGCGGTATGATGCTGTTATAGAAAGCTTGAGAGACCATACTCAAGTTTAGCACAACTATTTCATAACCAGGCAGACGTTTCACATCTCAGGCCGTATCATTTGGCATTCATTCCTCAGTCAGCATACGTTCATGATATGTTCTAGTATCACGTTCACAGTATGATTCACTTATCATATTCTAATTCCATGCCAGCGCTCCTCATATAATTATGAACCACGTTTACAATTGCTCATTTAGCACGTTCACAATTGTTCACGTAGTTCGTCCTTATATATTCTCAGCAGCTTGCTCAGAAATATAAACGTTATCTTTCCAGTACAGTTTTACGTACCGTTTGATGTATACTACATGTTATAGCTTATTTATTCAGGTTCAGAAAATCCATCTTAAGTATGGAACCTAAAAATATTCAGCATCATCAGGACAGGGTCATCAGGACCAAGATTTTTTTATTATGTTTAGACCTTTGAAGGAATCGTTTCGAGCGGGAGGCCACTCGAAACAGAGGAGTCCATCCGGATCTCTCATCCCCTTTCCTTCAATAAATCCAGTTAAGTTCTTTCAGTCATGTCACGTACATGATCATTTCAGTCATGTCAGGTTTATACCTATCAGCAGCATTATGTCTTAATTAGAAGACAATTTATCCTCCAGTTTAATTGTCTTTTCAGTCTACGTGTTCTTTCAGTTCTTATAACTTCATCGGCTTATTACCTTTTATTCGAGGACGAATTTCTCCTTTTTAGAGGGGAAGAATTGTAAAACCCAGTATAGTCGTATCTTTAATTCGGGGACGAATTATTGTTTTTAGAGGGGAAGAATTGTAAAACCCGTATTTAAAAATCAGAATATTTAAATACGCAGTTTAATTTTAATAAACTATGTAAGTATTAATTATTAGACAAGAGATATAAACGCAGAAATTTAATACGCTATCCTAGTTTATTTAAATACTATAATTATTGCAGTTCATTCAGATAATAAGTATTTAGTCTCAGAAAATAATTCAGATGAATTATTTATTTTACAGAAATAATTAAGCGTTAATATTAGATACACGTAGCCTCAGCTTTAATTAAACGAATATTAAATGTACGTAGTCTCAGATTAAATAAAAAGTTTACGCATAATCATTTCAGTTATTTCAGAATATCAAATGATATCAGAATATCAAATGATAATATTTTTCAAGCTTTACATGTAGTACGAAATAAGTATTAATTATCGTATTCAGAAAATATACATATAATACAAAACCCCGAAACACGAACTCATGTCACAATTTATATTAGAAGTAAAGTTATTAAAAGGCAAAAGTTTTTTAAAAAAAAAAAGAGAAAGAATAGGAAATGGGCTTCTAGGCCCGTTTGGTTTTTGGGTGAGAAAGAAAAGAACGGGGTATTACCCCCTTTGTGTGTTACGACCAGACAAAAAAAATAAAAATAAAAAAGGATTAGGGTTTTTATTTTCTGCCGACACAAGAGACAAAAAAAAGAAAGATGGCCGCCGGCCACCAAAGAAGGGAGGTGTCGGGTTCGTTGTTCATCACAAACTCGTGTAATCATCATCCATCTAAATCATTGTAACAGTAAAAACCTTGCTCTTAATTTCAGTGTATCACATTTATTTTGGCGCATATAAACGAAATCAGTGGGGGAAAACCATATAATAAAAGGGGGTTCGGGTTTGTATGGCTACACTAGAACCGAGACACCACCATGTCTCGGTGGTGCTGCGGTTTTGGCCGACCAGAATCAGAACACCCCACAGCAGGGGTGTTTGGCTTTTCGAACAGCAGAAAAACACCAACAGGGGTGTTTGGGTTTAATTCTGCATAAGGGTGTGTTTGGGTCTGTCAGAGTACAAAAGCAGGGGGAACTATAACAAGCAGTGGGAACCACTGCTCTAGTAGTGGTAACCACTGCACTAACAGTGGGAATAATAACCAGCAGGGGGAACCAAAAAGAAAACAGTGGGAACTTTTGTAAATCAAGTAGTGGGAATATACTAATATATAAGGAATTACTTTATTTAATTAAATCTTTTTATAAATAAGTCGTGTTAAATAAATTTAATTAATTGTTTTGTGTTATTTCTTAGTTAGTAACATAAAATTAATTCTTTTATATACTTTAAACATATGATTTATTAATGATTTAATTTTAAAGAAATTAAATGGGAAATATTTCTAAATCAGGAAACTTTCTATGTATGACAGGTTACTATTTTTAATAAGATCGTAAATATTGGAAATACATATCATACGGTAATCAGAATTATAAGAATACACTTATCAGAAATAAGACAGAACATTCAGATTTATCAGATTATATAGTATTAAAATACCAAGACAGTTTTAAATCAAACTGAGAACAATTAAGATCAATAAAATAAATGGATATCAGTCAACTTATTTTCGCGTCCATTATTTATGTAGTATCCGTGAAGTCAGATTCGATCCGTCAGCTTTCAGTCTTATTTCAGTACTGGACACGAGGTACGGATTTCCCGTCCTTTCAGTAAGGACTTCCTTTCCTATGCATGATTAGGATTTCCCGTCTGCAGCCAAATGTTTTCCCCAGTATATGTTTAAGTTTATCAGTAATCATGTTAATAACTAAATAAATTGCCTGAGCATTATATACAAGCACGACCAGTTTATGTACTAGTTACGGAGGTACCGTAACCACGGCACTAGAGGCACCGGTGTCGTGACTCACATGCAGGAGAGTGATATCCTGCATCGTCCCACTCAGCTCAGCTTGGCCATTTTATCAGTA
The DNA here is from genome assembly GCA_025667525.1 of Glebionis coronaria. NCBI lineage: Eukaryota > Viridiplantae > Streptophyta > Magnoliopsida > Asterales > Asteraceae > Glebionis > Glebionis coronaria. The sequence continues at coordinate 439,021,412 of CM046882.1, read as the reverse complement.
TTTTTAGTGGGGCGTATGGATGCATCCTAGGCTTATATGTGTTACAAGTTATCAGGGTGAATGTGGTGTGTGCTCTACATCCTTCACATTGGAGCTGATCCCTCCACCCAGCACAGTATTTAGAGGTCACCCCTCTACAGCATGACGAGGTCACCCCTCCAGTTATTCATGCACGGTTGTTACAACACGTGACCTATATAAGCTCTGGCAAATAAAATACAGTAAATGCATGTTTTCAGAATTAATAGTTATATTTCAGTATCAGTATATATGAACCAGGTTTCTCAGATTTTATGCAGAGTTCTACCACATGTTACATATCAGTCTTACAGCTTCTGTATTCTATCGCCTGTTTCATTCAGTATATTCTTATCATGCTTTATATCCGTTCACTGAGCGTTATGCTCAGCCATAGTTCCTTTCATGTTCTAACGGCAGGTACACCAGGATGCTTTTAGGATCCTAAGAGCATGTCGCATTTGGATGGAAGCTATCCAGACTTCTTACTTTATGCATTTCGTAAATAATTCTGTTTATTTGGACATTGTTTAGTCCTTCCATCCAGTATTTTATTTTTTCATGTTTTGGGCTTATGTTTGGATTGCCGATGTTTGTTTCCGGTATTTCCGTTATGGTCAGTTAATGTTTTAGGACATTTACCTTATGCTTTGATGACACGCCATAAATACACGTAACAGTCCACTTATCCAAGTGGGGTGTTACAGTGTTAATTTTTTATACTTTGTACGAGTATTCTACGTAATTTGACTAAACCACAATAATAATAAAAATTGAGTTTTTTTAATTAATTTTTAATTAATTATAAACTATTTTTAGTAAAAAAGACTAATGTTGCAAAAAAAAGTAACCATCGTTAATGTGACCGGTGCCACGTAGGATTGACCAGTTGAGCAGGTTACTCGCTACACACAAAGATCGAAATTCAAAAGTTTACTGATACAATGAGAAAAAAAAGTAAGCTACATACAACCATAAAAAGTGGCAAGTTTAAGGCATTTTTAAGTGATTTTCCCAAATATTAAATAAACGTGTATCAAAAAGCCTATAAAAACTTTTAGTAAAGTTGAAAGTAAAACATTACATCAGAGTTTATGAGCTAACTAATAATACACGTTACTCGTTATGTAAACCCTACATATTATATTAGTTGGTAAACAATTTAGAAAACCGGGTTAATCCGAGTTTACCAGATGACTCGACCAGGTCGATTTAAAAACCGGGTTTCAAAACATTGAAAAATGGCATCATTCACAACTTCATATGTTTATTTATTTTCGTTGCACGTCAATAATTTATCTCCAAGTGACTTTAGCGTGCACATAATATAGTTTATATATGTATTAAAATGTTTGAATTATAAATGTAGTATAGATTAGTGGGACCCACATTTTTCAACCATTCAACATTTTCAACTAAAGGGATACACCCTTTATAATGTAGTATAGATAGTATAGATTAGTGGGACCCACATTTTTCAACCATTCAACATTTTTAACTTTCAACCAAAGGGATACACCCTTTATAATGTAGTATAGATAAATCAAAATTAATTGTTAGGTTAAGTTTATATAAGTGGGCCTATAAGCTTATATAAAAAAAGTTTAGTAAGTATAAATTTGTGACTTATATAAGAATATTATATAAATTTTTTATTTTTTTGCATTTTTTTTATTATTTTACTTTATTAATTATACTAGTTATAATACCCGTGCACGCACGGGGTTTTTTCTTAATTTTTTTAATTACGTATTGTTATCGATAAACCCCGTATTCCATTCTTCCTCATATCTCGATTTGCCTAATTGTTTGGTTAACCGTATTTCATTTCTTAAGCGAGTTCAAATAAATTACTGTGGCAAGTAATAAATGGTTTACAAAATGAAACTAAATAATATGTATTGTATGAGATTTTTGTTTTAGCGTCGTATATACACTCAGAAATCATGTGTTCTCTCTTCTTGGTGGACATAAATCTAATGAGAAATACGACCCTTGACCTTAAATACATAAGGTGCAGAACTGTTATACATTGAATCATCCACCTTTATACAACACGGGCTATTTTTGAGTTTTCAATTGTAAGCATTTCCCTTTAGACGCTCCACGCACCAGAAGAAGAGGCACGACAATATTCACAGACCTGATTGCAGTCACCTAGACTTATGTTTTCTAAAGCTGTATCAAATCAGTAAAAATATACTTTCACTAAAACAATTGAATACTTTATGGATAGATAATAGCATATATACACAACACACATACTATCAGAAGATGAGGCGCTCGTCACTTTCTATGATTGGAGCGTTTGACTTTTATTTCTTTCCTATATTTCAAACTTATGGGTGTAGATAAGACGACATATGTAACAAAGTCTGGTAGGTACATGTACGTGAAGGTCGTGGCACAATGGAAACCAACATAGAAATAACTCGTACACAGATGATACTGCTTTTACGTTTTGCAATACAACCTGATAATTTATTCAAAGTACACATAATTAATCATAATTAAAAGGGTAATGAACTGAGCAGTAGTAAGAGCTTTACTGATTCGAGTCCTACGGCTCTTAAAAGTTCTGTTTAAACACGATCTTTAAAACTTTTTGGTAACTATAAACTCATTTTATCCATGTGATCGAATCCCACAAGAGCAGTAGCCCTAGCCTAAATATAAATGTACTGTTACATTATCACATATATTGTAAGTCAAACTATCGATTATATAGGTACTACGTAGTATACTAATAATAAAAAAATAAACATAATACCACAAGAGCAATACTACTGTACTACCACGAGAGTATGATCCATTTGACTCATTGGTTTAGTCCTAATAATCTATGTGGTAAATTGGGGAAGCACAGCTCCTCTTAAAAACTTTTTTCGCTCATTCGTCTTTTTCCTAAAGAGGCCTTCCACTCGTACTGATTAGCTAACAAAATGAAATAATCATAATTCATGAGTTATAACAATGATAATCCGGTAAGCATTTACTGGAGATTAGAGTTGATGAGTAATAGTAAGTATTGGATTTGCGTTTTGTAGCGTATAATAGTGTCCAAAATACACACCTAAACACCCCTTTAGTCAGGGACAACATTAAGGTTTTGGCCCTTAGTCTCACAGTAGCATCGAGTTTATAAAGTATTTGAAATCTAAAATGGGTCATCGGCTATAAAAACAAAATAAGAAAAACATAAGATATACTGATTTAGGTTGTGCCATCTCACGCCTGTGCAGTGCATCCTAGTGGTTCTAAAATCATCTTCAAATGCTCAGGACTCATGAGCTCTAAAATGCAATCCCACAAAAAGGTTGTAATCTATAATTTGAATCCTTGGGAAGTCCTTCAGTAACATCGTCAAGCCCTTCCAACAGTAGTAAATATGCCACTGTTCTCAAATGTTTCCAGGCTTGGTTTTTCTTAAGCACATGATTCTCCTACTCTTAGAACAGAGGAAACTAACATGTCAAGTGGGTCTTTAACTCGTAAGTGTAGGTTGCATATGTAGTCTTCTTCATTCAACTCTTATTGATTATAGAAAAATATTGTGTTTATGATACCGGGTTTTCATTTGCTTTCTTATATAATTAATTTGTATATATGCAGATAGACAATCCGAAAAATTGAATTTAAGCCTGAGCAATATAAATTTATAAAATTTGCAAGAACCAAAATGCAATTTTCCATCTATTCTACAGGGGCCCTAAAGCACCAAAATATAAGTTCAGGTATCATTAACTAAAAATATGATCTATGGACCAATGTTTTAAAACCCGGGTTTTAAATCGACCCGGTCGAGTCACCGGGTCCGGGTCAACCCGGGTTAACCGGTTTTAAAAATAATAATTTTTTTTATATTTTTAATAATTAGCAAAAATTATATATAAAAACCATAAAAACTTTCGTAAATTGAAGATATAAGTTGTTTACCAATTAATATATTATGTAAAAATAAAATATCGGTCGTAAATACGTGAATTTTACATTTTTTTTAAAAACCCGAAAAAATCAAAACCCGTCCGGGTCTCGAGAACCGGGTTGACCCGGGTTACCTCAAACCCGATGGGTCAAGCCGGGTTTCGAAAATTTAAAACCCGGGTCAATATGACCCGTTTTTTGGCCGGAACCAGGTCAACCGGTTGACCCGGCCGGGTCGACCCGGGTCTGAAAACATTGGCAGCAATCACTAAGAAGGATTAATGTCTTTCAGAGTTGGAATAAGATGCTTCTGCTGATGTCTTATCTCCAATGACTCCATAACAATATCGACTGCTGCATTTTTTCCTACAACTCTGATCCATATTGTCACTGCCATCTGAGATTAAAATATGTATCTCTAGTAAACACGTTTGGTGATTTTCATTTCTAATGATAGTTATATTAGAATAAAGTTTGTGCGAGATCTATAGTGAAACTGTAGATAATACTTTTACAGGTTAAATTTTAGATGCTATTATCTTATACACGCTAATTTAACATATATGAACATGAAAAATGAAAATTACCTCTTTTAGTCTTTGTTGAATTCGTTGCCTGCCTTCAGTGGTGAGACACTCTTAAGTATTCCGCCTTGTTCGAAATATGGTGGAATACCGTTTAGCGCACCAACCCCTAACACATGTAACAGATGCACCCTCACTAAATCTCAAGTACCAATTAAGAGACCGTGTCCATGCAAACAACTTCAAATGTCCAAAATCCTAAAATTAACTAATTAGGAGCAGGCGTTGTATAGAACTATCTATCCAGGACCGGGCTTCTATTGCTTACAGTGATCGCTACAACATATTAGAAGATATTCAAGGGGGTTACAGCCGGTTTAAGGTCTCGACTAATAAATAATTTAGCTTGTGTCTCCATTACCCATGGCTTAAAAATTATGAGAATAGAATCCAATATTTCAGGTCACCCAGTATCAAATTATAAAACTTCTTCTACTGTAATTTGTTATATCATTTTGCTTTATTCTGAAATGGAAACTAATGGAAGATGAGAAATCGGAAGTAGTCGGGTATATTTACGTTGCTTATGAAGATTTACATCAATAACCGAATGGGTTGATAAGCATACCTCCATTCAGCCAATATAGTATGCAAAAAGCCATAAACTGGATGAACAATTTAACCGGACATATTGTAAGTTTGAGGTCTCAACTAATATTCGTTTGTGTACAATATATAAACAATTTAATTAAATAAGAAGCAAATACCTGATGTTACGTTCTTCAGGTGTGGCTTTATAGAACTCACCATACATTTTGATTAGGGTAAGGTCTGGTGACCCAGATCAACACTTCCACCGGCGAATCCAGGGAGAACCGGTGCCAATTCGTTAAGCATCATTTTTGAAAGGTTTCTTGTGGTGTCACCAAGAGTTTCCGGTGTGTATGTCTACATAAAATATGATAATTGAAGATTTAAAGATGTTGTATATATGATACTGCTCCTGATGTTTCACCGAATAAAATACTCATGGGAAGAGCTTTCTCCCATCCGGCATACAATACACCATCAGCAATGGACTTCAATTTTGCTACATCTTCAGCAGACTTCTTCTCGGACTCTACGATTTTAGCATTCCACTATCTAATAACTACGTCCAAAGAATTACTATATAAAAATATACGCAAACGCTTGTCTTTTCTATTAGACTTACTGTTTTAACATCACACCATATAACTTTTAAACCAGCAAATAAATAGATTGGATTGCTGATTCTCTCCCAACATTTCTAATAGGTCATCAGCAACATATAGATCATACCTACAAAGTACAAACAAAATGTAGAATACACTCAATCCAACATTTACATATAAACATATCCAATAAAAAGATTGAATAACCTAAAATCGATTAATTTGTAACATATCACATAAAACTTAATCTCAAACCTTGAAAATTGATGATACGGAACATAATTATTCAATAAAACATGTAATTTCGCTCCTTTGTTGATGATCATATATTGAACAAAACATTAATTGCACTCCTTGCAGGTTTTATTGTTATGAACAATTAATATGGTTATTTAATAATCAGATCAGGCGTTATTGTTTTTGGGTTATGTTTGTGATTGTATGAACCGAATTTTTTGTGATTGAAACAATTATGTTTGTGATTTTTTTTTGAAGCCGATTGAATTAGATAATCCGGATGAATGAGAATAGGTTGTTCAGATGTTATGTTTTCATAGCCATTGATTAGTAAGATAGATGGTTAGGTTGAAATTTTGTTTTGACCCTCAAGTTTTTGTAGATTACTTCCGTTAATTTAAAGCTTATATTTCTTATACTTTTAACACACATGTTTTTATAGTCATATTTTCGTAAAAACCGAATTTTTAAATGCAATTACCAAATAAAGGATTTTTTATACTAATTTTAAGCCAAAAATTAAAAACAAAAAGAATAAATTAAATAATTATTTCCTACTAAGGAAATGATCTCTTAAAAAAGTCCCTATTTTGGATTTTGCTTTATAAAGAAAAAGATAAGTTAAATAAAACACTTAATAAGAGCTTATAAAAGAACAGATATTGTAATATCTTTTTGATCAATGAGAAAATTACAAAAACGAAGTGGTTTTAAGAAGCCTTCTCTTATTATCAGAGATAAGTTTTGATCCTGGGACCTGTGGGTTATGGACCCACCACTCTTCCGCTGCGCCACTCTGATTTATTGATAACATTAAATTGAACTTTTTATAAACTCGTTAGTTTAAAGTTTGTAGAATATATAACTAGATATCTATTTTTTTGGCTCTAAAGAACAACAATGGAGACAGTTTTCATGTTTTTTTCAACTCATATTTTCAGGTTAAAGAGCAATGATATAAACAATATTTTCTGAAGTTAATACAAGTTTGCCGGGTATGCGGAAAAAAGCTAGGAAAATGCACACCAGTATCTAACTTTATGAACCTATTTTGGTTCCTTTGTGTTATGTTTCTTTCCATGTTGTGGCAGGTTATTAAAATTTGCCGTGAATTATGTCGATAAACTATTAGATATTGTAGCTGTTATGTAATAGTCTTTATTAGCCTAATGTCGTGTCTAGGGTCTAAGTTCTAAGTTTCCTAAGTAGCTAATAGGATCAATACCTGCTCTTTGTGTGAATCCACGAGCCAATTGATAATCTGTGAGATCCGGTGGATGATCAATCTCTTGAACCCCTGCATCTTCATCATCGCCATCTTCTTGATCTGTCTGGTCTTCCTGATCTGACTGATCTTCATGACCTGTTTGATCTTCCTGACCTGGATGGTCTTCCTCAGGCGTATGATTATTTAACCTCTGCAGTTCCACCTCAACTTGTAATTCCTCAACAGACTTATCTTTTCCTGCACCAGTATCCTTCAACGTGTCTTTGTACATGACACTTTCATTGAAGACCACGTTCCTGCTTGTGACTATTTTAGGCGATTCATTATCAAGCCTATATAGTCTGTACCCCTTCACACCTTCAGGATACCCCAAAAGAACGCATTTTACCGCTCTCGGCTCGAGCTTACCTTGTTTAACGTGTGAATACGCGACACAGCCGAAAACCCTCAACATCCCATAATCACTAGGATGTCCCGACCACATCTCCATAGGTGTCTTCTTCTCAATCGCTGTTGATGGTGACCTATTTATAAGATATGCGGCCGTACATGTCGCTTCCGCCCAGAAGGTCTTGGGCAATCCAGACTGTATTAATAAACAGCGTACCTTGTCCATGAGAGTTCTGTTCATCCGTTCTGCTAACCCATTTTGCTGCGGCGTCCCGGCAACCGTCAAATGTCTAGCAATCCCACTCTCAGTGCATAGCTGATTAAACTCCCGGTTACAGAACTCAAGACCATTATCCGTCCTAAGCTTCTTAACCGTCCTCCCAGTCTGATTTTCTACTAACTGCTTCCACTCTTTGAACTTACCAAATGCTTCGTGTTTGAACCTGAGAACATAAACCCATACCCTTCTGGAATAATCATCGACAATAGATAAGAAATATCTCTTACCTCCCAATGATTCCACCTGAGACGGACCCCATAAGTCTGAATGAACATAGTCTATCACTCCCTGAGTAATGTGCCTTCCTACACCGAAACGGACTCGATGTGACTTTCCCAGAACACAATTCTCACAAAAATCGAGCTTACCTAGACTCTTCTTGCCAAACAAACCCTGCTTTTCCAGCACGTGTAGTCCCGCCTCACTGATATGTCCCAGTCTTTTATGCCAAACCTGCACAAGACTGTCTTTTTCTTCAACACTAGCATTAAGCTCACCGGCCAATGCATGGCCATCCAAAGAGTACTCGCAGTTCTCCCTTCGGGTTCCATATATAATAACCCTAGAACCATTAATCACCTTGACTTTGCCTGACTGCAATTTTACGGTATATCCCTCTTTTTCAAGAGTTCCCAGCGATATCAAGTTTCTTTTTAATTCAGGAATGTACCTGACATTGTTTAACACGAAACTTGACCCATCTTTCAGTTGTACCTTTACCTTGCCAATACCCCTGATCTTGCACTCCCTGTTGTCGCCCAACAGTACGCTGCCCCCATCGCATTCCAGAAAATCAAAAAATACATCTAACCTGGGTGACATGTGATATGAACCTCCTGAATCCATGATCCAATCTTGCAGTCTTTCTGCACTCATCACCATCATCACCTCAGAATCGTCGTAAATCGAACCACTGGAGCTTGGTTGATCATCTTTCTTGACGTAACCTTTTGACTTCTTGCGATTGTTCTTCGGACAGTCTCTTCTCAAGTGCTCCTCAGATTGGCAAATAAAGCATTTGAGTCTTCCACCTCGAGACTTCGATCTTGACTTTCCTTTTGACTGATGCGAATTCATGCGATCAGTTCTTCCCCTCACATATAACCCTTCACCATCATCCCCCTTCGCCTTGAACCTTTCTTTGATTTCCTTTGAATTTAGTGTGGCCATCACGTCCTCCAAAGTCAAATCTTCCCGTCCATAAAGCAAGGTATCCACAAAGTGTTCGTATGATGCTGGCAAAGACGTGAGTAACAATAAAGCAAGATCTTCATCCTCGAATTTTACCTCAATATTTGCTAAATCAAGAACGATTTTGTTGAACTCATCTATATGCTCGGAAATCTTTCGTCCAGCCGGCATGTAGAATGTATACAACTTCTTCTTCAGGTACAACTTGTTGGCCAATGACTTTGTCATATACAAAGACTCGAGCTTTGACCAAACCCCCGCTGCAGTCGTCTCCCCGGTAACCTCTCTCAGGACCTTGTTACCTAAACACAAAATCATGGCACTGTGAGCATTCTTGTCAAGCTTAGATTTCTCTTCAGCTTCCATATTCGCGGGGAAAACCTCCAGAGCTGCTTCACATCCGTTCTGGATTAATAAAGCACGCATCTTGATTCTCCATAACCCGAAATCACCAGTTCCATCGAATTTCTCGATGTCAAACTTGGCTCCCGTCATCCAAACAAAACTTGATTCTCCGTAACCCTTGTCGAGGTTGCAAGATTTCTTAGGTTATTAGAAATCGGTTTGCAAAATTAAAAGTACGACAAGGGTTACTTCAAAAGACGTCGGGTACTTTCTTGATTCAAGGGTTGTCGATTTGTTGGATAGGTTAATTTCCAAGGTCCGGTCGATATTTGAGTAAGAAAGGGTTTTCTTTTGAAGGGTTACTTGGTTTGATCGATTTATAAGATTTTTATCTTAGCGTTATATCGATAAATCAAGGGTAGTGTTTTACACACAGGAACTTTGCTAGATCGTATTTTTTGTGTAGGTAAATTCACAAAAGATTAAATTGGTTAGCAAAGGGTTAAAATAAGATGACGCTGAGCAAATTTGACATCGAGAAGTTCGATGGGAAGAATGACTTTGGGTTATGGCAGGTAAGGATGATGGCTTTGCTGGAACATCTGGAATTAGATGCAGCATTGGAGGAATTTCCCGCCACCACAATAGTGGCTTACGATAACGTCATTCTTTCAATAAAACTAATCGGGAACGATTAGGGATAATACCTTGTGTGGGCGTCACCTTATTTTCTGTCAATTCGTCTGTGTGTGTTTTTCGATCGAACATTCCGCATCTAGTAATCAGGTTTGTAGGATTAATCCCTACAGTAGCAACTACTAGAAATTTGTTTGAATGTTAACCACAACTCTATTAGTACATGTTGTTTCTAAAAATATAAGAGGAAGAGAATTAAAAGGAAGCTTGCAATGGAAATGCACCAAAATCGGATTGAAATATAATTGAAAACACTAGTTTCCCTTAATTTGCTGCAACCAATCTCTTTTTAATGGACATGAAAATATAGATTCAATTTGCAAAAAATAAAAGGAGTTTTCTTAGAGTTCTTTTTCTCGTGTTGTTTTCCTGAATAACAAGAGAAAAAGAACTCTATCGACAAAAATGAGCAAATTTACAGGAACAACCCAAAAATGCACAGCTTGTGATAAAACTGTATATCTAGTTGATAAGCTAGAAGCTAATAAGCGGATATACCACAAAGCCTGCTTCCGATGCCATCATTGCAACGGTACCCTTAAGGTCAGTTTCTTTTGTCTATAAAACAATATCAGTTTCGCTGAATCATACAAGTTTCTCATTCTTCATTTTCTCCAATCTGTTTCTTTCTCATCAAAAAATGTGAAACAAATCGTTTGCGCTCCCTCGCATCATATATTTGGCACCTGCAAATAATAAACATTACACACATAAAATTAACACGGTGACAGCCACCAACATGTATGAGTATAAGAATGTCATTCAAGAGAACAATAACATGACAATTCTTTTCTTGCAGCTTAGCAACTTCAATTCTTTCGACGGGGTGGTTTATTGTAGGCATCACTTTGATCAGCTCTTCAAGAGAACAGGCAGCTTGGAAAAAAGTTTTGAAGGTTCAATACTTATTACTACATAGTATTATTCTGCATTAAGCGATTTTACAAATTGATTACCTATAATTCAATCAATTATTTATTTACACGATTTCTGCTTGATAACTTCAGGAACGCCAAAATTCAAGCTAGAAAGGACTGTCAGTTATGAGGTATCAAAATTTCTGCAATGTTATGCACATCCTTTGTGACATGTATCCTTTAGACTTAAGTGTAACAAGATATTCATATGTGTCATTGAGTTTATCTTGTACTTCTCTGTTAAAACAATGACGAACATGTTCTCTCTCTTATGCAGCCGAATGCAAGCAAACTCGCAAATTTCTTTGAGGGTACCAGAGACAAATGTGTTCAATGTTCCAAGATTGTTTATCCAATTGAGCGGGTAAATATATTTCGCTTTCATATCATTTTTTCGCCTGAATAGAAATTTCTACGAGGGCACATGAGACAAACTTTTTTCCATAAAAATCTGTATAATTTAGACAAAAAAATATTAACTTCAGTATACCTAATGTAGATTAAGGTGGATGGAGTTGCATATCATAAAAGCTGCTTCAAATGCTGTCATGGAGGATGCACCATAAGTCCATCTAGTTACATTGCTCATGAGGGCAGGCTTTACTGCAAGCATCACCATCTCCAACTCTTTAAGCAAAAAGGAAACTACAGTCAACTAGAGGTCGAGGCCGAGGTCGAGACCGAGGCCGAGGACAAGGTCGAGGAATCAGTTGCAACTCCTGAATCATAAACATCCAAAATGTTTCATTTTATTGGCTCCATTTAGTTTCATTGCTGATATTTTAAATCTTTGTGCTCTGATATTGATTAAGAATTTGTCCAACACTGGATTGAGTTGTATATTAGAACTATTCATGCTAATGAATTTGTTCCAAATATAAGTGACTTTTCTGATTTGGTGGTTCGTGTTTGATAAAAATGATAAATCATTATCGAATTATGAACCATTTTAAGAACCCACATGTCACTTTGTAAAACAATTTAAGGATATTTGTTTGTGGGTCTAGCATTACTCATATATAAGTCACTGCTAGGTTGACACCGAGTCACTGACAGATATTCATATTCTCTTTAAGTGGAATTTTTTACTAACGGCAAAAACATTGTAACTGTATAAGCACCAGTAGTTATATATTCTCTTAGAAAGTTAGAAAATAATTTAGTACTTTGTTACATGTGTTATTGAAGAACATTATGTATCAATGTTCTGTTAGAAAAAAAAAAACCTTACATGGACCTCTTCTTAACTAACTCACTGTGGTGTTTTCGGTTTACTGTCATCAACTCTTTAGTTTGGTAGTCACCAAGCTTCCAACTCTATGCTAAAATCCAAATTATTCTCGATACCAAAGTCTTGCAGGTGTATATAACAAAACATTCTTGACAGTCTAAACACTGCTCCAACACCAAATTCAGACTATGAATTCTAAAAGATTGTCAAGGCAGTCGTTTTGCTACCATTACAATATTGTATAAGCAACTCACCAGCTTTTCACAAAACTTGTTCAAACACAAAAGTGTCGGTCAGGAGGGAGCTGGGGAATGAATAAAGCCAGCCCTCATGAGCAGCGTAACCAGATGGACTTATGGTGCATCTTCCATGACAGTATTTAAGGGATTTGGTATCCATTCCAGACAGAGTTTAATAAGAATGCCATATTGCTTATTAATAACACAACTCAGAAGGTAATGACTACTGAGCAAAAAATGCATCCATTTTATGCTAACAGGTTACAAATGTGCAAACAAATAATTCTATTTTGTATCCAGTTACTGATATTGTAACCAGATGAAGCTTTCTGCCAAGATACGAGTGATAGCACAAAAAGTGACCCAAGTCTTTCCATCTGTACTTCAACTTTTTTTTGGTTTTAATATACTTTACCGGTAATCCTTTATACATGCAGTACGTGCCCTACAATTTGCACTCATCTACTAGTTCTGTAGCTCTATAACAAGATAAACAGATGCACGCATCCAAAAGTATTGCAATAATTTATGACCCGCAAAATCAAAGCATGTATGTTGACAACCAACAACTGCAACGAATGTTTTATTCTATCTTACTCTACTTAAAAATTATATAAACCAACCACAATAAGAGTGCATTTACCAATTCAAAGAAATCATGATCAACAAGCTATAAGCCCCGAAAATATTTACAACTGCAAAGTTCTTCTCTAAGCAAAGGTATAACATAGGCTCTTCTCATATTTGCCAAATTCAGTCAAGTACGAATCATCTGCAAAAGTTGATGAGTATTAGAACTGTGAAAGGACCATAAACACTTTTTGTATGGGTCTGGTACATTCGAGTTGCTGGGTTGACCAACAATATTTTATATTTTTTCATTCATAAAAAGGGTGGCCAGATATTACATAAAAATATGCATATTCTGTTATGTGAGGGAGGAGCAGCCTTAAAACTTCGTACTTAAGCAATAGGTACTCGAGGGACTTGAGGCTATAATTAGTTAAAACCTATTTTTTTAATATATTACCAGCCTTTGTGCGGTTCTCCCTTTGAGTGTCTTCAATGCAGCCTCCGCAAAAGCTTGAGCAGCTTCTGCGTCAGCCTCAGCTGCCTCAGCCTCCCTAGCGGCTTCTTCTGCTTCTGCAATGGCGGCTTCTGCCTCTGCAACAGCCTGAGCCGCAGCAGCAGCCGCCTCTTGTGCTGTCATGTTCCTCATCTTTTGCAACTCTAAATCAATCTGACCCCTTCTAGGTGCATTAATGTCATCCTTATCAAACCTAGGAGATGAACCACTTGGTCTTCCCCCCTCGAGACGTAACATCGACGGAATTTTTTTCTTGTCAGATACCATTACATTAGCTGAGGCAATTCTAAATCTGCGTTTTGTCTGCAACGAACAACAATTTAAACATTAAAAGATAATTCGCACATAAACAAATGTTCTTATTACAAATAATATACCTTCACGAGCTTGCCGGTTTGAGTCAAAAATTTCAACTTCATAGACAAAAGTCTCTTAAAGTTCGGAGGTGCCCAATATTGCTCCTGCAAAACGAGAGAGAAACAGTGTTACTGAAAAAGTGAACTGTATACAAAACTGATTTTAGTTTTTCATAATAAGCAAAACTTCAACATAAAAAATACCTCTATATACGAGCCGATAGTAGTCTTGTTAGAGCCACCAGGCTCCTTTAAGTTGCTTATCGCCTCCATTATAAGATTATCCAACCTATAAACAATGAACAGAAACAAAAATATCAGTTCTGATACTGTTGCCTTCGAGAAACAAAATAACTACAATCTGTGAATCACGACAGTACAACTAAAAACAGTAGGCAAGTGTTTATATGCTGAGGTAAATAAGCAACATTATAAATTTTTCAAACCTTATCATAGATCTTTTTGAACCACCGGTCTGTGGAGAGCCGCCACTTGAAGATGGAAGAGTTCTGGCATCACCTGAGTCGTCATCAGTGTCATCAACATTTGCAAGTGCCAGAGGATTATCATCCTTAGAACCATTGTGAATCCTTTTTAGAGCAATCCTAGCTTTCTCACGGGATCCCCATCCATTGGCCATTACACTCATGTTCCTCCATTTATCCTGATTCAAGTTAGATCCAGCAATTAACATAAATAATAAAGTCCACCAGGTAATGTCATTTGAGATATGATCCACATTATAGCATACCTTGAGATCCACATTAGACCGCAAGTATAAGATGTGACTAAATTCTGGATCTTTAAGAATTGTGCGCCATTTCCCTGATCCATGCTTAACAACTCCAGCTTTGAGAGCTGATTCTTCTTCATTTGTCCATTTCTGCTTTGGAGCACCCATTAGGCTAACTGGAAGTAGCGATATTCAAGCTGTAGAACATATGCTTCAATCAGCAGACTTGCGTTTAAATAAATATAACAATGAAAGTGAAGACTGAAAAAAATCAAGTGAAACATACAAGATACAAAAAAAATCTGAAACGAATAGATAAATAACACAGGATTTGCATGGCGATCTATAAGATGAAAGTATGATACTAATGTTTTTTAAAGATCAATATAAGAATTTGCATAGTGATCTATAAAACGCAATTTACTATACAGCAAATTACTATAAGATAAATAAAATTGCATAGACTTTTCCATATAATAACTGTATAGGTTTTGACAAATTTCCCTTGTATATTCTTTCATTAATCAAAAAGTAAAAATAAACAACCTAAATAGTTGTCTGAAAAGGTCCATTACCTCACGACATTATCATGATATTAACATAATAGCACCTTCAAAAACTTTAAATAGTTTGATGTCAGTCAGATCCTAATTTATTCGATATAAAAGAAACATAATAACTAAAAAAGTTGCATTGAACAAGCAACTCAGGTTGAAGAAACAATTTAGAATACTGGGTCTTTCCTACATACAAGAAACTCAAGTGCGTTTATTTTTATAACCGAATATTGGATGTCAAGACGCGAGGGGGATTGAAACCCATTTCTTATCTAAGGGTTCGTATACTTGCATATACGATAATCAAAAAATTACGAACTATCATAAAGCCTGCAACCTTATTTTTTGGAGCTTATAAACTTATTGATTATTGACTTATGTCAATAAGCCCAAGTTGAAAACTCTAAAAAGTAAGCTTATTGACTTCTCAGTTTTCCCAAATCAGATAAACTCAAAAGCCGGCTAATACAACCACCTACTAAATCGGAGTACAATATCACAAAACAAATCTATAAATGCGAAAAAAAATATATTACAAAATTAAAGGCAAAGATGCATTCACATTATATGCACATAAGGGGCTTATTAAGATTTGGTCAACGGTCGTTAGTCAGAAGAGCGGGACCGTTATAAAGTACCGAGTACGTTTTATAAAACTTTTTGACTCCTGAATTTGGAGTTCCTACTTTCACACAATTCACAAAGAAAAGATCGCCATTAACCGTGCAATGGTCGCTCAAATAATCATCGACAAAGAAAAGATCGCCATTAACCGAACATTGCACTCATAAATAAAATACTCGTATATCTCATTAACAAAATTCCATCTTAAAATGAGTATCCCAACCGCTTTCTTTTCATAAAACTTCTTTTCTTTAGTAACTTGATAAAAATACGTCTCAGAAAACAAAACACACTTTACATTATTGTTTCAACCCTGTACAATAATGGCAAGAAAGGAGAAAAAGATAATTGCAAATAAATTAAAACACTATAAAGCCACTTAGCCAAAAAACGGCTTTAAATATAATATAAATTCATCCAAAGGCTTAATGTTATGTTGACGAGCACACATCACTTTATTGGTAACATTCTTATGGCTTTCTCAATGAGATTCAACGAAAACTATTTTATAATTCTGTAGCTTATAACACCAAAAGCACAATTTAGCATCGAAAACAGAACTAAGACTTTATAAAAAACAACTTTACCCAAAAAAAATAAGACTATAAAAAACAAAATGCTATCAATAAAACTATTACGGGGTGTTTGTTTAAGCTTATGAGCTGATTTGATTTCGGCTTATATTTCATAAGGTTCAATTTTTCGGCTTATGTGGAGACGTTCGGGGTTATATATAAGTTTAGCGTATAATTATAAAGCTATATAAGCACACAAGTCTCAAAATAAGCCAACAAGGATACCCAAGCCAGTACTACTCTCGCCTAACCACGCTTAACTAAAAGTTGTGATGGGATCCGGTGCATTAGTGCTGGTATTATCGTACCCAAGCCAGAAAATTAAGCCGGAACACAAATAAGGTCATAAGCCACATATAAGCTTAAACAAACAAGTCATACATCATCACAACGATATTTAAGCAGCTTGATCATAGCATATATATCAAGAAACCCTAATTAATTATCTCAGCTTATTAGAAAATAAGCTAAATTTAAATCTAACAATCAATTCGTGCATACAAATTTGTTGAGTGTTGGTAGAATTATAAAATTAGGGGAATTTGAAGTACCTTTGTTATTGCATTCGATAACAGATCATAACTGGATCTAGATCCTTAAATTAGGGTTTCGGTTGTTGATAAATAAAAGGGGGTGAGAGACGATATAAATAAATTAGGGTTTCTGATTTGATTCCATTATCCAACTTCAATTAAAATGCATCTTTGACCCGATCCGGATCACGTTTTCGGTTATTTAATTTGTTTTATTGCTGATGGGCTATTTGGGCCCTTCCTATATCCGAACTACAAGGGGTAATGAGCAGCACAAACCGGTTTAACCTCAAACCGGTCCGGTTTGAAATCGGATTGTGATTAAATTAGTAATAACCGGTTTGGGAACCTGGTTTTTGTAGAAGAAATGTTCGGAAAAGTATACATTATGCTATTGAAGCAGTTAAAAGGTAAGATGAGATATCTCGCTATCATGATTAAATTGTATGTTTACAGCTTTAAACTAAAGTGTCATGTCTCGTTTATTTTCACAAGGTTCTCGGGAGTCTGGATGATTTTACACTTGACTAGAAGACTTGTGGAATTCTATGGAAGTTGGGAGAAAATCTTAGAAGCCCTTTGGAAGCACTAGAAGCTTATAGAAGGACTAGAAGCTTCTTACCATGGAAGAGTATAGAACTTATAAATACCTTAGATGAGTAGTATAAATAGAATAAGTCTCATTTGCCAAATCATCTATGAATTCACTTGTATTCTCTCTTGTAAAGTTTTCTCTAGTAATACAAGCATTTTCCTATATTTCACTTGTGATCTTTCTTTTAAGCTTCTTTAGCGGCCTAAATCGTTAGAGTAGTTGAGCAAGGCTGACTTAGTAGAGACTAAGTGTCGCACGGAAGACCCTTGTAGAGACAAGTTTGTGACAAATGGTATCAGAGCGAGATCGATTTGAGGCGACGACGATTGAAACCGAGAAGAATGATGCTAGCGGAAGTGTTGTTGATGAGAACCGTGGTCGAGATGATAATCAAGGCCCCAAGAAGAGAGGAACGTCGAGGGACGTTGTGGAAAGTTTGGATAAGAGAGTGGAGGGTGTCGAGATATCTAATGAGACTGCTTTTATACATAGTCTCATCGTCCAAAACAGGCTTTAAATGCATAAAACATGAAAATGGCCAAATGTATGCTTGTGTTTGTTACTTGTGTACAATGTTGCAAAACAAGGTCTACAAGGGCGATTAATCGCCGGTTAATAGCTACAAGGCCCTCAACTTTGCTGATTAATGAAAGGCGATTAATGGCGGTCAACTATGGTCAACGACGGCCAATGAAGGTCAAACTTACCGAAAACATGCAAATTTTGCCAAAAGTACCAAAAACTCACTGTAAAATTATGTTTATCACTTAGAGTAACTATTTATATGTATGATAAGTTGTATATTAAGAATAATATTGCCGAAAATACCTAAAACTCATTAGAAATATCCAAAACTTGTCGAAAATACCAAAAATATGCTAAAAATGCCAATCCGATTAATCACCGATTAATCCCGCCTAGAACGATTACAAGTTACAAGGTGGTCGACCGGTCGGCTAGCGATTCACAATTTTTGCAACCATGCTTGTGTATTTTAGGTAAAGATATTGAGAAAATGACAAAAGATCACAAGAATCATGCAAAAACGAACACGGGAAACGAAGCCGCACAATGAACCAAGCCCTAATGAAGATTTTTCAAGAAAAACCCTTGAAGATATGAAGATTATGCAAGAAGGGTCCTCCAATATTGAATAATTGACACTTTAAACCCTTGTATCTTTATAATTACAAGATTGGTCCCTAAAGTTTGTCAAAATTACAAAAAGGGCCCTCCACTTTGAAGAATTGGCAAATTTAGTCCCTCAACAAAACTAAATTGTCAATATTAGTCCTCCTCAAAGTCAAACATACCATGAAGGCCTTCAAGTTACAATAAATTACAAGTTTGGTCCTTAAAATATGTCAAATTGCAAAAAAGACCCTTAACTTTGAAGAAATGGCAAAAATGGTCCCTCATTAATCATGACTTGTCAATTTCAGTCCTCCAAGAAGTAAACCATACAATTCAAGACCATTAACTATGAAGAAAATGCCAAATCAGCCCTTCAAGAATCAACAAATGGCAAGAAATACCCCTGAAAATACTTTGGAAAAGTATTTAGGGCAAAAGTGTGAAGTTGAAAACTTTATTAACAAAGGAAATCGGATTTGGGCTGTTTTATTTGCAAGTGACAAGAATCAAAGAGATGAGGGTTATTTATGGCAGACAACACAACTTACCTAGACTAGTAGTGGGGTGACACGTACGTCACTACCACCTTTCCACCAATCAGAGCTCCCCATTGTGCCACCTCACTTCCCACCCACAACTAACTTAAACTAACCCGTATTAGTTTATTAAACTGGCGGTTAACATCTTTTTAAAAACCAAAACCAGATTAAACCACCAACTATTCACTCAAGAACAAATTTGTGGATTTGTTAAATACTTTGAATTAAGCCATAATCATCTCTAGTTTATTGATTAATGGTCTTCTAAACACAACCCAACCTTTAAACTGGCCACCTCACCACTCACATGTCCACATGGGACCTCCCCTGCTACATCTTTGAACAAGACGCCAAAACCATGACAACAATCCAACCATTCACATTCCAGCTTACATTTTAAGCTTGTTCTACACCATTGGATGAAATTCCACTATGCCAGCAACTACAAAACGCCAAGATCAAGTCACATGATTCTCAAATATTCAAACCCTCAAGGGCATTTCAGGAACTTCATTAGCTAGGGTTTTACGTTTTTTATGCATTCACTAGTTCATTTGTAGCCTATATAAGGCATAGGATGTGCAACATTTGCACTTGCTCTTGATTTTTCCTTAGTTCACATTTCTGTAAATCCTTTGTCATTTTTGAATGAAAAGTGTTTGAATTTTGTGAAGAAAGACCAAGTGCCAATCTCTTATTCTGTTTGTTAATGTTACATCTTTACTAAACCTGAATCTCAAAACGTTTTCATAGGCTTTGTGCAAGAAATTGCCCAAAGTTCTTAAATCTTGATATTTTGCTAAGATCTTGGTACACCTTGGAATTTTTGGGCTATAAGTTGATCATAGCACCCTGATATTGTGATATCAAGGTGTTGTGAGGCTTATAACTTGTGGATAAATAATCAAGTGTGGGGTACAAGAGTTGCATTAATCAAGGATTTGTCACTTTACTGTTTTTATATTTTTGCTTCTAACTTTATTGAATCTTAGCAGGAGTGTGTGTGGAAGCTTGTGCTTGTTCTTGCTAGCACATAAGCTCAAAATTCGTGGGTGTGGATGTACATCCATGAGGTTTGAACCATTCTACCTTAAATCTGCTTAAAATCTTGATTTTTGGTGATTTTTTATGTTGCTTGTGTTCTTGCTGAATTTATGGTTTAATCTTGCTTAATACTACATATTACATTTGTTTATGTGTTTGATTGGGCTTGGGTAACCTTGGAATACACTTATACTTATATAAATTTGATTTGAAAAAGATAAGGGGTGTTTGGGATTATCTGTTTAAG
Source organism: Glebionis coronaria (assembly GCA_025667525.1). Classification (NCBI taxonomy): domain Eukaryota; kingdom Viridiplantae; phylum Streptophyta; class Magnoliopsida; order Asterales; family Asteraceae; genus Glebionis; species Glebionis coronaria. Next base: position 439,000,975 of record CM046882.1, on the reverse strand, counting down.
ATCATAGAGTGTTATTGTGTTGTTGAAAAGTATTGTTTATAGTTGGTATCTGCTATTGACTTGGTTGAGTGCTAAAACCTGCAAGTTTTCAGTCTTATAACCTCAAATTAAAGAGTGTGCCATAACTCATTGGTTTTGACTGTTTTTGACCTAAAATTTTGGAAATACTTAGAGTATATGCATGTTTAGGGATAAAAGGTGTTAAATCAAAGTTTGTGTAACCTGATTTGAAGATTTGAGTGTTTGAAATTGGCTTGGTGGTCAAGTATATCAGCAAAGTGTTCATAACTGCCTGCTAGTGTTCATCAGTAACTTTTTGGTGCTTAAATCTTGATCTAGACCTTGAACCATTGCATGAAACCTGTTTAAATATATTCATTTGAATTTATTATAGCTTGTGTATGCATTTGGTGCAATTTGGTTGGCTGATTTTTGCTAAAACTACTATTGAGTGAAATCTGCTTATTGTTCATGTTTGTGACGGATCTGGTGATCTTTTGAATTAACTGTACTAACTGGCTTTTTTTTAAGTGTGATTTGTTTGTTGTTTCTGACTCCTTGTGATTCACTGATCACAAGGGTGCCTTGTTTGTAACTTGATTCCAACAAAAAGTCACTAAAGACAAATAGTCAAGAAAGTCAAGCAGTGGGAAAAGTTCCCACTACCCAACACCCAAAACTAACCCCTGCTAGTGTTAATTCTCTTTCAGCTTATTTATAAGCCAATTTGGCTTATCCAGACTTGCAACAACTTATTTTTTTGTGATAGATCTTCATCATTTGACCAATTTATTTGATCTAGAGCTTATCAGACCTTGGCTTTGACTTTTTGCTAGAAAACTCATAAGTTTGACTTTAAATTAAGTGCTTATCTGCTTATTCCAGCTTATTGAGTGTGCTTATTGAATTTTTTTTTGTTGATTAAGCTTAGTTAAGTCATTTAAAAGCTTTTGAAAGTTGAATAAGCTCTTGGGGTGGCCTAGAACTCGAAAACGACTATTTTGTCGTGTTGTGAAGATAGCTTATAGCTTATTCAGGCTTATTCCTTGTGCTTTTTACAATTTTCTTCTTACAGATCTCTTAAGTAACTCAAAAGAAGCTTGTGTGTCTAATTTGAGCTTATGGCATCAGCTTATAGCTTAATGGGCCAAAAAGCCCATTAAGAATAAGCTGCTTTGATATAAGCTAGCTTAAACACATTTTCAGCTTTTGGGCCTTCAGAGTTTTGTTTTTAAAATCAAATTTTGAGTCAGACTGGAAGTTTTGGGCTTATTTGGTTGACTTTTTCTTATTGGACCCAAATTAAGCCCATTAAGGGACTGTTTTGTCTTTTAGCCCATTTCTAGGCCCATTAGGGGTATTTTGTAATTTCAACTTCATTTCTATGTTTATTAGGTTAAAATAAGCTAGTTTGCAACTTTTTAGAATATTCTATAAATTTTGGATTTTTAATATTATTTTATTATTATTTTATTATTAAAAATTAAAATTTAGAATTTTCAAGTTTTTATATTTTTCTTAGGTTAAACACATTAAGTTAGGAATTTTACAATTTTTAAAATATTTTTAATGTCACTAGATTAATTTTTATAATTATTTTAAGTTTAAATAGTTTTTAATTGTTTTTAAATAGTTTTTATTAATTTTAAAATTTTTAAAAATAGTCATTTTAAAATATTTTAATTGTATGATGTGCTCTTTCAACTCGGTTATGAAATTATTTTGAATTTTTTTTCATGAATTGTAATTAAAGTGGAGTTAAATAGTGAGCTATTTATAGTTTTTGAATATGAACAAATTAGCTACTATTTAGAAAAAGAATTGTACTGTGATGTCTTACAACTATAACATAATATACTTACTCTTAACTAAACGATTATAAGACCATGAGTTTTATCGATATCATATGTCAGTTAATGTGCTATTTCTTTGATTACTTTATGCTTCCTTTTATGCCCACGCATGCATCAACATTTCCTCAAATATTGTGTATTATCATAAAAACGTTTGCATGCTTGATGGTAGCTTTTTCCAATAAAATGATTGGTGTTAATAAGATCAGTGCATTACGATATACATTAAGGGGTCATATATGAAACAGTAAGAAGATTATTGGGTATGCGTACTGTGACTCGTTTTCATGTGTCATGAATGTGCATAAGGTTTGGACATTTTGCTTATGAAGAAGAAATCTTTAGTGATATATCATTAATATCAATGTGTATAAGTCAGATTTTATATTCAAAATATACGGTACTATATTTAAACTATGGAGATCGATTTATGTGAATGTTAAAATTTTACTTACAATTAATTGATGTAGTTACATAACGAATGCATTGTTTAATTGGATAATGCAATGCTTTATTAGTATGGATTGTGTTAAATTTTTTGATAGTGCGAACGTTAATGTGAATATTAAATCGTGTGAATGAATAAAAGAGCTGTCGGAGAAATATGAGCTTTGCATATTATTCAAATTTTATATACAAATGTGCAATTGAAGCACTTGTGATCATAAAGGAAAGGTTTATGTGCCTAACATTATTCTAGTATACCGGTTGAACCATTCCGGATCAATGATGATGCGAAAACTATAGAAGAACTATGAGTTTCTTCGAAGGTGATTTTGATTATACTTATTGTTCTCAATGAAAGTTCATTAATTATCACCACTAAATATAAATAAGGACGCATTCCTTGAGATTTTGGAAAAGATAAAAAGAGCATGTATGTAGGCCTATACATGTCTCATGTGGATCATTTTGAGTTATAAAATCGATGCATCATCAAAATGATCATCAAATACGCAACTTAAAGTTGGCGTAATTAGTGGCTCGATGTGAGCATGATTTTCCAAACAAAATATTAAGAATGGTGGTGAATAAAGTATTGGGTGATTATTGGTATATATGTGAACTTAAAGATAGCACATATTCATATGTGAATTACTTTTGTTGAAACGTTTATAAAACGTGTTCAGATAATTGCAAAGCAAATAATTATGAGAACAAAAGTTTTGGTTATGGGGCAATTATAACTTATTAATACGCATCTTGCCAATATTTAATAATGAATCTTCCCCGTTATAATGGTTTTTGGTCACAAACCATATTTTCCCATATGAGATATTGAAATGTGTGACATATATAATAATAAGTCCACCACAACGCACACAATGGGATTTTGAGAATGATAATTCATTCAGGGGAGAATGAGCAGCGAGAAATTTAGAATGAATTATAATAATGAAAATTTGATCCTCACAAGTAATGAATATGAACATAAAGTTCATGGGACAATTTACATTCCAGATCTAGTAATTGCCAGACAAGGTTAGTGACCTAAATAAAGTGACTAGATCACAAACGCTGCTAGTGCTCCAATTAAAATGAGTGTCCCAACAATAAAACCAATGATTGGTAGTAAGTCTATGGCACGGCTACAACGTGATAGACTATTCGATTCCAATGAAAATCCTCGATTGAAGAGATAATATGGAGCAAGAAAATTAAGATGGTCGAATCGAGGTAATAAAGACCCCATGATAGTCTCCTAAAGAGACACTAGACATGAAGGTAATTGAGAAAACCCCGGGTACATAAAGTATTATGAGATCTCAATAAGTGATAGAATGCACTGTCTAGTAAAATGTGGAATCGAAATTAAATGAATCGACGTCGATGGATATATATATATGATAAAGTGCATGATAATGATAATAAATTATATAGCTCTAAAGTAAATGTGAGGATCATGGATACATGAATGGCCAAAATATAATGACGCGAGAAAGCAATGAATAAATGAATTCTCTTGTGATGAGACATATGATTGAGGCTTTTAGTCCATTTATACACTCTATTGGATATGCAACGGTCTTTATGAGAAACGAAATTGAAATATACATAAGTTACAAATGATGGCACATATATATTTTCTCAAAGACTTGAAAATGATCATGTAGATACATGTTCACATGTGGTGGATCCAATAAATATTGTAATAGTCTGGCAATACGATAAATAAGTGATATGCGTCTAAAAGATATATGATATGATTAGAGCTCATGTGATGGTTATTGCATATAAAATGCATGGAGCATGCTAGTGGTTTTAATGCTTAAGAAAAGTTCTCCAGAATACTACTTGATTGTACTAAATTAATCATGTTTTGTGCATATATGTTATAATCGCCTTAGTGTGTTGAATTATGCCAAATAAAGAATTATTATTATTAAGGCGATTAGATGCATAGAATTGAATTTGAAACAAAAGACAAAGTTTGTCTTAGCTCTGAAATTAAACATCTTAAGGATGAAATATGTGTACATCATGAAAGCTAAAGACAAAGTTATATCCTTATATGGATAAATGACTCTCATGTTTATGAGGTCACATGATATTGGAAAGAACTCCTTGATTTATAATAATGATGATCACAATATCGATTTAGATATGTCATACTAGAAAGTATATGAACAATTAACTTTTTACAAATGGTAATACTTGGTATTAAGACACTTCATGTGCATTTCATTGTTTCAATGAGCTTAAGTGATGTGATCATCAGGGGAAGACAAGATACGTGTTGCACTCTTTTTCCCTTGACCAAGGTTTTGTCCCTGCAGGGTTTTCCGGCAAGGTTTTTAATGAGGCAACATCCTTGAGCGTATAAAAGAGTAATGTTTAGTTTTTCCTTGATCATGGTTTTGTCCCCACAGGGTTTTCCAGCAAGATTTTTTTAATAAGAAAACAACTTATGTCGTATAAAGGAATGATGTACTCTTTTCCTTCACTAGATTTTTGTCCCACTGAATTTTATCTAGTAAGGTTTTTAACGAGGCATACTGTTCAAATGGATAAATATGGAATTGATGTCCATCAATGGCGATAAGACAAGACATTTTGTTCAAGCGGTTATTTGGCGGATTTATTTACAAAGATACTTTCTACGTCAACACTATGAAGTTAATGTACAACAATGGAACACGTCAACTAAAAGATCTCAAGTGATTTAGTTATCAGAGGGAGATATACGCTACACTCTTTTTGTCCTTAGTCATGGTTTTGTCCCACTGGGTTTTCCTGACAAGGTTTTTAACGAGGTAGTATTTTCAAAAGCGTATTATTAATGTGGACATCCAAGAGGGAGTGTTATGAATAATATTAATGTGGATGTCCTATAAGGCCCATGGCCCAATTATCCATTAGGGTTTTACCCTAATAGTATCTTATAAATACATATTGTATTCTCCTTAATCAATGATCAATGAATAATTCTCCTCTCTACTTCTTGTTTGTTCTTACTCTTTGCATTGATTTACAACAATTTAGGATTTATTGCAATTTTTTAGGAATTTTTAGGGTAAAATTTTAATTTTGTCACTTTTTACGGTTTTACGTGTACGACATTACGTAACCGTCATTCTCTTCTAATCCCCTCTCTTCTTTTCTTTCTCATCAATATAATCACAAAAGAAAAACAATTCTTAACACAACGCACAAGCCTCCTTGAGAACGGTCCCCACTTTGGGTCATAACTAATGGTTTTCCTAAACTACTTGTTTATACTTGCCCTAATTACGCTCTTTTTCCTAAAAGACGTATTTTACAACTATCATTTTGGCGCCGCTGCCGGGGAGGCGTGTTGTGTTTTTATTTGGAAATTGTTGTTTTTATATATAGCCATAATATCTATTGTATTAGTAGCACTCTACTAATACGTATTATCGGTTTTCGTTTTTTTGTGTGAATACTATTACTATATTGTATACGTAGAACAATAAATTCGCAAGTACTCCAAAAGTGTGAAAACACAACCTTGATTGGGAGGTCATTACTCAATCATTGTATTCGAATCTCAAACAAGAAATCAAAGGCAAAATAGATAAATACTTTCGTGAAGCTTAATTTTGAAAAACACAAACTATAAGGTGGTATAAGGCGGGTATTATAAAATATCCCCTAAGGAAAAACGCTCTTAAGTGCTTCGCGCCGCCTCGTTTCCCCGCTTGCTTGTGAGTGTTTAGATAAAAAGGTCTAATCGAGGGTTTGCCAACCAAAGTATTATCTAAGTATCATATATATTTTCTTGGTTTCATTTGATTAAACCCTCTTGAACGTTTTGGTGTTTCACCAACGTTCTAAAGTCATCGAAGGCGTTCACTTCACGTGATCGTTTTCATTCCTTGAGGCTTCTTTAATCAAGAGATTTGATTAAGGAGGAGATTTGTAGATTTTTGTCTACTTAATACAATCACAAAAATCCAAAAAAAGTAAAAACAATCAAAAACCAAAAAAAATAAATAAAAATTGGAAAAATACAAAACACCAAAAAGAATCTTCTTTGCTCATCCCCACGTTGTACGTGACGTTTATGCAAACTCGTAACCAAGCAAGACGTGCACGTAAACGAAAAAACCAAAAGGAGTCAACACCTACTCCTAATCTTTCTAGTGAGGAGTCTCCTATTGACGAACCTATCGTAAGAGAAGAACCAACCATGGCGAATCGAACTATGATGGAGTTACTTCAAGCACCCACCGAGGGTTATGGAGAGACTATTGTAATTCCCGCTATCCTTGCGGAGAATTTTGAAGTGAAAACGGGTTCATTGTCGATGATCCAAAACAACAAATTCCGTGGTGATGAAAAGGACACCTGCACAACCATATCCGCCAATTCAATCGTCTTACCGCCACTTGCAAATTTAAGGATGTTTCTAATGACTCGATTAAGATGATGCTTTTTCCGTATTCCTTAGCGGGGCCCGCTAAAATTTGGTTAGAGAAAGAGCCACCCAATTCTATATTGACGTGGAAGGATCTCGTTTCTAAGTTTGTAAACCAATTTTTTCCGCCCTCTAAGACTACGCATTTGAAAAACGAGATTTCAAAATTTTCACAAGAATTTAATGAGAGTTTTTCAACGGCTTGGAATAGGTTTAAGGAAATGTTACATGAGTGTCCTCATCACGGTTTTTCCGACTTGCATCAAATTGACACGTTTTACAATGGACTTAATGATCATGAGAGGGATTATCTAAATGCCGCCGCGGGTGGTAATTTTTTGTGTAAAACGGTTGAGGAAGCGTGTTGATAATTGAGAATAGATCTAAGGTGTATAGTCCTCGTAACACATCGAGTGTTCGTAAGGCTTCGTCTTCGGCTTCACCTTCTTTGTCTAATACCATCGATGCTTGCCAAATTGAGGCGAACTTGGAAAACAAAATCTTTGATAAGCTTAAAGGTCTTCTAATTGAGTTCAAAGTTGGAGAACAAAGTGCTCCCGCTACGGCTAAAGCGGTTGAGGTTTCATGTATGCATTGTGGTGGAGGTCATGATTTCTCCGAGTGCATTACCAACGGTGGTAACACTTCGAGTGCCTACGCGACCACCAGAACTTACAACCAAAACAGTCAAGTAACCCGCTCTAATCAATTGACTCCACCGGGTTTTGCTCCTAATCAAAATGCTAACAACAACTATCGAAACAATCAAGTTGGTTTTAAAAGCAATTAAAAAGGAAACTATGGGAATCAAGGGGCTAATAATCAAGTTTCAAACAAAAATCAAAACAATGATTTTCAAAACAACAACAAGGGTTTGCAAACTTTGAAAGATCTCCCAAATGAATTTGTTAAATACGCTAATGGAAACGATGCTAGGTTTGAAAACATTCAAAGATAAATCATTAGCCTAAGATCCGATTTTAAGAACGACTTGAAGAAGGAGTTGAAAAACGAGTTAGCAAATGAGCTTAAAATCCATACAAACAAAATGGAAGGAAATGTAACTAGGTTACAACAAAACCAACAAAAAATAGAACAAGGGCAACATGAAATAAAACAAGAGATGATTAAGGCCGAGAAGAGGCAATCCATGTTTGAGGACAAAATTTCATCTATGTTTGAGGCTATTAGGTGCAAACCGTCTTCGAGTAGTCTTCCTAGCAACACCATATCGAACCCTAAGGGAGAGATGAAAGTGATTACCACACTTAGTGGTAAGACACTTAAGGAACCGACTCCTCAACCAATTGCTCCTACGGAGGATGCAATTGAGGAAGAACCCGAGGTGGTGGTCGAAAAGGAGCATGTCCCAATCCCACGAAGTACCGCTCATGCCACACCTACGGATGACCCATTACCACATTTGGAACCCGAGATTCCAAAGGCTATGCCTATGCCTCAAACCACACCACCTTTGCCCTATCCATCGAGACTTAGAAAGGAGAAACGTCAAGAGCGCGATAAATACCAATTTGATCTTTTTATGAAAATGTTTCGTGACGTTCATTTTAATGTGAGTTTTGCCGATGCTTTGGTCATGATGCCTCGATTTGCCGCTAACTTTAAGAGTATGTTGAACAACAAGGAGAAATTGCAACAATTGTCTAGTTGTTCATCGGTTTATCTTAACCGCATACCTAAAAAAGACGGTGATCCCGCTCATGCCACACCTACGGATGACCCATTACCACATTTGGAACCCGAGATTCCAAAGGCTATGCCTATGCCTCAAACCACACCACCTTTGCCCTATCCATCGAGACTTAGAAAGGAGAAACGTCAAGAGCGCGATAAATACCAATTTGATCTTTTTATGAAAATGTTTCGTGACGTTCATTTTAATGTGAGTTTTGCCGATGCTTTGGTCATGATGCCTCGATTTGCCGCTAACTTTAAGAGTATGTTGAACAACAAGGAGAAATTGCAACAATTGTCTAGTTGTTCATCGGTTTATCTTAACCGCATACCTAAAAAAGACGGTGATCCCGGTAAATTCTTGATTCCTTGTGCAATCCAAGATATGGAAGAATGCTATGCCTTGGCCGATCTTGGTGCTAGTATTAACTTGATGCCACTTGCAATCTTCAAGTCGCTCAATCTTCCTAATCTTACTCCTTCACTAATGTCTATCGAGTTGGCCGACCATTCCACAATTCCCGCATGTGGATTGGCGGAAGACGTTTTTGTGAAAGTGGGAAAGTTCTATTATCCGGTAGACTTTATCGTTGTCGATATTCCCACGGATCCTCAAGTTCCTCTCATTTTAGGTCGTTCGTTTTTAGATACGTCTATGGCTTTGATCGATGTGCATGCTAGAAAGATCACCTTACGTTTCAACGACGAGGAACTTGTTATAAACGCAACTCAAAATTCTCCAATTTCTTATGTTTATTCCGTTGCAACCATAAACGTCATTGACATGATTGACGTTGTTTGCGAGGAATTTTCACAAGAAGTTTTAGGTTTTGGTGATGATGAAAATAGTGGCAATCCCACTATGTTAGATCCCATTCTTGATAACTCGACACCAACCTTCACTCCATTTGAAGGTGGTGGTTTTACGTTGGAAGAATTCGATGTTCCACGTACTTGTGACAAAGACCTCGACAATGATGAGGACTTCTCGATTATCAAGGATTTTCTCAACGATTTCCCATTTCCTCCACCCGAAGAGGTTATGAGTATCGAGCCCAAATCTTCAATTGAGGAACCACCTATCCTCGAGTTGAAAGATTTACCTCCTCACCTCGAATATGTATTTTTGGAGGAGGACGACAAGTTGCCGGTTATTATTGGGAAAGATCTTTCGGATGATGAAAAAACCGCACTTGTCGATATTCTAAAGGATCACAAAGGGGAAATTGCGTGGAAGTTATCCGACATTAAGGGGATCGATCCCAAATTTTGTACCCACAAAATCTTAATGGAGGAGGATTACAAACCTGCAATCCAATGTCAAAGGAGGGTGAACCCCAAAATTTACGACGTCATCAAAAAGGAAGTCCTTAAACTCCTTGACGTGGGAATGATTTACCCTATTTTCTATAGCCCTTGGGTGAGTCCTATCCATTGTGTCCCTAAAAAGGGATGAATAACCGTTGTGCCAAACGATGACAACGAGTTAATTCCCACTAGACTCGTGACCGGATGGAGAGTGTGCATTGACTATCGTAAGTTGAATGACGCCACTCGAAAAGACCATTTTCCCTTGCCCTTCATGGACCAAATGTTGGAGCGTCTTGCGGGAAACGATTTCTATTGCTTTTTTGATGGTTTTTCCAGTTACTTCCAAATCCCCATCAATCCTCGTGATCAAGAAAAAACTACGTTTACGTGTCCATATGGAACGTTTACCTATCGTAGAATGCCATTCGGACTTTGCAATGCACCGGGAACCTTTCAAAGGTGCATGATGGCTATTGTTCATGATATGATCGAGAAGACGATGGAAGTCTTCATGGATGACTTTTCCGTGTTTGGTAGTTCGTTCACTTCGTGTTTGTCGAATCTTGAGAGAATGTTGAGACGTTGTGAGGAAACCAACCTTGTGCTAAATTGGGAAAAATGTCATTTTATGGTTAAAAGTGGAATCGTCTTAGGGCACAAGGTTTCGAAAGCGGGGATTGAGGTAGATCAAGCTAAGGTAGACGTCATCACCAAATTACCACATCCCAAAACCGTTAAGGGAGTTAGGAGTTTCCTAGGCCACGCGGGCTTTTATCGTCGATTCATCAAGGATTTTTCAAAGATCTCTCGACCTATTACACATCTCCTTGAAAAAGATGCACGTTTTGTCTTTGACGAAGATTGTGTACAAGCCTTTGAAATCCTTAAAAGGAAACTTACCGAAGCTCCCATTCTTGTTGCCCCCAATTGGAACCTCCCCTTTGAGCTCATGTGTGATGTTAGTGACTACGCTATTGGGGCCGTATTGGGGCAACGTCATGATAAGCACTTCTTGCCTATTCACTATGCAAGCAAGACGATGACCGAGACTCAACTTAAGTATACCACAACCGAAAAGGAATTCCTTGCCGTGGTGTATGCATTTGAGAAATTCTGACCTTATCTCGTCTTGACTAAATGCATTGTGTATACGGATCATTCGGCTATCAAGTATCTTATGGCTAAACAAGATGCAAAGCCAAGATTACTTCGTTGGATTCTCCTCCTTCAAGAATTTGATCACAAAATCATTGACAAAAAAGGACCCGAGAATCTAGCGGCCGGTCATCTTTCTCGTTTGGAAGATCCTCACCAAAGTGTTTACGAGCCCAAGGAAATCACCGAAACATTTCCGCTCGAGACACTTGGTGTAGTGAATTCTAAGCTTGATTCTTCCACCCCATGGGTTGCGGACATCGCAAATTACCATGCGGGCAACTTCATCATTAAGGGGATGACGACTCAAGAAAAACGAAAATTCTTTCGTGACGTCAAGTTCTACTTTTGGAACGACCCTTACTTGTTTCAAACTTGTACGGATCAAATTATTCGACGTTGTGTCTTTGGTACCGAAGCTTCTAACATCCTTAGAGCTTATCACGAGGGACCCACGGGTGGTCACCACGGTGCTAATCTCACGGCTAAGAAGGTTTTTGATGCCGGTTTATTTTGGCCTACTATTTACCGAGATGCACATGAGCTTGTGAAGTCATGTGACTCATGCCAACGACAAGGAAAAGCCTCACAAAAAGATGAAATGCCACAAAATATCATCCAAGTGTGTGAGATCTTTGACGTTTGGGGCATTGACTTTATGGGGCCGTTCCCATCATCTCGTGGTAATAAGTACATCCTTGTCGCCGTTGACTACCTATCTAAGTGGGTGGAAGCTAAGGCTTTGCCCACCAATGATGCTCGTGTGGTAGTCAAGTTTTTTAAAAGCTTGTTTTCTCGGTTTGGAACCCCTCGTGCGATCATAAGCGATCGTGGAACCCATTTTTGTAACGACCAATTCGAAAGGGTCCTAAGAAAATATGGGGTTACATATCGTCTTTCTACGGCTTATCACCCACAAACGAGTGGGCAAGTCGAGGTTTCAAACCGAGCGTTGAAGAGGATCTTGGAGAGATCTATTGGGGAAAACCGATAATCTTGGTCGGATAAGTTGGACGATGCTTTATGGGCCTTTAGGACCGCTCATAAGACGCCCATCGGGTGCACTCCTTATAAGCTTGTGTATGGGAAGAATTGTCACTTGCCAATTGAACTTGAACACAAAGCTTATTGGGCCCTAAAGCATTGTAATGATGATATGGAGACCGCGGGAAAACACCGGAAAAATGCAATTAAATGAATTGGATGAATTAAGGGACATTGCTTATGAAAATTCATTGATTTATAAAGAAAAGACTAAAAAGTTGCATGATTCAAAAATTAAAAACCGGGTTTTTAACATTGGGGATCAAGTTTTGCTTTTTAACTCTCGTTTGAAATTTTTTTCCGGTAAGTTGAAATCCCGTTCGTCCGGTCCATTCACCGTGACTCAAGTTTTTCCATATGGGACCATCGAGCTAGCTCAAAATGATGGCCCCAATTTCAAGGTGAATGGACATAGGTTGAAGCACTACTTTGGCGGGGAAGTTCCATCCTTGAACTACCTCGACCAAATCACCTTCCCCAATGATAATTAGTATTGATGGGATTGAGTCGAGCTCATGACTCGGTAATCAAAGACGAGGTGCCTCGTGGGGAGTCCCATGCTTATCCTATGTACATATTATCGCTTTCTAATGTAGTAACGTGTGGGGATTTGTGCCCTTCCAACCTTTGTTTCGTGGTTGTTTGTGAATTGTGGATTTTAGATGATCATGATCTTCATGATTGGAGCCTCTCGTGTTCGTTTTATGGGAGCACTCAATTGTTTGATTTGAAGACTTTCTCAATATCCATGATATATCCTTTGATGTTCTAACCTTAGGTTTATAGCACACTTTATAAACGGCTTTAAATTTAACGGTTACACCCTTTTCATGCTAGATTAAGCATTCAACTACGTCTCTAGTATGGGGGTGTTTGCACCCCTAGACTCGAAACATTGAGGACAATGTTTAACTTTAGTATGGGGGGTAAATAGATACTTGCCTTGCCAAACCTTCACGCTTTCCAAAGTTTATCTTTTTGTTTATCGGTTTGTTGCAAAATAAGGCTAAAAATGGCCAAATTTTAAAATTTTTCTCATGTTTTATAAGTGTTTCAAGACACGAATGTAGATTTTCCGATGGCGAGAATAAGAGTAATTTTTGACTCGGCCGTGCGTGTTGAGCACTTAGCTTTGATTCCTTAACTTATATTAGGCTAAGTCTCTTAAATGAGGACGAGAAATGATAGAGTTAATTATAAGTTACTATGCTAAACGTAGAGTACTCGTATTCTTTCAAAAACTCATGTGTTCTCGTTGTTTGCTTATTCTCCCTTCGCTTGTAAATATTTTTTGCTTAATAAATAGTGACTTAGTGGTTTAGTCTTGATTGTTGGTTTCTAGTCTTTTCTAGTAGCTTCCATGTAATTAAATTGGGAAGACATTAAGGTATCGCCAGCGTCACAGTTTTAAAGTATTGGTAACCTGAATAATCGAAAGCTTCACGCAATAATAAGATTTCAAGTGCTCACCTAAATCAAGCAAAAAACCACGTGGTGCGGATTCTCACTTTTGAAAAAACCGCAATTACGGATGCGGTTTCATTTTTGCCAAAATCCGCACCGCACCGTACCATGCTCACCCCTATGCCCCACTACCACCTTTCCACCAATCAGAGCTCCCCATTGTGCCACCACACTTCCCACCCACAACTAACTTAAACTAACCCGTGTTAGTTTATTAAACTGGTGGTTAACATCGTTCACTCAAGAACAAATTTGGGGATTTGTTAAATACTTTGAATTAAGCCATAATCATCTCCAGTTTATTGATTAATGGTCTTCTAAACACAACCCAACCTTTAAACTGGCCACCTCACCACTCACATGTCCACATGGGACCTCCCATGCTACATCTTTGAACAAGACGCCAAAACCTTGACAGCAATCCAACCATTCACATTCCAGCTTACATTTTAAGCTTGTTCTACACCATTGGATGAAATTCTACTATGCCATCAACTACAAAACGCCAAGATCAAGTCACATGATTCTCAAATATTCAAACCCTCAAGGGCATTTTAGGAACTTCATTAGCTAGGGTTTTATGTTTTTTATGCATTCAATAGTTCATTTGTAGCATATATAAGGCATAGGATGTGCAACATTTGCACTTGCTCTTGATTTTTCCTTAGTTCACATTTCTGTAAATCCTTTGTCATTTTTGAATGAAAAGTGTTTGAACTTTGTGAAGAAAGACCAAGTGCCAGTCTCTTATTCTGTTTGTTAATGTTACATGTTTACTAAACCTGAATCTCAAAACGTTTTCATAGGCTTTGTGTAAGAAATTGCCCAAAGTTCTTAAATCTTGATATTTTGCTAAGATCTTGGTACACCTTGGAATTTTTGGGCTATAAGTTGATCATAGCACCCTGATATTGTGATATCAAGGTGTTGTGAGGCTTATAACTTGGGGATAATCAAGTGTGGGGTACAAGAGTTGCATTAATCAAGGATTTGTCACTTTACTGTTTTTATATTTTTGCTTCTAACTTTGTTGAATCTTAGGAGGAGTGTGTGTGGAAGCTTGTACTTGTTCTTGCTAGCACATAAGCTAACCATTCTACCTTAAATCTGCTTAAACTCTTGATTTTTGGTAATTTTGTATGTTCATTGTGTTCTTGCTGAATTAATGGTTTAATCTTGCTTAATACTGCATATTACATTTGTTTGTGTGTTTGATTGGGCTTGGGTAACCTTGGAATATACTTATACTTGTTTAAATTTGATTTGAAAAAGATAAGGGGTGTTTGGGATTATCTGTTTAAGATCATAGAGTGTTATTGTGTTGTTGAAAAGTGTTGTTTATAGTTGGTATCTGTTATTGACTTGGTTGAGTGCTAAAACCTGCAAGTTTTCAGTCTTATAACCTCAAATTAAAGAGTGTGCCATAACTCATTGGTTTTGACTGTTTTTGACCTAAAATTTTGGAAATACTTAGAGTATATGCATGTTTAGGGATAAAAGGTGTTAAATCAAAGTTTGTGTAACCTGATTTGAAGATTTGAGTGTTTGAAATTGGCTTGGTGGTCAAGTATATCAGCAAAGTGTTCATAACTGTCTGCTAGTGTTCATCAGTAACTTTTTGGTTCTTGAATCTTGATCTAGACCTTGAACCATTGCTTGAAACCTGTTTAAGTCTGTTCATTTGAATTTATTATAGCTTGTGTATGCATTTGGTGCAATTTGGTTGGCTGATTTTTGCTAAAACTGCTTATTGAGTGAAATCTGCTTATTGTTCATGTATGTGACTGATTTGGTGATCTTTTGAATTAACTGTACTAATTGGCTGTTTGCAAATGTGATTTTTTTGTTGTTTCTGACTCCTTGTGATCCACTGATCACAAGGGTGCCTTGTTTGTAACTTGATTCTAACAAAAAGTCACTAAAGACAAATAGTCAAGAAAGTTAAGCAGTGGGAAAAGTTCCCACTGCTCAACACCCAAAACTAGTCCCTGCTAGTGTTAATTCTCTTTCAGCTTATTTATAAGCCAATTTGGCTTATCCAGACTTGCAACAACTTATTTTTTGTGATAGATCTTCATCATTTGACAAATTTATTTGATCTGGAGCTTATCAAACCTTGGCTTTGACTTTTTGCTAGAAAACTCATAAGTTTGACTTTAAATTAAGTGCTTATCTGCTTATTCCAGCTTATTGAGTGTGCTTATTGAAATTTTTTTTGTTGATTAAGCTTAGCTAAGTCATTTAAAAGCTTTTGAAAGTTGAATAAGCTCTTGGGGTGGCCTAGAACTCGAAAACGACTATTTTGTCGTGTTGTGAAGATAGCTTATTGCTTATTCAGGCTTATTCCTTGTGCTTTTTCCAATTTTCTTCTTACAGATCTCTTAAGTAACTCAAAAGAAGCTTGTGTGTCTAATTTGAGCTTATGGCATCAGCTTATAGCTTAATGGGCCAAAATGCCCATTAAGAATAAGCTGCTTTGATATAAGCTAGCTTAAACATATTTTCAGCTTTTGGGCCTTCAGAGTTTTGTTTTTAAAATCAAATTTTGAGTCAGACTGGAAGTTTTGGGCTTATTGGGTTGACTTTTTCTTATTGGACCCAAATTAAGCCCATTAAGGGACTGTTTTGTCTTTTAGCCCATTTCTAGGCCCATTAGGGGCATTTTTGTAATTTCATTTTCATTTATGTGTTTATTAGGTTAAAATAAGCTAGTTTGTAACTTTTTAGAATATTTTATAAATTTTGGATTTTTAATATTATTTTATTATTATTTTATTATTAAAAATTAAAATTTAGAATTTTCAACTTTTTATATTTTTCTTAGGTTAAACACATTAAGTTAGGAATTTTACAATTTTTAGAATATTTTTAGTGTCATTAGATCAATTTTTATTATTATTTTAAGTTTAAATAGTTTTTAATTGTTTTTAAATAGTTTTTATTAATTTTAAAATTTTCAGAAATAGTCATAAATTTAGTTAAGTCATTTTAGAGGTTTACAATTAAAAAAAATCTCATTTTGGGCTTTTTGTTAATTAAATTGATTTTTTGGGCTTTAATTAGCATTAAAAAATAATTATTTAACTAAATAAAAGGTTTGAGTGATTTTTGATTTTTTGTAAACTCTAATTACATTATTTAGGATTTATTGAAATTTTCTAAGAATTTTTAGGGTAAATTTTTAGTTTTGTCACTTTTTACGTGTACGACATTACGTCATAGTGTAATTCACAATCGTAACCGTCATTCTCTTCTAATCCCCTCTCTTCTTTTCTTTCTCATCAATATAATCACAAAAGAAAATCAATTCTTAACACAAAGCACAAGCCTCCTTGAGAACGATCCCCACTTTGGGTCATAACTTGTGGTTTTCCTAAACTACTTGTTTATACTTGCCTTAATTACGCTCTTTTTTCCTAAAAGACGTATTTTACAACTATCAATATCCATAGCGGAGGTTAAGGACCGAGATAAGGGCTTGGAATCTGGTTTTACGAGTATGAGGGACGACTTTAGGGAAGTCCTAAATGCTCTTAGTGGTGATATGAAACGTGAAATCCTTGGCTTAAGAGGTTTGTTCAAGGAGGAGATCATGAAGATAAGAGAGGAGTTTGGGGAAGAAGACTCTACACTTCTTCAAATTAATGAAGACTTGCAAGCGGATATGGCGTTATGCAAGTGGTCCTTGGCTAGTGGAGGCGGAACTTGTAATCATGGGCCAAAAGTGGATGTTCCTAAACCATCATCTTTGCAGGAAAACGGGAGGCTAGAACGGTCGATTATTTCCTATGGGGGATGGAGCTATACTCGTGCTGGGAATAAAATTACTTAAGTCATCTAGCCGCTGACAAATGGAATCAAGCCACTGATAAGGTGTTATCAAGCCGCTGACAGAATAGGCGCAGACAAGAAGAATCAAGCCACTGTCAAGACTTATTAGTTGTTCTAGTCAACACGTTTTGTTTAGTTAGGAAGATATGTATGAATATTGTATTTTGTTATGTTTATCTTTAATATCTTCCTAAAATAGTTTATACGATTGCTTAATGTACAAGGCTCCTTATGTGTATAAAAGGAGGCCTTAGGGTTTATGTTTAGATACACTATCAATCACATTGTTCATCGTTCTTATTATTAATCGAAGTTGAAAGTTTGGTATACGTGCTTTGTTATTTGTTCTTTGTTCTAAGTATTAATTCCGCATAATACTTAGATTGTTGAATACACAAAGTTTCTCTACGTTTTATACTTGAACTAATCTCGATAATACAAAAGCTTAATCGATCTAAGTTTGGGATCAACAAGTGGTACCAGAGCTTGTTGAGGAACTTTTTGATATAAAGAACATAGAAAACCTAAATCACAAAAAAACCCTAAAAAAATCTAAACATCATGTCTATCTCAACTGAAAATCCAAAATCATCCTCAAATCACAATCTGAAAATTCCTATACTTGATCCAGATAACTTTAAACTTTGGAAGTTCAACTTTGAGCAATATCTCCAAGTTGATAACTATGTTATGTGGGAAGTTATTGAGTTTTGTAACCAATTCAATAAGGAACAAAAGATTGATGTTGCTATAGAAGCACGAAGAGCAGCTCAAAAGACTAGGGATGAGCTACTTGCAAAACCTAAAGATGGAAGGGTTGTCTCAGCTGCTGAGATAGCAAACAGAAGGAATGATATGAAGGCTTTAAGTACTCTCAAACTGGCTCTTGGTCCTAAGCAGCAACATAAATTCAGAAAGTATGAATCTGCTAAGGAGCTTTGGGAAGCCCTTGAAACCATTTATGGTGGTAACGAGGAAACTCTCAAACAAAGGAAAAAGCAGCTGGTTATGGAATTTACTATGTTTAAAGCTCATCCTAATGAGAAGCTAAGTGAGGTGAGAAGTCATCTTCAAGATATCACTAGCAAGTTGGCCTTCATGGGAACAGAATTTGAAGAAGAAGATATTAGTGCTACCTTTCTTGGAGCTCTTGGTGACGCTTGGGAGATTCATGCTAAGTCAATCATTGCTACCAGGGCTCATAAGAACTCCTCATTTGATGACATATATAATCAACTAAAAGTTATAGAACCTGAAGCTATACTTAAACAAGGAAGTAAATCAACATCAGGAAGCATGGCATTCATCTCTTATAATGATTCCTCAGCCACTGACAATGTTTCACTTGTCAGCGGATTGAATTCACATGTCGGCGACTCAACTTCATCAGCCACTTACACATACAATGTTAGCTCATCAAGTCTAAAACCAGTTAGAATTGACTTGGATACTGTGTGTGCATACATTGTTGCTTTGCCTAATGGTTCTCCAGTTTCTTTTGAAGATCTTGAGCAAATCAATGATATTGATCTTGAAGAGATAGACATCAAGTGGAATATGGCACTTAGCAGTATAAGAGCCAATAGGTGGAACAAGAGATTTGGTAGGAAGATGACATTTAACAACAAAGAAACTGCTGGATTTGATAAATCCAAAGTTGAATGCTATAATTGTCATAGAATAGGGCACTTTATGAGGGAATGCAGATCTCCACTTCGAAACGAAGCTAGAAAAAGCTCAAGTCAAATCATTAAGGTTGAAGATTTTGAGCCAAAAGCTATGTTAGCCATGCCATGCAAGGGATTGATGAACTTGGATGTGATTAGAGCTTTATGGAAAATGATGTGAAGCAGAATCAAGCATTGATGGCTAAAAAGGAAGAAGAGCATGTTTAATATGCTCTTATGGCTAAATCTTCCTCTTCATCAGATAATGAGGTATATGGAGATGCTTTTTGTAGTAAAGGTTGCAGGCAAAACACTGAAAAACTTAATAAAGAAGTTTTAAAATTAAAATCAGATGTTTTTGACATAGAAATCAAACTAGCAAACTATAAAAGGGAAATTGTACAATCAGATGGGATGGTGGAAGAATATAAGAAAATGGAATTTTTAATCTTAAGGATCAAATAGCTGTTTTGACTAGGGATCTAAAGATTAGTAATGAGACCAAGGATTCTTTAATGGAATCTAGAACTGAGTTGCAACTTAAATTAGATGAGGCCATTAAAACTAAGCATAATGGAAGGCTTAAAATTGAAAAGTTTGATCAAGCCAGTGTTCTCTTGGAAAAATGTGTAAGTGAACAAAGAGACCCTATGGACATGTCTGGAATTGGAATGAAAGAGTTTACTGTTGTTCCACCTCCAGCAGGAAATTTCTATGGGGTTTCTCATGGAAAAGACCTTTCTTGGACTGGCTTTCCAGAATTCAAAGTGGAGGAATTTATTCCTCCACCACGTGTTCTTAGTCCAGTTGAAGAATATAAGAAAAAGGTGACT
This sequence comes from Glebionis coronaria, assembly GCA_025667525.1. NCBI lineage: Eukaryota > Viridiplantae > Streptophyta > Magnoliopsida > Asterales > Asteraceae > Glebionis > Glebionis coronaria. The sequence continues at coordinate 438,981,243 of CM046882.1, read as the reverse complement.
GACCTAGAACAATGGAAAGCAACCAACCCTTTTCTGTTTGTTAAGGGTGGACTGCTTAGTGATGATTCTGTTAAACTTAAACCCATTGTTGTGACTAACCCATCTTGGCTCACCAACTAAAAACAAACCTAGTGTTAAATATGCATAGATGTATAGGAATCCTAGGTCACCTCAAAGCTAAGCCAGTGTAAACCTAAATTTGTGTCTAAAAAGGCTTGTTATATATGTGGGAGCTTCTCTCATTTATCATATATCTGTGTCAACGGATACACTCCATCCACTGACAATAGGTCAACTATGGTCAAACCTAGACCTTTTATCCACCCAAGTCCACAGACCACTAGACCAGCTCCTTTCTTCTCTAAGGGAGCCAATACCCATGGACAAAGGCCCTTTCAAAAGACCAAAACTTGGTCTAACAAATAGTGGGTTCCTGTAGCAAACCCTAATTTAGCCACTGACAAGAACAATCTATCCGTTGAAAGGGCGAGACAAGCCGCTGACAACTCTAGGTTTGGTGTGAAAATGCCACAACTAGCTGCTGTCAGACCTTATGTTATACCAAATAATAATAGGTATTTGAAACCTAAGGGATAGGGGTCTAAGGCATCATCCAATTTATCATGGAAACCTAAACAAGAGCAAAACTCTAATTTTACTAGTGTGTCAATGACCTATGACATATTTAAATATCTTGAAAAGGTCATTACTAAGCCTGTTGGAACAAATTGGTTGTTTAGGGCACAAAGGGATGAATAAGGGGTTATTACAAGGAATAAGTGAATTATTGTTGAACAGCTACATGAATCCAAGTCTGCAAAGGCTTGGGTTCCCAAAGAAAACTAATTTGTTTTCTTTATGTGCAGGGCATTTAAAAGCAGGTCAATAATCACGGATATTGGGACAGTGGATGCTCTAGGCACATGACTGGGAAGGAGGATTACTTGACAGATTTCACTCATATTGTTGATGGTGATAAAGTGTACTTTGGTGGAGGTTTTGGGACTATATTTGGTAAAGGTGCACTTATCACTAATAATTTAAGATTTAAAGAAGTTTTTCTGGTAAAAGAACTTGATTATAATCTGTTTAGTGTGTCACAAGTGTGTGACAACAAGAATAAAGTTTTATTTAATGACACATAATGTTTGGTGTTAAATAAGGACTTTGAGGTTCCTGCTGATAAGTTCATTTAGTTTAGAACACCTAGATATAAAGACATTTATAATGTTAATTTTAATGGGATTAAAAAGAACAACAATTTGTCATGTCTTTATGCTAAGGCTTCAGTAGATGAACGTAACTTATGGCACAGAAGGTTAGGGCATATAAACTTTAATAACATGAATAGACTTGTGAGACATGATCTCGTAAGAGGTTTGCCCTCAAAAGCATTCCACAATGATAATACTTGTGTGGCATGTCTTAAAGGCAAGCAGCACAAGGCCTCATTTAAGTATAAAAGTATGCATTCTAGTTCTAAACCAATTCACTTACTTCATATGGATTTGTTTGGCCCCACCAATATAGAAAGTCTCAATGGTAAATCCTATTGCTTTGTCATTAGGTTTACTTGGACCTTCTTTTTGGAAGAGAAAAGTGACACTGCTAAGACTTTAATTAATTTCATCACCCAAATGGAAAAGAAAGCAGGATATGAAGTTAATATTCTTAGAAGTGATAATGGAGGTGAGTTTAAGAACAACCTCTTAGATGCCTTTTGTGTCAATAAAGGAATTTCTAGGAAGTCTAGTATAGCAATAACTCCACAGCAGAATGGTGTAGCTTAAAGAAGAAATAGAACACTAATAGAAGTAGTTAGAACTATGTTGGCAAATGCTAGTTTACCCATTGCTTTTTGGGTTGAGGCTGTTAACACAACATGTTATGTTCAGAATAGAGCCTTAGTCAATAAGTCCCACAATAAGACTCCTTATGAACTGTTTTTGAATAGGAAGCCTAATATAGACTTCATTAGACCCTTTGGATGTCATGTAGTGATCATGAATACTAGTGATAACCTAGGTAAGTTTAAATCAAAAGGTGATGAAGGATATTTTATGGGATACTCTTTGAATAGCAGGGGTATAGGGTTTATAACAAGAATTCTAGGCTTATAACAGAAAATGTGCATGTTGATTTCTTGGAGAGTAAACCTAGTGATCCTAAGACTGGAACAAATTGGCTATTTAATTTGGAGCCATTGTCTAGGTCCATGGATCATATGCCTGTAACTAATTCAGATGTTTTGGAAGCACCTATCGTTGATAATGTAGGTATACAGGTCAATGAGATGAAAGGATCACATGCAGATGAACCTACTCCTTCTTTCAACTTTATAAACATGCCTGTATCCTCGTGAAACATTCAAGACAAAATAAAATATAAGAGATACAACTTAGGAAAATGGGAGGATAAGTACGTGATTAGGGCATATGAGTAGTGTTAGCATTACTAACTTATAATGACAATGATCTCATTGCACGCTTAGCATGGAATTGGGGTGAAAATCGAGGACGATGAAGTTATTTCTAACGAAGCATTCACGTGTTCTTATTCTATGAACCTAAACGTCCCATTTTGCGATGAAAATCATACATTATGTCTAAAACGCAAGTAGTAGCAATAGTAGTAGTGTAGCTAGTTTATCATTCAATAAAAGTGAATAAAAATGAACTTTGGAGGTGCTACAATACTTTATTCTAGCATTGCGTGAGGGCACGACAATGGTTTAGTATGGGGGAGTGATGAGACTGCTTTTATACATAGTCTCATCGTCCAAAACGGGCTTTAAATGCATAAAATATCATGAAAATGGCCATAAGATATACTCTAACTATAACTATGACATATCTTATACAAAGATATATTCGTCCTAATCATCATAGCAGTACTTACTTTATAAGTAGCAGTACTTACTATGTACTGCGTTAATACTAACGGTACTTACATAACACTGACAATACTTAAAATACACTAACGGTACTTGACACTTAACAAATAATTCCCAACAATCCTCCCCTAAACAAGAAATGATAACTTATTGTCTTCTTGTTTCTCTTGTACTGGATGTATAAAAAAACATGTCTTCAGTCTTTCCTTCATCCTTGGATTGAACTTGGTAATTTGAACTTGTATCCAACTGAATGTAGCCAAACACTTCAAATGTAGATCTTCTTCTGATAAGATAATCTTCAAACATCATAAGTATTATCTTTGTCTTCAAACTATGATCTTCTTGTGTCTTCTAAACATTCATTTATCTTTGTAGCAACAGTTATTGTCTTCTTGAGTTTAGTCTTTTAACTCTAAATCATGAACCTTTGTCTTGATTTGATGAGACAAAACCTTCCAAGTATCTTTTAAATACTTCTTTGCTTGCAATCTTCATACCTGAAATAAAACAGTTAACAAAAAAAACCAATCTGTATTGGCTTCATGATTTTTAGCAAATGACCAGCTATCAACAGATTTGATAAATTCTTTACCAGTTAGCCGTACACTCTGGAATAGCCAATACTTTATTCTTAAAGAATAAGGTATAATGAAAACCTTTACAATTTTTGGTAAATTGTCAACCATCAACGGATTTAATGAAGTCTTTACCTAGTACCGTTTGTCTAGGACTAGCCAACTCTTTGTCTCGAAACAAGGTGAGTTAGAACCATATAGTTTTTAGCAAACTATCAGCTTTCAACGGATTTGATAAGTCTTTACCACAAACCGTTTGCTTATGGACTAGCCAGTTCTTATGTGTGTTAGACATGGTGAACTGAGAACCATTTGTGAAGTATGACTGAAAGTCAAACACTTAAGGCTCTTTCTCAGCTTCTTCCTCATCTTTCAAATCCTTGATCTATTGTTTAACCATTCTGATCAACTCCGAAGCATCAGTAGATTTTTCTGTAACTTCCAATTGTTGTTCTAACATCCTTTCCAACAATTTTCTTTTGAAAGGGTAAGTTTTCTCTTGTAGCATATAGTATGTAACATCATCTACATCTAAAATATGCAATCCACATGACCTATAATATCTCCAGTAACTAGGAACCTGATTCTCTAATTGTTTCAATATTTCTTGATCATAATTATGTGGCTCATACATAAAGAGAAATTCCCAGTATAATAGTGATACTTCAGTTTTACCTGCACTGGCTTCTTGAACTAACCCGGAAAGATCTTGAATATCTTGTCTGTCAAGAATGTGAAGAATATCCTCCAAAAGTCTGAATATCCTTGTTGTGCCATCAGTTCTCTGAATTCCATGAGCTTCAAGTCCTTCAGACATAGAGTAAATCCATTTAGCAATGGATGCTCTCTTTCCATAAATCTCTGTATCAATACATTGATCTTCAAATTTTACAATCTTCAAGTACTTTTTCAAGCTCTCATCATCATCACTATCCTTTGCTGTTGATTTAGCCCTCTTGGCTTTCTTCTTTGTCTTTGTTGACCTTTTCCTTTTAACACCCTTGGAAATTCCCTCAAGTTCTGTTGAACCTTCTTCCAAGTTTGTATGTACTGTCTCCTCAGTATGTACTGTTGTATGTACTGTTGACTGTGTATGTACTGCTTGTACATTTTTAGTCTGAGCAATATCTTGAGTTTCAACTCCTGTATTCATCCTTTGAGCAGTCTCTTCCTCCCTTGAACTTACCTTCTCCTTTCTATTCTTCCTCACATAAGTGGTCTTGATAGGTGGAGATGTATTTGTAGGTTCAACAGTACTTGGCTCAATTCTAGGAGTACTACCAAATTGCCTTTGTTGTTGTAGATGTCTCTTAAACACTTCAACAACTTTTCTATCTGCTTCAGATCAAATCTCAACAAAATTCAATTCAGTTCTCTTATTTTGCTCATACAAAATCTTGATTTCTTCAAAATTCTTCTTGACCAGCTGAATATGAGTAAAACCCTTAACTTTCTTAAGAAAATTCATCATCTGATTTCTAATCTGCATAGTAGTTGGAGGCTTAATCTTTTCTTTTCTTCTCTTTTCAGCAAAGAATCTTTGTTGCTCCCTTACCAGATCATCAATCAATTTTGATTTCCCTTCTTCATCATATGCATCTCTCTCTTCAGCTATCAATGAGTCTGCAAGAAGCTCACTTGCATGTAATTCAGCTTGAATCCTGTCATACTCTTGTATGTTCCATTCTTGCTGTATTCTTTTAGCTTCTAGCAAATTCTGCTTTGCTGCAAGTTCTTCCTGTAATTCATTTTCACGAATTTGTGCTTGCATTCTATAAGCAAATTCCTCATCATGGTCCAATTGATTAAATCTATACATGACTTTGTTTATATCATCATCTGAATCACTTTCATCTTTAGATTCTGATAATATTTGCTTCTTCCCCTTATCCTTTGGATCAATTTTAGGTAGCTTCTTCTTCAGCTTGGTAGATCTTTTCTCATTAGCTTGCTGTTGAATAACTATACCTTTAGTAGGGTGTGAAGCTTGAACTTTCTTACCTTAAATTTGATTCTTTTTGGCAAGAACTTCTTGTTGTGTCTTTTTCTCTGCCTCTGCTTGTTTAGTCTTTTCAACTAAATTCTTCTTTCTTAAGTTAAGCAGCAATTGGGCTAAAGTCTCATCTGCTCCAAAAGGAGTTTGACTTTCTAGTGAAGGATGATCACCAGCGGTACTTGCAATCGGCTTAGTTGGCTTAGCAGTACTTGGGTCTTCAACAATGTCAGCAGTACTTGCAGTCGGCTTAGTTGGCTTAGCAGTACTTGGATCTTCAACAGTGTTGATTTCACCAGTATTAGACACATTTGTTTCTTCAATAACTTGTGTATCCCCATATACTCTTTTTTCCATAGAAGCCATCATATCAACTTGCACATCTTCAGTCTTATCTGATTTATTACTTTGTGGTGATGGAGCAGGAAACTAAATGTTAATTTCCTCCAACTTCTCATAGAAAGCACTCCAATTTGTTTGAAGTGGTGATTTAGGTGATGGTTCTGGCTGATTTACCAATGTTTCTTCAACTTGTGGCTCCTCTAGAGTAGGTTGTGGTTCTTGCTACTAAATCTCCATATCTGAAGGTCCATCCACACCAGTCTCTAAACCAGTTCCATCTGCATAAGTCCCCATGACATCTGTATCCAATTCAAAATTGATGTCATTGCCAGAGATCCTTGTCTGATTATCAGAAGAAGGTGGTTGTCCTTCATAATTCCTCCCCTGTTTGGTTGCATTCAGTTTCATTTTCTTGTGGTTCCTGAATCTTTGCTTCTTGATTGTAGACTTCTAAATAGATCTATGTTGCCTCATCCAAGGTGACACTTTGTTCCTTAACTTGATTAGGCTAGCTTCCAATTCAACAATTTTCTTGTCTTGAACAAGATTTTCTTTCTACAACACCTGTACCTGTTGGGACAAACTTGTACACAAAGCAGTTAAATTTGCAACATCCACCACCTATGGTGCTTGTGCTTATAGTAAACCACTAGCAGCAATAGAAGCAGCAGGTGTGTGGATCATCTCATCAGTGTTTGGTGGAACACCAACATTGTGAGAAGAAGATTGTGAATCTTCTAGGGAATGGGAACTCTGGTGAGAAGGAGTTTGCTGAGAAGCACTAACATTGCTAGGTTCCTCACCTTCTTGATTGGCAGGTTGGGCTAACATATGAGCAAACAATGGTGTTCCTGTTCCTGTAAAGGCATTGCCTTGTTTGGTCAAGAAAGAGAAAGTTCTCTTTGTGAATGTAGGAACATCCCATGTATCAGTTAACTCTGGTAGGTTAGGTATTTGGTCACTAACTAAATTCTGAATGAATCTAGGATACATTAAAAACTTCTTAGTCCTTTCCAAATTCCTAGTCATGCCGTCAAAAATTAATTTTGAAAAATTAAAAACCCTGTTATTTGCTAGACAAACACCAGCTGATACCAATGCAGCAGGAATTTGATCAAAAGATGTACTTTTAGAACTTAAACAGTGAATAATAGCATGAAAAAGCAATTTCCATTGAGGTGAAAATAGTGCTTTAAAGAAAGTAAGACTTTCCCTACAACCTCCATAGCCCATGGCTGCAAGGCCATCATGAATCTCTGTATTGTTAAGCATACTAAGTCCATTTTCATCATTTAATCTCAAACTTGCTCGTAGCAGTACCTCAGTTACATAAATGTTTCTATGATTCACCCTAGCCTTAATGCAAGGTTGATCAAACCGAGTACCTAATACAGTAGTATTCCAGAATTATTCAACAATGGAAATAGAGACAACTGGACTTATAGTTAGTGCAAAGCGAACATGACTTCGAGATAGGAAACCAAGCATCTCATGGAAACCAAGAGAGTCATCATTCGTAGCAAGATTCGCAACCAAATTATGCTTAGAGATTACTTGTAAAGCAGCCATTAGTATTTTTAATGATCGAAAAATTAGAGAGAAGGTTATAGAATCAAGAGATAAAAATAAACGATTAGGTGAATCAATTGTGTAATTGGAGTAAGTATTTAAGTAATTAACAAACCCAAGCACGAAGAAACCGTCAAATTTACAAAAGAGACCCTTAACGGTACAACGGACATGTAGCGGTACATGGAACATAAGCGATACTTGAATTTGTGCTAGCGGTACTTGGAGTGACAACGGTACCTCACAATATTGACCAGTTCATGCTTTCCACTAACAATGTAACCTCTTTTATCTTTTTCTATTAACCTGCAATTACATCAAAAACACAAAACATAGATTATACAATAAAAATTATAAAAATTTGTACATCTATTACCTCCCCTCAACATATGCAGCATGTTATTGGTTGAGCATACCAATGTGTGTCACCAAGATTTCGAATCTCTTTGCATCAAATGCCTTGGTCAACAAATCAGCTACATTGTTGTCTGTATGAATCTTCAAGACTTGAATAAGCTTTTTGTCATAAGCATCTCTTATAAAGTGATGTCTTATTTCAATATGCTTGGTCGTGGAGTGAAATACTGGATTCTTGACAATGCATATAGTACTTTCATTATCAATGTAAATCTTGGTGTTCATGAAGTTAAACCCATAGTCCAACAATTGATTTTGAATCCAAAGTACTTGTTCACAACAATGAGCAGCAACTACATATTCAGCTTCAGTTTTAGAAGTAGCAACAATGGTTTGCTTCTTACACTGCCATGATATGAGTCTTCTGCCTAGGAATTAACAACCTCCTGTTGTGGATTTCCTATCATGATTAGCTCTAGCATAATCACTATCTGAGTAAGCTTCCAATTCAAAGGTGGAATCTCTAGGATACCATAATCCTAAATTGGGTTGACTTTTAAGATATTTAAAAATCTTCTTCACAGCATGTAGATGTGACACCTTTGGATGAACTTGAAACCTTGAACAGGCACACACAACAAACATTATATCTGGCCTTGAAGCAATAAGATACATCAATGAACCAATCATTGATCTGTATAGATGAATGTCAACATCTTCTCCATGTTCATCTTTTGATAAAGACTTCTTGGCTTCAAATGGTGTGCTTGTACTCCTTGTATCCATACATGAAAATTTCTTCAAGATTTCAGCAACATATTTATCTTGACTGATAAATATTCCATCTTTCCTTTGTTTGACTTGTAGTCCCAAAAAGAAAGTTAGTTCTCCCATGGAACTTATTTGAAATCTTCCTTTCATCAAAGCTTCAAACTCTTCACACCATGTCTTCTTGGTAGAACCAAAAATGATGTCATCAATATAAACTTGAACTAGAATGATGTCCTTAGCATTCTTCTTGATGAACAGAGTTTTGTCAATGGTTCCTCTCCTATATCCATGTTCTAGCAGAAAATTGGATAATGTTGCATACCAAACTCTTGGAGCTTGATGCAGACCATAAAGTGCTTTGATAACCTTGTAGACTCTATTGGGGAATTTAGGATCTACAAAACCTGGAGGTTGTGAGACATATACCTCCTTTGAAATAGTACCATATAAAAAGGCACTTTTCACATCCATTTGATAGACTATAAATCCCATATATGATGCAAAGGCCAAAAATAACCTAATGGCTTCTATCCTTGCCACTGGTGCAAAAATCTCATCATAGTCTATCCCTTCTTCCTGTCTATAGCCTTGAGCAACAAGTCTTGCCTTGTTCCTCACAATAGCCCCTCTTTCATCCTTCTTGTTCCTGAAGACCCATCTAGTACCAATTACTCTTTTACCTGAGGGAAGATCCACAATAATCCAAACTTTTTGTAGCTCAAATTGTGTTAATTCTTCTTGCATGGCATCTACCCAACTTTCTTCATCAAGAGTCTGAGAAATGTTTTTGGGCTCTACTTGAGATAAGAACCAGGCAAACAAACAATGCTGAGTATCTTTATGATTTGTTCTCTGCTGTTGTTTGACATAACTCACAAGTGCATGAGTTTCAGTATTGGTTTGAAGTTGTCTTCTGGTTTGTACAACATATTTGGGATCTCTAATAATCTGTGTAATAGGATGGTTGTTGTTGACTTTATGAGTGGGAATAGAACTGACTGGAATTTCTGTTTCCAAATTGTTGAAATCAGTTACTGCACCCTGCTCATCATAGGAAGCTTTGGAGAAGATTCCTTCAGCTAGACTAGCATATAAGTCTTCATCGTCCATGGCTTGTAAAATCTCTTCTAGTGAGTCAACAGATTTGGCAGATTTTGACTTAGCAGTACTTGCAGATGAAGTACCGCTAGGTGTAGTATGTACTGCTGAGTGTTGTGACTCAAAAGATTCTTCTCCTGAATGCTTATTAGCAGATGTAGCATTCTTTTCTTGATCTTGAAGCCTCTGTAGCTCTTGGGAGGCTTGATCATCATTTTATGGCATGGTTTGCTTCTTGGGAGTGGCAGACATGGGAGGCATGTTGGGCTCATAGATATGAACATCATCATATGATGAAGAGACATCTTCTTGAGTACCTGCATTAGTTGCACTTGACTCCTTACCTGCATTGTTAGTTTGACAATCCTTTTGCAAAGAATAGTAATCCATGGAGTTAGTTAGATAATCTAAATCAAACATCCAAAACCTATTCCTGGGACATTGGGTTTATTTTCTAAGAAATTAACATGAGCATTTTCTTCAACCTTCTTAGTTGCCAAATTATGAACCCTATATGCTTTAATTTGCATTGAATATCCTACAAGATATCCTGGATCAGACTTTCCATCAAACTTTCCCAAATAATCAAGAGTAATTAATATAGACACATGACACCCAAAAGGTCTTAAATGACTTATGTTAGGCTTTACATCAGTCAAGAGTTCATAAGGTGTTTTGTTTTGAGGCTTGGTTACTAGGACTCTATTTAACACATAACATGCAGTATTGATTGCTTCTGCCCAAAAGGTATTTGGCAAAAGTGAATCAGCCAACATAGTTCTAGCAGCCTCAATCAGTGTCCTATTCTTCCTTTCAGCTACTCCATTTTGTTATGGAGTTCTAGGATTTTACTAAATTATCTCTTAATTCCTTTAGACTTACAGAATTCATCAATTTGAGCATTCTTAAATTATGTCCCTGTTGGAAATACGTTTTTTCCCAATAAAGTCTCGGTCACATCTTTGTTAGCATAGATCACGAGATATATATTATTTAGAACTTTGTCTCTTGGAGCGACCGATCCTTCATAAATACGTAAAACGTATTTCCAACAATCTCCCCCTAAGGGAGGTCGCTCCAAGAGACAAAGTTCTAAATAATCTATATCTCGTGATCTATGCTAACTAAGATGTGACCGAGACTTTATTAGGAAAAAACGTATTTCCAACAATCTCCCCCTAAGGGAGGTCACATCTTTTTACAAAATCTTAAACCTAGCATCTATGCTTGAGTCTTCGATCTTGTTCTTGTGAATATGCTTGATGTGATCTTTGACTTTAGTCTTGAGCATGTTTCCTTGCCTTAACCTTGTGCATTCTTTACTTGTGATATTTGCCTCTTCGTGACTTCATGTTCCACATACTTATACTTTTAAATTCTTGAAAGCTTCAGAGTTTGATACAGCGGAAGACTTGACCTTCAGGCTTTCTTGAATTTGTTGAAGTACTAATTGTATGTAGTATAAGCATGTGGTGACGACTTCTTCTGGATTGTACACCGCAATGTCACCTTCTTGTTACGCTGCATAAGACCGTTAGCAACAAACAATATACACGGATGAAATGGCCTTGAACATTTCATTCTAATTCGGTAGCAATTTACCTCCGGTCGGTGAAGACCGTTGGACGATATTAAATATCGTACTTGTGGCAGGTAGTTTCAATAAAGAACCTCCTTGACAAGATTTCGCGGGTAAACCCGTTCTCTTTACTCGACCGTCCAAAGCTGACTGCGAACGTAAAGAGTGAATCATTTGGATAATCTTATCCGCATGATTTGAAGCCGTCAATTCATGTTCCTGGAACAAGTGAAGTTCAATTAAGAACCGCACCGTCGTTGCTTTCTAGTTGTCACTAGCTTGATTCATATAGAATCTTGCAAGTTACCTACCAAGTGCTGTTTGATGTTAACACTAGAAGGATTTCCATTCGTCACAGTAAATACTTAATAGTATTACTCTGAGTGTTCTGGCAAGATCACTAAGATATTGCGTAGAGGCCTGGAACGTGTTTAAATTCATTTAAGAATTAAACCACTGTTGCTTTCCAGTTATCACAAGTTTGATTCATAAAGAATCGCACAAGTCACCTACCATGAGCTTTTTGATATTCGCTCAAGAAGGATTTCCATCTTCATTGTAAATACTTTCGTATTACTCGGATGTTCAGGCAAGATCATGAAGATTTTGCGTAGGACTCTTAAGATCTTTCTTACTTTTCACAGTGTGTGAAGAAGCAAGGAAATATGAAAGTGTGTCCTAATGAGATATTTGATGATCTCAAATGGCTCTAGACTCGATCGTGCATTTTGGATTTTTAGTGATCGGAGGCTGGAGAGGAGTGCCACCTTTTCAATACCAATTTATTCGGAGTGAATAAATCAATAGATGATGTGTTGTCTCCGTGTGAATAAAACAAATATCTTTTGAGAGATATCTGAGTTAGCTGGGATGGGTTGTGCATTGCATCACTGGGTCCATGATGTCTATCTTCAATATTGAGAATCATACATGATCTCAATAGCATATGAATTGACCCGGTTTCTGCCTAAGGTTGTAAGGAGGGCTTCTTTCTTTACACCCTTTATCTTTACAATTCTTTTTCATTCTTCAACCCCTTCAATGCTTACCAATACGTCATAACTAGCACCTTGTTGTGATTGTTCCAGTGCTAACTTAAGTACTTGGTCGGCATTCAGCTACGTTCACAATCTTTCTCCATCTTTCCTAAGGACTACTATTTCTAGCTATGGAATGTCCTTGGGAAGATTCCTCTGGTTCTAGAGAAATCATTGGATTTTAACCTATCCTACCATCCTTATGTCACCACAATCTTCACCGTCGTGAATAAAGATGTTTTGGGTAAGTGTATGTCACCATGAAATCCATTTTGAAGTGCAAATCCATTTTACTCCCCCTTAACATATGCCACGATATCCGAAAACATTTCGCACATGTCGGGATGAGCTAACACGTTAAGTCAAACCATTTGTGATTAATCATTTCCCATATTAAATCACATTTTCTCCCCCATATTAAAAATATTAACGCAATCGATGTTTTTAATATCAATTGATTTAATAGCATTTTAAGAAAATTTGGGAAGAAAAATGCAAATCTAGTTATCTTCATGATTTTAACAAGCTCCCCCTCAGATTAATGAGGGTGTACTTGAAACGTAAATTAAATACCTTTTAAACACAAGTGTAAGGTATTTATCACGTGCAAAGATCATATATGATAATGAATTCACAAGATTAGTAATTTACGAGGTAGGACCTGAATGATGGAGAACATCATATGAAAGAATCACATGGTTCTTGTTCACGAATGTTGGTCTTCCTCGTAACTTCTGAAGTTATCTCTTGACTCCATGTGTATGATTGATATCTTTGTCTTAACACCAATATGTGAACTTGGCACTCTCGGCATCAAGGATTCTGAATGCTGGACAATTGCTCCCCCTCAATTGTTGACCCGTGTTCTATTGAAAGAGCTGTAGTCACCGTTTGAGTAGTCGCATCGTCGAGTATGTAGATATCAATTGCAACAAACTTCAGATTGTGGAGTTGATAACTTTGGATTTTGAAGTCAAAGCTTTCCTGTGAAATGCTTGACTTCAATGTAAAAAGCGGGTTACTATCGGAAATAATAGCAAACCATTTTGAGCATGTTTTAAAAGTTTGAACTTCTGCTCGAACTTTATTTACAACCCCGTGTCATTATTGAATGACATTTTTAGTATCGTAAATATTATCGATTCCAGAAGACATGCTCTTTTTATCAAAACATTTTTGAACACACAATTTTGAAAGATTTAGAAAAACCTTTTGAGAAATTCTCGAAAAATTGTGTTCAAAGTTTTGAAAACCAATTACTTGAGCTTAAGATTTTGAATATCTTACAAAACGAGCTCAAGTCCGAGAAGTTGTAACCTTCCCGTTGTTAAGGATAAATTTATCATCGGCGATAAACTTTCCTTTTATCTGAAGAACGAGTCCTAAGCTGACATTTACTTAGAAGTCGTGTTCATGAGCTTGAAAACTTTGACTGTTTTAACGGAAAGCTCATGACCGAGAAAGGTTAAATTCTCGTTACGAGGAAAAGTTCTCTTATTTAAAAGATACACTTTCCTTTCTGAGCTTAAAACTTCGAATGTTTTAATACAAGCTCATGACCGGGAAATGTTAATTTCTCGTTATGAGGATAAGTTATCATAAAAGATAATCTTTCCTTTATTTGATGTTCGAGTTACAGTCTGACATTTAACTGTAAGTCATTGTGCATGAGCTTAAAAACTTCGAATGTTTTTATTATTAGCTCATGCCCGAGAAATATAAATTTCTCGTTGTAAGGATAAGTTTATCATCGGCGATAAACTTTCCTTTATTTGAAGTACGGGTCATCATCTGTTATTTAATGATGAGCCTTATACACGAGCTTAAAACCTTTGAATGGTTTTAGGATAAGCTCGTGTCCAAGAAAACTTAATTTCTTGTTAAGAGGGTAAGTTATCGTTGCGTAGATAAACTTCCCTGTCTCTGAAGTCCGGGTCGTCGTCTGTCATTTAACGAGGAGCCATAATGCATGAGCTTAAAAACGTGGAATGTTTTTAACATAAGCTCATGCCCGAGAAAAATGAATTTCTCGTTTTTAGGATAAGTCATCATCGGGATGAACTTTCCTGTCTTTTGAGATCGAGTTACAGTCTGTTATGTGACTGTAAGTCCTTTGTAAGCTTTAACCATGAATCCCCTGAGATACTAGTTTCTCTGATATCTGCTTCTTCAGCAACCAAATTCTGAGAGTGTCCTTAGTTGAACGGTATACAATGATTGGACCGCTTCGTTCTTTTGGAACATCAACTTTGGTACCTGCATTCTCATTAGGAGTTTGTATACTTTTGCATGGGTTAGAGATATCTATTTTAGAAGCACGTGGGGGTTCACGGTTTTCTTTTCTTGTGTCAGAGGTGGCCTGAGGGGATGATTCACTTGTCTTAGTTGGCAATCGTTTCCTTTTATAGAAAATCTTAAGTTCAGGCTTAAGTGATGTATCATCCTTTGCAATTTCCTCCCTAGTAGTCTTTGTAGAATCAGAGACTATCCTAGTTAAAGGGCACTCGTTTCCTACAAGAGTGAAAGTTCTACCAGTGGGGCGCCACATTTTGCCAACGGGTTTGATTTTAGCAACCCACTGGGATTTAAGTCTAGCACGGGAGTTCACCTCATTAAGCAATTTTTTGATACAGGAGTCATGATTTGCCGTAAAGACACATTTTCTACATGTTTTACAAGTAGCATATTTAATGTCCGAGTAATTCCTAGATGATTGATCGATGCTCCTAGGAGACGTCATGCTACGGTTAGCAGTGTTGGGTAATCTAGAAGGCATCTGACTAGGTTGGACATTGCTATCTCTTACATGTGTCTTTTGAATAGCTTCCCTTTGACCAAAATCATGGCGCACATCAGTTGAACTAGTTCTAGACGTGTTCATTGAACTATTCTTAGAGAAACTAGGAGCAATCATATGATGAGGTCTTTCTAAAACTGATTTAGTCACATTAGGCCTAGTTGGTGGAGTGACTGTTCTAGAAATATGACCCAAATCAACTTGGGAGGCAAACCGCGGTCTCGAGGATTGTGGTCGCTCGGATCTAAATGCAGTAGGTTGTCTGACAATCGGTTGTCTGACGAATTGATTTGTAGGCGGTTTCCCCAAGATTGATGGTTTTTCAGGCTTAGTGTCCACACTAGGTCCTCTATTTCTCCTTAACTCGTTTTTCAACGCGGCTATAGCAAAGACCTTTTCCTGTACTTGAGCTTTTAAAGTCTCATTCTCTTTGAGCACTCTATCTTGGGATGCTAACTTAGATTCAAGCAGTTGAATTTGTTTCAAAAGATTATCCTTTTCAGCTTTAGAATCTAACACTTTTTGATCCAATTTTCTTTCAAGAACAACATTTGATTTTTCAAGTTTTTCAAAATATGTTTCAAATTTGTCCGTTTTCTTAGAAAATTCAAGTTTGGCATCCTCAAGATCTTTTGATTGTTGAGCTACAATCGTTTCGAGCTCTCTAATCTTGGAATCAGAAGCAGTTAGTGAAGCATTTATAATACAATTTTCATGATGTACTATAGCATTCTGAACAATCTCTCCCCCATTATGACTTACATCGGATGAATCAGAAGTGGTATTGCTATCACTCTTTTCCATCCCATGTTTGTCATGATTAGGTTCAGAATGCTCAATATGCGGCATATCATCAGCATAGACATCATAAACAACATTACATTGTACCAAGTTTGCAGGCTCTTCGTCATAAACGGGTAAGGAGTCATCAAGAGAGATCGCGTGAACATTCCCTGACGTGCCACTGGTATCATGTTGTCCTCCTGATTCCGTGCTCTTGCCATCGTGAGGCTCCAAGTTGTCAACCGTATGACCATTCTCCTCTTGCATCTGCGTCATTGATTCTTGCACTCCATTATCATACGCTTGCTAAAGTTGTGATCTTTGATAAATCGAAGACGAGACCGATGACATGAGTTTCAAAATCGTATCACGGAAAACTCGAAGCTCGGTATGTGTATCTCGAAGAAATGATTGGCAAATCACTGAACTTTCAGGCTTGATGACATTGAATTGGAGGAAAGGCGTGAGGTGTGTCACAAGAGCCTTGTATGCAAGTGCCGATGCAAAGTGATTAAAGTTGTTATGGTTGAGTTGCTCGGCGAGTTTGGTCAAAGTGGTGAAAATTGAGTCGATGAATATATGACGATCTTGTCCAAAGATTGTCACAAATTCGCTCCCTCCTTGAATCCCCGAAAGAGTGACAAGATGAGACTGGAGCATTTGAAAGGAGGTGATGCCACTTTTCCTAACTTTGTTTTGCATTAAATGCGATTCTCCCTTTTGACATGTCGAATCGAACGAATCCATTAAATATCGATTGAAAATGACGTGGATGTTGTTGTTTTCGGGATTTTAGAATTCGTGAAAAACGAAAGACCCGTAAATAACACTTAAAGTTCCTCGAATGATGATATAAATGAAGCCCGTTACTTTGACTCGTCACGTTTGTCTTTAAATCCGGCCACAATAACGTTTAACCCGACAAATATTTTTCCACGTTAACTTTGAAAATACCCGCCTCAACACGATTTGCCAAAAATTAATATAAAAAGTTAACTTAATTTAAAAGAAAACTTTGATATTTAAAAGTAAAAAATAGAAAAAATATCAACTAAAGAATTTGATATTAAAAAAGGTGTAAAGAAAATTTGATAATTAAAATAAAAAGAAAAAATTAGAAAGATTTTCGTGGCCTGTATTACACTTTCCCAGGATAAGACGTGTATCCCACTCACTTCTTTGTAAACTCCGCCCCTAATCTCTTCTGTGTCAAATACCCCTAATCTCAATCCCTCTCAAACATAACTTGTTTCCACCGTCCTTTCAACTCTCTCTCTCCTCAACCGAACCAATCTTCTCAAATCCTAATTACTCCATCAAAACTCAGTCACCAACCTTGAAAATCTTATCACCAGATCTACAAGTTGCATCTCAATCAATCCATCTTGTTCTTATCAAACCAGAACCCTCTTGTTCTTATCGAATCAAAAGACCTTGTATTAAACAAATTTATGTTCGTGTCTTGTAGATACGAATGACGAGCGATTTCAAGTGTGCCTTCAAGATCTAGAAATTAAGATCTCGGGTAGGTTCTTCTCTTTTTGTTTTATGTTTGGTTTGGATCGATGAGAGTTTTGAAAATAGACTGAGATCTTTTAAAAATTGGGTCTTTCTATCATCTGTCGAGTCCTTCTTGTGAGTCTGTGTTTTCGAAAGTCGAGAGTTTGGGTGAGGGAGTCAAGGGTGATGGTTGAGAGTCGAGAGTGGGTTTGGTTGAGTTTGTGACTGTCGAATCTTGAGTCTTGAGTGTTTTGTCAAGGTTTTCGAGAGAGGAGTGAGGGTGATTATGTTGAAATGGGTGTGATTGGGTGAGGCTGAGAAGTTTTGGTTGAGTCTTTGGTTTGTTGAGAGTTTGTTTTGAGTCGTGACAGTTTGTCTAAAGAGTGTGAGTTTGGTTTCAAGTCGAGTCTAGTGAGTGTGTTTGTTTGAGCGTAGTCGAGGGATGAGGGTGGGGGTGTTTAGTCTTGTGTGTGTAATTGTGTGAGTTCGAGTCTTGGTCGAGTCTAAGTCTTTTGGTCTCAGTCGAGAGAGTCGAGTCTTGGGTGTGGTGTTTTTAGACGAGAGGTGAGGGATTGTTGAGAGGCTGTTTTGAATATGGGTGAGGGAGTGTTGAGTCTTGTGTTTGAGTGGTGTCCGAGAGGGTTGGTATGCCAGGTGAGTCGAGAGATCGAGAGTGTTAGGTTTTCGAGGGTTTGAGGGTTTGGGTCTTGTCAGGTTATGTCGAAGAGAGTCAAGTCTTGTTGGTCTAGATGAGTTTGTGGGTTTGGGTCGAATCGAGGGTGGGTAAAGAGGCTGGGTGTTCGAGTCTTGTGAGAGTCTAGTAAAGATTTTGTGTGGGTTTGTGTTTGTTTTCCGTTATGTTTGAATTAGGTTCATTCGGAAGAATTTATTCATTCGGAACTTTTCATTCATTCGGAAGTGTTATTCATTCGGAAGTTTCCATTCATTCGGAACTTTCGTTCATACGGAACTTTTCCTTCACCCGGAACTTTTTTCTTCACCCGGAACTTTTTCTTCACCCGGAACTTTCCTTCACCCGGAACTTTCTTCGTCCGGAAGTTTCTTCGTCCGGAACTTTTTCGTCCGGAACTTTGAGTGGAAGAATACTTGATTCTGAACTACGTTGATCCGGAACAATAAGAATTGAAGAAACTGATTCGGAACTATATGAAACTGAGATACGATGAAGGACAACTGGACAGAAATGGTAGACAGAACTCGAGACCCAATGAAAATAAAAAAAGTTATATAAAAACTGATAATATAAAAAAATAAAAAAGGTTATATAAAAATAAAAAAATAAAAAATTATAGAAAACTGAATATGAAAAACTGATAAAAGGAAAATTAATAATAAAAAATTAAAGAAGAAACTGATTATATAAAAAAATAGAAACTGATTATAAAAACTGATAATAAAAACTTAAAAGAAAATCTAATAAAAACAAATTAAAAGAGAAACTGATTATAAAAAAAATTGATTTTTGAAAAAAAAAAAAAAAAAATTTGTGATTTTTATATAAAATAAGTAAATCAAAGATTAAATTATGATTTAAAACATAAAAACACAAACTTTATATGAAAAATACAAACTTTTTATGATTTAAAACATAAAAACACAAACTTTATATATAAAAAATACAAACTTTTTAATACAAAAGCTTGATTAAATCAAAACCCACCAAAATCAATAAAAAATAAAAGCAAGAATAAACCAATCAAACCTTGGCTCTGATACCAATTGAAGGTCTACGAAATTATTGGCCTATTCTACATGATGGATTTGATGGATTTGATATATATAAAGATGGTTGATTAAAGGATTAAATATAAGAAATATGAAGGAGGGAGATGATGGAGTAGAGAGAGAAAGGAGAGAAGGGAGAAATAGAGAGAGAAAGTAAAAATGGAATTATGAAATTGTGTAAGGAACAACCAACCCCTCCTAACATGCTAGGAGGGGTATATATATAGCCCACCCTACATGTGGGCTATATGGACTATACATTAACTAAATGGATCACGAGCCCATTACATAATCATCGTTGGAGCGACCGATCCTTCATAAATACGTAAAACGTATTTCCAACAGTCCCATTATCAGTCCTAATGATTAAAACCTGTTTAGTGAACTGCTTTTCAACTAAAATGATAAAATCCTTAAGTAATTCACTTGTTTCACTTTTAAGAGCTAAAAAGAAAACCCAACTAAATCTACTATAATCATCAGTTATCACTAGACAAAAGGTCTTATGACTAATGCTTCTAATAGAAACTGGACCAAAAAAATCCATATGCAAAAGCTGCAAAGGTTTTGTCACAGTGTTGACAGTCTTGGTCTTACAAGAGGCTCTATGTTGTTTACCTTTTTGACAGGCAGCACATGTGAAATCATTTTGAAAAGATTTGTTAGGTAGACCTCTAACCAAATTCCTATTCACCAATCTATTAAGATTCTTTAAATTCACATGACCTAACCTTCTATGCCACAAATTTGACTCATCTAAAGAAGCCTTAGCTAGCAAACATGTAATACCACCTGTTGGAGTAATAGTATGAAGATTAAAGGTGTACATATTTTCTTGCCTAGGTACTTTAAGCAGTATGAAGATTAAAGGTGTACATATTTTCTTGCCTAGTACCCTCACGGCGCTGGTGAAGTGCTCTCTCAATCTCTGTCAGCCTCTGCTCAACCACGTCCTCGCGAGCCTGGGCATCTCTAAGTCTGACATCAGTATCATGGCAAGCGACCCTAAACCTGCTATCCAAGTCAGCAATAGGGTCCTCAACAGGTGCCTCTAGTCCACCTACCTCAACCTGTGGCTCTACTCCCCAACGGGTCATCAGGCTCTCGATCTCCTCGAGGCGAGCATTCGGCATGGTGTCCATCTGGTCGAGAACAGCATGGAGCTGTCCTCGAAGACGGGCCACGCAAACCGTCAACGTCGTCTCATCCTCAACTGGGCTCTTCTTTGTCAATGCCTCCAGCTTATCCTGCACCTCATTATACTCCTCACCCAAAGTCTCCACAACATCTCCAACCTACTCAAACGGGTCGTCAGACATCCATCCGCTGCTCCAAGCATCACAACTGTTGATGTAGCTCTCCTAGGAAGAGGGGTCGCAGCCCTCGGTCCAGTAGAGATACCAACATCGGCAAGCATCTCCTGATACACAGCAGGTACAGTCTCTGGTGGTGGTGGTGGTAGTGATGCCTCTGGGGCAGGACTGGCAGATGTGCGGGCTGCATGCCTGTCAGTGGCAGAGAAAGGTATAAGGGGTCGGTAAGGTGAAGGTGGTGGTCGGGCGGCTCTCCCTCGGAGACGTCGCCTAACATAGTAGAAAGGCAGAGTGCCAGGTGCTGGAGTAGAGATGTCTGCCCCTTCCCCTTCGTCTTCAGACGAAGACGAGGAGATGAGTGCGATGGAAGCCTCAGGAGTAGCAACATACGTAGCAGGTGGGTCCTCAGTGTCTGTGACCTCCATGGGTTCACCTTCTCCATCGGTGAACTCCGTATCATCATCCCCAGTATCTTCCATTGATTCACCCCTAGTGACTGGTGCCTGCACCATATCAGCGGCTAGGTCGTCCTCTCCTCCACCTTCTAGGCTAAGTACGTCATCTGCTGGTGCATCAGGGATATGGATCGGTGAACGGTAAACCTCCTCAGTCTCTCTCTCAGTCTCATCATCTGAAGTCATCCGGTACCACGGATATCCTGATGGTGATCCTCTAGGTAATCCCACCGATGAACTGATAGTCGACTATGAACTGCGGTTGTAGTATGCCCCTGTAGACGTTGAATCATCAGAAGAAGACATCGCTGTAACATAAACAGAATAGATGTGTGTAAATATCTCATATAATTAGTCCGTGAAAGGGACATCGACATAACATATAACAATCATTGTTCAAACCACATGTATCCCATATAACATAACTTGGATTTTGTTGTTGCACATGTACCCCATGTAATTATATCTCGTAATTGTTAAATCACATGTATCCCATTTATCATAAATTATATAATGTTGAATCACTCGACTCCAATAATAATTGTTCATTACATATATATATCCATGTATATATATATACTTAATACTTACAATCCGTATGATAATCAACTAAACACATAACAGTTATAGTCTAGAGTTACTAAATGCAACCTAGTTCTCTATAACCTGGCTCTGATACCAATCTGTCACACTCCCAAAATATCAGAGTATAATGGCAACAAGGGAGTGGTGACGTCATGATTATCATACACACAGTTACAAAGAACGACCTCTAAATGAGACGTTCGGAAAATTGATCACTTGCATTTGATAAAAATAAATAGTTTTAACATAGTGCGGAAGCATAAAACTGGTCACAGATACAAAACCATAGTTTCCAAATAGCACAAATGATCTTTATTTTCAATAGAAATGACGGCAGTGCATGAGACCTCACATAGCATCTTCCTTCTTAATACCTGAGAAAAACATTGCTAAAGCGTCAACATAAAGTTGGTGAGTTCATAGGTTTAGTTAATTTGAAGTGTTTAATGAACCGCAAGATTTTTCCCAAACGTGATGACAATATAACAAATACAAAG
The DNA here is from genome assembly GCA_025667525.1 of Glebionis coronaria. Classification (NCBI taxonomy): domain Eukaryota; kingdom Viridiplantae; phylum Streptophyta; class Magnoliopsida; order Asterales; family Asteraceae; genus Glebionis; species Glebionis coronaria. The sequence goes on along the minus strand of CM046882.1, from coordinate 438,959,350 downwards.
TCATCATAAAAGCATTTATTACAGTCTAAGCTCGTGACACCGAAGCGTTAACAACACCGGCAGTATAATCATATAAATGTAGCCCAACTGGATGCCTAAACCCACGACATCCTATCTCAGACTCAAATGAAACTGTGCCCGCTTGTCCCTTGTTGGACCAAGACGGACAGGGGCGTCAACCCCGATAGATCTATCCATAACATTCGCGCTTACACGAAGTAATTAACGGTTCACGATTCACGGGCCAAAGCAACTGGGTTTTTTGTGGGACTTAGACTAGTATATAAATCAGTAAATGCACTTGTGTCCATACGTTAAATCAAGCAATGTCTCACCCCAAAAAGCAGTAAAAGCAGTTAAAAAGTGGGGCTATAAACTCACCTCGTTAAATCAGCAAAGTGATGAAATGTAAATGTAGCTCGAGAATACGGTCACGCTATCCGCGACCTATTTGAATATAAGGACCGTGTTACGACATCTAAAATTATACCAATAAAAGGCATGACATCCTAGTTGTGCTTGACGGTATATTTTGTTTACGGAAAAACGCGACATTTAAACTCGATTATTTAACAAATGGGTTTTGTATTACACTATATATTAAAATTTCAGTTGGGCCTTATATAACCCAATAAAAACCGAATAACCCAACCCTACAAGATAACACATGGCTCGGCCCATTGACCGTTTGACCCAGCCCGGCCCAACAGGCGATATAAACTAGGGAAGGGGGTCATAAATTGGTTATTATCCCTAAATCTCACAGTCAACATATCTCTCCCTCGAATATCACTCCCAACCGTCTCTCTCATCTCTCTCTTTTCTGGGTTACTACTTGTTCTTTATCAATACCAAGCCAAGATTAATATAACCTGATTATTGTACATCTAACAAGAGGTTTCTTGATCACTATTTTCATGAGATGGGGTTTTTATTCCCACATCATCTCTAATCCGATTCATTTATGGTTCCAGTGTGCTCCCCTTATGATGATTTCGATGATCCTTCTTTACAAAGATAAGTTTTAATCTTCTTTCCTTCTAATTAAATGGTTCAAACTGATTTTCGTTTTATACATTCGAAAATAAAAAGGGATTCATTAGTTTGAAAATCATTTGATTTAATTAAGAATATGGCATGAGGTTCTCGAATAAATTATAAATAATTTAGGGTTTTCGAAATATTGGGGGTTTTCTAAATCCATGGTTTCATTACAATTAATTAATGTTTTCGGGTATAAATCCATGTTAATTTCATCATATAACTAATTAATAAAAATTAGGGTTTCAAACATTTGGGGGTTTCTTTAATCTTGGGTTTCATTCTAATTAACTAGTGTTTTCATAAATCTCTTAATGTTAATTATTGAATTAAAATGAGTTTTCGAAAATTAGGGTTTTGAATAATTAGGGGTTTTTATACACGAGGGTTTAATTAAGTCTAATTAGTGTTTTTGTAAGATGAATTGTGTTAATTTCATATTTGAAACTGATATTTAAAAAGTTAGGGCTTTGGTCGATTGGGTATATGGTTCGGTTAGGGGGGGGGGGGCTTTTATTTACTACTATCATTACTGTTATTTTGTTAATATTTTTATACAAAATGACAATAAAAATGTGAAGGCGGTCTCAGTATGGTCTCGGCAGTTTTATGTGGGTGTCGCGGGTTCATAGATAGTTAGGGTCATTAATATAAGTTTCTAATATGTCTTAGCATAATTTTTGGAATGGTATTCTAAATGACTAACTCACTTTGAAAATGGTTTTCGCAGGTACGATTTGTCAAGCACAACTAAATAGATGCATGGAGAAAAGAAAAGTGGGTAAAGACTCACAATGAGGGTTTTGTTTCGGCTTGTGTATTCGAACAAACAGTGGAGCCTCAGCTTGGTTTTGCTCAAGATATAGCACTTGTTCCTTAAAGACCTTCCCAGAATTTTATTAAGTATTTATGTTTGTGGGTTATAAACTTTGTGAAAATGGACTGTATTTAACTTTGTAATAACTGTATTAGGGTTTCCATTCATCCGAATTTGGTTCCCTGTGAGGTACCCATTTTGGGTAAACTAGGCATGTGTGATGGACTCTTATGGTGAGTGGGAAAGCATAAAATAAGTTAGTATATTGTGGGTTTGACTTGGGTTGACTGAGATTAACCAAATTGAAAATCTGAATAAAGACTTTACCAAGTTTGATTTTTTTTATTCACTGTTTGTGTTAATTTAGCCTGTATCATTTGGCCCAGCAAGGGTTTATCAAAATGACATAGTTTTAGACGCGTATACTTAACAACGTGAACAACATAATACAATATCAACTCACAACTTAAGTAAGGATGGATTCGTGTATTCTCGAAGGTTTAGTAAACATTCATAACCGGCGCAAACCGTTAATACATAAAACGTTCAATAACGAACACGTCTCTATTACAGTAATAAGACGCGAAGATTCGAGTTGTTACATTCGCTCTCCCTAAAGAGGGCTTTGTCCGCAAAGCAAAACAAGTTATATAATTTAAGTCGACACTACATTAGTAAACAATGAGGATACCTTATAAATATGAGATAACTTCTCAATTTGTTAAATCCACAAGGTTCAAAGCTCACATTAAATAATTTCACGGAAAAATAAAGGTGAAAAATTGACGGATGTCACAATATTCCCATGTTTTAGAGATTTCGTCACGAAATCAAGACGTTGTTGTAGTAGGGTGATTAGCGAAAAGATGAGGATACTTGCTCTTGAATTGGTCTTCACGTTCCCACGTGTATTCTGGACCTCTACGTGCATTCCAACGGATTTTCACGATAGGTATACGACTTTGCTTGAGCTGTTTGACCTGACGGTCCATGACCTCCACCGGTTCTTCTACGAAGTTGAGTTTGTCGTCGAGTTGGATCTCTTCTAAAGGAATAACGAGTGTCTCGTCGGCTAAGCATTTCTTCAGATTGCAAATGTGGAACACATTATGCACTCGGCTAAGTTCTTGAGGCAACTCCAAACGATAGGCCACGGGGCCAATCCTCTCTATAATCTTGAATGGTCCAATGTAACGAGGATTCAACTTTCCACGTTTTCCAAAGCGAATTACACCCTTCCGAGGTGAGACCTTCAACATGACTCTATCGCCAACCTCAAACTCAAGGGGTTTGCGTCTCATGTCAGCATAACTCTTTTGTCGATCTCTTGCGGCTTGCATACGGCTCTTTATCTTAAAGATCTTCTCAGTAGTCTCATGTATGATCTCGGGTCCAGTGAGTTGGGCCTCACCAACCTCTGCCCAACACACGGGTGAACGACACTTTCTACCATACAATGCTCCGAACGGTGCTGCCGTAATGCTAGTGTGATAACTATTGTTGTATGAGAATTCCACCAGAGGCAGGTGCCTATCCCATCTATTTCCAAAGTCGATCACACAAGCTCTCAACATATCTTCTAGGGTTTGAATGGTCCTTTCACTCTGACCGTCAGTTTGGGGATGATACGCAGTGCTCATATCCAACTGCGTTCCCAACGCTTTCTGCAGCGATTTCCAAAACTGTGAAGTAAATCGGCTATCTCGGTCAGAGATTATAGACACAGGCACACCATGCCTCGTGACTACTTCCTCCAAGTATGTTCTTGCTAGCTTATCCATTCCATCAGTCTCCTTGATTGGTATGAAGTGAGCCGATTTGGTGAGTCGGTCGACGATGACCCAAATAGTGTCAAAGCCAGCTGAGGTTTTTGGTAGCTTTGTAATGAAATCCATAGTGATCCTTTCCCACTTCCATTCTGGTAGTTCGGGTTGGACCAATAATCCTGATGGTTTCATGTGTTCGGCCTTGACCTTGGCACAAGTCAAGCACTTGCCAACATATGTAGCAATGTCCGCCTTCATGTTCGGCCACCAATACAACATCTTAAGGTCATGATACATCTTGTCGGATCCCGGATGTATGGAGTATTTTGACTTATGCGACTCATGCATAATCAAAGGTCGTAGGTCACCATGGCACGGTAACCAACTCCTATTATCAAGGCATAATGTCCCATCTGGGCGAGCTTCTAACTTCTTTATCATGCCTTCAACATCTTCAGTCTTGAGAATTTCCTCCTCGACTGCCTCCTTCTGAGCCTTGAGAATTAAGGATGGAAGATCTAAGTCAATGGTCATCACCAAGGCTTTCACTCTAAGAACTCTCTCCTTTCGACTCAAAGCGTCATCCATGACATTCGCCTTGCCCGGGTGATAACGGATCTCGCAATCGTAATCACTGAGCAACTCTAGCCAACGTCATTGTCTCATGTTGAGTTCTTTTTGATTCAAGATGTGTTGTAGACTTTTATGATCAGTGAATACAACACACTTTGTGCCATAGAGGTAGTGTCTCCAAATCTTTAGGGCAAACACCACTGCTCCTAACTCTAGATCATGAGTTGTGTAGTTCTTCTCGTGCACTTTTAGTTGTCTTGATGCAGAAGCAATGACCTTAGTCCTTTGCATCAACACCGCACCCAACCCTTTTATGGATGCATCACAATACACTACAAAGTCTTCATTACCCTCGGGTAGGGCTAGTATAGGTGCTTCACACAACATCTGCTTCAATGTTTGGAATGCCAAATCTTGATCCTCTTTCCACTCAAACTTCTTGTCCTTTTGAGTTAACTCCGTCATTGGTTTAGCTATCTTGGAGAAACCCTCAATGAATCTCCTATAGTAACCAGCAAGACCTAAAAATTGGCGGATCTCCGTGGGTGTTGTAGGAGTCGCCCAATCTTTCACAGCCTCGATCTTAGCAGGATCAACGTGAATACCACTGCTATCGATTACATGCCCAAGGAATTGCACCGTGTTTATCCAAAACTCACATTTGGAAAACTTTGCATATAACTTCTCCTTCCTCAGCAGCTCTAGTATGGTCTTCAAATGCTCTTTGTGTTCTTCTTCATTACGAGAGTAGATGATAATATCATCGATAAATACAATCACAAACTTATCCAAGTATGGTTTACAAACTCGGTTCATGAGATCCATGAATACCGCGGGTGCGTTTGTCAAACCAAAAGGCATAACTTGGAACTCGTAGTGTCCGTACCGGGTTCTAAAAGCCGTCTTGTGGACGTCTTTTTCTCTAACCCTTAGCTGATGATATCCCGACCTTAAATCAATCTTCGAGTATATGCTAGATCCTTGCAGTTGGTCGAAAAGATCGTCAATTCTTGGCAATGGGTAGCGGTTCTTTATCGTCAACTTATTCAACTCTCGGTAATCAATACACATCCTAAAGGATCCATCTTTCTTTTTGACGAATAGGACCGGTGCTCCCCAAGGTGAGGAACTCGGCCTAATGAAACCTTTGCCAGAAAGTTCCTTTAGTTGTTCAGCTAACTCTGTCATCTCTGCTGGTGCTAAGCGGTATGGGGCTCTAGCAACAGGTGCGGCTCCTGGTGTAAGCTCTATGTGAAACTCCACTTGTCGTGTTGGTGGTAATCCCGGTAAGTATTCTGGGAATACGTCTGGAAAATCTCTAACGATCGGTACATCTTCAACCTTCTTCTCATGATCTTCTTCTTCCTCCTTTCACGTTACTTGAACCAAGAACACTGGACATCCCTTCTCAATGTATCTTTGGGTTCTAATACATGAGATGACTTCCAGTCTCGATCCATTCTTCACTCCACTTCTTTCGCCTTGTATGATTAGTACATCGTTTCCATAAGGAACACGGACGCACTTCTCATGACATACAATTTCCGCGTGATGCTTCGACATCCAATCCATTCCAATGATGACATCAAAACTCTCCAATTCTATGGGGAGTAAGTCGATACTGAACGAACGATCTTGTAACCTTAGACTACATCCTTTCAGAATAACATCAGTGGTCACTGACTTCCCATCGGCTAGTTCTACATTATACTTAATATCTAACGCAGTAGGGGTGATATTTAGGCGTTCACTAAATACAGATGACACAAAACTCCTATCCACACCAGAATCAAATAGTACTGAAGCATAGTTGTTATTGACTAGGAACGTACCAGTCACAACATTGTTGTCTTGCACCGCAGCCTCAGCACACAAATGATACACCTTGCTAGGTGCCGTGAATCCACTTGGAGCACTGGTTGTGGCTCGGTTATTTCCTCCCCGACTCCCCTGGTTCTGCTTCTGGTTCACTTGGTTGTGGTTTTGGTTGCCTCGAATTTGATTACCACGACCTTGGTTCCCACTGCTTGGACACTTATTCTTGTAATGTCATTTCTCTCCACACCCAAAACAAGTGACATTCGCTCCTTGACCACCTTGAGTTCCCGGTCCTCTTTGGTTAGCAGGACGGGGTGGTGCTCGACACTCCTTTGCCTTATGTCCAGCCTTTCCACAGTTGTAGCATGTAGGGGGACATGCTCCCTCGTGGTGTCGGCCACACTTTCCACAGAAAGGAAGTCTTCCAACATAGTTTCCAGCATTACTTTTCCCAGCAGTAAACACTCTAGCCACCTCTTGACGCTTGTTTTGACTATAGTTATTAGTGTTGTTGTTGTTGTGGTTATTGTTGTTGTAGTGATTGCCAGACCACTTCCTCTTGTCTCTAGTATTCTCCCCCAGCTCTTGCACCACTTGGTACATCAAACTCTGAGCCATATCGATTGCCTCATGCAAGTCATTTGGCTTTGATGAAGTCACATTCCCCTTGATGCTCAAAGGTAAGCCCTCAATGTATCGCTCCAACAATCGGTCGTCGTTGGGCACCATTTCGGGACATAACAAAATTAGCTCTTAAAAGCGCTGATTGTAAGCAGTAAGAGCGGTACCCTTAACTTTCAAGTTCCATAGCCCAACCTCCATTTGCTTGACTTCATTTCGTGGGCAATACTTCCTAACAAACATAGCTTTGAACTCACTCTAAGGTGTCGCTTGGGCAACATCAATGGTCACTGCCGAGCATAGACATTCCACCAAGTCAAAGCACCATCCACCAATGTGCTTGATGCAAACTTCACCTTATCAGCTTCAGCAACATTGCTAATCCCAAATTGGGATTCCAACTTCTCAAACCATCTAGTCAAACCTACTGCACCTTCAGTACCACGAAAACTCACTTGTGTAACCGCACGGAATTCTTTGTAGGTGCAGGTCCGCGCATTGGCAACAGTGGCCCCTTGGTTTGTCTCCTCTTGCGTGCTCGCTGTACGAATCGCTTCAGCTGCTGCGAGTGCCTCAGCCACCCGTTCCGCGATCATTTGACTGAGCATGACAGGGTCAATCCCACCGGTAGCAGCTGGTGGATTCTGTGTCTCAGATCTTCTAACTGGTGCCATAATCTAAAAGGTAACAAGACAATGAGTTTTGCCAGACATAACATTCATGGCATGTACAATACAATTATGAAATGCTCAACGGTATAATAAACAATATATGATGATCGCACAAATTTTGTAACCCAAATAAAATAATGTCATCCATAGAAATGTTTTGAAATACATCACAATCCGCCATACATAATAAGGAAAAATGGAAAATGCCAACTAGCTGAGATAAACCTCATAGCTTAGTGGTCGTACAACAATGAGTCAACAGTACATGGTAAATCTAACTAGTACCCTCACGGCCCTGGTGAAGTGCTCTCTCAATCTCTGTCAGCCTCCTCTCAACCACGTCCTCGCGAGCCTGGGCATCTCTAAGTCTGACATCAGTATCATGGCAAGCGGCCCTAAACCTGCTATCCAAGTCAGCAATAGGGTCCTCAACAGGTGCCTCTAGTCCACCTACCTCAACCTGTGGCTCTACTCCCCAACGGGTCATCAGGCTCTCGATCTCCTCGAGGCGAGCATTCGGCATGGTGTCCATCTGGTCGAGAACAACATGGAGCTGTCCTCGAAGACGGGTCACGCAAACCGTCAACGTCGTCTCATCCTCAACTGGGCTCTTCTTTGTCAATGCCTCCAGCTTATCCTGCACCTCATTATACTCCTCACCCAAAGTCTCCACAGCATCCTCCAACCTATTCAAACGGGTCGTCACACATCCATCCGCTGCTCCAAGCATCACAACTGTTGATGTATGTTGTCCCTATAATGTGATGTTATACTACACGAATTAAAGAAAGAAAGGAAGATATGAGAAGAATTCTAGAGAGAGAAAGTAGTGAGAGAAAGTAGAGAGAAAATGGTTGGTGAAACTTGTGGAATATTAGATTAGAAGAAAATGAAATGACCAACACCCTTACTAACATGCTAGGAAGGGTTTATATAGCCTTTGCTTACATGTAGCTTAATGGGCTATATGATCATGGGCCGGGCTTTCCTTTTGGGCTTTGGTTACTTATTAATGAACCTTAGCTTAAAGTTAAGCCCGTAATTACACGACTAATATACTACCTATTACAACGTTCTAAAATACGATACATAATAAACATATGACCGAGCATTCTTGTTTGGCTCAATATTTTGAGGCTAACAATCTCCCCCAATGAGAGGTCATAAACCTTGGTCATTTAGGAAATTTGTAGAGATTACTAATCTCGCCATAAATGAGTCTTGAACGTGTAATCGTAGCCTTGTTTCTTCATGTTGTGATCTTTGAGCCTTTGTCGTTGTCTTTCGACTTTGTCTTTAAGCTTGAGATCTTCAAATCATCCTTGACTTGTCTTTACCATCTTGCGATCTTGTGTCTTCATCCACATGCTCACACTATTAATTGTTGAATATGTCTTTAGGCATGAGTATGTGGTTTTGAATCTTTGACTTAGCTGAGTACACCGTGACGCCACCTTCTCGAGACAAAACATAGACACGGACTGAATGGCTTTGACATTCGTCCTAAATCGGTAGCGTTTTACCTCCGGTCAGTGAAGACCGTTATACGATATTAAATATCGTACCTGTGATCAGGTAGATTCAATTAAGAATCTCCTTGACAGGGTTTCGCGGCTGTACTAGCCGTTCTCTTTACTCGACCGTCTCAAAGCAAGACTACGAACATAAAGAGTGAATCAATTGGATAGATATCCGCTTGATTAAAGTCGTCAATTCAAATTCCTGGAACAAGTTTGATTCTTAACGAATCTTACCATTGTTGCTTTCCAGTTGACACAAGTTTGATTCATAAGAATCTCACAAGTCACCTACCGTAGCGCTGTTTGAGGTTGACGCTAGAAGGATTTCCATTCGTCACTGTGAATATTAATGAATATCACTCTGAATGTTCTGGCAAGACCATAAAGATATTGCGTAGAAACCTGAAACGAGTTTGAATCAATTCAGAATCAAACCACTGTTGCTTTTCAGTTTTACATATGTTCAATTCATAAAGAATCTTGCATATGACCTACCGCAGTGCTGTTTGATGTTAACACTGGAAGGATTTCCACTCATCATTGTGAATACTAAGTAGTATCACTCTGAGTGTTCTAGCAATATCGCAAGGATATAGCGTAGGACTCTCTTGATCTTCATCCGTGTGTCCTAACGAGATTTGATTGATCTCTTGGCTCTAGACTCGATTTGTGCACTTTTAGTGGTCGGAGGCTGGAGCAGATGCCACCTATTCAATATCAACTATCTCGAAGTGAGAAAGTCAATAGAAGTCATGTTGTTCTCCGTGACAATAAAACAAACTTCTTTTGAGAGAAGCCTGAGTAGCTAGGAAAGGGTTGTGCTTCACATCACTGGGTCCATGATGAGTTTGTCTTCATGATGAGTTGACCCGGTTTCTGCCTAAGTTGTATGGAGGGCTTCTTTCTTTACACCCTTTATCCTTACATTTCTTTTTCATTCTTCAACCCCTTCAATGCTTACCAAGACATCATTACTAGCACCTTGTTGTGATTGTTCCAGTGCTAGCATCAGTACTTAGTCGGCATTCAGCTACGTTCACATTCTACTCCATCTTTCCTAAGGACTTCTAATAATCTATTGGATTGTCCCTGGGAAGATCCCTCCGGTTCTGGTTGGATCATAGGACTTAAACCTAACCACCCTTTTGACACCAATAACGTCGTGAATTAAAGATGTTGTGGGTATTTGATCGTAACCATGAAAACCACTTTAAATTCTAACAAAGTGTTTGAAAAACATTTAACACCTTGCTAGTTTTGTCGTTTTAGAAATGCTCCCCCTTCACATGTGCATCGATAATCGAAAGTGTTTCGCACATGTAGGTAAGAGTTAAAGTGCTTGAGTCTTATATTAGATCACATTTTAATCACATTTTCTCCCCCTATCTCTAATATATAAAATCTTTTGATATTAGAGATACCAAATTTGATTAAAATATATTTTGAAAAAATAGTCTTGAAATCTCTGGGAGAAAGATGTGTTAATCTTTTGCATGAAGTTAAAAATGCTCCCCCTCAAAAATTGATCCAATTGAATTGTCATTATGAGGATATGATCCACATTTCGATTTTTGAGGATGGGAGTTGTTGAACACATAATTTTTGAAAGATTTTGAATAATCATTGAGAAATTCTTGAAAAAATTGTGTTCAACGCTTTTTGAAAAATCCTATTTCTTTTTGTCGAAGAGGTTTTTCTAAAGCATAAACTTGAGTTCATAGACTTTGAATGTCTTGACGAATCCACTCAAGTGTAAGAAGATTTCTCTTCTTTTGTTGAGGGTAAGAGCACGAAATCGTACACTCCCCCGTGAATATAGTTTCGGGTTGCAATCTGAAAGTGATTACAAGCCATTGTGTTGAGCTCAAAACGTTGAATGTTTTGTGACAAGCTCAACCCGTGATAGATTGCTCTACCCGTTGTTTGGAAATATTTGTCCAAAATAGACAATTTCCTTTATTAAAAGAAGAAATGACATGTTTTGAAAAATATTTACAACTTTCATTCGAGCTTTATGTACACACCCGTGTCGTTATTGAGCGACATTTCTAGGCACGTCCATATTATCGATACTGAAAGACATGTCGAGAAGAATATTTTTGGATTTTGAAAGATTTTTTAATTTTGTGTTTTGCTTTTATGTGTTTTATATTTTTGTATTTTGCTTTTTCAAAGATATTTACAAGTTGATGTTTGATAGATAAATCAAGCAGGCACCTTTGCCAGAATCTCCAGGTCTGCTGGAGTCAAACATCTCATACCAATTTGCCTAACGAGGTACTCAAACCTATCTTTCGACAGAGCTTTCGTAAACAAGTCGGCTAATTGGTAATCCGTTCCAACAAAGTATAATTCAACGATACCTCTTTCAACTTGTTCCTTTATGAAGTGGTATCTGACATCGATGTGCTTCGTGCGGGAATGCTGTACCGGATTGCAGGAGATGGCTATGGCCGACTTTGAGTCACAATACATAGGTACTTTATCAAAGTGGAAGCCATAATCCGTGAGTTGTGTTCTCATCCAAAGAACTTGAGCACAACACGCAGATAGAGACACATACTCTGCTTCAGCTGATGAAAGTGACGTGCAATCCTGCTTCTTGGAAGACCATCCCACAAGCTTATCTTGACCTAGAAATTGTGCACCACCAGAAGTACTTTTACGTGTATCAAGACACCCTGCATGATCAGAATCTGAATAGGCCGTTAGAAAGAAACCGGTTTCCCTCGGATACCAGAGTCCCAAATGAATGGTATTCTTGAGGTACCGAAAGATCCGTTTAACCTCCTTGAGGTGCTTTTTAGTGGGTCGTGCTTGATAACGTGCACAATAACACGTAGCATGTGAAATATCAGGTCTGCTTGCTGTCAAGTACATGAGGGACCCGATCATGGAAGGATATCTCGTTTGATCTATGGGTAATCCCTCCAAGTCAGCATCTAGCGATGTGGTTGATAAAGGTGTCCCAACAGGGTCACATGAAGTCATACCATGCTTTTTGATTATCTCTTGACAATACTTAGCTTGGTTTATAAAGATACCACTTGGGGATTGGTGAACTTGAATTCCTAGAAAGAATTTTAGTTCGCCCATCATTGACATTTCAAATTTGCTGTGCATTACTTTTTCAAACCATTTTGAAAGTTTTGGGTTTGTAGACCCGAAAATAATGTCATCAACATAAATTTGCACAAGCAAAATGTCATCCCCATATTTATAAGTGAACAAAGTTAGATCAATGGAACCTTTTGAGAAACCTTTGGATACCAGAAATTTCGAGAGCTCGTCGTACCACGCCCTTGGAGCTTGCTTGAGTCCATATAGTGCCTTGTGGAGACGATACACCTTGTCAGGATATTGAGGATTGACGAATCCTTCCGGCTGCGTGACATAGACTTCTCCCTTCAAAGGACCGTTAAGAAACGCCGTCTTTACGTCCATTTGATAGACAATGAATCCCTTATGTGCAGCATAAGCAAGGAAAATCCTGACCGCTTCCATGCGAGCAACTGGTGCAAATGATTCATCAAAATCAATTCCCTCTTTCTGGCCATACCCCTTAGCCACTAGCCTAGCTTTGTTCTTGATGATCGTATTCTCTTCATCCATCTTGTTTTTCCAGATCCAACGAAGATTTAATGGAGTCACATCGTATGGTCTGTCAACAAGTTCCCAGACTTTAAGTCTTTCAAATTGTTGAAGTTCATCCGTCATCGATTCAATCCAAGCATGATCAGCCATGGCTTCTTTGATGTTTTTCGGTTCAGCTGTACTCACGGCGAGTGCGAACATACAAACATCGCCATCGGTTGCTAGTTGTCGTCTTGTACGAACAGGCTGTGAAGGGTTTCCAATTACGTGAACCAAAGGATGATCCCGGGTCTAATGATGTGTTGAAGGATGTCGTTGATAGAACGTATGCATATTTGACGGATCAACATGGCGAGTAGAAGACTCTCCAGTTTCGTGTATCGGTGTACCGAATGGGTTGTGAAAATCGTCATCGTCAGATAATGCACCGTCTGCTTGATGTGTGTTCTCTGGAGCAATGACAGTAGTTGTGGATGTTGTAGGATCGATTGTTAATGTGATATTCTGAGGAGGTAAATCTGCAACAACCCGTGTTGAAGTAGATGAAGTTGTATCCTTTTGTTGACGATGAACGGTATCATCATTCTTATCATGAGTGACAGCGGAAGACTTCGATGCAACTTGTTTCTCCCCCGTGAAATATTCATCATACATTGGTCCATATAACATTTCCAACTCTTCAAGTGTCGTGTCCACTGTCATATCTGCTCTAGGAACATGTTCAGGAACCAGCTTTGAACTTGACAGTTCATTGCTGTGGTCTTGAGTTCCGAGTTCCATGCGGTTGTGAACGGAAGTCGTGTGTCGTTGTGGATCGGGACTTAAACTGCTTTGTTCAAGTGCCATTTCTTGCAATTCATCAAATATGATATGAATAGTCTCGACTATCAATTTTGTTCTCTTGTTGTACACTCTGTATCCCTTTGACTGAGTTGCATATCCCACTAAAATGCATGCATCACCTTTCTCTTTCATCTTGTCCAGATTTTCACCATCTCGAATAATGTAACACGTACATCCAAAAACGTGAAGGTGTTTGAGTGAAGGTTTGCGATCATTAATTATGTGATATGGTGTCTTTTCGTGTCTTGGGATAACTAAGGAGCGGTTTTGTGTGTAGCATGCGGTTGACACGGCTTCGGCCCAAAAGTATAGTGGAAGTTTTGAAGCAGATAATAATGTTCGAGCAGCCTCAACTAAAGTACGGTTTCGTCTTTCAACAACGCCGTTTTGTTCGGGTGTTCGAGCAATAGATGTTTCATGTTCAATTCCTTCGGCTTCAAAATAATTTCTCAGTGTTGAATTCAAAAATTCTGTACCTCTGTCAGTACGAACTACTTTGACTTGAGCTTGAAGACCACGTTGTATCACTTTAAGGAAGCTGATGAGAACATCGGGTGTTTCATCCTTGGATCTCAAGAAGTGAGTCCATGTATACCTTGAGTAGTCATCGACAATTACCATAACGTATTTCTTCCCATTGATACTTTGAACACGCATGGGTCCACACAAATCTATATGAAGAAGATCTAACCGTCCTTTAGAGCTTGGTGTAGTCTTTGTCTTGAAACTACTCCGTTTAGCTTTACAAAGCTCACAAGAAGAACAAAGATGATCTTTGATGAATTTCAAGTTAGGAAGGCCTCGCACAATATCTTTCTTAGAAAGCAAGTTGATGGTATCAAAGTTAAGATGAGATAAACGTTGATGCCATAACCAAGCTTGAGTCGTTGAAGCTTTAGCCATGAAACAGATTGGAGTTGAAGATGTGGAGTCTTGTAGTGAAATAGTGTAGAGATCAGTACCCCGTGTTCCGGTAAGTAAGTCATTCCCATCATAATCACGAACAAAACATGTCTTCTTTCTAAAAGCAACCTCCAAATCCGCATCACAGAATTGACCAACCGAGAAAAGATTATGATTGAGCCCTTCAACGTAGTAAACCCTTTTGATAGTGATATTCCCCTGAACCAAGTCTCCATATCCTAGGATAGGTGCAAATTGATCATTTCCGAATCGGACCGTACCCAGGAACTTCTCCACGAAGTTAATTAGAAGCTTGAGATTCCCCGTCATGTGCTTCGTGCATCCGGAGTCCATTATGAAGAGAATTACTTCGATCACCTGCAGAAGAATTAGAACACGATGGAGCATTTGATAAATTGGATTCCATGTTAGTTGTGATTTCCGATTCATTAGTTTCCCTAGTTTCATCACTTAGAGGCACACTAACGCTCGTAGTCACATTTTCTGTCCTAACCTTAGGCATCCATTTATATCCTGGAGGACATTGATTAGCAAACCACCATTTCCAAGGCTTGCTAGCAGACTCATATAATTCCCTAATTCTGCTTCTAGGGTCCTTAGTGGTGGAGTCTGATGCAATACTTTTCTTAGGGGGGGTTGCACCAGAATGGTTCACTTTGCGTTTGGGTTTTCTAGCACTAATAGGCATCACAGTTTGCTTCTTAGTTCTAGTTTCTACGCCTTTGACATTATTCGAAACACACATAGCATGATTAGCATTAGCACACTTTCCACATTTCACACAAACAAACTTAGCTTTCATAGCATTCAAAGTCGAATCATTCAAATCGTCATTACACGCGATTATAGACGTTTTATTCTTAGAAACATTGAAAATCCTAGGGTGGTCTTCTACAGTCTTCTTCTTCCCTTGACTTTTGTTTTGCCAAACCTTTTCATTCATGCGAGTGCTCTTAAGCTGAGGCCGGCTAACTCTATCAGTGGGGACTACTCCTGTAGTAAAAGACACACGTCTATTAGTGTTTCTAGAAGTCTGAGGTGATTGACTTTCTTTGTTTTGTGTGGGTTTAGTGGTCAATCTATACATCCCTGGTTTAACCATATTTGTGTTCTTAATGCTTTGTGATCGAATATTTGTTTTGGGAGTGTGTTGTGGTAACCTATCCTTCCCATCCGTCTTGGGTGCAAACGCAGGTTTTGCAAATGCAGAATTAGAGAAAACAGATGGTTTTCCCAAGACAGAGGGTCTAGTCACTTTTTGAGCATTGGGTTGTCTTACAACAGGTTTCTTAACACTAGGTTCCACAATCTTCCCACCCATCTTAGCAATGAGTTTCTGCAACTCTGCTATCGCTCTGTCCCTATCTTGTAACTGAGCTTTCAACCCTTGAATTTCCAAATTCTGTTCGTTCATTTCTCGAAACGTTTGGGAAAGTTTTTCTTGCAGTTTATTATTATGTGGAAAACTACCAACGTCTTTTTGCAAAGCAAGTTCAAGAGAATGACAATGTTTTTGAAGGAAATCAGTTTTGTGTTGAAGTAACTCAAAAGCCTTTTTATCAACATTTTCTTTATGTTTCGAAAGCTCAAGTTCAAGACGCTCACACTCTTTGATTTTATCAAGATACTTGCATGCAACATCAGAATATTCATCGATATCAGCACAAGATTGAAGAGTAACACACAAAATATCTTTGGAGAGACATTCTTCTAAGAGTAGATCATATTCGTTTCAAAATTCTAATTTGTCATTTTGAAGGTCATCAATTTCTTTTTCAAGAGACTCAACATATTTCAAATCATCAAACATTTCAGACTGAATTAAATTTTCAAACTCAAGAACATGTTCTTTTATTATCTTCGTATTTGGTATTAAAAGTTCTTTCACAAGCATAGTGATGTCGTGAGGAATTTCGGTTTTCCACTTATCCTTTTGACGTTTCTCCCAATCGCTTTCAACAATTGATTGAACATTATTAACGTGGTGTTTAAGAAAACCAAGTATTTTTCTACTTTTGCTTTTAGAAGCATCTAGAGGCAAATAATTAATATATTTAAAAACATTAGTTTTCCTCTTAGTGGCAAAAGCTTTTTTCCATTGAATTCTTTTTTGTTTGCATTCTAAAAATAATTCCTCACGAGACTTCTGTTTTTGTGGAGTGAAAAGACCATAAAGACTGTTTTCATAAGCATAGTTATATGGTTTCACAAAATCTTTATTGACCGGTGATCTACTCTCCTCATCCCAAAGGGACGTCTCTTCACTATCGAGGTTAGCTACAGGGCAATCATGATTGGTCCATTCGGACTCGTCAAGATATAAATGGGGGTTTGCAGCTTGAGCTTGTTCGAGGTACTTGGGGGTGGCAAAGCTAGGTTGACCCTTGAAAAACGACCGAGGTGCTATCATTCTAACGGTTTGAATAGAGTCATGTGTATTATAAACAACTTTTTTCAAAAAATCGACTTGTTCTTTGAGATCCTTTACTTTTTCAGTATCTTTGCTTTGTCTATTTTTGAAATCTTGTTTTAATGTTTCAACCTCTTGTTTCTTCTCGTCAAGAATTTTAGTAGAATCGGTGGTGTTCATAGAAATCCTCTGTTCAAGTTCATTAACTTTTGTTGTGGCAAGGTACGTTTTTTGACGTTCATCACTTAATAAAACATTAAATTGACGTTTTTCTTTAGTTAACAAAGCAAGAGCTTCATTGTATTTATTTTCAAAATCGTCCTTTTTAACGTTGATGACACGACTTTTGTACCCCTCAAGCTCGTTGGTCTTTTGAAGAAGCTCAGCCCTATAACTATCAATAGTCTCACTAGATTTTATAAGAGCGGCTTTGCATTCTTCAAAGTTTTGAGTGAGCGCTGCGTTTGCCTTCTTTAATTGCTTTTGATTCTTTCTATTTTCATTGACATCTTTTTATAAACTAGCAATTAAATTAGCAAGCGCGACACGCTCCTCATCATCATACTCATTTGCATGTTGATCATCCTCAAACTCATTATTGCACATGTCTGATGAATCGGGTGTGGTATTGCTATCAACCGTTTCCATCATACACGTGTCAGTAATTGTTGTTGGTAGATCACTATGCTCATGTGTATCACCAAACACATTATATTCAGCATCATCTTGTACCTTATCAATTAGCTCGGTATCAAAGATAGGACCATTGTCATCTTCAGTGACGTTAAGGACCTCATGAATCTTTGCCATGTATGAATAATGTGCCTCGAGTTCTTGGTCGGAGAGTTCATCATCTGTGTCGTCAAGCATTTCTCCTTCCTCAGCTGATAACTTAATTCCAGCTTCCATTTTCTTGCACAACAGCATCTTTTCCTTATGATAACCATAATCTTTAACCCTCTTTGGCTGCCTGCATTCCTTAGCCAAATGCCCAAAACCTCTGCAGTTAAAACACTGAATCCCACTTTGTTGCACAACTTGAGTCCCAACAGTTTCCCGATTTCCAACAACAGTAGCCACCCTCTGATTATCATACTTGGGTTGTCGATCATACTTTGGAGGACTCTCAGCACGTCTTCGTGTGTCATACCTTGGAGGACTCTGTGCATGGGTGTTCCTTGAGTTTGAAGATGTTCGAAGGTTGTTGTTGGTGGGTTTGTAGATTTTCTTATATTGCTTCATAACGAAAGCCATTTGTTGCTTGAATTCTCTATCCCTTTGAGCTACTTCTTCATCACTGTCCTCTTCGGATGATTGCTCAGGTATGGGTGATGGTGCTCTGGCAACTTCTTTGCCTCGTGATCGTGTTGGAGCATGTGACTTAGAGGCAATGGATGATCGTGGTGATGATGATTGAGTAGAGTAGGTCTTTGAAGTACGGGAGTGATAATCTGGGTAATGTTGAGTGGTAGACACCAAAGCAAGTGGATTGGAAATCTTTGCAACTCGTTCAGCTCGAAGTTCATTTGCCTCATTTTGAAATTGTTTCAAGATGTCAAAGAGCTTGTGATACGAAACTTCGTCTAACTTTTGTTGTTGTTTGACCAAGGTGACAAACCGTGTCCACTCTGGTTGAAGTTGCTGTAGAAATTGGACATTGACTTGCATGGTGGAAACTTGCAAGTTGTTTCGAGTCATATCATTCATCATTTTGTAGAATCGGGAGTAATAAGAATCAATTGATTCCCCATCCTTTGATGTAAACTTGCCAAAGTTCCAAAACATCTTAGTTTTCACATCTTGTTTGTTAAGTGATTCACCTTGTTGCAGTCTTTCAATGGCCGTCCATTTCTTGAGCAGTAGGACATGCGTCAACCGTAGAGTAAATTTCATCTCCAATGCCACTGAGAATTAAGTAGATTGCTTCCTTCTCTGCATCAAACCACGCACGGTTCTCTGGGGTGAGGTCGGTCCTCTTCTCATCACGTTCATATGCGGGTTGTGCGTCACTTGTGTCTGTGGCTGGTACTGCAGGAACTTGAATCCTTGAGAGTTTATAGGGTCCTTCCAAAATACATTGCCTTAAAGCATCACCGTTAGGTTTTGTGTCAAGGTAACGTATAAAACGGGATTGCCATTGATCATATCGACCAGACACAAGCATTGGTGGTCTTTCCTTGTTACCTGCCACCATTATGTTGTTGTTCGTCACACGATATTCGGCAGTAGAATCCATCTCAATATTCTCTGAAATGATGAATCGAATGTGGATCTTAAGTAGTTGTGTTGTGATTGTTTGGTTGTAGAAATTCCGAAAATTGCAATTTTTTTTCTCAGCCCGATAATAAATTCCTCAGTCCGACAAAACGGTAGACCTAAAAAATTTGTAATCACCAAATTTTGAAATTGAGCTAGAAATGTCCTAAAACTAGTATGGAAAAAATTTGATTTTACTTGACCTAAATTTTTTAACTCTTTTTTTTTTTTAATCTTCGTGTAAACTACGTTCCGGAACTAGTCTAGATGGTGGCTAAGTCTAAAAAAATACTCAAACAAAAATTTGGCTAAACATGTCATCGGAATGTCCATCGGAATGTGCCATCGGAATGCCCATCGGAATGTTGTTTAGATCGGAATGTCCTGTAGATCGCAATGTGCACCTGTCGAAATCCCAGATCGGAATGTGTACCTATCGAAATCCCAGATCGGAATATTCAGATCGCAATGTGTACTTATCGAAATCCCAGATCGGAATGTGTACCTATCGCAATGTGGCTGTCGCAATGTGGGCAGAGTAACGTTTCAAGATTGCCTTAAATTCCGTCGCAATCCAGATCGCAATAACGATCGGAATGACCAGATCGGAATAAGGGGGCTATCGCAATACTGATCGCAAAGTAAAACCCTAGGGTTATTGCGATCGAAACCGTGCTTTCCTTTTCCGAAATTCAAGCTGTCGCAATGATAGTACTTTTTCCAACTTTTTAGGCAACAATTTTAGCAACTTTTAGGCAACAAATTCGTGATTTTTACCAAACCAAAACAACCAAATCTCTACAACAAGTATATAGAAGATTTGTAGCAAGATGAAGAACACGAAAAACACAAAAAGAATTTGAATTCGTGATGATTTATAGATTAAATCATACGAATCAAATATAATAACAACAATCAATCACAAAACTACCCCGTGGCGATTGATACCAATTGTTGTCCCTATAATGTGATGTTATACTACACGAATTAAAGAAAGAAAGGAAGATATGAGAAGAATTCTAGAGAGAGAAAGTAGTGAGAGAAAGTAGAGAGAAAATGGTTGGTGAAACTTGTGGAATATTAGATTAGAAGAAAATGAAATGACCAACACCCTTCCTAACATGCTAGGAAGGGTTTATATAGCCTTTGCTTACATGTAGCTTAATGGGCTATATGATCATGGGCCGGGCTTTCCTTTTGGGCTTTGGTTACTTATTAATGAACCTTAGCTTAAAGTTAAGCCCGTAATTACACGACTAATATACTACCTATTACAACGTTCTAAAATACGATACATAATAAACATATGACCGAGCATTCTTGTTTGGCTCAATATTTTGAGGCTAACAATGTAGCTCTCCTAGGAAGAGGGGTCGCAGCCCTCGGTCCAGTAGAGATACCAACATCGGCAAGCATCTCCTGATACACAGCAGGTACAGTCTCTGGTGGTGGTGGTGGTAGTGACGCCTCTAGGGCAGGACTGGCAGATGTGCGGGCTGCATGCCTGTCAGTGGAAGAGAAAGGTATGAGGGGTCGGTAAGGTGAAGGTGGTGGTCGGGCGGCTCTCCCTCGGAGACGTCGCCTAACATAGTAGAAAGGCAGAGTGCCAGGTGCTGGAGTAGAGATGTCTGCCCCTTCCCCTTCGTCTTCAGACGAAGACGAGGAGATGAGTGCGATGGAAGCCTCAGGAGTAGCAGCATACGTAGCAGGTGGGTCCTCAGTGTCTGTGACCTCCATGGGTTCACCTTCTCCATCGGTGAACTCCGTATCATCATCCTCAGTATCTTCCATTGATTCACCCCTAGTGACTGGTGCCTGCCCTGGTGACTGCACCACATCAGCGGCTAGGTCGTCCTCTCCTCCGCCTTCTAGGCTAAGTACGTCATCTGTTGGTGCATCAGGGATATGGATCGGTGAACGGTAAACCTCCTCAGTCTCTCTCTCAGTCTCATCATCTGAAGTCATCCGGTACCACGGATATCCTGATGGTGATCCTCTAGGTAATCCCACCGATGAACTGATAGTCGACTGTGAACTGCGGTTGTAGTATGCCCCTGTAGACGTTGAATCATCAGAAGAAGACATCGCTGTAACATAAACAGAATAGATGTGTGTAAATATCTCATATAATTAGTCCGTGAAAGGGACATCGACATAACATATAACAATCATTGTTCAAACCACATGTATCCCATATAACATAACTTGGATTTTGTTGTTGCACATGTACCCCATGTAATTATATCTCGTAATTGTTAAATCTTATGTATCCCATTTATCATAAATTATATAATGTTGAATCACTCGACTCCAATAATAATTGTTCATTACATATATATATCTATGTATATATATATACTTAATACTTACAATCCGTATGATAATCAACTAAACACATAACAGTTATAGTCTAGAGTTACTAAATGCAACCTAGTTCTCTATAACCTGGCTCTGATACCAATCTGTCACACTCCCAAAATATCAGAGTATAATGGCAACAAGGGAGTGGTGACGTCATGATTATCATACACACAGTTACAAAGAACGACCTCTAAATGAGACGTTCGGAAAATTGATCACTTGCATTTGATAAAAATAAATAGTTTTAACATAGTGCGGAAGCATAAAACTGGTCACAGATACAAAACCATAGTTTCCAAATAGCACAAATGATCTTTATTTTCAATAGAAATGACGGCAGTGCATGAGACCTCACATAGCATCTTCCTTCTTAATACCTGAGAAAAACATTGCTAAAGCGTCAACATAAAGTTGGTGAGTTCATAGGTTTAGTTAATTTGAAGTGTTTAATGAACCGCAAGATTTTTCCCAAACGTGATGACAATATAACAAATACAAAGTCATCATAAAAGCATTTATTACAGTCTAAGCTCGTGACACCGAAGCGTTAACAACACCGGCAGTATAATCATATAAATGTAGCCCAACTGGATGCCTAAACCCACGACATCCTATCTCAGACTCAAATGAAACTGTGCCCGCTTGTCCCTTGTTGGACCAAGACGGACAGGGGCGTCAACCCCAATAGATCTATCCATAACATTCGCGCTTACACAAAGTAATTAACGGTTCACGATTCACGGGCCAAAGCAACTGGGTTTTTAGTGGGACTTAGACTAGTATATAAATCAGTAAATGCACTTGTGTCCATACGTTAAATCAAGCAATGTCTCACCCCAAAAAGCAGTAAAAGCAGTTAAAAAGTGGGGCTATAAACTCACCTCGTTAAATCAGCAAAGTGATGAAATGTAAATGTAGCTCGAGAATACGGTCACGCTATCCGCGACCTATTTGAATATAAGGACCGTGTTACGACATCTAAAATTATACCAATAAAAGGCATGACATCCTAGTTGTGCTTGACGGTATATTTTGTTTACGGAAAAACGCGACATTTAAACTCGATTATTTAACAAATGGGTTTTGTATTACACTATATATTAAAATTTCAGTTGGGCCTTATATAACCCAATAAAAACCGAATAACCCAACCCTACAAGATAACACATGGCTCGGCCCATTGACCGTTTGACCCAGCCCGGCCCAACAGGCGATATAAACTAGGGAAGGGGGTCATAAATTGGTTATTATCCCTAAATCTCATAGTCAACATATCTCTCCCTCGAATATCACTCCCAACCGTCTCTCTCATCTCTCTCTTTTCTGGGTTACTACTTGTTCTTTATCAATACCAAGCCAAGATTAATATAACCCGATTATTGTACATTTAACAGGAGGTTTCTTGATCACTATTTTCATGAGATGGGGTTTTTATTCCCACATCATCTCTAATCCGATTCATTTATGGTTCCAGTGTGCTCCCCTTATGATGATTTCGATGATCCTTCTTTACAAAGATAAGTTTTAATCTTCTTTCCTTCTAATTAAATGGTTCAAACTGATTTTCGTTTTATACATTCGAAAATAAAAAGGGATTCATTAGTTTGAAAATCATTTGATTTAATTAAGAATATGGCATGAGGTTCTCGAATAAATTATAAATAATTTAGGGTTTTCGAAATATTGGGGGTTTTCTAAATCCATGGTTTCATTACAATTAATTAATGTTTTCGGGTATAAATCCATGTTAATTTCATCATATAACTAATTAATAAAAATTAGGGTTTCAAACATTTGGGGGTTTCTTTAATCTTGGGTTTCATTCTAATTAACCAGTGTTTTCATAAATCTCTTAATGTTAATTATTGAATTAAAATGAGTTTTCGAAAATTAGGGTTTTGAATAATTAGGGGTATTTATACACGAGGGTTTAATTAAGTCTAATTAGTGTTTTTGTAAGATGAATTGTGTTAATTTCATATTTGAAACTGATATTTAAAAAGTTAGGGCTTTAGTCGATTGGGTATATGGTTCGGTTAGGGGGGGGGGGGGCTTTTATTTACTACTATCATTACTGTTAATTTGTTAATATTTTTATACAAAATGACAATAAAAATGTGAAGGCGGTCTCAGTATGGTCTCGGCAGTTTTATGTGGGTGTCGCGGGTTCATATATAGTTAGGGTCATTAATATAAGTTTCTAATATGTCTTAGCACAATTTTTGGAATGGTATTCTAAATGACTAACTCACTTTGAAAATGGTTTTCGCAGGTACGATTTGTCAAGCACAACTAAATAGATGCATGGAGAAAAGAAAAGTGGGTAAAGACTCACAATGAGGGTTTTGTTTCGGCTTGTGTATTCGGACAAACAGTGGAGCCTCAGCTTGGTTTTGCTCAAGATATAGCACTTGTTCCTTAAAGACCTTCCCAGAATTTTATTAAGTTTTTATGTTTGTGGGTTATAAACTTTGTGAAAATGGACTGTATTTAACTTTGTACTAATTGTATTAGGGTTTCCATTCATCCGAATTTGGTTCCCTGTGAGGTACCCATTTTGGGTAAACTAGGCATGTGTGCTGGACTCTTATGGTGAGTGGGAAAGCATAAAATAAGTTAGTATATTGTGGGTTTGACTTGGGTTGACTGAGATTAACCAAATTGAAAATCTGAATAAAGACTTTACCAAGTTTGATTTTTTTTATTCACTATTTGTGTTAATTTAGCTTGTATCATTTGGCCCAGCAAGGGTTTATCAAAATGACATAGTTTTAGACGCGTATACTTAACAACGTGAACAACATAATACAATCTCAACTCACAACTTAAGTAAGGATGGATTCGTGTATTCTCGAAGGTTTAGTAAACATTCATAACCGGCGCAAACCGTTAATACATAAAACGTTCAATAACGAACACGTCTCTATTACAGTAATAAGACGCGAAGATTCGAGTTGTTACATTCGCTCTCCCTAAAGAGGGCTTTGTCTGCAAAGCAAAACAAGTTATATAATTTAAGTCGACACTACATTAGTAAACAATGAGGATACCTTATAAATATGAGATAACTTCTCAATTTGTTAAATCCACAAGGTTCAAAGCTCACATTAAATAATTTCACGGAAAAATAAAGGTGAAAAATTGACGGATGTCACATTAGGCATCTCAAAGTCTTTAGACAACACCAAGCAGTCTTTGTCTGTGAATAACACCTTCTTCTTATTATCACACATTTGTGATACAGAAAAGAGATTGAACTCATTCAATTCTTTTACAAAGAACACATCTTCAAATTCCAACTTTCCTGTGTTGATTTTCCCTTTGCCAGTGATTCTACCTTTGCTACCTCCAAAGGCTACTGGACCTCCTCTGAATTCTTCAAATTCAGCAAGAAAATCTTTGTTTCCTGTCATGTGTCTTGAGAATCCACTATCTACTATACCTTTATCTTTTAATTCATCAATTAGATGCCCCTGCACACAAGTAAAACTCATTAGTTTTTAACAGGGACCCAAGCCACATTTGGATCGGATCTTGTGGGACCTACATATTTAAGAGTTTGTACTGAAGCATTCCCAGTAATGCTACTTTTGCTCTTATACTTCATGGTTTCATTTATGTAGCCAAAGTCATAGGGTGACTCTATGTGCTCAGACTTCTTTGACTTAAGTACTGCTTTAGCGGTACTTGCTTTAACACATGATTTATCTCTTTTAGGAACCCATATTTACACTGGTTTGTTTTTATCCTTACTTCTAGGTGTTTTAACCTTTTCAAAAACTTTCTTAGAAGTCTTGGAGAACTTTGGTTTTACAGACTTTAAACAAACAGTACTTAAGTTTGGTCTAGCAGTACTTACAGGTCTAGACTTGCCGGTACTTGCTTTACCAGTCTTTAAAGGTACTAGACCTTGTTTCATAAGTACTGCCCTAGGAACAAAACTTTTGGTAGAGTTATTTTTAATCTGTTTAACTACCCTTGTGTGACCAAACTTAGGTTTGTCATTTTTTTGATTCCTATAAACCTGTGCATTTTTCTCATTACTGTTTTTCATGACCCTTTGTGTAGCCTTTTGTTTCACAATTTTATCTTCATGTAATGTACAATCTTTGATAAAATGATTTAGACTACCACAAACATAACATACTTTTGTTCTTAAAGAAGACCCAAAAGGTTGTTTTGACTTGACTTTTTCAAAACCTAGCCCACCTCTTTTGGCTTTATTATGTTTTACATTGTTTTCCAATATCTTGTGATAGTTGAGTTTTTGTATACCCTTTAGGAAAAGAGCAACAAATAGGGTAAGCACGACGATTTAGGAAAACCGTGTAAATGACCCTAAATTGAGTTCGTTCTCAAGGAGGCTAGTGTGTTATGTGTGTAATGAATTGGATTAGATTTGTGATTATACTTTTGAGAAAGAAAATAGAAAGGGGATTAGAAGAGAATGACGGTTACGAAGACGGATTAAACTAAGTTGAAAAAGGTGTACACGTAAAACCGTAAAAAGTGCTAAAATTAATATTTTACCCCAAAAATTCCTAAAAATTACCAAAAATCCACAATAATATTCTAAGAGTTTATAAAAAATCCAAACTTGCCAAAACCTTTTAATTAATTAGATAATGACTTTTTAATGCTAATTAAAGCCCTAAAAATCAAAATTAATTATTAAAAAGCCCTAAACAAGATTTTAAAGTTTGTAAACCTCAAAAATACTCTAATTAAGCTAAAAAGTATTTTTTCAAAATTTTAAAACCAATAAAAACTATATTTAAACAATTAAAAACTACTAAAATCAATTAAAACTTAGATTAATTCTAGAAAATAATTAAAAGACCCTAAAAATATTTGGAAAGTTGCAAAAATCCTAATTAAGTGTTTAGAACCTAGGAAAAAATATAAAAACTTAGAAAATCAGACTTTTAATTTTTAATAATAAAATAATATTAAAATAATATTAAAAATCCAAAAATTATAAAAAATTCTAAAAACTTGCAAACTAGCTTAATTTAACCTAAATAACTCAAAAATGAAAGTGAAATTACCTAAATACCCCTATTGGGCCTAGAAAATGGGCTAAACCTAAAATAGTACACTATTGGGCCAAATTTGGGCCCAATAACAAAAATTGTTCAAAATAATCCCAAAAAGCACAGGTTGACTCAAAATTTGATTTTAAACAACTTTTTCCAAAGGCCCAAAAGCTGAAAATGTGAAATAAGCTAACTTATAACAAGCAGCTTATTCTTAATGGGCTTTTTGGCCCATTAAGCTATAAGCCAATGCTATAAGCTAAAATTTGACACACAAGCTTCTTTTGACCTAATAAAGACTTCTGCAAAAGGAAATTTGAAATAAGCCCAAGGAATAAGCCTGAAAATGCAATAAGCAATCTACAAAAAACGACAAAATAGTCGTTTTTGAGTTCTAGGCCACCCCAAGTGCTGATTCAAGTTCCTAAAGCTTTTAAATGACTTAATTAAGCAAAATCAACAAAGAGTTTTCAAATAAGCTGACTCAATAAGCTGGAAAAAGCAGATAAGCACTTATGTAAAAGTCAAAGAAGTTGGTTTTCTAGTAAAAAGTCAAAGTCAAAGTCCAATAAGCTCCAGTCTACTTAAATGGGTCAAATAATGAAGACCTATCACAAAAAATAAGTTGTTGCAAGTCTGGATAAGCTAGAATAGCTTATTGATAAGCTGATGACAAATTAACACTAGCAGGGGCTAGTTTTGGGTGTTGAGCAGTGTAAACTTTTTCCACTGCTTGACTTGTTTGACTTTTTGTCTTTAGTGACTTTTTTGGAGATTCAGATTACACAAAGGCACTCAAATGATCTTTGGATCAAAAGGAGTCAATAACAATCAAAATAACACAATCACTAACACCCAATTGATACAGTTTAATCAATCAATCACCAGACATGATACAGACATGAACAATAAGCAGTAAAGCACTTATGAGCAGTTTTAGCACAAATCAGCCAGCCAAATTCAACCAAATGCATACACAAGCTATTATAAACTCCAATAAGCAAGTCTAAACAGGTTTCATGCAATGGTTCAAAGAATTAAGCAAGATTCAAGCAAATGAAAGTTACTGATGAACACTAACACATGCAGTTTTCTACTTTGCTGATGTATTTGACAAATAAGCCAGATTCAACACCTCAAATCTTTCAAACAAGTTATAATGACTATGTTTAAACCACTTTTAGCCCTAAGCATGCATACACACTAAGTGTTCCCAAAATCCTAGGTCAAAACAGGCAATATCAAAGTCTATATAGCAGATTGTTTGATTCAAGGCTTCAAACCCAAAAACTTGCAGTAAAACACTCTCAACAAGGTATATATCAGATACCAATCATAAACAACACAATCCAACAACACAATATTAAGTTGCAAGCACAAACAGATAGACCCAAACACCCCTTTATCTTTTCCAAATCAAATTTTTCAAAGGCAAAGTGAGATTTAAGGCCACCCAAGCATCAATTAACACTAAAACAAGTAAGATTAACAGATTCAAGCAAGAACAAGCCACAAAATTCACAAGAACACAAGTCACATACAAATATCACCAAAAATCATGAATTTAAGCAGATTTTAGGATTGAGTATGCAAACCTCATGGATGTACATCCACACCCACGAATTTTGAGCTTATGTGCTAGCAAGAACAAGCACAAGCTTCCACAAAAAAGCCTGCTAAGATTGAACAAGGTTAAAGCACAAGAGTATGAAAAACAGAAACTTCAAAAATCTTGATTGATGCAACCTTGTTACCCCACACTTGATTATCCCCAAGTTATAAGCCTCACAACACCTTAACTAACTCAGTTAGGATGCTATGATCAGCCCTATAGCCCAAGAATTCCAAGATTGGAACAAGTACTTAGCAAAATATCAAGAATGAGGAAAATTGCAAACTTTTGCAACCTCCAAGTGAAAACAGGTTTTTAACTTCTAAACTAACAATCATATAACAATAACAAGCAGTAAATAAGATTGGCCAATGACTTTTCTTCAATGCTTCAAACACAATTTCATTAAACTGAAATGGGATTTACTGAAGTTGAACAAGGGAAAAATCAAAAGCAAATACAAATGTTGGACCCCTAAGCCTTTATATAGGCTACAATGAGACTAAGTTACTGAATAAAAACGTGAACCCTAAGTGCTTGATCTTCCAAATATGCCCTTGTAGAATTTGAAAACCTTGGACTCATGTGATGGATTCTTGGCTGTTTGTGGAGCTGGCAAGGTAGAAATTGCATCCAAAGGCCTCAAATAAGCTTAGAAACTAAGCTTGGATATTGGAAGTTGGATGTTCGCAGGGTTTTTGGCATCTTCTTCAAAGGGTGGGACAAGGGTTTATCATGTGACAATGGGGTGATGTGGCAAGGGTGTTGAGAGTTGGGTTATGATTAGGACTACCCTAATCACTAATCTGGAGATGATGGAGGTTTAATTGTTGCTTAAACAAAAATACCCAATTCGTGTTCATAGGTGAATAGTGGTTAAGTTTGATCTGTTTTGGGTTTAAATGTTGGTGTTAGGCGCCAAATTAAACTAATCAGTTAAGATTAGTTTAATATAACTGAGTGGAATGTGAGGTGGAGGAATGGAGGGCTGCTATTGGTTGAAAGGAGATAGTGGGGCACGTGTCACCACTGGGTTGGTTAAGGTAAGTATTATGTCTGGCCCCTTTTACCCCCTTGTCTTTGCAACTCTTGTCTTTTCTCTTCAAAAAGCTATCAACGCCTATATTAGCCTTGTCAACTTTTGCAACTTTGCATTTTTGGCCCAAAAACTTTTACAAAGTAAATTCAGGGGTATTTCTTGCCATATTTGA
The DNA here is from genome assembly GCA_025667525.1 of Glebionis coronaria. Taxonomy (NCBI): domain Eukaryota; kingdom Viridiplantae; phylum Streptophyta; class Magnoliopsida; order Asterales; family Asteraceae; genus Glebionis; species Glebionis coronaria. The sequence continues at coordinate 438,930,276 of CM046882.1, read as the reverse complement.
ATTCTTCAAGGGCTTTTTTGGCATTTTGATGATGGATAATGGTCTTGACTTGTATAATTGATGTTTTAGAGGACTGAATTTGCCAAGTCTTGTTTTGATGAGGGACCATTTTTGCCAAATGTTGAAAGTTAAGGGTCCTTTTTGTAATTTTGGGATTTTCAAAGGACCAACTTGTAATTTCTTGTACTTTGAAGGACTTCATGATATGTTTGACTTTGTGGAGGATATTGGTTGACAATTTAGCTTTGTTGAGGGGCTAAACTTGCCAAATCTTCAAAGTGGAGGGCCCTTTTTGTAATTTTGACAAACTTTAGGGACCAAACTTGTAATTATGAGGATACAAGGGTATAAAGTGTCAATTCTTCCATATTGGAGGACCCTTCTTCATAATTCTTCAAATCTTCAAGGGTTGATCTTGGGAAATTCATTAGGGCTTGGTTCATTGTGCGGCTTCGTTTCCCGTGTTCGTTTTTGCATGATTCTTGTGATCTTTTGTCATTTTCTCAATATCCGTATCTAAAATACACAAGTAACAAACACAAGCAAATATATGGGTATTTTGATAATAATTAATGCATTTTAAGCCCTATTTGGACGATGAGACTATGTATAAAAGCAGTCTCATCACTCCCCCATACTAAACCATTGCCGTGCCCTCACGCGATGCTAGAATAAAGTATCGTAGCATCTCCAAAATTCATTTTTATTCACTTTATTGAACGATAAACTAGCTACACTACTACTATTGCTACTTCTACTTGTGTTTTAGACATAATGTATGATTTTTATCGCAAAATGGGACGTTTAGGTTCATAGAATAAGAACACGTGAATGCTTCGTTAGAAATAATTTCATCGTCCTCGATTTTCACCCCAATTCCATGCCAAGCGTGCAACGAGATCATTCTCATTATAAGTTAGTAATGCTAACACTACTCATATGCTCTAATCACGTACTTATCCTCCCATTATTCCTAAGTTGTATCTCTTATATTTTATATTGTCTTGAATGTTTCACGAGGATACATTGTTTGACTTATGCGATAATAGAGATTTAGGTCTAAAAATAGAGTCCTAACGGTGTAACTAAGACCATCAAATCAATAACCCCTCCCAATAGACAACGATGTCAAAAAATTAAGTTGACAAGAAGAATCGATAAACACGGTTTTATAACGGTTTTGAACATGAGACTTATTACCAAGACTTTTATACGCCCCCTAACGGAAGGGCCTTATTATCTTTGGTTTACCTCCATCTTTTATTCAACTTCGCCATGAAGCTTTTATTATGACTTCGGTCTTGCCTTTCCTTTTATTATCCACCTCATCGGTAGTTTTATTAGCCAAAGACGTATATCCTCACGCTAAGGCGAATTTTGGATCTTTAAAGCTTCGAAGATTAAGGCTTGATTCACTTTCAATTTTGCATAGATTTTTCGGCCTTGTGGGGCTTCAAATTGTTTGCTTGATTTAGGTGAGCACTTGAAATCTTATTATTGGGTGAAGCTTTTGATTATTGGGGTGTCAATACTTCAAAACCGTGACGCTGGCGATACCTTAATGTCTTCTCAATTTAATTACACGGAAGCTACTAGAAAAGACTAGAAACCCAACAATCCCAACCAAACCGTTAAGTCAATATTTATTAAGCAAAAAATATTTACAAGCGAAGGGAGAATAAACAAACAACGAGAACACATGAGTTTTTGAAAGAATACGAGTACTCTACGTTTAGCATAGTAACTTATAATTAACCCTATCATTTCTCGTCCTCATTTAAGAGACTTAGCCTAATGTATAGTTAAGGAATCAAAGCTAAGTGCTCAACACGCACGGTCGAGTCAAAAATTACTCTTATTCTCGCCATCGGAAAACCTACATTCTTGTCTTCAAACACTTATAAAACATGAGAAAAATTTAAAATTTGGCCATTTTTAGCCTTATTTTGCAACAAAAACGATAAAAAGATAAACTTTGGAAAGCGTGAAGGTTTGGCAAGGCAAGTATCTATTCACCCCCCATACTAAAGTTAAACATTGTCCTCAATGTTTCGAGTCTAGGGGTGCAAACACCCCCATACTAGAGACGTAGTCGAATGCCTAATCTAGCATGGAAAGGGTGTAACCAATAAATTAATAGCCGTTTATGAAGTGTGCTAATAACCTAAGGTTAGAACATCAAAAGGATATATCATGGATATTGAGAAAGTCTTCAAAGCAAACGATCGAGTGCTCCCATAAAATGAACATGAGAGGCTCCAATCGTGAAGATCATGATCATCTAAAGTCCACAATTCACAAACAACCACGGAACAAAGGTTGGAAGGGCACAAATCCCCACACGTTAACTACATTAGAAAGCGATAATTTGTACATAGGATAAGCATGGGACTCCCCCACGAGGCTCCTCGTTTTTGATTACCGAGTCATGAGCTCGACTCGATCCCCTCAATACTAATTATCATTGGGGAAGGTGACTTGGTCGAGGTAGTTCAAGGATGGAACTTCCCCGCCAAAGTAGTGCTTCAACCTATGTCCATTCACCTTGAAGTTAGGTCCATCATCTTGAGCTAACTCGATGGTCCCATACGGAAACACTTGAGTCACGGTGAATGGACCGGACCAACGGGATTTCAACTTACCGGAAAAGATTTTCAAGCGAGAATTAAAAAGCAAAACTTGATCCCCAATGTTAAAAACCCGGTTTTTAATTTTAGAATCATGCAACTTTTTAGTTTTTTCTTTATAAATCAATGAATTTTCATAAGCAATGTCCCTCAATTCATCTAATTCATTCAATTGCATTTTCCGGTGTTTTCCCGCGGTCTCCATATCATCATTACAATGCTTTAGGGCCCAATAAGCCTTGTGTTCTAACTCGATAGGCAAATGACAATTCTTCCCATACACAAGCTTATAGGGAGTGCTCCCAATGGGCGTCTTATAAGCGGTCCTAAAGGCCCATAAAGCATCGTCTAACTTATCTGACCACAATTGTCGGTTTTTCCCAAACGGATCTCTCCAAGATCCTCTTCAAAGCTCGGTTTGAAACCTCGACTTGCCCACTCGTTTGTGGGTGATAAGCCGTAGAAAGCCGATGTGTAACCCCATATTTCCTTAGGACCCTTTCGAATTGGTCGTTACAAAAATGGGTTCCACGATCGCTTATGATCGCACGAGGGGTTCCAAACCGAGAAAACAAGCTTTTCAAGAACTTGACTACCACACGAGCATCATTGGTGGGCAAGGCTTTGGCCTCCACCCACTTAGATAGGTAGTCAACCGCAACGAGGATATACTTATTACCACGAGATGATGGGAACGGCCCCATAAAGTCTATACCCCAAACGTCAAAGATCTCACACACTTGGATGATGTTTTGTGGCATTTCATCTTTTTGTGAGGCTTTTCCTTGTCGTTGGCATGAATCACAAGACTTCACAAGATCTTGTGCATCTCGGTAAATAGTAGGCCAAAAGAAGCCGACATCAAACACCTTCTTAGCCGTGAGATTAGCACCGTGGTGACCACCCGTGGGTCCCTCATGGCAAGCTCTAAGGATGTTAGAAGCTTCGGTGCCAAATACACAACGTCGGATGATTTGATCCGTACAAGTTCGAAACAAGTAAGGGTCGTTCCAAAAGTAGAACTTGACGTCACGAAAGGATTTTCGTTTTTCTTGAGTCGTCATACCCTTAACGATGAAGTTACCCGCATGGTAATTTGCAAAATCCGCAAACCATGGGGTGGAAGAATCAAGCTTAGAATTCACTACACCAACTGTCTCGAGCGGAAATGTTTCGGTGATTTCCTTGGGCTCGTAAACACTTTGGTGAGGATCTTCCAAGCGAGAAAGATGATCGGCCGCTAGATTCTCGGCCCCTTTTTTGTCAACGATGGTGTGATCAAATTCTTGAAGGAGGAGAATCCAACGAAGTAATCTAGGCTTAGCATCTTGCTTTGCCATGAGATACTTGATGGCCGAATGATCCGTATATACTATGCATTTAGCTAAGACGAGATAAGGTCGGAACTTCTCAAATGCATACACCACGGCAAGGAACTCCTTCTCCGTTGTAGTGTATTTTAGTTGAGCCTAGGTCATCGTCTTTCTAGCATAGTGAATAGGCAAGAAGTGCTTTTCATGACGTTGCCCCAAAACGGCCCCAATAGCGTAATCACTAGCATCACACATGAGCTCAAAGGGGAGGTTCCAATTGGGAGCAACAAGAATGTGAGCTTCGGTAAGTTTCCTCTTAAGGGTTTCAAAGGCTCGTACACAATCTTCGTCAAAGACAAAACGTGCCTCTTTTTCAAGAAGATGTGTAATGGGTCGAGAAATCTTTGAAAAGTCCTTGATGAATCGACGATAAAAGCCCGCGTGGCCTAGGAAACTCCTAACTCCCTTGACGGTTTTGGGATGAGGTAATTTGGCGATGACGTCTACCTTAGCTTGATCTACCTCAATCCCCGCTTTCGAGACCTTGTGCCTGATACAGTGATTTTGTATGGGTTCAATTAATTCTCTCGATATCCTCTCGAATTGATCTTGGTTCTAAGTGGAATGATTGTTCTTGGTTACTAAAAAGGGGAGTGATTTTCTAGTCTACTAAAAGTTTTAAATGCTTTAAAATGTAAACTTAAATCTAAAAGCAATTATATTAATAGCAGTTAATAAAACTTGAATTAAAATTAAAATTAAAATTAAAATTAAAATTAAAATTAAAATTAAAATATAAGTATGAACTGAAGAAACAGTAAGTAAACCTTAGAAATTCAAAAGAAGATGATTCGGAAGTTTGACCTTGATTCGGAACTTTTCACTCGGAACTTGGTTCGGAACCCTTGATCCGGAACTTCGTTCAGAAGTTTACTCGGAACCTTCACTCGGAACTTTCTTCGGAAGTTGATCCGGAACTTTCTTCGGAACTTTGAGTCGGAAGTTTATTCGGAACTTTTGGAACTCATTCGGAAGTTTTGTTCATCCGGAACTTTGTACTCATTCGGAACTTTGTGTTCATCCGGAACTTTTTGCTCATTCGGAACTTTTAAAAGAAAAAATCATTCGGAACTTTTTAAAGGAAAAACTCATTCGGAACTTTTAAACTCATGCGGAACTTTTTGAAAAACCATTCATCCGGAACTTTTTATGTTCATTCGGAAGTTTGTGTTCATCCGAAAGTCTTAGTTCATCCGGAAATTTTGGTTCATCCGGAAGTCTGGGAAACTCAAGAACAGTAACAATACCCGAAGAACAGGGAAATCTATTTTAAGCTAAAAATCACCAAGTTTTTCACCAAAACTTAAATAAAGCTAAACACAAATGATATACTAACCAATAACTACAAATCCCATCAATAAAAACATGAAACCCAACAACTTTTGAAGATCAAATCAATCAAATAAGAACTTAAGAACTTGAAATAAAAGATGATGATGAACAAGATGAAATGGAAAGATTAAACAAGAACTTGTATTGATGATTAATGTTTTAACAATCACAAAACAAAGATTAAAATTACAAGATTTGAAAAACAAAGATCTAAATCACCAAACACCCTAGTGGTGTTGGTGATACCTACGAACAAGAAGAGAGAAAAAGAAGGAGATGAAAAAAAACTAAAAAAACTGCATAATAAGTGTGAGGGGAACCCTTTATATAGGTGTTCCCTTTGGTTGGTGAGTGGGCTTTCTCCCGTCCTTCTTGTCTTTTTGTCTTTTCAGAAAAGTTGACGATTTCGATTCTGATTCGGGATTTGTCGTCGATTAAATTCAACTCGTCTTTTAATTTCTTCGTTTAATAGACTTGAGTTTCTTCGACTTATATAAATCTTCCATCTTTGGTCCTTTTCTTCGATAAATCTTCGAATAGGCCCAGTGACTTCAAATCTTTTGCATCTCTTGGACAATAGACTTCATCTTGAGTCCTTTTCTTCGGTAAAACCCGTGCAATCCCACGTTTTCTTCAATAATCATCCGGTTGGCTCTGAAAACACAATAAACACAAAAACCACGCATAATTCCAAACAAATGATATTAAATACGCGTTTTGGTCTCGTTTTAGCCAGAATTAATTGGAAAAAGGATGGGTGTTTACACACCTATCAAATCCCCTACACTTAACCATTGCCATGCCCTCATGCAATGCTTAGTGATAAAGCAATTTTACACTTTTCTCATAATCAATCAACCTTGGCCTTATTAAAATACTACTAAACAAAAATTAAAGTACTAAGAGAAATTAAACTTTAAAGGAAACAAAAGAATAGAAATAACTTGCAAAGAAACCAATGACTTACATTAGGGCTTTGGTGCTGCGAAGATTTATCACCCTCAAGTTTCACGTTCCCCAAACTAAGCTTAAAAACGAGATCATTGTTATTATAAGTTAGTAAATCAAACACTTACACACATGGCCTAATTAAATGCTTAAACTCCGTTATTCCTAGGTGTATCTCTTATATTTTATTTTTGTCTTAGAATGATCATGAAGATGCATTTTTGGACTTATTTCGATAGTTTATTTAGGCTGAAAGCAAAGTAGGACGATTTGATCAATAGTTAGCTAAAGGACAAAATCTCTTAAAACTGCTTCTCGGGATATCAAAAAGTTCATATCTTGGCATAACTCGGTTCACGATTTGAGACCTTTCTCGGGCCGATATTTGGCATGTACTTCATACTTCATATCTTGAGAGACGTGCTTGAGATAATGGTCTTCTCATCGTTCATAGAGTTTCTTCACTTGGAGACTTTTGAGAGGTACTCCAACTTTGTTGACCACGACTTCATGATTATTTCTTCGATCTCTATTTGGGATTTTGAGATACAACGATCCGCCTCCTTTTCGGACTTGGATCTATTTATCCTCATACCTTGTTAGGGTCTTTTCGGATAGACTTCTCCATCATCTTTATGGGAGTTGATTCCTTTTCGTCGTGAGTCTTGATCCTTCATATTGACTTTGGGAATAATGCTTTTCACATCACTTTGGATCTTCAGCAATAAAATGGAATCCTCATGCCTTGTTAGGGCCTTTTCGGACTCGCCAATCTTCACGCCCCGCTTCATAAGTTATGCCTTGGCTATGAACTCTTATCATTACCGAGCAACTTTTAAACGATCTTGGGCTAGAAGCTAAGTAACCTTTCAAATCGTACGACCTTACTTATTGCAGATAAATTATTAGCAAGTGATGGGAGAATAGGCAAATAATTACACCAAGTGAGCTTGTGCAAGAATACCGACTTATAATTGACTCTATCATTTCTCGTCCTCCACAATTTAAAATCTCAAGTAATGAGACTCGTGGATACTTAGCCTAATAAACCAATTAAGGTCTACATGGTTAAGGATACTAGCTAGAATAAACTTGGATAAGTCTATTCGAGTTGAGTCAAAATAAACGCAACGGGCCTAATATGTCAAAGATTTCTAAACTAGCTACACCACTTTATTAAAATTTTTGACTTTATTGCGGGATATATACATACGAAAGCAACGATAAAAATTTAAAAATTATGACTAAATGGCCAAAGTTAATAAAAAATTTGAAAAATGTTGAAAAATAGGATTTTCCGGTTAAATGAAGGCATTTTCATGGAAAAGTCCACTTAAAACTTCGATAGAAGTCCCCCCTACACTTAAGATAAACATTGTCCTCAATGTTTAAGCATGTGGGAAAAGTTTCCCCTACACTTAGGACATTGTGCACGTTGGTTAACTCGAGGTAAGGAAGAGACGACTAAAGTGATCAATTTCAAATGTGAGTATGAAGAAAATTGAATCACGATAATTGAGAGATAGAACCGGATTTCGGATAACACGGGAGCACGGTTCTTCAAAGATTCCAAGAGTGCGCTTATCCCTGTAATCACATCACCACACAAATACAACCAGCTATAGAGGTCCCCCTACACTTAGGAGGTTAAAAACAGAACAGGATAGATACTCGGGTTGCCTCCCGAGGAGCGCTTGTTTTTGATAACCGAGTCACGAGCCTGACTTGACCCAAAATTAGTTCATGGGGCACGTGGTGAGGGATGGAATCATCTCCTGAGAGGTGTCCTCACCAAAGTACAACTTCACTCGTTGGCCATTCACCTTAAAATTAGGTCCATTAGGTTGAGCGAGCTCGAGAGTACCATATGGAAAAATTTGGGCAATGGTGAATGGGCCGGACCAACGAGATTTGAGCTTTCCCGAAAAGATTTTCAACCGAGAGTTAAAGAGTAAAACTTTGTCTCCTACTTGGAACTCTCGGTTTTTGATCTTGGAATCGTGAATGAGCTTAGTTCTTTCCTTATAGATCAAAGAATTTTCATAAGCCTCATTACGGAGTTCATTAAGCTCATTGAGTTGGATCTTGTGTAGGTCACCGGCTTTGTTGATATCAAAATTAGCCCACTTCAAGGCCCAGTAAGCCTTGTGCTCCAACTCAATGGGGAGGTGGCACGCTTTCCCGTACACAAGACGATAAGGCGTACAGCCAATCGGAGTCTTGTAAGCAGTACGGAAAGCCCACAAAGCATCATCAAGTTTATCAGCCCATGAGGCACGATGCTCTCCCACGGTCCGTTCAAGAATTCGCTTAAGTCCTCGGTTGGATATTTCAGCCTGGCCATTAGTTTGTGAGTGGTAGGCTGTGGAAAGACGATGATTTACACCATACTTAGCCATGACTCTTGCGAATTGGTCATTGCAAAAATGAGTCCCACGATCACTAATAATGGCGCGAGGCACACCGAATCTAGCGAATAGAGCTTTCAAAAAGTTACAAACCACCCTTGCGTCATTAGTGGGTAAGGCTTTGGCTTCAACCCATTTGGAGACGTAGTCAACGGCAACAAGGATGTATTTGTTTCCTTTAGAAGAAGGGAGTGGCCCCATAAAGTCGATACCCCAAACATCAAAGATTTCACATTCTTGTATGAAATTCTGAGGCATCTCGTCTTTATGTATGATCGTGCCTTGTTTTTGGCAAACATCACATCGTTTAACCATATTGTGAGCGTCACGATATATGGAGGGCCAATAAAATCCGAAGTCAAACACTTTTTTGGCGGTGTAGTTGAAACCAAAGTGACCACCGGTGGGTCCTTTGTGGCAAGCGTCAAGGATTTTTAAAGCTGCCGGTCCATCAACACATCGGCGGATAATCAGGTCGGCACATTGTTTGAATAGGTAAGGGTCGTCCCAAAAGTAAGTCTTAATGTCGGTGAAGAACTTTTTCTTTTGTTGAGACGTCAACCCTTCCTTAAGAATTCCACCCGCCAAGTAGTTTGCAAAGTCCGCAAACCACGGGGTTGCATCAGAATTCGAATTTATAGACATTAAGGTCTCCAAGGGAAAATAATCATTGATTTCTTTGTTCGGATGATCCCCTTGGTAAGGATCCTCAAGTCTGCTGAGATGATCCGCGGCTAGGTTTTCAGCTCCTTTTTTATCGCGAATTTCGATTTTAAATTCTTGGAGTAGCAAAACCCAGCGAAGAAGTCTTGGTTTGGAATCTTGCTTTGTCAACAAGTACTTCAACGCGGAATGATCGGTGTAAACGATTGTGGTGGAAAAGACAAGATAGGGGCGAAATTTTTCAAAGGCATAGACAACAGCTAAAAGCTCTTTTTCGGTTGTCGTATAATGCAATTGTGCCCCCGTCATTGTCTTGCTAGCGTAATGGATTGGTTGGAAGTGTTTGTTCACTCTTTATCCCAGAACCGCTCCAATAGCAAAATCACTAGCATCGCACATCAACTCAAAGGGAAGCTCCCAATTAGGGGTAACCAAGACGGGTGCCTTAGTTAGCTTATCCTTAAGCGAGTTGAAGGCTTCAAGACACTCTTTGGAAAAGATAAAAGGAGTATCTTTTTCCAAGAGGTGGGTCATCGGGCGAGCGATTTGAGAAAAATCTTTGATGAATCGACGGTAGAAGCCCGCATGACCCAGAAAACTTCTCACACCCTTCACGGTTGAAGGTGGAGGCAACTTAGCGATAACATCGACTTTAGCACGGTCTACTTCAAGACCGGCCTTGGAAATTTTGTGTCCTAGCACGATGCCTTCTTTTACCATGAAATGGCATTTTTCCCAATTTAGAACAAGGCGAGTGTCTTCGCATCGCTTCAGCATACGTTCTAAATTGGCAAGGCAAGAAGAGAAGGAATCCCCAAAGACCGAGAAATCATCCATGAAGACTTCCATGGTTTGTTCAACCATGTCATGGAAGATAGCTAACATGCACCTTTGGAAAGTCCCGGGGGCATTACATAAGCCAAAAGGCATCCTTTTGTACGCAAATGTGCCATAGGGACAAGTGAATGTTGTCTTCTCTTGATCTTGGGGATCGATGGGTATTTGGAAATAACCCGAGAAACCATCAAGAAAGCAGTAATATTCATTACCCGCTAAACGTTCAAGCATTTGGTCCATAAAAGGTAGAGGGAAATGATCCTTTCTCGTGGCATCATTGAGTTTGCGGTAGTCTATACAAACTCTCCACCCAGTAAAGAGACGAGTGGAAATCAACTCGTTATGTTCATTGGGAACAACGGTTATTCCGCCCTTCTTGGGCACACAATGGATTGGACTAACCCATGGTGAATCCGAAATAGGGTAAATCATACCCGCATCAAGAAGTTTGATAACCTCTGTTTTGATGACTTCATGGATTTTTGGATTCACCCTTCGTTGGCTTTGAATTGTGGGCTTAAAGTCGTCCTCCATGAGAATTTTGTGTGTGCAGAAGTGAGGATCAATTCCGCGAATATCAGAAATTTTCCAAGCAATAGCCTTCTTGTGATCTTTAAGCACGGCGATGAGGCGAGATTTTTCTTCTTCCTTCAAGTCCTTTGCGATAATGACGGGCGACTTCTTCTCTTCTTTAAGGAACACATACTCAAGATGAGGCGGCAACTCCTTAAGTTCTAAATTTGGAGGATTTTCGACGGGAGGCGTTTTCAAAGTCAGAGTATCGATAGAAATAACCGTGGGAGATGGAGGAGAAGGATTGTCTTCGTTGAGAAGGTTGTCAAAGAAATGCATGTCTTCATCCCCATCGGTGGGAGAATCATTAGTAGCTAAATTCACATCTCCCATGGTGTCTTCAAGATTGTTCCAAAACAAATCACTTTCTCCAAATAGAGACAGTGATGAATCAATAGAGGCGACGGTTTCAACATTGGGAAGAGAGGTAGGAATATTTTTACAAGCATCATTAAAGTGTTCTTCACAAGCCTCATCCAGAACGTCAATACAATTAACACTCTCGTATGAATAAGGTTGTTTAGACAACTTTCCCATGTTGAAGACGATTTTATCGTCACCCACTCTCATGATAAGCTCACCGGCTTCAACATCGATAAGAGTGCGACGGTCCTCAGGAATGGACGACCCACGATCAAGGGAACACGAAGGTCCATCTCGTAGTCGACGACGACGAAATCGGCAGGAAAAGTGAATTTGTCGACTCCTACAAAGACGTCTTCGGCTATCCCCACTGGATAAGCAACCGTACGGTTAGCTAATTCCAAAGTCATTTTGGTGGGGACTAGCTCAGGGAGAGATAATTGCTTCCAAACGCTTAGAGGCATAAGATTAATACTGGTACCTAGATCGGCTAGGGCCATGCAGTTCTCTACTCCCGGGAAATTGCAAGGGATTAAGAAACGACCCGGATCACCAAGCTTGGTTGGTAATTTCCTTAAGAGCACTGCAGAGCAATTCTCATTAAGTTGGGTGTTGGCAATATCGAGGAGCTTTTCCTTGTAGCTCAGAATATCTTTAAACATTTTCACGTACTTAGGCTTGTGAGCGAGAGCCTCATCGAAGGAGATATTGAAATTCAGTTGTTTGAACATTTTAAGAAAATTCGAAACCTGAATATCGTCCTTGCTTTTGAGCTTCTCTTTCCTCAATCTAGATGGATAAGGTATATTGGAAGAAGAGGAAGGCTTTGGTAGAATAGGATCACTCACATCCTTGGGTGGAGGAGGGGTAGAAGGATGAGGAATAGGAGCAGGTGACTCGTTTTCCTTAGTCACAACCACCGGTGGAGGTATAGGAAGCTCGGGTTCCTTGGTACCTTTGCCACTGCGAGTAGTGATTGCTTTCATCTCCCCTCTTGGATTCGCAACGGTGTTACTCGGAAGAGTACCCGAAGAAGAGGGTTGATTACCTTGGAAGAAACTAGCCTTCATGTTCTTCAAGTCATTCGTTTGACTATCCAACGTGTTTCTCATATCAGCTCTCAAATCGTTTCCTTGCTTGACCAGGTCTGCTTTCAGGTTGAGCACTTCCCGCTGAAGGTTTCCCACTATCACATCGTTAGTCCTCATATAGGTTTCCACTTCTTAGTGAAGAGCGGTGGGTTGGTTGGGAGGAGCATTATATGCGGGTGGTTGATAAGCAGGTGGCTGGTAGACTTGGTTGTTTCGTTGAGGTGGTTGTTGCTGCTTGTGAGGAGGGATGTATGGTGTACGAGGTTGTTGTTGTTGTTGAGGAGGGCGGTTGAGGTTTTGTTGTTGGTTTGGGTTGGTAGGAGGAAAACCGGGTGGTGAAAGATAGTTGTTGGAGCGGTAGCTAAGCAAGTTACGGTCACCTTGAGGTCTAGCTTGATAAGCAGGTTGAGGATAGATGCCATATGCTGCATTCACATTCTCAGCAGGGTAGTCTTGGGTGGCGGTACAAGTGGTGTAAGAGTGAGGACCCCCGCTTATCTCGCATGGTTGGCTAACAACATTGACTTGAGCGTTTTTAGCGTTGTTGCTGTTGTTGTTGTTGACGGTGTGGGTAACAAGCGATTCAAGAAGCACAATGATTTTGTCCAGTCGCTTGTCGCTGTCACTAGTGCTAGCACTAGCGACATTGGTCCGAACACTCTTGGTTTGCACACGAGACTTATTCTCAATGATATCCCAAGCAGCATTGGAAGTCTTAGCCAAAAGATTACCCCCCGAGGCACTGTTTAGTGAATCTTGGTCACTCATGTTTAAACCATTGTAAAAAGTATTAATTTGATGTACTTTGGTAAAACCATGTTGTGGGCATTTTCTTAAAAGATCTTTAAAACGATCCCAAGATTCACTGAATGACTCATCGTACTTTTGTTCAAAATTTATGATTTCATTCCGCAAAGCGGTAGTACGAGAGGGTGGGAAAAAGTAATTGATAAATTTGGTTTCCAAATCCGTCCACGAGAGAATACTCTGTGGCGGTTCCTTAGCAAGCCAATGCCGGGCTTGTCCCTCTAAAGAAAAGGGAAAAAGTTGTAACCGGATTACCTCTTGTGGAACACCATTGAATTTGACCGTGTTGGTGAGTTGCAAGAATCTCTTGATATGGTCATGTGGGTCATCAATGGTACGCCCTAAGAACGGTTGAGCAGAGACCATCTGGATAAAGCCTGATTTTAGCTCAAAGTTGTTGGCTGCAATCGCTGGTATAACAATTGGATCAGTGTTGCCATCTACATGAGCTTGCAGCAGTTCGATCATCGGGCGATTATCCGGTAGAGGCTCATTGTTGTTATTATTCATGTTGTTGAAAGGTGGGTTGTTGTTGTTATTATTGTTGTTTGGAGGTGGTATGTTGTTGTTGTTTTGTACACCGGCCATGTCTAAGTGATCGAGAGGCTCGGGCTCTTGATAAGACGTGGATCGAGTGCGCATACACCTGCAAAAGAACTAACAAGAGAAAAACAAAGCAAAAATATTTTTGGTTTTTATGTGTTTTTTTTTATTTTTAGGATTTTTGAAAATTTTATATTTTTTTGTGTTTTTTGAAAATTTTTTATGAAAAATTAACGTTCACGGGGAACGGATCCCAAAATCCAAGTTCTCACAAAAAACTTTTGATCTTAACGAGAAGAGCCGGCAGCGGCGCCATTTGATACAGTGATTTTGTATGGGTTCAATTAATTCTCTCGATATCCTCTCGAATTGATCTTGGTTCTAAGTGGAATGATTGTTCTTGGTTACTAAAAAGGGGAGTGATTTTCTAGTCTACTAAAAGTTTTAAATGCTTTAAAATGTAAACTTAAATCTAAAAGAAATTATATTAATATCAGTTAATAAAACTTGAATTAAAATTAAAATTAAAATTAAAATTAAAATTAAAATATAAGTATGAACTGAAGAAACAGTAAGTAAACCTTAGAAATACAAAAGAAAATGATTCGAAAGTTTGACCTTGATTCGGAACTTTTCACTCGGAACTTGGTTCGGAACCCTTGATCCGGAACTTCGTTCAGAAGTTTACTCGGAACCTTCACTCGGAACTTTCTTCGGAAGTTGATCCGGAACTTTCTTCGGAACTTTGAGTCGGAAGTTTATTCGGAACTTTTGGAACTCATTCGGAAGTTTTGTTCATCCGGAACTTTGTACTCATTCGGAACTTTGTGTTCATCCGGAACTTTTTGCTCATTCGGAACTTTTAAAAGAAAAACTCATTCGGAACTTTTTAAAGGAAAAACTCATTCGGAACTTTTAAACTCATGCAGAACTTTTTGAAAAACCATTCATCCGGAACTTTTTATGTTCATTCGGAAGTTTGTGTTCATCGGAAGTCTTAGTTCATCCGGAACTTTTTGTTCATCCGGAACTTTTGGTTCATCCGGAAGTCTGGGAAACTCAAGAACAGTAACAATACCCGAAGAACAGGGAAATCTATTTTAAGCTAAAAATCACCAAGTTTTTCACCAAAACTTAAATAAAGCTAAACACAAATGATATACTAACCAATAACTACAAATCCCATCAATAAAAACATGAAACCCAACAACTTTTGAAGATCAAATCAATCAAATAAGAACTTAAGAACTTGAAATAAAAGATGATGATGAACAAGATGAAATGGAAAGATTAAACAAGAACTTGTATTGATGATTAATGTTTTAACAATCACAAAACAAAGATTAAAATTACAAGATTTGAAAAACAAAGATCAAAATCACCAAACACCCTAGTGGTGTTGGTGATACCTACGAACAAGAAGAGAGAAAAAGAAGGAGATGAAAAAAAACTAAAAAAACTGCATAATAAGTGTGAGGGGAACCCTTTATATAGGTGTTCCCTTTGGTTGGTGAGTGGGCTTTCTCCCGTCCTTCTTGTCTTTTTGTCTTTTCAGAAAAGTTGACGATTTCGATTCTGATTCGGGATTTGTCGTCGATTAAATTCAACTCGTCTTTTAATTTCTTCGTTTAATAGACTTGAGTTTCTTCGACTTATATAAATCTTCCATCTTTGGTCCTTTTCTTCCATAAATCTTCGAATAGGCCCAGTGACTTCAAATCTTTTGCATCTCTTGGACAATAGACTTCATCTTGAGTCCTTTTCTTTGGTAAAACCCGTGCAATCCCACGTTTTCTTCAATAATCATCCGGTTGGCTCTGAAAACACAATAAACACAAAAACCACGCATAATTCCAAACAAATGATATTAAATACGCGTTTTGGTCTCGTTTTAGCCAGAATGAAGTGGAAAAAGGATGGGTGTTTACACACCTATCAGTGCCCTAAGACGATTCACTCTTAACCATAAAATGACATTTTTCCTAATTGAGCACAAGGTTGGTTTCCTCACAACGTTTTAACATTCTCTCAAGGTTCGACAAACACGAAGTGAATGAATTACCAAACACGGAAAAGTCATCCATGAAGACTTCCATCGTCTTCTCGATCATATCATGAAAAATAGCCATCATGCACCTTTGAAAGGTTCCCGGTGCATTGCAAAGTCCGAATGGCATTCTACGATAGGCAAACGTTCCATATGGACACGTAAACGTAGTTTTTTCTTGATCACGAGGATCGATGGGAATTTGGAAGTAACCGGAAAAACCATCTAAAAAGCAATAGAAATCATTTCCCGTAAGACGCTCCAACATTTAGTCCATGAAGGGCAAGGGAAAATGGTCTTTTCGAGTGGCTTCATTCAACTTACGATAGTCAATGCACACTCTCCAGCCGGTCACGAGTCTAGTGGGAATCAACTCGTTGGCATTGTTTGGCACAACGGTCATCCCTCCCTTTTTAGGGACACAATGAATAGGACTCACCCAAGGGCTATCGGAAATAGGGTAAATCATTCCCGCGTCAAGGAGTTTAAGGACCTCCTTTTTGATGACGTTGTGAATTTTGGGGTTCACCCTCCTTTGACTTTGGATTGCGGGCTTGTAATCCTCCTCCATTAAGATTTTGTGGGTACAAAACTTGGGATCGATTCCCTTAATGTCGGATAACTTCCACGCAATTGCCCCTTTGTGATCCTTTAGAACATCGACAAGTGCGGTTTTTTCATCATTCGAAAGTTCTTTCGCAATAATAACCGACAACTTGTCGTCCTCCTCCAAATAGACATATTCGAGGTGAGGAGGTAAATCTTTCAACTCGAGGATAGGTGGCTCCTCAAGTGAAGATTTGGGCTCGATATTCATAACCTCCTCGGGCGGAGGTAATGGGAAATCGTTAAGAAAATCCTTGATAATCGAGAAGTCCTCATCGTTGTCGAGGTCTTCGTCACAAGTACGTGGAACATAGAATTCTTCCAACATAAAACCACCACCTTCAAATGGAGTGAAGGTTGGTGTCGAATTATCAAGAATTAGATCCAACATAGTGGGATTGCCACTAGTTTCCTCATCACCAAAACCTAGAACTTCTTGTGAAAATTCCTCGCAAACCACGTCGATCATATCAACGAGGTTTATGGTTGCAACGGAATATACATGAGAAATTTGAGAGTTTTGAGTTGCGTTTATAACAAGTTCCTCGTCGTTGAAACATAAGGTGATCTTTCTAGCATGAACATCGATCAAAGCCATAGACGTATCTAAAAACGAACGACCTAAAATGAGAGGAACTTGAGGATCCGTGGGGATATCAACAACGATAAAGTCTACGGGATAGTAGAACTTCCCCACTTTCACAAAAACGTCTTCCGCCAAACCACATGCGGGAATCGTGGAATTGTCGGCCAACTCGATAGACATTAGTGAAGGAGTAAGATTAGGAAGATTGAGCGACTTGAAGATTGCAAGTGGCATCAAGTTAATGCTAGCACCAAGATCGGCCAAGGCGAAGCATTCCTCCATATCTTGGATTGCACATGGAATCAAGAATTTACCAGGATCACCGACTTTTTGAGGTATGCGATTAAGATAAACCGACGAACAACTAGACAATTGGTGCAATTTCTCATTGTTGTTCAACATACTCTTAAAGTTAGCGGCAAATCGAGGCATCATGACCAAAGCATCGGCGAAACTCACATTAAAGTGCAAATCACGAAACATTTTCATAAAAAGCTCAAATTGATAATTATCGCGCTCTTGACGTTTCTCCTTCCTAAGTCTCGATGGATAAGGCAAAGGTGGTGTGGGTTGAGGCATAGTAGGCATAGCCTTTGGAATCTCGGGTTCCAATGATGGTAATGGGTCAACCGTAGGTATGGTATGAGCGGTACTTCGTGGGATTGGGACATGCTCCTTTTGGACCACCACCTCGGGTTCTTCCTCAATTGCTTCCTCCGTAGGAGCAATTGGTTGAGGAGTCGGTTCCTTAAGTGTCTTACCACTACGTGTGGTAATCACTTTCATCTCACCCTTAGGGTTGGATATGGTGTTGCTAGGAAGACCACTCGAAGACGGTTTACACATTATTGCCTCAAACATAGACGAGATTTTATCTTCAAAATTAGATTGCCTCAATACGGCCTCAGTTTGCCTTTTCTCGGCCTTAATCATCTCTTGTTTAATCTCATGTTGCCCTTGTTCCATTTTTTGTTGGTTTTGTTGCAACCTAGTGACATTTCCTTCCATCTTGTTGGTGTGGATCTTAAGTTCATTAGCTAACTCATTTTTCAACTCTTTCTTCAAGTCGTTCTTAAACTCGGATCTTAGGCTAATGATTTCTCTTTGAATGTTGTCAAACCTAGCATCATTCCCACTAGCATATTCAACAAACTCACTTGGAAGATCTTTCATGTTTGCAAACCGTTGTTGTTGTTTTGAAAATCATTTTTGTTTGAAACTTGATTATTAGCCCCTTTATTCCCATAATTTCCCTTGTTGTAATTGTTTTTGAAACCAACTTGATTGTTGCGATAGTTGTTGTTAGCATTTTGATTTGAACCAAAACCCGGTGGAGTCATTTGATTAGAGCGGGAAACTTGACCGTTTTGGTTGTAATTTCCCGTGGCCGCGAAGGCACTCGAAGTGTTACCACCGTTGGTAATGCACTCGGAGAAATCATGACCTCCACCACAATACATGCAAGAAACCTCAACCACTTTAGCCGTAGCGGGAGCACTTTGTTCAACAACTTTAAACTCAATCAAAAGTCCTTTAAGCTTATCAAAAATCTTGTTTTCCAAGTTCGCCTCAATTTGACAAGCATCGATGGTAGTAAACAAAGAAGGTGAAGCCGAAGACGAAGCCTTACGAACACTAGACGTGCTACGAGGACTATACACCTTAGATCTATTTTCAATTATCACCAAAGCTTCCTCAACCGTTTTACACAAAAAATTACCACCCGCGGCGGCATTCAAATAATCCCTTTCATGATCATTAAGTCCATTGTAAAACGTGTCAAATTGATGCAAGTCTGAAAAACCGTGATGAGGACATTCATGTAACATTTCCTTAAACCTATTCCAAGCCGTTGAAAAACTTTCATTAAATTCTTGTGAAAACTTTGAAATCTCGATTTTCAAGTGCGTAGTCTTAGAGGGCGGAAAAAATTGGTTCACAAACTTAGACACGAGATCCTTCCACGTCAATATAGAATTGGGTGGCTCTTTCTCAAACCAAATTTTAGCGGGCCCCGCTAAGGAATACGGAAAAAGCATCATCTTAATCGAGTCATTCGAGACATCCTTAAACTTGCAAGTGGCGGTAAGACGATTGAATTGGCGGATATGGTTGTGTGGATTGTCCTTCTCATCACCACGAAATTTGTTGTTTTGGATCATTGACAACAAACCCGTTTTCACCTTAAAATTCTCCGCAAGGATAGCGGGAATCACAATAGCCTCTCCATAACCCTCGGTGGGTGCTTGAAGTAACTCCATCATAGTTCGATTCGCCATGGTTGGTGCTTCTCTTACAATGGGTTCGTCAATAGGAGACTCCTCACTAGAATTGTTTGGAGTGGGAGTTTTTTTCTTTCGTTTACGTGCACGTCTTGCTTGATTTCGAGTTAGCATAAACGTCACGTACAACGAGGGGACGAGCAAAGAAGATTCTTTTTGGTGTTTTGTATTTTTCAATTTTTTTGTGGTTTTTGATTGTATTAACCTTTTTGGATCTTGTGGAATGTATTAAGTAGACACAAATCTACAAATCTCCTCCTTAATCAAATCTCTTGATTAAAGAAGCCTCAAGGAATGAAAACGATAACGTGAAGTGAACGCCTTCGATGACTTTAGAACGTTGGTGGAACACCAAAACGTTCAAGAGGGTTTAATCAATGGAAACCAAGAAAATATATATGATACTTAGTAATACTTTGGGCGGCAAAACCCTCGATTAGCTCTCAAAATCAAATACTCACAAGCAAGCGGGGAAACGAGGCGGCGCGAAGCAATTAAGAGCCTTTTTCCTTAGGATATATTTTATAATATCCGCCTTATACCCACCTTATAGTTTGTATTTTTCAAGATTAAGCTTCACGAAAGTATTTATCTATTTTTGCCTTTTTCTTTGGTTTGAGATTCGAATACAATGATTGGGTAATGACCTCCCAAGTCAAGGTTGTGATTTCTCACGTATTTGGAGTACTTGTGAATTTATTGTTCTACGTATACACTATATTAATAGTATTCACACAAAAACCAAAACCGATAATACGTATTAGTAGAGTGCTACTAATACAAATACTATTTATGGTTAGTATATAAAAAGAACAATGCCAAATCAAAACACAACACGCCTCCCCGGCAGCGGCGCCAAAATGATAGTTAAGTTTTTGTATACCCTTTAGGAAAAGAGCAACAAATAGGGTAAGCACGACGATTTAGGAAAACCGTGTGTAAATGACCCTAAATTGAGTTCGTTCTCAAGGAGGCTAGTGTGTTATGTGTGTAATGAATTGGATTAGATTTGTGATTATACTTTTGAGAAAGAAAATAGAAAGGGGATTAGAAGAGAATGACGGTTACGAAGACGGATTAAACTAAGTCGAAAAAGGTGTACACGTAAAACCGTAAAAAGTACTAAAATTAAAATTTTACCCTAAAAATTCCTAAAAATTACCAAAAATCCACAATAATATTCTAAGAGTTTACAAAAAATCCAAACTTGCCAAAACCTTTTAATTATTTAGATAATGACTTTTTAATGCTAATTAAAGCCCTAAAAATCAAAATTAATTATTAAAAAGCCCTAAACAAGATTTTAAAGTTTATAAACCTCAAAAATACTCTAATTAAGCTAAAAAGTATTTTTCAAAATTTTAAAACCAAGAAAAACTATTTTTAAACAATTAAAAACTACTAAAATCAATTAAAACTTAGATTAATTCTAGAAAATAATTAAAAGACCCTAAAAATATTTGGAAAGTTGCAAAAATCCTAATTAAGTGTTTAGAACCTAGGAAAAAATATAAAAACTTAGAAAATCAGACTTATAATTTTTAATAATAAAATAATATTAAAATAATATTAAAATAATATTAAAAATCCAAAAATTATAAAAAATTCTAAAAACTTGCAAACTAGCTTAATTTAACCTAAATAACTCAGAAATGAAAGTGAAATTACCTAAATACCCCTATTGGGCCTAGAAAATGGGCTAAACCCAAAACAGTACACTATTGGGCCAAATTTGGGCCCAATAACAAAAATTGTTCAAAATAATCCCAAAAAGCACAGGTTGACTCAAAATTTGATTTTAAACAACTTTTTCCAAAGGCCCAAAAGCTGAAAATGTAAAATAAGCTAACTTATAACAAGCAGCTTATTCTTAATGGGCTTTTTGGCCCATTAAGCTATAAGTCAATGCCATAAGCTAAAATTTGACACACAAGCTTCTTTTGACCTAATAAAGACTTCTACAAAAAGAAATTTGAAATAAGCCCAAGGAATAAGCCTGAAAATGCAATAAGCAATCTACAGAAAACGACAAAATAGTCGTTTTTGAGTTCTAGGCCACCCCAAGTGCTGATTCAAGTTCCTAAAGCTTTTAAATGACTTAATTAAGCAAAATCAACAAAGAGTTTTCAAATAAGCTGACTCAATAAGCTGGAAAAAGCAGATAAGCACTTATGTAAAAGTCAAAGAAGTTGGTTTTCTAGTAAAAAAAGTCAAAGTCAAAGTCCAATAAGCTCCAGTCTACTTAAATGGGTCAAATAATGAAGACCTATCACAAAAAATAAGTTGTTGCAAGTCTGGATAAGCTAGAATAGCTTATTGATAAGCTGATGACAAATTAACACTAGCAGGGAGCTAGTTTTGGGTGTTGAGCAGTGGAAACTTTTTCCACTGCTTGACTTGTTTGACTTTTTGTCTTTAGTGACTTTTTTGGAGATTCAGATTACACAAAGGCACCCAAATGATCTTTGGATCAAAAGGAGTCAATAACAATCAAAATAACACAATCACTAACACCCAATTGATACAGTTTAATCAATCAATCACCAGACATGATACATACATGAATAATAAGCAGTTAAGCACTTATGAGCAGTTTTAGCACAAATCAACCAGCCAAATTCAACCAAATGCATACACAAGCTATTATAAACTCCAATAAGCAAGTCTAAATAGGTTTCATGCAATGGTTCAAAGAATTAAGCAAGATTCAAGCAAATGAAAGTTACTGATGAACACTAACACATGCAGTTTTCTACTTTGCTGATGTATTTGACAAATAAGCCAGATTCAACACCTCAAATCTTTCAAACAGGTTATAATGACTATGTTTAAACCACTTTTAGCCCTAAGCATGCATACACACTAAGTGTTCCCAAAATCCTAGGTCAAAACAGGCAATATCAAAGTCTATATAGCAGATTGTTTGATTCAAGGCTTCAAACCCAAAAACTTGCAGTAAAACACTCTCAACAAGGTATATATCAAATACCAATCATAAACAACACAATCCAACAACACAATATCAAGTTGCAAGCACAAATAGATAGACCCAAACACCCCTTTATCTTTTCCAAATCAAATTTTTCAAAGGCAAAGTGAGATTTAAGGCCACCCAAGCATCAATTAACACTAAAACAAGTAAGATTAACAGATTCAAGCAAGAACAAGCCACAAAATTCACAAGAACACAAGTCACATACAAATATCACCAAAAATCATGAATTTAAGCAGATTTTAGGATTGAGTATGCAAACCTCATGGATGTACATCCACACCCATGAATTTTGAGCTTATGTGCTAGCAAGAACAAGCACAAGCTTCCACAAAAAGCCTGCTAAGATTGAACAAGGTTAAAGCACAAGAGTATGAAAAATAGAAACTTCAAAAATCTTGATTGATGCAACCTTGTTACCCCACACTTGATTATCCCCAAGTTATAAGCCTCACAACACCTTAACTAACTCAGTTAGGATGCTATGATCAGCCCTATAGCCCAAGAATTCCAAGATTGGAACAAGTACTTAGCAAAATATCAAGAATGAGGAAAATTGCAAACTTTTGCAACCTCCAAGTGAAAACAGGGTTTTAACTTCTAAACTAACAATCATATAACAATTACAAGCAGTAAATAAGATTGGCCAATGACTTTTCTTCAATGCTTCAAACATAATTTCATTAAACTGAAATGGGATTTACAGAAGTTGAACAAGGGAAAAATCAAAAGCAAATACAAATGTTGGACCCCTAAGCCTTTATATAGGCTACAATGAGACTAAGTTATTGAATAAAAACGTGAACCCTAAGTGCTTTATCTTCCAAATATGCCCTTGTAGAATTTTAAAACCTTGGACTCATGTGATGGATTCTTGGCTGTTTGTGGAGCTGGCAAGGTAGAAATTGCATCCAAAGGCCTCAAATAAGCTTAGAAAGTAAGCTTGGATATTGGACGCTGGATGTTGGCAGGGTTTTTGGCATCTTCTTCAAAGGGTGGGACAAGGGTTTATCATGTGACAATAGGGTGATGTGGCAAGGGTGTTGAGAGTTGGGTTATGATTAGGACTACCCTAATCACTAATTTGGAGATGATGGAGGTTTAATTGTTGCTTAAACAAAAATACCCAATTCGTGTTCATAGGTGAATAGTGGTTAAGTTTGATCTGTTTTGGGTTTAAATGTTGGTGTTAGGCGCCAAATTAAACTAATCAGTTAAGATTAGTTTAATATAACTGAGTGGAATGTGAGGTGGAGGAATGGAGGGCTGCTATTGGTTGAAAGGAGATAGTGGGGCACGTGTCACCACTAGGTTGGTTAAGGTAAGTATTATGTCTGGCCCCTTTTACCCCCTTGTCTTTGCAACTCTTGTCTTTTCTCTTGAAAAAGCTATCAACGCCTATATTAGCCTTGTTAACTTTTGCAACTTTGCATTTTTGGCCCAAAAACTTTTACAAAGTAAATTCAGGGGTATTTCTTGCCATATTTGAATTCTTCAAGGGCTGTTTTGGCATTTTGATGATGGATAATGGTCTTGACTTGTATAATTGATGTTTTGGAGGACTGAATTTGCCAAGTCTTGTTTTGATGAGGGACCATTTTTGCCAAATGTTGAAAGTTAAGGGTCCTTTTTGTAATTTTGGGATTTTCAAAGGACCAACTTGTAATTTCTTGTACTTTGAAGGACTTCATGATATGTTTGACTTTGTGGAGGATATTGGTTGACAATTTAGCTTTGTTGAGGGGCTAAACTTTCCAAATCTTCAAAGTGGAGGGCCCTTTTTGTAATTTTGACAAAATTTAGGGACCAAACTTGTAATTATGAGGATACAAGGGTATAAAGTGTCAATTTTTCCATATTGGAGGACCCTTCTTCATAATTCTTCAAATCTTCAAGGGTTGATCTTGGGAAAGTCTTCATTAGGGCTTGGTTCATTGTGCGGCTTCGTTTCCCGTGTTCGTTTTTGCATGATTCTTGTGATCTTTTGTCATTTTCTCAATATCCGTACCTAAAATACACAAGTAACAAACACAAGCATGTATATGGGTATTTTGATGATATTTAATGCATTTTAAGCCCTATTTGGACGATGAGACTATGTATAAAAGCAGTCTCATCACTCCCCATACTAAACCATTGCCGTGCCCTCACGCAATGCTAGAATAAAGTATCGTAGCATCTTCAAAATTCATTTTTATTCACTTTATTGAATAATAAACTAGCTACACTACTACTATTGCTACTTCTACTTGTGTTTTAGACATAATGTATGATTTTTATCGCAAAATGGGACGTTTAGGTTCATAGAATAAGAACACGTGAATGCTTCGTTAGAAATAATTTCATCGTCCTCGATTTTCACCCCAATTCCATGCCAAGCGTGCAACGAGATCATTGTCATTATAAGTTAGTAATGCTAACACTACTCATATGCTCTAATCACGTACTTATCCTCCCATTATTCCAAAGTTATATCTCTTATATTTTATATTGTCTTGAATGTTTCACGAGGATACATTGTTTGACTTATGCGATAATAGAGATTTAGGTTTAAAAATAGAGTCCTAACGGTGTAACTAAGACCATCAAATCAATAACCCCTCCCAATAGACAACGATGTCAAAAAATTAAGTTGACAAGAAGAATCGATAAACACGGTTTTATAACGGTTTTGAACATGAGACTTATTACCAAGACTTTTATACGCCCCCTAACGGAAGGGCCTTATTATCTTTGGTTTACCTCCATCTTTTATTCAACTTCGCCATGAAGCTTTTATTATGACTTCGGTCTTGCCTTGCCTTTTATTATCCACCTCATCGGTAGTTTTATTAGCCAAAGACGTATATCCTCACGCTAAGGCGAATTTTGGATCTTTAAAGCTTCGAAGATTAAGGCTTGATTCACTTTCAATTTTGCATAGATTTTTCGGCCTTGTGGGGCTTCAAATTGTTTGCTTGATTTAGGTGAGCACTTGAAATCTTATTATTGGGTGAAGCTTTTGATTATTGGGGTGCCAATACTTCAAAACCGTGACGCTGGCGATACCTTAATGTCTTCTCAATTTAATTACACGGAAGCTACTAGAAAAGACTAGAAACCCAACAATCCCAACCAAACCGTTAAGTCAATATTTATTAAGCAAAAAATATTTACAAGCTAAGGGAGAATAAGCAAACAACGAGAATACATGAGTTTTTGAAAGAATACGAGTACTCTACGTTTAGCATAGTAACTTATAATTAACCCTATCATTTCTCGTCCTCATTTAAGAGACTTAGCCTAATGTATAGTTAAGGAATCAAAGCTAAGTGCTCAACACGGACGGTCGAGTAAAAAATTACTCTTATTCTCGCCATCGGAAAACCTACATTCGTGTCTTCAAACACTTATAAAACATGAGAAAAATTTAAAATTTGGCCATTTTTAGCCTTATTTTGCAACAAAAACGATAAAAAGATAAACTTTGGAAAGCGTGAAGGTTTGGCAAGGCAAGTATCTATTCACCCCCCATACTAAAGTTAAACATTGTCCTCAATGTTTCGAGTCTAGGGGTGCAAACACCCCCATACTAGAGACGTAGTCGAATGCCTAATCTAGCATGGAAAGGGTGTAACCAATAAATTAATAGCCGTTTATGAAGTGTGATAATAACCTAAGGTTAGAACATCAAAAGGATATGTCATGGATATTGAGAAAGTCTTCAAAGCAAACGATCGAGTGCTCCCATAAAATGAACACGAGAGGCTCCAATCGTGAAGATCATGATCATCTAAAGTCCACAATTCACAAACAACCACGGAACAAAGGTTGGAAGGGCACAAATCCCCACACGTTAACTACATTAGAAAGCGATAATATGTACATAGGATAAGCATGGGACTCCCCCACGAGGCTCCTCGTTTTTGATTACCGAATCATGAGCTCGACTCGATCCCCTCAATACTAATTATCATTGGGGAAGGTGACTTGGTCGAGGTAGTTCAAGGATGGAACTTCCCCGCCAAAGTAGTGCTTCAACCTATGTCCATTCACCTTGAAGTTAGGTCCATCATCTTGAGCTAACTCGATGGTCCCATACGGAAACACTTGAGTCACGGTGAATGGACCGGACCAACGGGATTTCAACTTACCAGAAAAGATTTTCAAGCGAAATTAAAAAGCAAAACTTGATCCCCAATGTTAAAAACCCGGTTTTTAATTTTAGAATCATGCAACTTTTTAGTTTTTTCTTTATAAATCAATGAATTTTCATAAGCAATGTCCCTCAATTCATCTAATTCATTCAATTGCATTTTCCGGTGTTTTCCCGCGGTCTCCATATCATCATTACAATGCTTTAGGGCACAATAAGCCTTGTGTTCTAACTCGATAGGCAAATGACAATTCTTCCCATACACAAGCTTATAGGGAGTGCACCCAATGGGCGTCTTATAAGCGGTCCTAAAGGCCCATAAAGCATCGTCTAACTTATCCGACCACAATTGTTGGTTTTCCCCAACAGATCTCTCCAAGATCCTCTTCAAAGCTCGGTTTGAAACCTCGACTTGCCCACTCGTTTGTGGGTGATAAGCCGTAGAAAGCCGATGTGTAACCCAATAATTCCTTAGGACCCTTTCGAATTGGTTGTTACAAAAATGGGTTCCACGATCGCTTATGATCGCACGAGGGGTTTCGAACCGAGAAAACAAGCTTTTCAAGAACTTGACTACCACACGAGCATCATTGGTGGGCAAGGCTTTGGCCTCCACCCACTTAGATAGGTAGTCAACCGCAACGAGGATATACTTATTACCACGAGATGATGGGAACGGCCCCATAAAGTCTATACCCTAAACGTCAAAGATCTCACACACTTGGATGATGTTTTGTGGCATTTCATCTTTTTGTGAGGCTTTTCCTTGTCGTTGGCATGAATCACAAGACTTCACAAGATCTTGTGCATCTCGGTAAATAGTAGGCCAAAAGAAGCCGGCATCAAACACCTTCTTAGCCGTGAGATTATCTTAACCGTGGTGACCACCCGTGGGTCCCTCATGGCAAGCTCTAAGGATGTTAGAAGCTTCGGTGCCAAATACACAACGTCGGATGATTTGATCCGCACAAGTTCGAAACAAGTAAGGGTCGTTCCAAAAGTAGAACTTGACGTCACGAAAGAATTTTCGTTTTTCTTGAGTCGTCATACCCTTAACGATGAAGTTACCCGCATGGTAATTTGCAAAATCCGCAAACCATGGGGTGGAAGAATCAAGCTTAGAATTCACTACACCAAGTGTCTCGAGCGGAAATGTTTCGGTGATTTCCTTGGGCTCGTAAACACTTTGGTGAGGATCTTCCAAGCGAGAAAGATGATCGGCCGCTAGATTCTCGGCTCCTTTTTTGTCAACGATGGTGTGATCAAATTCTTGAAGGAGGAGAATCCAACGAAGTAATATAGGCTTAGCATCTTGCTTTGCCATGAGATACTTGATGGCCGAATGATCCGTATACACTATGCATTTAGCTAAGACGAGATAAGGTCGGAAATTCTCAAATGCATACACCACGGAAAGGAACTCCTTCTCCGTTGTAGTGTATTTTAGTTGAGCCTCGGTCATTGTCTTGCTAGCATAGTGAATAGGCAAGAAGTGCTTTTCATGACGTTGCCCCAAAACGACCCCAATAGCGTAATCACTAGCATCACACATGAGCTCAAAGGGGAGGTTCCAATTGGGAGCAACAAGAATGGGAGCTTCGGTAAGTTTCCTCTTAAGGGTTTCAAAGGCTCGTACACAATCTTCGTCAAAGACAAAACGTGCCTCTTTTTTAAGAAGATGTGTAATGGGTCAAGAAATCTTTGAAAAGTCCTTGATGAATCGACGATAAAAGCCCGCGTGGCCTAGGAAACTCCTAACTCCCTTGACGGTTTTGGGATGAGGTAATTTGGCGATGACGTCTACCTTAGCTTGATCTACCTTAATCCCCGCTTTCGAGACCTTGTGCCCTAAGACGATTCCACTCTTAACCATAAAATGACATTTTTCCCAATTGAGCACAAGGTTGGTTTCCTCACAACGTTTTAACATTCTCTCAAGGTTCGACAAACACGAAGTGAATGAATTACCAAAAACGGAAAAGTCATCCATGAAGACTTCCATCGTCTTCTCGATCATATCATGAAAAATAGCCATCATGCACCTTTGAAAGGTTCCCGGTGCATTGCGAAGTCCGAATGGCATTCTACGATAGGCAAACGTTCCATATGGACACGTAAACGTAGTTTTTTCTTGATCACGAGGATCGATGGGAATTTGGAAGTAACCGGAAAAACCATCTAAAAAGCAATAGAAATCGTTTCCCGCAAGACGCTCCAACATTTGGTCCATGAAGGGCAAGGGAAAATGGTCTTTTCGAGTGGCTTCATTCAACTTACGATAGTCAATGCACACTCTCCAGCCGGTCACGAGTCTAGTGGGAATCAACTCGTTGGCATCGTTTGGCACAACGGTCATCCCTCCCTTTTTAGGGACACAATGAATAGGACTCACCCAAGGGCTATCGGAAATAGGGTAAATCATTCCCACGTCAAGGAGTTTAAGGACCTCCTTTTTGATGACGCGTGAATTTTGGCATTCACCCTCCTTTGACTTTGGATTGCGGGCTTGTAATCCTCCTCCATTAAGATTTTGTGGGTACAAAACTTGGGATCGATTCCCTTAATGTCGGATAACTTCCACGCAATTGCCCCTTTGTGATCCTTTAGAACATCGACAAGTGCGGTTTTTTCATCATTCGAAAGTTCTTTCGCAATAATAACCGACAACTTGTCATCCTCCTCCAAATAGACATATTCGAGGTGAGGAGGTAAATTTTTCAACTCGAGGATAGGTGGCTCCTCAAGTGAAGATTTCGGCTCGATATTCATAACCTCCTCGGGCGGAGGTAATGGGAAATCGTTAAGAAAATCCTTGATAATCGAGAAGTCCTCATCGTTGTCGAGGTCTTCGTCACAAGTACGTGGAACATCGAATTCTTCCAACGTAAAACCACCACCATCAAGTGGAGTGAAGGTTGGTGTCGAATTATCAAGAATTGGATCCAACATAGTGGGATTGCCACTAGTTTCCTCATCACCAAAACCTAGAACTTCTTGTGAAAATTCCTTGTAAACCACGTCGATCATATCAACGAGGTTTATGGTTGCAACGGAATAAACATGAGAAATTTGAGAGTTTTGAGTTGCGTTTATAACAAGTTCCTCGTCGTTGAAACGTAAGGTGATCTTT
This sequence comes from Glebionis coronaria, assembly GCA_025667525.1. Classification (NCBI taxonomy): domain Eukaryota; kingdom Viridiplantae; phylum Streptophyta; class Magnoliopsida; order Asterales; family Asteraceae; genus Glebionis; species Glebionis coronaria. The sequence continues at coordinate 438,900,933 of CM046882.1, read as the reverse complement.
CTAGCATGAAAATCGATCAAAGCCATAGACGTATGTAAAAACGAACGACCTAAAATGAGAGGAACTTGAGGATCCGTGGGGATATCAACAACGATAAAGTCTACGGGATAGTAGAACTTCCCCACTTTCACAAAAACGTCTTCCGCCAAACCACATGCGGGAATCGTGGAATGGTCGGCCAACTCGATAGACATTAGTGAAGGAGTAAGATTAGGAAGATTGAGCGAATTGAAGATTGCAAGTGGCATCAAGTTAATGCTAGCACCAAGATCGGCCAAGGCGAAGCATTCCTCCATATCTTGGATTGAACATGGAATCAAGAATTTACCAGGATCACCGACTTTTTGAGGTATGCGATTAAGATAAACCGACGAACAACTAGACAATTGGTGCAATTTCTCCTTATTGTTCAACATACTCTTAAAGTTAGAGGCAAATCGAGGCATCATGACCAAAGCATCGGCGAAACTCGCATTAAAGTGCAAATCACGAAACATTTTCATAAAAAGCTCAAATTGATAATTATCGCGCTCTTGACGTTTCTCCTTCCTAAGTCTCGATGGATAGGGCAAAGGTGGTGTGGGTTGAGGCATAGTAGGCATAGCCTTTGGAATCTCGGGTTCCAATGATGGTAATGGGTCAACCGTAGGTGTGGCATGAGCGGTACTTCGTGGGATTGGGACATGCTCCTTTTGGACCACCACCTCGGGTTCTTCCTTAATTGCTTCCTCCGTAGGAGAAATTGGTTGAGGAGTCGGTTCCTTAAGTGTCTTACCACTACGTGTGGTAATCACTTTCATCTCACCCTTAGGGTTGGATATGGTGTTGCTAGGAAGACCACTCGAAGACGGTTTACACATTATTGCCTCAAACATAGACGAAATTTTATCTTCAAAATTAGATTGCCTCAATACGGCCTCGGTTTGCCTTTTCTCGGCCTTAATCATCTCTTGTTTAATCTTATGTTGCCCTTGTTCCATTTTTTGTTGGTTTTGTTGCAACCTAGTGACATTTCCTTCCATCTTGTTGGTGTGGATCTTAAGTTCATTAGCTAACTCATTTTTCAACTCTTTCTTCAAGTCGTTCTTAAACTCGGATCTTAGGCTAATGATTTCTCTTTGAATGTTGTCAAACCTAGCATCATTCCCACTAGCATATTCAACAAACTCACTTGGAAGATCTTTCAATGTTTGCAAACCTTTGTTGTTGTTTTGAAAATCATTTTTTGTTTGAAACTTGATTATTAGCCCCTTTATTCCCATAATTTCCTTTGTTGTAATTGTTTTTGAAACCAACTTGATTGTTGCGATAGTTGTTGTTAGCATTTTGATTTGAACCAAAACCCGGTGGAGTCATTTGATTAGAGCGGGAAACTTGACCGTTTTGGTTGTAATTTCCCGTGGCCGCGAAGGCACTCGAAGTGTTACCACCGTTGGTAATGCACTCGGAGAAATCATGACCTCCACCACTATACATGCAAGAAACCTCAACCACTTTAGCCGTAGCGGGAGCACTTTGTTCACCAACTTTAAACTCAATCAAAAGTCCTTTAAGCTTATCAAAAATCTTATTTTCCAAGTTCGCCTCAATTTGACAAGCATCGATGGTAGTAAACAAAGAAGGTGAAGCCGAAGACGAAGCCTTACGAACACTAGACGTGCTCCGAGGACTATGCACCTTAGATCTATTTTCAATTATCACCAATGCTTCCTCAACCGTTTTACACAAAAAATTACCACCCGCGGCGGCATTCAAATAATCCCTTTCATGATCATTAAGTCCATTGTAAAACGTGTCAATTTGATGCAAGTCGGAAAAACCGTGATGAGGACATTCATGTAACATTTCCTTAAACCTATTCCAAGCCGTTGAAAAACTTTCATTAAATTCTTGTGAAAACTTTGAAATCTCGTTTTTCAAGTGCGTAGTCTTAGAGGGCGGAAAAAATTGGTTCACAAACTTAGACACGAGATCCTTCCACGTCAATATAGAATTGGGTGGCTCTTTCTCAAACCAAATTTTAGCGGGCCCCGCTAAGGAATACGGAAAAAGCATCATCTTAATCGAGTCATTCGAGACATCCTTAAACTTGCAAGTGGCGGTAAGACGATTGAATTGGCGGATATGGTTGTGTGGATTGTCCTTCTCATCACCACGGAATTTGTTGTTTTGGATCATTGACAACAAACCCGTTTTCACCTCAAAATTCTCCGCAAGGATAGCGGGAATCACAATAGCCTCTCCATATCCCTTGGTGGGTGCTTGAAGTAACTCCATCATAGTTCGATTCGCCATGGTTGGTGCTTCTCTTACAATGGGTTCGGGTCAATAGGAGACTCCTCACTAGAATTGTTTGGAGTGGGAGTTTTGTTCTTTCGTTTACGTGCACGTCTTGCTTGATTTCGAGTTAGCATAAACGTCACGTACAACGAGGGGACGAGCAAAGAAGATTCTTTTTGGTGTTTTGTATTTTTCAATTTTTTTGTGGTTTTTGATTGTATTAACCTTTTTGGATCTTGTGGAATGTATTAAGTAGACACAAATCTACAAATCTCCTCCTTAATCAAATCTCTTGATTAAAGAAGCCTCAAGGAATGAAAACGATCACGTGAAGTGAACGCCTTCGATGACTTTAGAACGTTGGTGGAACACCAAAACGTTCAAGAGGGTTTAATCAATGGAAACCAAGAAAATATATATGATACTTAGTAATACTTTGGGCGATAAAACCCTCTATTAGATCTCAAAATCAAATACTCACAAGCAAGCGGGGAAACGAGGCGGCGCGAAGCACTTAAGAGCCTTTTTCCTTAGGATATATTTTATAATATCCGCCTTATACCCACCTTATAGTTTGTATTTTTCAAGATTAAGCTTCACGAAAGTATTTATCTATTTTTGCCTTTTTCTTTGGTTTGAGATTCAAATACAATGATTGGGTAATGACCTCCCAAGTCAAGGTTGTGATTTCTCACGTATTTGGAGTACTTGTGAATTTATTGTTCTACATATACACTATATTAATAGTATTCACACAAAAACCGAAAACCGATAATACGTATTAGTAGAGTGCTACTAATACAAATACTATTTATGGTTAGTATATAAAAACAACAATGCCAAATCAAAACACAACACGCCTCCCCGGCAGCGGCGCCAAAATGATAGTTGAGTTTTTGTATACCCTTTAGGAAAAGAGCAACAAATAGGGTAAGCACGACGATTTAGGAAAACCGTGTGTAAATGACCCTAAATTGAGTTCGTTCTCAAGGAGGCTAGTGTGTTATGTGTGTAATGAATTGGATTAGATTTGTGATTATACTTTTGAGAAAGAAAATAGAAAGGGGATTAGAAGAGAATGACGGTTACGAAGACGGATTAAACTAAGTCGAAAAAGGTGTACACGTAAAACCGTAAAAAGTACTAAAATTAAAATTTTACCCTAAAAATTCCTAAAAATTACCAAAAATCCACAATAATATTCTAAGAGTTTACAAAAAATCCAAACTTGCCAAAACCTTTTAATTAATTAGATAATGACTTTTTAATGCTAATTAAAGCCCTAAAAATCAAAATTAATTATTAAAAAGCCCTAAACAAGATTTTAAAGTTTTTAAACCTTAAAAATACTCTAATTAAGCTAAAAAGTATTTTTTAAAATTTTAAAACCAATAAAAACTATTTTTAAACAATTAAAAACTACTAAAATCAATTAAAACTTAGATTAATTCTAGAAAATAATTAAAAGACCCTAAAAATATTTGGAAAGTTGCAAAAATCCTAATTAAGTGTTTAGAACCTAGGAAAAAATATAAAAACTTAGAAAATCAGACTTTTAATTTTTAATAATAAAATAATATTAAAATAATATTAAAAATCCAAAAATTATAAAAAATTCTAAAAACTTGCAAACTAGCTTTATTATAAAAAATTCTAAAAAATTATAAAAAATTATAAAAAATTCTACTTTGCTGATGTATTTGACAAATAAGCCAGATTCAACACCTCAAATCTTTCAAACAAGTTATAATGACTATGTTTAAACACTTTTAGCCCTAAGCATGCATACACACTAAGTGTTCCCAAAATCCTAGGTCAAAACAGGCAATATCAAAGTCTATATAGCAGATTGTTTGATTCAAGGCTTCAAACCCAAAAACTTGCAGTAAAACACTCTCAACAAGGTATATATCAGATACCAATCATAAACAACACAATCCAACAACACAATATCAAGTTGAAAGCACAAACAGATAGACCCAAACACCCCTTTATCTTTTCCAAATCAAATTTTTCAAAGGCAAAGTGAGATTTAAGGCCACCCAAGCATCAGTTAACACTAAAATAAGTAAGATTAACAGATTCAAGCAAGAACAAGCCACAAAATTCACAAGAACACAAGTCACATACAAATATCACCAAAAATCATGAATTTAAGCAGATTTTAGGATTGAGTATGCAAACCTCATGGATGTACATCCACACCCACGAATTTTGAGCTTATGTGCTAGCAAGAACAAGCACAAGCTTCCACAAAAAGCCTGCTAAGATTGAACAAGGTTAAAGCACAAGAGTATGAAAAACAGAAACTTCAAAAATCTTGATTGATGCAACCTTGTTACCCCACACTTGATTATCCCCAAGTTATAAGCCTCACAACACCTTAACTAACTCAGTTAGGATGCTATGATCAGCCCTATAGCCCAAGAATTCCAAGATTGGAACAAGTACTTAGCAAAATATCAAGAATGAGGAAAATTGCAAACTTTTGCAACCTCCAAGTGAAAACAGGTTTTTAACTTCTAAACTAACAATCATATAACAATAACAAGCAGTAAATAAGATTGGCCAATTACTTTTCTTCAATGCTTCAAACACAATTTCATTAAACTGAAATGGGATTTACAGAAGTTGAACAAGGGAAAAATCAAAAGCAAATACAAATGTTGGACCCCTAAGCCTTTATATAGGCTACAATGAGACTAAGTTACTGAATAAAAACGTGAACCATAAGTGCTTGATCTTCCAAATATGCCCTTGTAGAATTTGAAAACCTTTGACTCATGTGATGGATTCTTGGCTGTTTGTGGAGCTGGCAAGGTAGAAATTGCATCCAAAGGCCTCAAATAAGCTTAGAAAGTAAGCTTGGATATTGGACGTTGGATGTTGGCAGGGTTTTTGGCATCTTCTTCAAAGGGTGGGACAAGGGTTTACCATGTGACAATGGGGTGATGTGGCAAGGGTGTTGAGAGTTGGGTTATGATTAGGACTACCCTAATCACTAATCTAGAGATGATGGAGGTTTAATTGTTGCTTAAACAAAAATACCCAATTCGTGTTCATAGGTGAATAGTGGTTAAGTTTGATCAGTTTTGGGTTTAAATGTTGGTGTTAGGCGCCAAATTAAACTAATCAGTTAAGATTAGTTTAATATAACTGAGTGGAATGTGAGGTGGAGGAATGGAGGGCTGCTATTGGTTGAAAGGAGATAGTGGGGCACGTGTCACCACTGGGTTGGTTAAGGTAAGTATTATGTCTGGCCCCTTTTACCTCCTTGTCTTTGCAACTCTTGTCTTTTCTCTTCAAAAAGCTATCAACGCCTATATTAGCCTTGTCAACTTTTGCAACTTTGCATTTTTGGCCCAAAAACTTTTACAAAGTAAATTCAGGGGTATTTCTTGCCATATTTGAATTCTTCAAGGGCTGTTTTGGCATTTTGATGATGGATAATGGTCTTGACTTGTATAATTAATGTTTTGGAGGACTGAATTTGCCAAGTCTTGTTTTGATGAGGGACCATTTTTGCCAAATGTTGAAAGTTAAGGGTCCTTTTTGTAATTTTGGGATTTTCAAAGGACCAACTTGTAATTTCTTGTACTTTGAAGGACTTCATGATATGTTTGACTTTGTGGAGGATATTGGTTGACAATTTAGCTTTGTTGAGGGGCTAAACTTGCCAAATCTTCAAAGTGGAGGGCCCTTTTTGTAATTTTGACAAACTTTAGGGACCAAACTTGTAATTATGAGGATACAAGGGTATAAAGTGTCAATTCTTCCATATTGGAGGACCCTTCTTCATAATTCTTCAAATCTTCAAGGGTTGATCTTGGGAAAGTCTTCATTAGGGCTTGGTTCATTGTGCGGCTTCGTTTCCCGTGTTCATTTTTGCATGATTCTTGTGATCTTTTGTCATTTTCTCAATATCCGTACCTAAAATACACAAGTAACAAACACAAGCATATATATGGGTATTTTGATGATATTTAATGCATTTTAAGCCCTATTTGGACGATGAGACTATGTATAAAAGCAGTCTCATCATCTTGCTAGGAGTTTTTACCTGCTTGGGAGCAGAACTAGTCTTAGATTCCTCAGAAACAAAGTTGTTCATTAAAGGTGGATAAACAATATTTTTGGTCACAACAGTCTTTTCTTGGGACAAAGTACTAGAGTTTAAGACATTATTAACCTTTGGTTCTTCTAACTCTATACTTGTATCATTACAAGGGGGCATGAAAATTCCTGATAGTGGTGGAGGAACTGCCTTCATTCCTTCAGCATATCTATCATTTTCAGGTGTATCTTCTACCTCACTAGAACTATCAAAAATCCCTTTTGATAAGTCCTTGTCAGTTAAAGTTATCCCAGGTTGGTCCTTAATATATCCTAGGCCTGATTTATCATAATACTCCATTTATGAATTAATCAATTTTCCCAATCCTTTAGAGGATTTTTGCCAATGATTAATCACTTCCCTTTCATTACAAAGGCTGGATTTTAAAGCTTCATTTTCCGTTGATATTTTTAACAGTTGTCTTTCGAAAAGCTTTTATTTCCACATCTTTTCCCTCATTTGAAGAGTCAAAATCCTTATTTTCTCTTCATAGTTTTGTTGAGCCTTTTTGTACAAAACTATATTTTCTTCTAATTTAACAACACCCTGTTTAAAAGCTTTTAATTCTACAGTGCATGTGTTAACCTTTTGATACTGTTCCTCTAGTTCTACTTTTAGGCTATTAAATTTAAGAACATAGTCTTTAGAACAAGGATGTACCTCAGTATCTGCATGTGAGAGAGCCATTAAACCAAGCTCTTCTTCTTCTTCTTCTTCTTCTGCCCAGTTCACCACTCCATCTATAGTAACCAATGCTTTGGTTCCTTTAGGACTCCTGCTGTTTCCTTTTGGAAAGCTTTTAGTTATTCTTGGACTGGTTCTATAGCTGTACTTGGACTTCTGATTGCTATTCTCAGCTTTATCTCTAGAGCATTCTCTTGCAAAGTGTCCATTCCTTCCACAGTTATAGCATTCAACTTTGGACTTGTCATATCCTAATGGCTCATTAGGATCAACAGTCATTTTTCTTCCAGTCTTCTTGAAGAACCTATTAGATCTTACTGACACTATAGCAACTTGCCATTTAAGATCCATCTCTTCAACATCAGCATCATCCATTTGGAACAAGTCATTGAGTGTTAATCTTGGCTTGTTGTCTTGTCCAGCAAAGAATGAGAAGGCATCATTGTCACTAAACAATGGTGAAGACCTTCCATGTGGATTTTGAGAGACTATTGGACTGCTTTCAATACTTTGTGGTTAAGTACTGCTTGTAAGTCCTCCAGCGGTATTTGTGAAGTATGTACTGCTGCTAGATCCACTAGCGGTATTATGAAAGTAACTATCGTTGTTCCCATATGATACAAAAGCCAAGTTAGACTTTGAAGTAGTCGTTATCTTTACTTCAGTGCCTTTCACACCCATCTCATATGCTCTAAGATTGTTATAGAGATGATCAAAAGGAATTGTTTCCAAATCATCTCTTGTTATGAAGTGCATAGCCATTGCTTTCCACTATGGTGGAACACTTCTTAAGAATTTTAAGTTAGCTTCTTCATTAGGAATTACTTGTCCATAAACTGCTAACTGAATAAGCAACTTGCTGAACCTTCCATATCCACCATGTATCCCCTCTATACTGGTTATTGAGAAGTTATCAAATTCTTGCTTAAGAACAATCTTTTTAATCTTTTTAGATTTGTCATTGCCCCCAAATCTAAGTTTTATAGCATCCCACATAGCTTTATCATCCTTATAATGATGAAATCTTGGTAGAATGTCTTCAGAAAGAGCCATAGCAAAAGCAGTTCTGGCTTTTCTCTCTCTGATCTATGCTTGTACCTCCTCAGCAGTCACGGCAGGTAGAACATAACATGTATTCTCTGGCAACCAGTGTAGCTTCTTTGGTGTATTCCCATTCTTGATAACTTGCCACACAGTATGATCTGTGTGATTCAAGTAATGTTCCATTTGCATAGCCCATGTCTCATAATTGTCACCTTTGAGAACTGGGAGTTTAGCAGCACACAGAGTATGAGAAGGTGTTGTTGTAGAGGTAGCTACAACATTCACGGCTTGAACACCTTGTACTGGTGTAGGATGCACAACTTGTGGTTGTCCCTGTGGTATAGGATCAGGGTTATGAACATCGTCCAAGTGAGCATCATCACCATCTGGTTGAGACATTGAGTTTTGGTATGTGTGGAGTGTTTGGGGTTGTGTTCTTCTTTTTCAGAGTTTCTCAACAAGCTCTGATACCACTTTGATCCCTTTGGTTGGATCTATATTCTGTTAAGACGTAGTATAATAGTTTGTAATCAAACTAAAACACTTTGAGCACTCTTACTAATACTAAATAAGTTATGCGGAATCTAACTTATAAAGCACAGAAGAACAGAATTACTTTTAACTATTCGAATCTCTTATTAATCGACTTGAATGAGGTACATAAAAGACATTGTACCTATGTTCCTTTTATAAAGTAAGGAACCCTAGAAACCTTAGAATATTCTATAAAGATAACTATATCACAGACGATATATTATCAATATTCTAACTATTTAAGTATATCACATAAGATATACTCTAACTATAACTATGACATATCTTATACAAAGATATATTCGTCCTAATCATCATAACAGTACTTACTTTATAAGTAGCAGTACTTACTATGTACCGCGTTAATACTAACGGTACTTACATAACACTGACGGTACTTAAAATACACTAACGGTACTTGACACTTAACAAATAATTCCCAACAAGCTTGCTTTCATCTGCTAACAAAGATGCTCTTGAAATTGTTGATGAATCCATACCCAAAGAAGGTGTCAGTGTCATCAATCCAAACACTGACAACATGCTTCCTAGTTCAAGTGGGTATGGAAGCAATGAAGATGGTGATTTTGGTAACTTGGAGTCAACAGTTTAAGACAACATAATATTTGGGGGAGGAATTCTTACTAAGGTGGCTAAAATTCATCCTCCCACCTAAATTATTGGTGACATAAATACTCTAATTCAAACTAGAAGGAAAAACAAGCACCAAGGTGGATTCATTTCTAATATTCACAAGAAGGATGATACTCCCTTAATTCAAGAATGTCTGTTTGCATGTTTTCTATCACAATCAGAACCCAAGAAGATTTTTGATGCACTTAAAGAAGAAAGCTGGATTGCATCAATGCAAGATGAGCTTTATCAGTTTGTAAACAAGATGTTTGGGAGCTTGTGGATTGTCCTAGGCATGTTAGACCTATTGGAGCACGCTAGGTTCTAAGGAACAAGAAAGATAAGAGAGGAATTGTGATTAGAAACAAGGCAAGATTGGTTGCTTAGGGATATACACAGGAAGAAGGTATTGATTATGAAGAGGTTTTTGCACCTGTTGCTAGGATATAAGCAATAAGGATTTTGCTCGCCTATACTTCCTTCATAGGTTTTAAAGTCTACCAAATGGATGTGAAGATTGCCTTCTTGTATGGCACAATCAAAGAAAAAGTATATATGATGCAGCCTGATGGTTGAGTTTTTACACACCTTTGACTTTAGGAAAAATAAAAAGAGGTAATTAGTGGTAAGTACGACAGTTTAGGAAAACCGTGCACAAATGACCCAAAAGTAGGGATCGTTCTCAAGGAGGCTTGTGTGTTGTGTAAAGAAATGATTAAGTGTTTGAGATTATATTTATGAAGAAAGAAAAGAGAAAAGAAAGTAGAAAAGGATGACGATTACGATTATGAATTAAACTAAGTCGAAAAGTCGTGCACGTAAAACCGTAAAATATGACGAAATTTAAAAACTAACCTAAAAATTCCTAGAAAATTGCAATAAATCCTAAAAAATGTAATTAGAGTTTAAAAAAATCAAAAATCACTCAAACCTTTTATTTAATTAAATAATAATTTTTTAATGCTAATTAAAGCCCAAAAAATCAATTTAATTAACAAAAAGCCCAAAATGAGATTTTCTAACTTGTAAACCTCTAAAATGACTAAACTAAATTAAAAATTATTTTTTAAAATTTTAAAACTAATTAAAACTATTTAAAAATAATTAAAAACTATAAAATCTTAAAATAATTCTAAAAATTAATAAAATGACACTAAAATTAATCTAAAAAATTTAAAATTCCTAACTTAATGTATTTAAACTATGAAAAATGAAAAACTTGCAAAAATCTAAAATTTAATTTTTAATAATAAAATAATATTAAAAATCCGAAATTTATAAAAAACTCTAAAAAGTTGCAAACTAGTTTATTTTAACCTAATAAACACAAAAATGAACTTAAAATTACCAAAATACCCCTACTGGGCCTTAAAATGGGCCAAAATGAAAAGCAGTCCACTATATTGGGCTTTTTGGCCCAATAAGCAAAAAGTTGTCTAAATAAGCCCAAAATCACCTACTTGACTCAAAATTCAATTTTAAGAACAAAACTTTAAAGGCCCAAAAGCTGAAAGTGAGCTTATCACAGCTTAATTGTCAACAGCTTATTCTTAATGGGCTTTTTGGCCCATTAAGGCATAAGCTAATGCCATAAGCTCTAATTTGACACACAAGCTTCTTTTGGGATACAAAAGAGATATGTGAAAAGAAATTTTGAAAAAGCCCAAGAAATAAGCCTGAAATGAGCAAAAGCTCTCTTCACAAAACGACAAAATAGTCGTTTTTGAGTTCTAGGCCACCTCAAGTGCTGATTCAACTTGAAAAAGGTTTTAAATGACAAAACTAAGCTTAATAATAAAAAAGATTTCAAATAAGCACAAAGAATAAGCTGGAAAAAGCAATAAGCACTTATGAAAAAGTCAAGTCAGTTGGTTTTCTAGTCAAACCTAAAAGTCAAACCCTAATATGCTCCAGATCAGCTTAATGGGTCAAATAAGGAAGATTGATCACAAAAGAAAGTTGTTTCAAGTCCAAATAAGCTAGAATAGCTTATGAATAAGCTGATGACCAATTTACACTAGTAGTGGCTAGCAACAGGGGAAAGGAGTTCCCAATGCTTGACTATTTTGACTTTTTGTCTTATATGGATTTTTGTTGGATTCAAGCCACACAAAGGCACCCTTATAGCCAGTGGGTTATAAGGAGTCAATAGCAATCACAAAAACACAAATCCTTTCAGCCAATTAGCATAGTTTAATCAAAAATCACCAGATATGACACGTACATGAACTTAAGCAGTTTTCACACAAATAAGCAGTTTTAGCAAGAATAAGCCAACCAAATTGAACCAAATGCACACAACAGCTTATATTAATTCAAATGAACATAAATTAACTGGTTTCATGCAATGATTCAAAGTTTAGAACAACATTCAAGCCAATAAATGTTACTGATGAACAAAGAACAAGTAGATTTCAAACTTTGTTGATGTACTTGACCACAAATCCAATTTCAAACCCTCAAATCTTCTTAACAGGTTATATAAACTTTGTTTAATCACTTGTTAGCCCTAAGCATGCATACAATCTATGTGTTTCCAAGATCTTAGGTCAAAACAAGCAGATTTCAACAAGTTATAGCACAATCAAGAATTTGATGTTCCAAAGCCAAAAACTTGTAGATAATAGCAGACAACCAAGTATTTATTAGATACAAGCACAAAACAACACTTAACTGTCACACCCATGAATTTTGAATCTATTTAATTTACGTGAAACACGATAGTTCGGGTTAGACTTGTCTGTCTATTGATGTTCCCGATTGTTTACGCGTATTTTGTGTACGAATTTAATTTTTTATGAATGAAGTTACTATCAAATATTATTTGAATGACTACTATTCGATTTTGTTATAAGAATATCTATTGGAGCCGACCTTTATTTATTCGAGGTGATTTAGATTAATTAAATCCGATACGAACTAAGTATTTTACCCAAAACTATTTATGCCACACTTAGAGATTTCCTATCTTATCTTTTCACCAATTTTGTTCAAGACGACTCCTACTAGAACTTTACATGGAAACATTTAAACCTCAAAAACTTACACAATCACAACATGTAAACATTTTCAAATAATACCCAAAATAAATAAAAAGAAAAACATTTCCCTCCTTGTCACCTAGCCATAACCGGACCCCCTATGTTTCAAATACTAACCCACGTTTTCCACTTGCAAATCCACAATTCAAACTCTTGGTGTTGTACTTCACCCATCTATTTAATACTTGTACAAATTGTCTCCTCTTTCTTCTCCCAGTCCATCGGATATACCTCATAATCCAAAGGATTTTGCATCCTTCATGACTTTGGTCAATTACAAGTACTCTTTCCTCCTTTTGCTGCCATGAAACGAGACGCCAAAACACTTTTAGTTCTTCCCAATGAAATTTCAACTTCGCATAATGTACCAACATTAGTTGGTAACTAGTTACAACCAAACTAAGAACCCCAACTAGATTACCTTAACCCTAAGCACACTCACTGCCTATAAATAACCCCATAATGCTCATCTAAAACGCACACCTTAAACACACACAAAACCTCTCAAGAGAAACACAAAACTTGGATTAGGTTACGGCTAAAAAATTAGCAAGAGATTTGGGTTGATTGTGGTGTTGATATAAGTCTAAGCTTGCTAGTTCTATTCTACCTCTTCATCAACTTACTTAGGACTTTTGTAAGTTTTTCTTAACCAATCTTTCTAAAACTTAGATTTGGTTGATATCTAATACTTGCTATAAACTTTTGAGAAGTAAAACTTTCATTGAACAAGTCACGGGTTGGGTTATATTTTGAGGGGTAAAAAACCAAAGGAATACTTGAACAAAGACATGGACATAAAATGATAACAAGGGTTCACGACCTAGGGTTTAAAATGATAACTATTTGGTGACTTAAACGAACTAGCCAAATGCTTGAACAAACCTCACTACTCTAAATAGTATGTCCTTGTGAAATGTATTCACACTGATAGCGAACCATAGTGGTAAACTAGTTGTTGGCCATTTCTTTACAAGTTCATGTAGAAAAGAGTGTGTTATATGCATGGTTGTTAATAAGAAGAAACGAGTGAACTTAGCATTTCAAACAAGTCTTCTTGTGAGTGTCATTGTTTGCAAATTGTATGAAGATATGTGGAACGTAAGTAAGAATCAAGATAAAATGTTAGTATGCTTGTGCGTAAATTCTTGCATGAAGAACAGTGATTAATATAAGCATGATAACCAAACAACATGTAGCTATTTGTGTGTGATTGCATACATGTAAAGCTTAGAAACAAACCACCCTACCAAAATTAATTCATCTAATATATGTAAACCCCACTGCCCTAAACGTGTTCATAAGGAAGTCATGTGTAGTGTCGTATGGATAACAAATAAACAGAAACTGTAATGTGTTGTGTGCTTGTATGTGCTTCCCATTTATGTTAAACATATGTGTCTTGCATGTAAGTGTACCAAAGAAGCAGGAAGAGTGACTATAAAACTCAAATTGTTGCTTAATATACTAGTTGCACTAGTACTACCTTAGTATGTAGTTGTATATGTATGATACATGGAAATAATTAAGGACAAATATGAAAAGAAAATAGATACCCTACTGTGGCAGACGAACAGTAAGCAACACCATACCCCATGTACTTTTCTCGTCTTACTATGATAATAGTATGCTATGTATGTGCATATGTATGATAAAAACTCACAACAAGTTAAAATAGGAATGTGTAGGTATGTATGGCATGCATGTATGATGTAAAAGTAAGTGTGGACCACTTCTCTTTTGATATAGCCTGCGTAGGCAGGAGTCAAGACCAAAAACATTTTATTCTCTTTTTATTGTGCGAGTATGTATGCATGAAGCAACAATGAGTCTGCCACCATAGGAAAGAACGTGTATAACATGCTTGTAGGATTAAGCAATAGAATACTCTATGAACAAAAATAGGTGCTTGTGTTGCGTGTTTGTGTGCAATGAAACCAAGGACCCCAAAACAAATACAAGTGAACCTTATATACAAGTAAATGTTAAGTAGTCATAAGGATGACCTCTCTTTTCTTTCTTGTTTTGGTATGTTACACAAGTATAGTAAAGTTAGTACTGGCCACTGTGACAAAGAAAATAGCACTATGTGTATGCATGTGGTTGCCATGTTAAACAAAGAAATGTTAGTACAAAGATGGCATGATATGGATGATAAACATGTATGCATGTATGATAAATTGTAAAGAAAATAGTACCTTTACTTTTGCCATAGGCTGCGCACAGTGGGTACACAAGCAAATGGATTTCTAATTTTGGCAAAATAATAGATGTATGCATGTATCATGTATGTATGGTAATGTGAAAATGAAGAAAAGGCAACTTGGATCCTTTTTTTTCTTATTTCCTACGTGGGTATGGCATCAAACAACAAAAGCAATTTCCCAAAATATAGTGTGAACACAAAGTGACAACTTCCATTTAATTTCCAATTGCTAAAAGTGTACACTTGCTAAATAAATTGTGACCAAAAGGTCTACTTTGTGCCTATTTTTAATCGACTTAAAGGTCATGCCCCGACAGGATAAAAATATCTTTATAAAGTTGACATGGCCTAGTTTATAACGTCGTTTTCTGTTTGTCTTGAAGCTAAGTAACAAACTCGCAATAAATTTCCAAAGATGGCCGATTAACACTTATAAATAATTGAAGCTTACTTATTTATTTTTGGTTGTGAGTGTACCGCTTTGTCTAACTGTTTGAAATACTTAGAGACCTCAATAAAATGCGATATTTATTAAATATCAAAGAGATCGCGGTCTAGTTTTTATAACAAGAACCCGATTATTTTTTTCGGACTAATAAATAACGAGTTATTAAAGCCCAAAGTCGACCCTGTGACTAAAATGGACGAACATGAAAAATGTATGAAAACATTTTATAAATCTATATCAAGTATAAATTATCAACCAAGTGCATTGTACGTTATTATTTATTGTATTTAGCCTAAGTACGGATATTTTACTTAGGTTACGATTAAACCGTTTGAGCATCGTTTTATGTGCCTTGATATTCCGTGCTATCTTTATTGATCATATTCACTACTTCATCGAGGTGACTTTCATAGCCCCACTTTTAATTGTTTTAACTATTTTGGGGTGAGAACATTGCTTGTTTTAAACGGATGAACATACGTGCTAAAACTTGATACGTTTGCCTACATGATGTCTAAGTAGCGATATCCCTAGATGCTTTAGCCCACTATCGTGAACCGTTAATTACTTTGTGTAAGCGCGAATGTTATGGATAGATCTATCAGGACTAACCTCCCTATCTAATTTGGTTGTGTGACCAAAGTTAGATACACTTACATTTGAGGTGTTACAAATGCTTCGGGATAGGCATTTGCTCGGGCTCTTATTATATCTTGTTGGTTTAGGTTAACGCTTCGGTGTCACGAGCTTAGACGTAGGTGATTAAAACGTATACTTTTGATTATAATTTTGTATTTGTTAGAAGATTATATGCCGTTTGCTTTGAAAATCTTATGGTTCATCACACTATTTAAACTTAAACCTATGAAGTCACCAACCTTTGTGTTGACGCTTTAGCAATGTTTTTCTCAGGTATCAAGACGGAGGAGTGACGTGGTTATGCATGGGAGATTTTTAATAAAAATGGCCGTGACTAGTGTATGAATATTTTGATCAATGTTAAAGTCTCTTGAAACAATGTTTTATTATGATCTTGTGAAATTCGCTTCCGAAACAAGTTTTATGCTTTTAATTAAATTAAAACGGCTTTTAAATAGTCGTTCTTTGTATCTATGTCTTGTGATAGTCATGACCGTCGCACCCCTTTGTGTTGTATTACTCTGATAAATTGGGGGTAAGACAGATTGGTATCAGAGCCGTAGTTATAGAGAACTAGGTTATTTTACAAAATGATTTTTATAAACGTGAGTCAAAAATTTATTTATCAGAAAAATAATTCTAGACTATAACTGTCTCTCAAAAATCTCCAAGAACCACTTCACTCCACGTCTTCGATACAAGTAAGTTGTGACTTGAGATAGTTTATGATTTTTTCAATGCTAAGTTTTGAATTTGATTGCTACGTGTTATTAGCATTAGGTATTCCCTTCCCATGTTTGAATGATACCATAGGGATAAGTAATAGAATGATTTTCAAGTTGAAATAAAATGCCTAACATCCTTGTATGGATTGTTACGATACGCAAATGGTTTGTGCCATTTTCATTTGAATGGTTTATGCCATCTTTATTTGAATGGTTTGTGCCATATTTATTTGAATGGTTTGTGCCATATATATGTATTTTATTTTGAGATTAAACGTACGCATACTTATGCTCAACATACTTTAGATAGTCCGCGGGACTATTATCGACTATCGAAACGTTTGTGTGTTTCATATCACTATACACCGAATTAAAAATATCTCCATGATTCCTAGAATGAAAACTATATGAATATATTTATTTACCATGTGTTTGGTAGTATGTTGATTTGTAGTAATACTTGAATCAAGCGATACTATTATAAATGTCGAGAGGAGCAACTATTTTTTGGGTTCGGTAAATTATTACTCCACTAAACATTTATAATAGACTCGGTTGAGGAAAAGTGACCTACATTAATTAACGGTTTCGAAATTGAAATTGAATGCGTAAGTTATCATATTATTTTAAGCACGGCCGAGGAACGACGACGACGTCACTATTTAAGATGACATATGACGATAAAACACTTATTACAAGTATTACTCTTGTAATGCTCCAAAAATACTACAATTCAAAGAACGAATAAATTTCGTAATATATGAAATACGCTGACGCGTAAGTCAAATGGTTATCGAATTTTTTTTTTATTGGAAATAAATTCGCAAAGACGAATCAAAGTTTTTTTATTAGTCCATTGGTTGAGACTAAGTTATCATGACTTTATTATAAATTTCAAAGTTACGATATAGATATAAATTAAAGAGTTTACCCTTGGTTAAACGATTATGCCAATTTCTACATCAAAGGGATTATCGCGTTGCGTGATATTTGAGAACCCCAGATGCGAAATGTGGGCATATATTGAGATCTTAATACAAGGTATAAACATACAACAATGACTGTAAAGTTTATCTAAGATTGCGAGCAAAACGCTAGACGAGAGCAAAATAAACGAAACATATAAGGTATAACGGAACATATTCCAAAATCAGAGAAATTCTTGTAATAAAATTTAGTAATTGCTCGAATTAAACGTTTTGAACGATTACGGAATAAAAACATATGGAACAATTCTTGTGGTGAAATTTTTTGTGATAAAATTTTAGTACTCGACTCGTTTAAATCAAATTAACAATTTTTCAAGGTGTAAAAATTGTTGAAAGTGTACGAACTAGCAATACTAAGTTAAGGAAAGACTTATGAATGAACAAGAACTAGTACGGGCTACGTAATAGCCGTAAGCCAACTAACCTCAAAAACATACTTACTCATCTGAGTTGCAAGTAATAGACGTTTAACAAGAGGAAATTGCACAAAAATAAACGTCGTAATAGATCTAAATTGATGAAAGAATTGATTAAGGATAATTGTATTTATCCATCCGTGCATAATCACTACTAAGAGAAAGTACAAATAATAAGTATGTGGAAGAGCATGTTAGAGGACTTTAACATTCCACGATTCACTTATTGTTTTCCGTGTAAGGACTGCTTGGACATTTAAGTAGACTTATGGATCGATGTACGAGAACTTACTCTAAATAAAAGAAAATTTACAAGACATCATACTACTCATCTCTATTTTTTAGAACTTTAGAAAAATACTTCACCTTTACCTATCTAATAACCGTCGTTTTACATTTGGTGACAGGCGAGAAGGGAAAGATGCCTCTCATTCCGTTTGGCATTTTGCAATCCGAATCCGACAAGGAAATTACCCCCATCCGGAGCGTAATCACAATAAATTCGGATGACGAGCAAGATTCGCCAGTCATAATGCCAAATGTCACTACGGGACTTCCTTCCATCATCCCAAATATTTCTACTACTACTACTATGCCAATCTCCACTCCTATGCCTTCAGCAATGCCTGAAACTTCTAGAAAACGAAACCGTGCTTCATCACCACAACCTAATGTTGCTCATTCCCCAGAAGACGAGTCTACTTCAGAAGCACTCGGATTCGATGCAGAAAACCTGATAGGCCGTCTGGAGGATGTAGAGGGTGATGTGGATTACCTTATCGATCAAGATGAGGACAAAGACTTAGTGATATCCGAGTTACAAGAGTCTATTGAGGCTGCTGAGTCCGAGATTGCAATTTTACAAATGAGGAATGACGATGCCGAGGCTAGGCAAGCTGCAGATCATGCTCAGATTCAAGAAATCCTACACCATCTAGGTCTTTAGGTTTTTCTCGCCTTTCTAATAAAAGTATGATGTTTTGTAATAAATGCATGACGTGTTGTCAAGACTAAAAGAAGCCATTCATTAGTTGAATGAAATTTTGTACTCTAAGCTCCAAAACTATGTAAGGAACGTAGTTCAAGAATGAAATGTACGAATTCTATGAGATGATCCCTTTGTAATTGTATTACAATAATTGTGAGAAAATCTTAGTCAAATTTGAACAATCGTAAGAATTGATAAAAATGAAAGAACTAACAAAAATATACATCGTTTGTGCAATAATGTTACACAGAAAAATTGAGATGACGGAACAAGGTTGTAAGGACCTCAAAGAGGTCATCACTCGTCAATACAAAAATGCCATTAGGGTCGTTGATGCGTTCGAAGCTAGGATCCACACGGTTGACCGAACCATGGATCCTAGTGTTTACGAAAAAGCTAATGAAACAAGTGCCACTCTGGTTAACACTTTTGGACCTCGAAAGACCCTTTCGAAAACTAAAGTGAACCACTCAGTTAGTGGAAGAAAAAGACCTTATGAGAGGAGGTGCTCTATGATGAAAAACCACCCAAGGTTGAACACCATAAAGCAAAGTGCCGAAAGTCTTAAACTTCACCCAACGACTAAACCAAAGAATCACTCGTGGAAAGCATCACGTGTCCACCAAGGAAAAACCTTACCACCCCCTACTTGTTGTGCAAGGACAAATTTCTCGGAGGATGTGCCCAAACTAACTCTGGTCTTGAACAAGAAGTACCTCGACAACCTTCCATATTGCCACAAGTGTGACTACCACCACAAAGGTAGTTGCGCGAACCATTGAATGCTTTGTGATGACTTTGGGCACTTGGAGGGTGATTGTTGAGTGGTAAAGTCCCATGAGAAGAATATGAAGGAAATTGCCCAAAAAGGAAGCTCGGGGGCAAAGAGCGTCCAATACCCCACCAACGTTTTACACCCGTTATCTTTCAAGAAAATGCGCCGACAATTTTCAAGTATCAACGTAAGGGTTTCTACCCTCGTCATGGATAGAGCGTGAAAATTTATGTATTATGAACTATTTTACTTTTAGGCAAATCAAGTGATCGACGTCCGTCGATGTTACCACCAATAAAACTTAATTATGTAACCGTACTCCAAGTGTTCAATTAAATTGTGTTGTTTTATCTTAAAGCCTCTTTTGTTTAACCAACGAGAAAATTTTATTTTTATTTTTCATGTGTCGGAGAAAAGTTCACCCACAAAAAATTTTACTTAAGAAAGATCTTTATTCTACAATATTTTCTTTGCCTATCAAGGAGAAATAAATAAAGTAAATTTTCGTTAAAATATTTTTGTAAAATATTCTTTAATAAATATCAATTTTTTTTAAAGAAATCACCACCGGAAACACTTATTAGTGGGAATAATAACAATCGTAATAATGTAAGTTAGAAGCTTAGTAAAGGTATTATTAACCAAACACCGCAACTAATAGCGAAATATTTTTGGTAAGAACTACCATGTAAAGTTTTGGAACTTGGTTTGACGACAACCCAATGTGGAGAACAAAAACTATTGATAAACTTGACGAGAACTAGTATGAATAATTATGGGAATTATTTTGTCGATGTGAAAAGTAAGCGTTGGTAACAAATGAAATTCACTATGAACTAACTTGTTGGTTATGAAAGTGAATAACAGTAACGAACGAAATGCACTATGGACTACCAATATATGATTACAACCTCAAAGAGTCAAATTATGATGAAAATGAGGATGCAACCGTTGGTCCCGAGACGTACGTAGCCTGATCAACTACGTATGATCGTGGTCAAACGCGAGTATGCTCATAGTAGTCATCTTAAAAATGAAATATATTAGTACTAGTAAAATATTTTCAAGTTTCCCTATTCGACAAAGAAAAATTTATTATGTGCTATGAACATCGAACATTTTTATACCGTCTTATGTAAAATCGTCGAGTACGCGATACGAGTAAACCTAGTATAATTATTTTCTTTGCCACTATTACATACAAGAGCGTATATGACACGCAAATACTAAAAGCGCCACTTGTTTTTGTCGACAAGTAAACTCAAACATATTAGAGTTGGAAAATCGAAAACAAATTTTAAATAATAATGAGAAGAACGAAACGTCATTTGAGTAAAACCCAAATTTAGTGGATATTCAGAACTCGCCATAACATAACCCATGTTAAAGGACAATTAGGTCAAGAAAAGCATGCTTTTGTATATGATTGGAATACCAAAACCTTTGGGACAAAAATCTATTTTATCTAACGATGTTTGAGCATCAAACCATACTCATAGGCTTAAGAAATATTGTATACTTTCCTCATAGAGGGAATTCAAACGAACTATGATTTAAATATATTATAAATTGTGCACCCGTTTTCCCTCCATGAAAAAGGAGATAAAAGAGGAGGAATGTAGTCTAAATTGATTAATTGACGAAATTATCTAATATTGAACGTCACATAAAAGGGAGAAACGTCTTGACCACCATGTGTTAGGACGCTCAATTATTCTAGATCTTTGGGGAACTTGTTCAAGAAACCTTGACGCATACGCTACGTATCACTACCAAGTAGACGATTAGTGTGAACGTGATGTGGAACAATTTTCAAATGTGCGACATATAGTCATCTAGGCGTAAAATGACAATACGCGACACTTTAAAGTGGAAGTAATACGTGGGACGACGCGAAAGTTAATAATGGGAAAACTCGCTAAACAAAACCGACGTCATCGAGAAAAATTTTAGGGAACGCTATAGAACCGTGTTCAAGTCGGAAGAAATTTGTGTTCGTTTTAATCCTAACAAGATTATAGTAATTTTAATCTTAGCAACAAACTAAAGAAAAATGAACGCATTGAACACCATGAAAGGGAGATAAAAATTTAATTGACCTCATGTTTTGATAACGATATCGATGAGCTAGTTTTGAGGACAAAAATCAATTCAAGGGATTACGAATGTCACACACGTGAATTTTGAATCTATTTAATTTACGTGAAACGCGATAGTTCGGGTTAGACTTGTCTGTCTATTGATGTTCCCGATTGTTTACGCGTATTTTGTGTACGAATTTAATTTTTTTATGAATGAAGTTACTATCAAATATTATTTGAATGACTACTATTCGATTTTGTTATAAGAATATCTATTGGAGCCGACCTTTATTTATTCGACGTGATTTAGATTAATTAAATCCGATACGAACTAAGTATTTTACCCAAAACTATTTATGCCACACTTAGAGGTTTCCTATCTTATCTTTTCACCAATTTTGTTCAAGATGACTCCTACTAGAACTTTACATGGAAACATTTAAACCTCACAAACTTACACAATCACAACATGTAAACATTTGCAAATAATACCCAAAATAAATAAAAAGAAAAACATTTCCCTCCTTGTCACCTAGCCATAACCGGACCCCCTATGTTTCAAATACAAACCCACGTTTTCCACTTGCAAACCCACAATTCAAACTCTTGGTGTCGTACTTCACCCATCTATTTGATTCTTGTACAAATTGTCTCCTCTTTCTTCTCCCAGTCCATCAGATATACCTCATAATCCAAAGGATTTTGCATCCTTCATGACTTTGGTCAATTACAAGTACTCTTTCCTCCTTTTGCTGCCATGAAACGAGACCCCAAGACACTTTTAGTTCTTCCCCATGAAATTTCAACTTCGCATAATGTACCAACATTAGTTGGTAACTAGTTACAACCAAACTAAGAACCCTAACTAGATTACCTTAAACCCTAAGCACACTCACTGCCTATAAATAGCCCCACAATGCTCATCTAAAACGCACACCTTAAACACACACAAAACCTCTCAAGAGAAACACAAAACTTGGAGTAGGTCACGGCTAAGAAATTAGCAAGAGATTTGGGTTGATTGTGGTGTTGATATAAGTCTAAGCTTGCTAGTTCTATTCTACCTATTCATCAACTTACTTAGGACTTTTGTAAGTTTTTCTTAACCAATCTTTCTAAAACTTAGATTTGGTTGATATCTAATACTTGCTATAAACTTATGAGAAGTAAAACTTTCATTGAACAAGTCACGGGTTGGGTTATATTAAACCCAAAGCAATACTTGAACAAAGACATGGACATAAAATGATAACAAGGGTTCACGACCTAGGGTTTAAAATGACAACTATTTGGTGACTTAAACGAACTAGCCAAATGCTTGAACAAACCTCACTACTCTAAATAGTATGTCCTTGTGAAATGTATGCACACTGATAGCGAACCATAGTGGTAAACTAGTTGTTGGCCATTTCTTTACAAGTTCATGTAGAAAAGAGTGTGTTATATGCATGGTTGTTAATAAGAAGAAACGAGTGAACTTAGCATTTCAAACAAGTCTTCTTGTGAGTGTCATTGTTTGCAAATTGTATGAAGATATGTGGAACGTAAGTAAGAATCAAGATAAAATGTTAGTATGCTTGTGCATACATTCTTACATGAAGAACAGTGATTAATATAAGCATGATAACCAAACAACATGTAGCTATCTGTGTGTGATTGCATGCATGTAAAGCTTAGAAACAAACCACCCTACCAAAATTAATTCATGTAATATATGTAAACCCCACTGCCCTAAACGTGTTCATAAGGCAGTCATGTGTAGTGTCGTATGGATAACAAATAAGCAGAAACTGTAATGTGTTGTGTGCTTGTATGTGCTTCCCATTTATGTTAAACATATGTGTCTTGCATGTAAGTGTACCAAAGAAGCAGGAAGAGTGACTATAAAACTCAATTGTTGCTTAATATACTAGTTGCACTAGTACTACCTTAGTATGTAGTTGTATATGTATGATACATGGAAATAATTAAGGACAAATATGAAAAGCAAATAGATACCCTACTGTGGCAGACGAACAGTAAGCAATACCATACCCCATGTACTTTTCTCGACTTACTATGATAATAGTATGCTATGTATGTGCATATGTATGATAAAAACTCACAACAAGTTAAAATAGGAATGTGTAGGTATGTATGGCATGCATGTATGATGTAAAAGTAAGTGTGGACCACTTCTCTTTTGATATAGCCTGCGTAGGTAGGAGTCAAGACCAAAAACATTTTATTCTCTTTTTATTGAGCGAGTATGTATGCATGAAGAAACAATGAGCCTGCCACCATAGGAAGGAACGTGTATAACATGCTTGTAGGATTAAGCAATAGAATACTCTATGAACAGAAACATGTGCTTGTGTTGCGTGTTTTTGTGCAATGAAACCAAGGACCCCAAAACAAATACAAGTGAACCTTATATACAAGTAAATGTTAAGTACTCATAAGGATGACCTCTCTTATCTTTCTTGTTTTGGTATGTTACACAAGTATAGTAAAGTTAGTACTAGCCACTGTGACAAAGAAAATAGCACTATGTGTCTGCATGTGGTTGCCATGTTAAACAAAGAAATGTTAGTACAAAAATGGCATGGTATGGATGATAAACATGTATGCATGTATGATAAATTGTAAAGAAAATAGAACCCTTTACTTTTGCCATAGGCTGCGCACAGTGGGTACACAAGCAAATGGATTTCTCATTTTGGCTAAATAATAGATGTTTGCATGTATCATGTATGTATGATAATGTGAAAATGAAGAAAAGGCAACTTGAATCCTTTTTTTTCTTATTTCCTACGTGGGTATGGCATCAAACAACAAAAGCAATTTCCCAAAATGTAGTGTGAACACAAAGTGAAAACTTCCATTTAATTTCCAATTGCTAAAAGTGTACACTTGCTAAATAAATTGTGACCAAAAAGCCTACTTTGTGCCTATTTTTAATCGACTTAAAGGTCATGTCCCGACAAGATAAAAATATCTTTATAAAGTTGACATGGCCTAGTTTATAACGTCGTTTTCTGTTTGTCTTGAAGCTAAGTAACGAACTCGCACTAAATTTCCAAAGATGGCCGATTGACACTTATAAATAATTGAACCTTACTTATTTATTTTTGGTTGCGAGTGCACCGATTTGTCTAACTGTTTGAAATACTTAGAGACCTCAATAAAATGCGATATTTATTAAATATCAAAGAGATCGCGGTCTAGTTTTTATAACAAGAACCCGATTATTTTTTTCGGACTAATAAATAACGAGTTATTAAAGCCCAAAGTCGACCCCGTGACTAAAATGGACGAACATGAAAAATGTATGAAAACATTTTATAAATCTATATCAAGTATAAATTATCAACCAAGTGCATTGTACGTTATTATTTATTGTATTTAGCCTAAGTACGGATATTTTACTTAGGTTACGAGTAGACCGTTTGCGCATCGTTTTATGTGCCTTGATATTCCGTGCTGTCTTTATTGATCATATTCACTACTTCATCGAGGTGAGTTTCATAGCCCCACTTTTAATTGTTTTAACTATTTTGGGGTGAGGACATTGCTTGTTTTAAAAGGATGAACATAAGTGCTAAAACTTGATACGTTTGCCTACATGATGTCTAAGTAGCGATATCTCTAGATGTTTTAGCCCACTATCGTGAACCGTTAATTACTTTGTGTAAGCGCGAATGTTATGGATAGATCTATCGGGACTAACCTCCCTATCTAATTTGGTTGCGTGACCAAATTTAGATACACTTACATTTGAGGTGTTACAAATGCTTCGGGATAGGCATTTGCTCGGGCTCTTATTATATCTTGTTGGTTTAGGTTAACGCTTCGGTGTCACGAGCTTAGACGTAGGTGATTAAAACATATACTTTTGATTATAATTTTGTATTTGTTACAAGATTATATGCTGGTTGCTTTGAAAATCTTATGGTTCATCACACTATTTAAACTTAAACCTATGAACTCACCAACCTTTGTGTTGACGCTTTAGCAATGTTTTTCTCAGGTATCAAGACGGAGGAGTGACGTGGTTATTCATGGGAGATTTTTAATAAAAATGGTCGTGACTAGTGTATGGATATTTGGATCAATGTTAAAGTCTTTTGAAACAATGTTTTATTATGATCTTGTGAAATTCGCTTCCGAAACAAGTTTTTTGCTTTTAATTAAATTAAAACGGCTTTTAAATAGTCGTTCTTTGTATCTATGTCTTGTGATAGTCATGACCGTCGCACCCTATTGTGTTGTATTACTCTGATAAGTTGGGGGTGTGACATTAACAATAACTCAAAATCAAGTTGCAAGCTTAAATCAGTAAACCCAAACACCCCTTACACTTTTTAATCATAGATTTAACAAAGCAAATGTGTGATTCAGTTTAACCCAAGCCTAATCTAGCATCATAACATCAATATCACGCAATATTAAGCAGATTCAAGCCACAAAACACCTCTTATAACAGCAGAACACAAAATCACACAAATCAAGTACTTTTATCAGATTTTGGGTAAGAAGGCTCAAACCTCATGAATGTACATCCACACTCACAAATTTTTGAGCTGATGTGTCTAGCTAAACAAGACACAAGCTTCCACAAAGCTGCTAAGAGTAACAAGGTTAGAACAAGTAATATTTAAAACTGAAAACTGAAAAATAAATATGATTAATGCAACCTTTGTACCCACTCCTTGATTATCCCCAAACCACAAGCTTACAACACCTTGATAATCTTCTTATCAGGGTGCTATAATCACTTGCAATCCAAAAATTTCAAGGATGTACCAAAGAACTTAGCAAAATATCAGATTTTGGAAATCTTGGCAATTTCTTGCACAAGGTTTAAAAACAGGTTTTGATACTTCAAAATCATAAACATGAAACATAAACAAGCATAAAATAAGGTTGGCACTTGGATTTCTTCAACACTTCAAACACGTTTTCATTAAGATTGAAAAAGGATTTAAAGAAATGTGAACAATGGAAAAACCAAGAGCAAAGCCTAATGTTGCATCCCTATGCCTTTATATAGGCTACAATGATGAACTAGAAAGCATAAAAAACGTAAACCCTAGTTGGTAGAAGCCCCAAAGTACCCTTGCAGATTTTGAAAGACTTGAACTCTTGTGATGGAACCTTGGCGTTTTGTGGAGCTGTAAAGTGTGGAATTTGATCAAAGGGTCCATAGGTGTGCTTAGGAAGTAAGCTGAATGTGGGGCGTTGGATGGATGGCACTATTTTGGCTTCTTCCCCAAAACGTGTGCAGGGCATAGAGCATGTGAGTTTGGGAGTGGTGAGGTAACAAGTTTAAAGGTTGGGTTAGGATTGGGAGACCATTAATCATAATTCTAGAGAAGTTTATGGCCTAATCGCAAGTATTAAGAGAAAACCCAAATTTGCTTAAGAACACCAAGAAAAACTGTTTAATCTTGTTTGGGTTTAAACTTTGGTGTTTAGCGCCAAGTTTAATAACTAATTAAAATTAGTTAAGAAACCGGCCAAGTGGAAAGCTGAGGTGGAGAAAAGAGGTGTTGTGATTGGCTAGTTTAGGTGAGTGGGGCACGTGTCAATCTCTCATTGGCCTAGGTAAGTTTCTTTGTCGTCCACTTTAAGCCCCTCACTTCTCCTTTCCTTGTCTTTTCAATTTTAATTAGCCAAAACTGATTTCCCCTTTATAACAAAGTTTCACTTTTCACACTTTTGCCCCAACTACTTTTACAAAAGTATTTTAAGGGTATTTGTTGTAATTTTCTAATATTTGAAGGGCTCTTTTGGCATTTTCTTCACTCTTCAAGATGTTGACTTTTATTGTTGACTTCTTAGAGGACTAATAATGACAAGTCTTCATAAATGAGGGGCCATTCTTGCCAATTCTTCAAAGTGGAGGGCCATTCTTGTACAATCTTCAATTCTTCAAGGGTTATTCTCGGAAAATCCACATTAGGGATTGGTTCATTGTGTGGCTTCGTTTCCCGTGTTCATTTTTGCTTGTTTCTTGTGATATTTTGCCATTTTCTCAATATCCGTACCTAAAATACACATGTAACAAACACAAGCATATATTTGGTATATTTCATGATATTTAATGCACTTTAAGCCCATTTTGGACGATGAGACTATGTATAAAAGCAGTCTCATCACTCCCCCATACTAAACCATTGTCGTGCCCTCACGCAATGCTAGAATAAAGTATCGTAGCACCTCCGAAATTCATTTTTATGCACTTTTATTGAATGATAAACTAGCTACACTACTATTATTACTACTACTTGCGTTTTAGACATAATGTAGGATCTTCATCGCAAAATGGGACGTTTAGGTTCATAGAACAAGAACACGTGAATGCTTCGTTAGAAATAATTTCGTCGCCCTCGATTTTCACCCCAATTCCATGCCAAGCGTGCAAAGAGATCATTGTCATTATAAGTTAGTAATGCTAACACTACTCATATGCCCTAATCACGTACTTATCCTCCCATTTTCCTAATTGGTATCTCTTATATTTTATTTTTGTCTTGAATGTTCACGAGGATACATTTTTTACTTATGTGATGATAGAGATTTAGGTCTAAAAACAGAGTCATAGCGGTGTAACCAAGACCATCGAATTAATAACCCCCCTAATAGACAACGATGTCAAAAAGTTAAGTCAATAAGAAGGATCGATAAATACGGTTTTATAACGGTTTTGAACATGAGACTTATTACCAAGACTTTTATACGCCCCCTACCGGATGGGCCTTATTATCATAGTTTTACCTCCATCTTTTATTCAACTTCGCCATGAAGCTTTTATTATGACTTCGGTCTTGCCTTGCCTTTTGTTTAACCTCGCCATGAGGTGTTTATTATGGCCAAAGACGTATATCCTCACGCTAAAGCGAATTTTGGATCTTTAAAGCTTCAAAGATTAAGGCTTGATTCACTTTCAATTTCGCATAGATTTTTCGGCCTTGTGAGCTTTAAATTGTTTGCTTGATTTAGGTGAGCACTTGAAATCTTATTATTAGGTGAATCTTTCGATTATTCGGGTTGCCAATACTTCAAAACCGTGACGCTGGCGATACCTTAATGTCTTCCCAATTTAATTACATGGAAGCTACTAGACAAGACTAGAAACCAACAATCAAGACTAAACCGCTAAGACAATACTTATTAAGCGAAATATATATACAAGCGAAGGGAGAATAAGCTAACAACGAGAACACATGAGTTTTTGAAAGAATACGAGTACTCTACGTTTATCATAGTAACTTATAATTAACTCTATCGTTTCTCGTCCTCATTTAGGAGACTTAGCCTAATATAAAGTTAAGGAATCGAAGCTAAGTGCTCAACACGCACGGTCGAGTAAAAAATTACTCTTATTCTCGCCATCGGAAAATCTACATTCGTGTCTGCAAACACTTTTAAAACATGAGAAATTTTTTAAAATTTGGCCATTTTTAGCCTTATTTTGCAATGAAACGATAAACAAAAAGATAAACTTTGGAAAGCGTGAAGGTTTGGCAAGGCAAGTATCTATTCACCCCCATACTAAAGTTAAACATTGTCCTCAATGTTTCGAGTCTAAGGGTAGGATACCCCCATAGTAGAGATGTAGTCAAATGCTTAATCTAGCATGGAAAGGGTGTAACCGTTAAATTTAAAATTGTTTATAAAGTGTGCTAAAAACATAAGGTTAGAACATCAAAGGTTATATCATGGATATTGAGAAGTTCTTCAAAGCAAACGATCGAGTGCTCCCATAAAACGAACACGAGAGGCTCTAATCGTGAAGATCATGATCATCTAAAAACAACATATCACAAACAACCACGGAACAAAGGTTGGAAGGGCACAAATCCCCTCATGTTACTACATTAGAAAGCGATAATATGTACATGGGATAAGCATGGGACTCCCCCACGAGGCACCTTCTTTTTGATTACCGAGTCTTAAGCTCGACTCGATCCCCTCAATACTAATTATCATTGGGGAAGGTGACTTGGTCAAGGTAGTTCAAAGAGGGAACTTCCTTGCCACAGTAGTGCTTCAACCTATGTCCATTCACCTTGAAATTGGGGCCATCATTTTGAGCTAGCTCGATGGTCCCATAAGGAAAAACTTGGGTAACGGTGAATGGACCCGACCAACGGGATTTCAACTTGCCGAAAAAGATCTTCAAACGTGAGTTAAAAAGCAACAATTGATCTGCAATGTTAAAAACCCGGTTTTTAATTTTTAAGTCATGAAACTTTTTAGTTTTTTCTTTGTAAATCAATGAATTTTCATAAGCAATGTCTCTCAATTCATTCAATTGCATTTTCCGGTGTTTTCCCACGGTCTCAATGTCATCATTACAATGCTTAAGGGCCCAATAAGCTTTGTGTTCGAGTTCATTAGGCAAATTACAATTATTCCCATACATAAGCTTATAAGGGGTGCACCCGATGGGCGTCTTATGAGCGGTCCGAAAGGCCCATAAAGCATCGTCTAGCTTATCCGACCACGATTGTCGGTTCTCTCCAATTGATCTCGCCAAGATCCTCTTCAACGCTCGGTTTGAAACCTCGACTTGCCCACTCGTTTGTGGGTGATAAGCCGTAGAAAGCCGATGTGTAACCCCATATTTCCTTAGGACCCTTTCGAATTGGTCATTACAAAAATGGGTTCCACGATCGCTTATGATCGCACGAGGGGTTCCAAACCGAGAAAACAAGATTTTCAAAAACTTGACTACCATACGAGCATCGTTCGTGGGCAAAGCCTTAGCTTCCACCCACTTGGATAGGTAGTCAACGACGACAAGGATGTACTTATTACCACGAGATGATGGGAACGACCCCATATAATCAGTTCCCTAAATGTCAAAGATCTCACACACTTGGATGATGTTTTGTGGCATCTCATCATTTTGTGAGGCTTTTCTTTATCGTTGGCATGTGTAAAACCCGCATGCTTTTATCATGAATAGTAACTTTAAGATCGTACGTACTAGATTAACACTTTCCTATTATAGCATGATTACGATTACGTGTTAGGATTTTACGTATTACGTACGTGTTAGAACACGATAAGTATTTACTACGCACGAACACGCAATAATTATTTGACAATAATTAATCACGAACATGCGATCATGAAATCATGAACGTAATTAAATCACGAACTATTATTAATTACGTATATATATTTATTACAAGAGTAAATAAATATATTAGGTCACGGTAATTATTTAACGAGAACACGCAAAACGCGAACACAAATAAACACGAACGAATAATTAAACAACGAGACACGGAAAACGGTACGGGTACCCATGTGGGGCCCCTACCCGCAGCAAAAATAAGGAGATGGGCCAAGCCCATCTCAAAATTTACTAAGAGGGGTTATGGTAAAAGTTTACTAGTCACTTTTCACTTTACAAAAGATTAAACAAAAACCTAAAAAGTTTTCTCCTTCTCCTCTTTTCTTTTTTTTGGCCGCCGCATATTAAACACACCAAGGGGTGTTTGTTTGATTTTTGATCTTGGTTTTGGTGCAAGTGTTCGTGTTTGTTCATCCTCGTTTAGATCCACGCATTCGGTATATTCTTTTTATCCTTTTCTTTTTTATTTGATCTAATAATTAATTAAGAACATGATGTTTTTAAAACCTAATTAAAAACATAGATCAAACATGAAAATGGTTATTGGGTAAAAAAAAAGGGATGTTTTTATGGGTGTTTGTTTGGCCGGCGCCTAAACCGAACCCCAAGGGGGTCTGGGTTTGGCTACTAAACCATCACCGAGACCATATGGTCCCGGTTGAGTGGTGTGGGTCCCACGGCAGCAGCAAAACAAGGGGAACCCCGAAGTGGTTCGGGGTATGGTGTCGATTTCATGTCCGGTTCATGGTTTCTTGTCAAGATCCGGTTCACGGTTTATGTTAAGATTATTTTTTTATAATCATATGTTAAATTAAATTAATAAATATGACATGATTAATTTAATAAACATGACTTAGGTTATATTAATTATTAAAATCATGAAATTATTAACCTAAGTATTTTATATTTTCTAGACTTATAATTAATTAATTATTTAAAAACCATGGTTATAATTAATTAATTAACATGACTTAGGTTATATTCTTAATAAATAATAATACATGTTTTAACCTAAGTATTTAACCTTATTTAATTAAAACATGATATATTTTAATTAAATACTTTTAACCTATAGTTTATTTAAATTACATGAAATAATTAATAAACTATACATTATAATCAGAAAAACACTTAGGCTTATATACTTAGCTTATTTAACCAGCTTATATCTAATTATGGAAACTTTCTATTTTTAGAAACTTTTTTAATTCAGGCAGCTAATCTATTTATGGAAACTTATTTAATTAAGGCAGCTAATCTATTTATAGAAACTTTCTATTTTTAGAAACTTATCTATTTTAAGCAGTAATTCTATTTTTGGAAACTTTCTATTTTTGGAAACTTTCTATTTTTGGAAACTTTCTATTTTTGGTAACTTTCTATTTTTGGAAACTTTCTGTTTTTGGAAACTTTCTATTTTAGGAAACCTGGTATTTTTGGAAAGTTACTTATTATTACATAGTAAGTATAATACATGAAATACCATAAAGACTTAACCAGTATAGACAAAATATAAGATAAACACAGTTCAAGGCTTTAAACGGTAAAACATGATATGGACATATAAAATAAGCTAAGACATTACATAGAACTAGTTACGTATTTAGTAAGCAGATACTTATTCATGTATGTATTTATGTAGCATCCGTGATACCGAAGTAGGATTCTCCCCAGTTCATCTTCTTCGTTCACTGAACATAAGGTACAGATTCCCGTCCTTTCAGTATGGACATTCTTTCCTTATTAGGATTCCCTGTATGCAGCCAAATGTTTTCCCATAGTATAAGTTTATATGTTTGATTTGCTTATGTTTAATTTAGAATACCTATAGCCATATACATGCATGACCAGTTTCACCTAGTTATGGAGGTACCATAACCATAACATTAGAGGCACTGATGTTATGACTTCACCACGACGGAGTGATTGCTCGTGGCGTCCCTTCAGCTTTTGGCCATATTATTATATTTATCATGTGGGGCGTATGGGTGCATCCTAGTTACATGTTTTCAGCAGATTAATCATTGTGAATGTGGTGTGTGCCTTGCATCCTTCTCAAGGAGCTGATCCCTCCTACCCAAACCAGTATATTAAATTAGAGACAGCCCCTCTAATTTGCATGATGAGGTCACCCCTCCAAGTATTCATGCACGGTGGATTTTCATGACCTATATTGGCTAATGGTAGAACATGTTAAACAGTTTTTATAAGATAAACATAAGACTTTTCAAACTATAAAACCAGTTTTACCAAGACTTAACCAGGTTACTCGGGACTTAGTTTCTTCCGCTGTTATATGTTATATGCTTATCCTATTCATGCTTTATTGTACATCCGTGCACTGAGCGTATTGCTCAGCCGTTTTCCTTTTCTATGTTCTCAAAAAGGCAGGTACTTAGGGACGCTCGTAGACTTTAAGCGTACGTGCATATGGACTGGAAGCTTTCTAGCCTTTCTTTACTTTATGCATTATCTTTACTTTGATACTCTTGCTATGGATATTGTTTAGTCCTTTCCTTTCAGTCTTATGTTTGTGTGTGATGAGCTTTACTTTTGGACTACCGATGTTTGATTCCGGTATTTTCCTTTTATGGTCATGTAATGTTTAGACATTTTTCCTTGTATGCTTTGATGACACGCCATAATTACGCGTGACATTCCATTATCAAAATGAGGTGTTACAATTATGGTATCAGAGCCAAGGCTTCGACCTGTAGGCTCTCAAAATATGACCTGTGATTAGTGGGTAGTCACTACGGTCTTCCTAGAACTGACCGTCGTTTTCATGCATTTATCATTTTTATGCATACATATACAGGTTATTGTCGCAGGTTTATGACTAAGTAATGGTTGGTACAGGACTGGCCATATTTAGTCGCATGTGTTTTATCGAAACTTTTAAATTTGGGACCGACCAATAGGCGTCCCCTCGCCATGTCTTTTGTTTTTGGTGAACTGACCATAGGCGTTCACTCTCGAGCATACAAAAGTTTTCATAAAACTGCATCATGCATTCATACACAAAATTTTATTGCATAAAATTTTTCTCTTGAAATTTTGGTATAAATTTTTTTCATGTATATATATTTTATGTTTTGATCTGTTTAATCATATGTTTTATGTTATACTGTCTGATGGTTCTCACACGCGAACAGGAACAGCTCAATGCTGCAATTCAAGCTGCTATGCAAGCTTTGCTTCCTCAACTGAGGAACGACATCAGGGCTGAAGTTCAAGATGCTAACAATCAGCAGCATAATCAGGCACCTCCTCCTCCTCCTCCAGTGACCTTAGCAGTATGGCTGGAGAGATTCAACAAGCTCTGTCCTCGAGATTTTGAGAAAACAGATAGCCCCAGTGATGCTGAAAGTTGGTTGGCTCACATCGAGAAGATTTTCAATGCTATGGGTTGTGACCCCGCATACAAGGCGAGGTTGGCATGCTATCGGTTCGAAGGCGATGTGCTAAATTGGTGGTTAGCGTTGATGCAGTCTGAGGGTGGTGACGAGTGGGTTGCTGGTTTGACTTCGGCTCAGTTCAAGGATAGGGTGATGGAGCAGTTCTTTCCCAAGGCTGAGCAAGACAAGATTAAGAGGGAGTACCATGGGATCCGACAGAGAGATGGGGAGAATAGCAACGAGTTTATGCAACGCTTTCTTCGCTTAGCTGGTTTCCTTGGTGCGGCAGCAGGTACTCTTGAAGAGCAGGCACACCACTTTAGGTGGGCTCTTCGTACATTGGTCGCAAACAATCTGGTGTGTGCTACGTTCAACACTGTAGCACAAGTGGCCGATGCAGCACGTAAGCTGGAGATGCTGCAGGAGAGAGATGAGTTCGGGGAAGCTGAGAGACCCGACAAGAGGTAAACATTCGTATTCAAGCGGTGATCTATCCGTATTCTTTCCATATATGTCAATTATTCATCTCTTTAAATGTATCTTACAGGCAGAAAACTGGGGACCGGTCTCAGCCGGCTACTCAGCAGCAGCCTCATCAGCCTAAGGGAAACGGTCAGACTAACGACCGTTCTACTATGGATAGGCGTGGCGGTAATGATAATTACCGTAACAACGCTGGACACTCCAACAGCAGCATGTCCTAATACTTACGAATTTTCTTATGATTTCATGTTATAACTCATATTATGACACTTTAGCATAACTTCTACCAAGAACCATGGAAACGGTAGGGACCAGAACCAGAGAGGTTCACAGCCTAGCCGTCCAGCTATCACTGGTATTCAATCTTACGATTATCCGCATTGTCCTTTGTACCCTATTAACATGTCTTATGTAAAATGTGTTATCAGGTTCCCAGCCAGCCAGAGCACCTGCTGGAGGATTTAATCATCCTCTTTGCTCTACTTGCCACCGTAGGCACCCAGGGCCATGTCGCCGAAACACAGACGCATGCTTCAAGTGTGGTCTTCCTGGCCACATCATGAAGGATTTCCGTAAGGGCGAGATGGAGGGTACATCGGGACATGCTGATTCCAAGCCGCCTCCTACCACCGGGCGTGTCTACACGACATCTAGAGACCAGGCCAAAAAGTCTACAGATACCATCACTGGAATCTTGTATATGTATGGTCAGGCTGCATGTGTTCTTTTTGATACAGGTGCTACTCACTCGGTTCTTTCTACTGCTTATGCTAAGAACATTAGGATGCTCCCCATGCCACTAGAGAATAGGCTTACTATTTCCACGCCTTTGAGGGACTCTGTATTAATCACCCATGTATACAAGAGTCTTCCCCTAGAATTTGACGATAAGGTTCGACCTGTTGACGCACTTCCGCTAGACATGAATAACTTCGACATAATTTTGGGCATGGATTGGCTATCCAAGCATCATGCTACAATAGACTGCCATTCATATCGAGTTATCTTCGATGATGTTAATGCACCAGAGTACATTCATAACGGGTTCATACCCGGACGGTCTGTACAAATCATATCTACCCTGCAAGCGCGTGCATTACTGTCACATGGATGCGAGGGTTATCTAGCTACGGTTCACGACATGGATGCTGAATCTCCATCAATTCAGGATCAACCTATAGTGTCAGAATTCCAAGATGTTTTTCCAGCAGAACTTCCGGGCATACCACCTGCACGAGAAGTGGAATTCAGTATCGAGCTTATTCCAGGAGCTGAACCAATCTCCAAGGCTCCTTATCGCATGGCTCCCATAGAGCTGAAGGAGCTGAAGGACCAACTGCAAGAACTTTTTGAACGAGGTTTCATTCCACCGAGCGCATCTTCATGGGGCGCACCGGTCTTATTTGTTAAGAAGAAGGACGGCAGTATGCATCTTTGCATAGACTATCGCGAGCTCAACAAGATTACTATCCGGAAAAGGTATCCACTGCCACGTATAGACGATCTGTTTGACAAACTCCAAGGGGCCAAACACTTTTCCAAGATTGATCTTAGGTCAGGCTACCATCAGCTACGGGTCAAGGAGCAGGATATCGCCAAGACTGCTTTTCGTACCCGCTATGGCCACTACGAGTTTGTAGTTATGCCATTCGGCCTGACAAATGCTCCAGCAGTGTTCATGGACTTGATGAACAAAATCTTCCATGAATTTCTGGACAAGTTCGTCATTGTCTTCATCGATGACATCCTGATTTTCTCAAAGTCCAAGGAGGAACACGAAGACCATCTTCGTACAGTACTACAGATTCTTTGCCAGAAGCAGATGTATGCTAAATTCTCCAAGTGTGAGTTCTGGTTGGACAAGGTGGCAATCTTAGGTCACATTGTATCAGCAGAATGAATCACTATGGATCCAACGAAGGTTGAGGCCATTACTAAGTGGCTGAGGCCGACTTCAGCGACGGAAGTCCTTAGTTTCTTAGGCTTAGCTGGCTATTACCGTAGGTTCGTGGAGAACTTTTCCCGCTTAGCACTACCATTGACCAAACTGATGCGGAAAGGGGAGAAATTCGTCTGGACTGAAGAACGAGAGAAGAGCTTTGAAGACCTGAAGCAGAAGCTAGTATCTGCACCTATTCTTACTCTCCCATCTGGTACGGGTGGATTTCAAATCTACTGCGATGCATCGAGGAAGGGACTTGGCTGTGTTCTCATGCAACATGGGAAAGTGATCGCGTACGCTTCACGGCAGCTTAAGCCTTATGAAGAAAATTACTCCACGCATGACTTGGAACTTGCTGCAGTCGTGTTTGCATTGAAGATATGGAGGCACTACCTATATGGAGAATCATGTGACATTTTCACGGACCACAAGAGCTTGAAGTATATCTTCACTCAACGTGAATTGAACATGAGACAGAGGAGATGGTTAGAGCTGTTGAAGGATTATGACATTAATCTACAGTATCATCTCGGAAAGGCAAATGTAGTAGCAGATGCTCTTAGCAGGAAGTCCGGAATGATCAACGTCATTAAAATTGAGGAGGAAATCATAAGAGACTTGGAGCGACTAGACATCGAGATCA
The DNA here is from genome assembly GCA_025667525.1 of Glebionis coronaria. Lineage (NCBI taxonomy): Eukaryota > Viridiplantae > Streptophyta > Magnoliopsida > Asterales > Asteraceae > Glebionis > Glebionis coronaria. The sequence continues at coordinate 438,863,740 of CM046882.1, read as the reverse complement.
TGGTATGTGAACATCACGGTTATTGGGCTAATCTTAGAGTAGAACCCGAGTTACTCTCTAAGATCAAGGAAGCTCAGAAAGATGATGGAGAAATCTGGGCGATAGTACAGAATTTGGAGAAACAGACGGAATTCAGAGTAGATGCAGATGGTATCGTATGGTAGGGCACGAGACTTTGTGTTCCTGATGACCAAGAACTCCGAGAAGCCTTGTTAGCTGAAGCTCATAGCTCCCCATTCTCTATACATCCTGGTTCGACTAAGGTGTACCATGACATCAAGCAGTACTTTTGGTGGAGTGGTATGAAACAGGATGTGGCCACTTACGTCTCCAAATGTCTTACCTGCCAGCAGGTTAAGATCGAGCATCAACGATATGGCGGTCTCCTTCAACCGTTAGATATTCCAGAGTGGAAGTGGGACAAAATCACCATGGATTTTGTTACTGGTCTTCCGCCTACCAAGAGGAAGCACGATGCAATTAGGGTTATCGTAGATCGACTTACCAAATCAGCTCATTCTTACCGATCTGCAAGGAAGATCCGGTAAGTAAGATCGCCGATACGTATAGAAGAGAGATCATGAGACTCCACGGTGCACCATCCAGCATCGTCTCAGACAGAGATCCTCGTTTCACTTCGCGATTTTGGAAGAGTCTACAGAAAGATCGAGGTACACAACTTAAGCTTAGCACGGCTTTTCATCCTCAAACGGACGGACAGTCGGAACGAAATATTCAGACATTGGAAGATATGTTGAGGTCATGTGCGTTGGAATGGACGGGTGATTGGGACGATTACATCTGTTTGGCGGAGTCTGCATACAACAACAGTTGGCACGCAAGTATCAAGTGTGCTCCTTTCGAGATGTTGTATGGCAGGAAGTGTCGCGCCCCAATCTGCTGGGACCAGGTTGGCGAGCGAACACTTGAAGGACCAGAAATCATAGAATTGACCAATGAAAAGATCGCAGTAGCTAAGCAGAAACTTTAGGAAGCACGATCACGTCAGAAGAGTTACGCCGATAAGCATCGTAGGGACATACATTTTAACGTAGGAGATCACGTCTTCCTTAAGGTTTCGCCGGCACGTGGTGTTAGACGCTTCGGGATTAAAGGGAAGCTCAGTCCTCGTTTCATCGGACCGTTTGATATCATTGAACGAGTCGGTGAAGATACTTACCGGTTGGCATTACCTCCGCAGCTTTCGCATGTACACAATGTGTTTCATGTGTCCTTACTCAGAGGGTACCAGTATCATCCCCTTCACATGGTTCAGTATCTACTGGAACAGATACGTGAAGATCTCACTTTTATAGAAGAACCCGAACGAGTTCTTGACAGACAAGAACGAGTCATGAGAAGGAAGACGATTCCATTCGTCAAAATCCTATGGAGGGATCATACCAAGCGGGAAGCCACTTGGGAAACAGAGGAGTCTATCCGGGCTTCTTACCCTCATTTCATATTTTGAATTCGGGTATGTTCTTCTTTTTTAGTTTACTTTATCTATAATTCGGGGACGAATTATTCTTTTTAGGGGGGAAGAGTTGTAAAACCCGCATGCTTTTATCATGAATAGTACCCTTAAGATCGTACGTACTAGATTAAAACTTTCCTATTATAGCGTGATTACGATTACGTGTTAGGATTTTACGTATTACGTACGTGTTAGAACACGATAAGTATTTACTACGCACGAACACGCAATAATTATTTGACAATAATTAATCACGAACATGCGATCATGAAATCATGAACGTAATTAAATCACGAACTATTATTAATTACGTATATATATTTATTACGAGAGTAAATAAATATATTAGGTCACGGTAATTATTTAACGAGAACACACAAAAAGCGAACACAAATAAACACGAACGAGTAATTAAACAACGAGACACGGAAAACGGTACGGGTACCCCATGTGGGGCCCCTACCCGTGGAAACAATAAGGAGATGGGCCAAGCCCATCTCAAAATTTACTAAGAGGGGTTATGGTAAAAGTTTACTAGTCACTTTTCACTTTACAGAAGATTAAACAAAAACCTAAAAAGTTTTCTCCTTCTCCTCTTTTCTTTTTTTTGGCCGCCACATATTAAACACACCAAGGGGGTGTTTGTTTGATTTTTGATCTTGGTTTTGGTGCAAGTGTTCGTGTTTGTTCATCCTCGTTTAGATCCACGCATTCGGTATATTCTTTTTATCCTTTTCTTTTTGATTTGATCTAATAATTAATTAAGAACATGATGTTTTTAAAACCTGATTAAAAACATAGATCAAACATGAAAATGGTTATTGGGTAAAATAAAAAAGGATGTTTTTATGGGTGTTTGTTTGGCCGGCGCCTAAACCGAACCCCAAGGGGGTCTCGGTTTGGCTACTAAACCACCACCGAGACCATATGGTCCCGGTTGAGTGGTGTGGGTCCCACGGCAGCAGCAAAACAAGGGGAACCCCGAAGTGGTTCGGGGTATGGTGTCGATTTCATGTCTGGTTCATGGTTTCTAGTCAAGATCCGGTTCACGGTTTATGTTAAGATTATTTTTTTTATAATCATATGTTAAATTAAATTAATAAATATGGCATGATTAATTTAATAAACATGACTTAGGTTATATTAATTATTAAAATCATGAAATTATTAACCTAAGTATTTGATATTTTCTAGACTTATAATTAATTAATTATTTAAAAACCATGGTTATAATTAATTAATTAACATGACTTAGGTTATATTATTAATAAATAATAATACATGTTTTAACCTAAGTATTTAACCTTATTTAATTAAAACATGATATGTTTTAATTAAATACTTTTAACCTATAGTTTATTTAAATTACATGAAATAATTAATAAACTATACATTATAATCATAAAAACACTTAGGCTTATATACTTAGCTTATTTAACCAGCTTATATCTAATTATGGAAACTTTCTATTTTTAGAAACTTATTTAATTCAGGCAGCTAATCTATTTATGGAAACTTATTTAATTATGGCAGCTAATCTATTTATGGAAACTTTCTATTTTTAGAAACTTATCTATTTTAAGCAGTAATTCTATTTTTGGAAACTTTCTATTTTTGAAAAATTTCTATTTTTAGAAACTTTCTATTTTTGGTAACTTCCTATTTTTGGAAACTTTCTATTTTTGGAAACTTTCTATTTTAGGAAACCTGCTATTTTTAGAAAGTTACTTATTATTACACAGTAAGTATAATAATACATGAAATACCAGAAATACTTAACCAGTATAGACAGAATATAAGATAAACATAGTTCAAGGCTTTAAACGGTAAAACATGGTAGGAACATATAAAATAAGCTAAGACATGACATAGAACCAGTTACGTATTTAGTAAGCAGATACTTATTCATGTATGTATTTATGTAGCATTAGTGATACCGAAGTAGGATTCTCATCAGTTCATCTTCTTCGTTCACTGGACATAAGGTACGGATTCCCGTCCTTTCAGTATGGACATTCTTTCCTTATTAGGGTTCCCCGTATGCAGCCAAATGTTTTCCCGTAGTATAAGTTTATATGTTTGATTTGCTTATGTTTAATCTAGAATACCTATAGCCATATACATACATGACCAGTTTCACCTAGTTATGGAGGTACCATAACCATAACATTAGAGGCACTGATGTTATGACTTCACCACGGCGGAGTGATTGCTCGTGGTGTCCCTTCAGCTTTTGGCCATATTATTATATTTATCATGTGGGGCGTATGGGTGCATCCTTGTTACATGTTTTCAGCAGATTACTCAGTGTGAATGTGGTGTGTGCCTTGCATCCTTCACAAGGAGCTGATCCCTCCTACCCAAACCAGTATATTAAATTAGAGGCATCCCCTCTAATTTGTATGATGAGGTCACCCCTCCAAGTATTCATGCACGGTGGATTTTCATGACCTATATTGGCTAATGGTAGAACATGTTAAACATTTTTTATAAGATAAACATAAGGCTTTTCAAACTATAAAACCAGTTTTACCAAGACTTAACCAGGTTACTCGGGACTTAGTTTCTTCCGCTGTTATATGTTATATGCTTATCCTATTCATGATTTATTGTACATCCATGCACTGAGCGTATTGATTAGCCGTTTTCCTTTTCTATGTTCCCAAAACGGCAGGTACTCAGGGACGCTCGTAGACTTTAAGCGTACGTGCATATGGACTTGAAGCTTTCTAGCCTTTCTTTACTTTACGCATTATCTTTACTTTGATACTCTTGCTATGGACATTGTTTAGTCCTTTCCTTTTCAGTACTTATGTTTGTGTGTGATGAGCTTTACTTTTGGAGTACCGATGTTTGATTCCGGTATTTTCCTTTTATGGTCATGTAATGTTTAGACATTTTTCCTTGTATGCTTTGATGACACGCCATAATTACGGGTGACATTCCATTATCAAAATAGGGTGTTACAGCATGAGTCACATGACTTCACAAGTGCATCTGCATCTCGGTAATTAGTAGGCCAAAAGAATCCGGCATCAAAGACCTTCTTAGCCGTGAGATTAGCACCATGGTGACCACCCGTGGGTCCCTCGTGGCAAGCTCTAAGGATATTAGAAGCTTCGGTGCAAAATACACAACGTCGAATGATTTGATCCGCACAAGTTCGAAAGAGGTAAGGGTCGTTCCAAAAGTAGAACTTGACGTCACGAAAGAATTTTCGTTTTTGTTGAGTCGTCATACCCTTAATGATAAAGTTGCCCGCATGTTAATTTGTGATGTCCGCAAACCATGGGATGGATGAATCAAGCTTAGAATTCACTACACCAAGTGTCTCGAGAGGAAATGTTTTGGTGATTTCCTTTGGCTCGTAAACACTTTGGTGAGGATCTTCCAAACGAGAAAGATGATCGGCCGCTAGATTCTATGCTCCTTTTTTGTCAAGGATTTCGACATCAAATTCTTGTAGGAGGAGAATCCAACGAAGTAATCTCGGCTTTGCATCTTCTTTAGCCATGAGATACTTGATAGCCGAATGATCCTTATACACTATGCATCGAGTCAAGACGAGCTAAGGTCGGAATTTCTCAAATGCATACACCACGACAAGGAATTCCTTCTCCGTTGTAGTGTATTTAAGTTGAGCCTCAGTCATCGTCTTTCTAGCATAGTGAATAGGCAAGAAGTTTTTTTCATGACGTTGCCCCAATACGACCCCAATAGCGTAGTCACTCGCATCACACATGAGCTCAAAGGGAGGTTCCAATTGGGAGCAACAAGAATGGGAGCTTCGGTAAGTTTCCTCTTAAGGATTTCAAAGGCTCTTATGATTGGTAATATTTGGAAGTTGCTGTCGTCGAAAGAGTCCTTGTGGGTAAAGTGGATCCACGAGTATAAGCTTAAAGGCCGTAGTTTTTGGAATATTCCTATGCGTGGAAATATGTCGTGGGGTTGGAGGAAACTTCTTGAGCTTTGTCCAGTTATTCGTCCATTCATTTGGAGTGTGCTTGGTGATGGTTCTGCAACATCACTATGGATTGATAAGTGGTGTGAGGCTGGGCCTCTTGAGTTACATATTTCTATGCGTGACATTCACAGAGCTGGGCTTTCTATTTATTCGAAGGTTAAGGATATCAATGTTAATGGTACATGTGTTTGGCCTACTGACTTATTATCTAAATATTCCATTCTGCATACATGTATGGCGCAGCCTCTTGGTGGGCCCCCAGATCGGTTGACTTGGCGTGTGGGTTTTGAGTCTAAGAGGTTTTCTGTGCATCAAGTCTGGTCTTGTGTTCGTCTTAGGGATGTGGTAGTCCCTTGGTATTGTACGGTGTGGTATCCCCTTTGTATTCCTCGGCATGCATTTAACATGTGGCTGATTGTCAAAAAGAAGCTGAAGACCCAAGATCGTCTCTCTCAATGGGATGCGTCATTGGCTGTTGGAGATATGTGCTCTTTATGTGAGGCTCAACCGGATTCGCATGAGCATTTATTCTTCTCTTGTTCGTTTGCTGCATCGGTTTGGAATCAGGTCAATAGCCGTACTAGCCTATCTCATTTATCACTAGATATTTATGAAATAATTGATTTCTTAAATCCTAATGCTAGAAGGAGAACTACGACTGTTGTTATCTCGAAGTTGGTTGTGGCTGCTACGACATATTATGTGTGGCAAGAGCATAATTGGAGACTTTTTAAAAAGTCTATGCGGAATGTGGTCCAAGTGGTTGAGTATATTACTTCTGCTATCCGTTTAAAGCTGCTCTCATGCAAGTTTAAGAAGTCCAAAGATGGTGAGAGATATGCTCGTCTTTGCGAGTTACCGGAGACTGTTTTTAATAATCCATGAGGTGTTCTTGTTGTTTGTGCACCATTAGGTAGTTTTTCCCTATTGGTGTTCTTGGTTATGTAATCTCTAGATAAGTTTGAATGGTTTGTCATTCATGCTAGGCTGTTCGAGCTCTTGTTAGCTTGAGGTTAATGTGACATTCAGTCATATTCCATTGTAGTCTATTGGTTTTTGGGTTCTAATATATTTTACCGGGGAGTGACCCCTTTACCCAAAAAAGGCTCGTACACAATCTTCGTTAAAGACAAAAGGTGCATCTTTTTCGAGGAGATGTGTAATAGGTCGAGAAATCATTGAAAAATCCTTGATGAATCGACGATAAAAGCCCGCGTGGCCTAGGAAACTCCTAACTCCCTTAACGGTTTTGGGATGAGGTAATTTGGCGATGACGTCTACCTTATCTTTGTCTACCTCAATCCCTGCTTTTGAAACCTTGTGCCCTAAGACGACTCATTCCTTAACCATAAAATGACATTTTTACCAATTAAGCACAAGGTTGGTTTCCTCACAACGTTTTAACATTATCTCAAGATTCGACAAACACGAAGTGAACGAACAACCAAACACGGAAAAATCATCCATAAAGACTTCCATCGTCTTCTCGATCATATCATGAAAAATAACCATCATGCACCTTTGAAAGGTTCCCGGTGCATTGCAAAGTCCGAATGGCATTCTACGATAGGCAAACGTTCCACATAGACACGTAAACATAGTTTTTTCTTGATCACGAGGATCGATGGGGATTTGGAAGTAACAGGAAAAACCATCTAAAAATCAATAGAAATTGTTTCCCGCAAGATGCTCCAACATTTGGTCCATGAAGGGCAAGGGAAAATGGTCTTTACGAGTGGTGTCATTCAACTTACGATAGTCGATGCACACCCTCCAACTGGTCATGAGTCGAGTTGGAATTAACTTGTTGGCATCGTTTGGCACAACGGTCATTCCTCCCTTTTAGGGACACAATGAATAGGACTCACCCAAGGGCTATCGGAAATAGGGTAAATCGTTCCCGCGTCAAGGAGTTTTAGGACCTTCGTTTTGATGACGTCATGAATTTTGGGGTTCACCCTCCTTTGACATTGGATTTCGGGTTTGTAGTCCTCCTCCATTAAGATTTTGTGGGTACAAAATTTAGGATCAATCCCCTTAATGTCGAATAATTTCCACGCAATTTCCCCTTTGTGATCCTTTAGAACATCGACAAGTGCGGTTGTTTCATCATTCAAAAGATCTTTCGTAATAATAACCGGCAACTTGTCGTCCTCCCCTAAAAATACATATTCAAGATGAGGAGGTAAATCTTTCAACTCGAGGATTGGTGGTTCCTCAATTGAAGATTTGGGTTCGATACTCATAACCTCCTCGGGTGGAGGAAATGGGAAATCGTTAAGAAAATCCTTGATAATCGAGAAGTCCTCATCGTTGTCGAGGTCTTCGTCACAAATACGTGGAACATTAAATTCTTCCAACATAAAACCACCACCTTCAAATGGAGTGAAGGAGGGTGTCAAATTATCAAGAATGGGATCGAGCATAGTGGGATTGCTACTATTTTCATCGTCACCAAAACCTAAAACTTCTTGTGAAAATTCCTCGCAAATAACATCGATTATATCAACGAGGTTTATGGTCGCGACGGAATAAACATGAGAAATTGGAGAATTTTGAGTTGCGTTTATAACAAGTTTCTCATCGTTGAAACGTAAGGTGATCTTTCTAGCATGCACATCAATCAATGCCATAGACGTATCTAAAAACGAACGACCTAAAATAAGAGGAACTTGAGGATCCGTGGGAATATCGACAATGATAAAGTCTACCGGATAATAGAACTTTCCCACTTTCACAAGAACGTCTTCGGCCAATCCACATGCGGGAATAGTGGAATGATCAGCCAATTCGATAGACATTAGTAAAGGAGTAAGATTAGTAAGATTGAGCGGCTTGAAGATTGCAAGTGGCATCAAGTTAATACTAGCACCAAGATCGGCCAAGGCATAGCATTCTTCCATATCTTGAATTGCACATGGAATCAAGAATTTACCGGGATCACCGACTTTTTGAGGTATGCGGTTAAGATAAACCGATGAACAACTAGACAATTGTTGCAATTTCTCCTTGTTGTTTAACATACTCTTAAAGTTAGCGGAAAATCGAGGCATCATGACTAAAGCGTCGGCAAAACTTAGATTGAAATGTACGTCATGAAACATCTTCATAAAAAGCTCAAATTGGTAATTGTTGCGCTCTTGACGTTTCTCCTGTCTAAGTCTGGATGGGAAAGGCAAAGGTGGTGTGGGTTGAGGCATAGGCGTAGCCTTTGGAATCTCGGGTTCCAATGATGGTAATGGGTCAACCGTATGTGTGGCATAAGCGGTACTTCGTGGGATTGGGGTATGCTCCTTTTCGACCACCACCTCGGGTTCTTCCTCAATTTCCTCCACCACTGGAGTAATTGGTTAAGGAGTCGGTTCCTTAAGTGTCTTACCACTTCGTGTGGTAATCACTTTCATCTCTCCCTTAGGGTTAGATATGGTGTTGCTAGGAAGACTACTCGAAGACGGTTAATAAGTGTGTAAACACTTATCCTTTTGCCACTAAAATCAAACAAAAACAAGACCTAATCATGTGTTTAATATCGTAAAAGTCGGAATTACGCGTGGTTTTGTGTTTTTGTGTTAAAATAGGTACAAATGATCAAAAGAAGAGAAAACACGGGATTTTACGGTAAAATGTCGAAGAAAAGTCCAAAAAGGATCGAAGACAAAGTCAAAAGACCAAAAGTGTGCCCAAGTTCACAAAAAACCGGCTAAACCGACACGAGTTTGAAGAAAAAAATCAACAAAGCCGAAATCAAGCTCGTTCTTAGTGGATTTAACATTATTTGAGTTTAATGGGCCTTGTGGGTCCCACATTTGCTTATTGGGCCCACAAGCCCATTTGGCTAATTAAACAAACACGGATGGTAAAATTTTGGGTCCAAAATATGATAAAAGCCCAAAATAACTTAGCAAAACATTGGTTATTACTTTGTTGATGCAAAAAAAAAACCGTGGCCCAAGCCCAAACGTGTGCACAAACAGTAACGATTAAGTGCTATGCGTTCATTTGGTCAATTAAATGGTCAACATATGCATCCCAACTCAACATTAAACCCGGTCAACAATTCACACGTGTTATATCCCCTTACCATCACCTCACACAAATAATAAACGTTTGTTTAACCCCTCCCCACACCCTACGATACAAACAAGAAACATAAAAATACTCACCCACTTCTCTCCCTTCTTAAACACAGCCTCCACTTTTCCCATCTTTTACCATTTTATTACCCACAAACCCTAATTCCTATCACAAAAATTACCCAAGTTAATTTGGGGGTTTTACCCTTAATTGATAATTCACACCAAGGGGAATTAAATACCCATCTTTTTCGGATCAATCACCAACCTGTGGTCCTCTACTCCAATCCGACGTGGCCTATTCCTTGTTTTTGATTGGTGAAAACAAATCACCATACACCCATCCTCCAATAAAAAGCCTCCACCTCAGCACTCAACAAACTCAAGAAGCACAAGAATGCCATCCTGGCAATCCGTGGCTCTTATGATTTATTTTCAACCGTAGATGAAGATGAGAAGAAAGAGAAAGCAAGAAATGACGAATTAAATGGCCTGGATTGATTGCTTAATGAGGAAGCTATGAAGAAGGTTTGAGGGTTTCTCCTATAAAAACCCCCTTTCATGTGTAATTTTAATGGCACCTTTTCATTATTTTTAATTTTCAATAAATTAGTTTTTAGATTTAATGTTTTTTTTAAATTTCAGTAATTGTAATCTTTATTATTATTAATGAAAAATTAGTTTTATTCATTTCATCTCCATTTTTAATTTACTGTCAAAGTTTTAATTAATCTTTAAATCTGCTTGTTTTTTTTAAATTACTGTTCGATTATAATCTGCTACTGTTCGAATTATTATTGAACTGTTCGGTTTATTATTCATATAAAAAAAATATAAAAAAAATAAAAAAATAAAGAAAGTGAAGTATTTTTCCTACTGGAAAAATAAAAAGGCTACTGTTCGGATAGATTTAGTCTATTGGTTCGGTTCCGGTTCATTGTTCGAGAGGATAAATTTCGTTTGGTTCGGAGTGGCTTATGATGATGATTTTTGATGATTGATGGTGGTGTTTGTTGCTTCGGTTCACAAGGAGGCTCAGCGCCATCCTTCGTCGCAAAGGATTCATCAATAGGTTCTGTTATTCTTTTTAATTTTTGTCAAGTTTTAATTTAAGGTTCTAATCTGATTGTTTATTCAGTTTATGTTAGCTACTGTTTGGTTTATGTTTGTCTGCATCTGCTTATTTTTTTGTTGGTTTGGATTAGCTATGATTATTTGTCTGTGTGATATTTTGAAGTTTGTTATTTAGTAATATTAATCTGTTTTGGATTCTGTTTATGTTACTATTTTTATCTGCTTTAAGTTTGTTTTTAATCTATTTTCATTTGCGTTTGGATCTGCTTACGTTAAAACATAGTCTTAAGTTTCAACTGCTTATTTGGTTTTTGGTGATTTTGCTTATATAATTTTTGGTTTTCAAATGCTTATGTCTGTTTTGCTTATTAAGATTTAGCTTATTCACTTTTATTTAGTTGGCTTATTTCCTGTTTTTCAGCTGTCATTGCTTATTTAGTTTATAATGTTATTGTTTTAGCTGCTAAAAAACATTCAGATACAATTGATTTGAATGAAAATTCCTAGTTAAAAATATTAACAAAATTTCGTCTGGGGTGGGATTCGACCCCCAGACCTCTCGTTCAACAGCATACAGACGCAACCATCTCTTCTAGCCTTTCAATTGTGTTTTATTCTGCATTAGTCCATTAATATAGGTTTTAATAATATAGTTGGTAGTTTATTTAACTTAGTTTAAATACACTTTCTTTTAGTTTTAATTAATTTAAATTAGAAAGTTTTTTTTATTTACTTTTCCTTTTATTCAGTTTTATGATGATGATTTTTGATGATTGATGGTGGTATTTGTTGCTTCGGTTCACAAGGAGGCTCAGCTCCATCCTTCGTCGCAAAGGATTCATCAATAGGTTCTGTTATTCTTTTAATTTTTGTCAAGTTTTAATTTAAGGTTCTAATCTGCTTGTTTATTCAGTTTATGTTAGCTACTGTTTGGTTTATGTTTGTCTGTATCTGCTTATTTTTTTGTTGGTTTGGATTAGCTATGATTATTTGTCTGTGTGATATTTTGAAGTTTGTTATTTAGTATTATTAATCTGTTTTGGATTCTGTTTATGTTACTATTTTTATCTGCTTTAAGTTTGTTTTTAATCTATTTTCATTTGCGTTTGGATCTGCTTACGTTAAAACATAGTCTTAAGTTTCAACTGCTTATTTGGTTTTTGGTGATTTTGCTTATATAATTTTTGGTTTTCAACTGCTTATGTCTGTTTTGCTTATTAAGTTTTAGCTTATTCACTTTTATTTAGTTGGCTTATTTCCTGTTTTTCAGCTGTCATTGCTTATTTAGTTTATAATGTTATTGTTTTAGCTGCTAAAAAACATTCAGATACAATTGATTTGAATGAAAATTCCTAGTTTAAAATATTAACAAAATTTCGTCTGGGGTGGGATTCGACCCCCAGACCTCTCGTTCAACAGCATACAGACGCAACCATCTCTTCTAACCTTTCAATTGTGTTTTATTCTGCATTAGTCCATTAATATAGGTTTTAATAATATAGTTGGTAGTTTATTTAACTTAGTTTAAATACACTTTCTTTTAGTTTTAATTAATTTTAATTAGAAAGTTTTTTTATTTACTTTTCCTTTTATTCAGTTTTTATGATGATGATTTTTGATGATTGATGGTGGTGTTTGTTGCTTCGGTTCACAAGGAGGCTTAGCGCCATCCTTCGTCGCAAAGGATTCATCAATAGGTTCTGTTATTCTTTTTAATTTTTGTCAAGTTTTAATTTAAGGTTCTAATCTGCTTGTTTATTCAGTTTATGTTAGCTACTGTTTGGTTTATGTTTGTCTGCATCTGCTTATTTTTTTGTTGGTTTGGATTAGCTATGATTATTTGTCTGTGTGATATTTTGAAGTTTGTTATTTAGTAATATTAATCTGTTTTGGATTCTGTTTATGTTACAATTTTTATCTGCTTTAAGTTTGTTTTTAATCTATTTTCATTTGCGTTTGGATCTGCTTACGTTAAAACATAGTCTTAAGTTTCAACTGCTTATTTGGTTTTTGGTGATTTTGCTTATATAATTTTTGGTTTTCAACTGCTTATGTCTGTTTTGCTTATTAAGTTTTAGCTTATTCACTTTTATTTAGTTGGCTTATTTCCTGTTTTTCAGCTGTCATTGCTTATTTAGTTTATAATGTTATTGTTTTAGCTGCTAAAAAACATTCAGATACAATTGATTTGAATGAAAATTCCTAGTTAAAAATATTAACAAAATTTCGTCTGGGGTGGGATTCGACCCCTAGACCTCTCGTTCAACAGCATACAGACGCAACCATCTCTTCTAGCCTTTCAATTGTGTTTTATTCTGCATTAGTCCATTAATATAGGTTTTAATAATATAGTTGGTAGTTTATTTAACTTAGTTTAAATACACTTTCTTTTAGTTTTAATTAATTTTAATTAGAAAGTTTTTTTTATTTACTTTTCCTTTTATTCAGTTTTAATAAAAATATAAAAAGAAAAAATATTTTATTTGTTTTTAAAATTTAGTTTAAATTTTAGTTTAGGTTTTAAAATAGTTTTCATAAAAGTTTTTTTTTAAATAGTTTTTTTTAAAATAGTATAAAATTAGTCATTTCAATTAATTAAGTTTTATTTTAAAATATATTTTCATTTAAAAATCCTAATCTTTATTTTAGTTTTTAAAAATTAGATTTGAAGTTTTAATTTTATAAATTAGTTTTTTTTACATTAGTTTAAAAATTAGTTTATTTCAATTAGATTAAATAGCTTTTATTTTAAATAGTTCTTTAAATTAGTTTAAAAATTCCAAAAATATTATTTACCAAAAACAAATCAAGTTTTACGTTAAACCGAAAATCAATTCGAGTGAGTCGAGGAAAAACGAACTTAATAGAACAAAAATCCCTATATTAAAATGGCGCCGCTGCCGCTTCGCTCGTACGATTGACGATTTTTCGTGAAGACATTTGGATTTTGGGATCCGTTCGCTTTGAACGTTAATTTTCTTGCAACAAAAATCAAAAATGCAAAAAAAATCAAAAACTTAAAATTACAAAAAATAAGTAAAAAAATCACAAAAGCAAATTCTTTCCTAAGATTTGCACCAAAAAAATTAAAAAATACAAAAAGTAATACTTTTTCCTAAAAGTATTACACCAAAAAAATATTACGTATTAGTGTTATTTTTCTTAGTTCGATTTCTTTCGATTTTTCTTGTGAATATATTTTTCTAAAAAATACAAAAAGATTTTTCTTTTACTATAGTATATTACGTAGAACATTAATTTACCTACTTTTCAAATAAGCCTTAGTTGGGATTTCATCACCTAACTATTGTAGTCGCATCCAAAACAAAATAAAAGGGCAAAATAGATAAATACTAGTAAGACGTTTGAACTCGACATATACAAACTATAAGGTGGGTATAAGGCGACGCGCTATAAAAGGCCGTCTAAGGAAAAAGGTTTTTAAGTGCTTTGTGCCACCTCGTTTCCCCGCTTGCTTGCGCGTATATTGAGAGGGACGACCGATTATTGGTTTGCCAACTCAATTAGTATTAAGTATATATTTTTGTAGCTTTTTAATATTGCACCTCGAGAGGGAAAATCCTTTTCCTCTCAAAGTAGACCGGTCACCTACCTCATTCCAAGTTTTAATTGTATGCGCACTCGCGCGTATACATACATACCAAGTGGTGTACCAAAAATTTCTAATTCTTCCAAAAAGAAGAAGAAGAAAAACAAAATGACCGTCATTCAAGCCGATCCCGAGAATCGTGCTTTCAACAATACAATGGAAACGGATAACCGACCTATGCTCGAGATTTTGCAATCACACGTTGAGGGAAACGATGACGCTATCGTTGTCCCCGCAATTGGAGCAAATAATTTTGAACTCAAATCGGATTTAATTAAAATGGTTTCCGCTATCCCATTTTTGGGTCGTTCCCAAGATGACCCCCATGATCATATCAAGAGATTTATCCATTTGTCCAATACCGTCAAATACAATGGGGTGCCACAAGAGGCTATTCGTTTGCAACTCTTTCCTTTTTCCCTCGAGGGACAAGCGCGGATTTGGCTTGATAAGGAACCACCCCAAAGTATCACAACATGGATTGATTTAGAGACCAAGTTCATAAACTACTTTTTCCCACCATCACGGACCACTTCTTTAAAGAATAAAATAATCACCTTTGAACAACAATATGGGGAAACATTTAGTGAGTCTTGGGATTGATTTAAAGAGCTTTTAAGAAAATGTCCACAAAACGGTTTCACTATAGTGCATCAAATAAATACGTTTTACAATGGTTTAACTCTAAATGACCAAGACTCACTTAATAGTGCCGCGGGAGGCAATATTCTTGTAAAAACTATGAATGAGGCTTGGGCCATAATTGAAAACAAGGCTAAAGTACAAACCAAAAGTGTTAGGGCCATTATGGTGAGTGCTAGTTCTAGTGATAGTGACAAGAGAATCGATAAACTCACTTTGCTTGTTGAATCACTTGCTCTAAAACCGATGCCCTAAATGGTCAAGTGAATGCCTTGAAAGAAACTAGTGAAAAGTGTGAGACTTGTGGTGGACCACATTTATATTTCAATTGTGACAAGGTTTACAATCAACAACAACAAGTTTGTGCTTTTAATGCTAATGAAAGGGTTCCATTTAAACCTAATGTTGATGTTAACCATTTGTCTTATAAAAGTACTAATTATTTGGCTCCCCCGGGTTTTGTAGCACCGCAGAGACCACCCCCACCCGCCCAAAATACCCAATACCAAAATAGGAACCAAGGTCCTCAAATGGGTAATTTTCAAGGGAATGCAAATCAAGGGAATTTTAATGGTCAAAATCAAGGGTTTCAAAATAATAACCAAGGTTTTCATAATAACAACGGTTTTCAACCTCAATATCAAAACCAAGGTTTTCCTAATCAAGGTTTTCCTAATCAAGGGTTTAATCAAATGAACATGCATAATCCTCAAATGGACTTGGTTCTACAAAAATTGACCGACCATGAGCGAATGATGAAAGAGATGCAAGAATCGACCGATAAGAAATTTTTGACTATGTTGCAAGCCCTTAGACCCCAAGGAGCCTTACCTTCAAATACCGAGATTAACCCTCGTGCTAATGTGAGTGCTATCAATACTCGAAGTGGAGCCACTTTAGTGGGACCTTCCATCTCTTCGCCCATAAAGGAGAGACAATGCCCGGAGGTCATAATGAGTAATCCTACTCCCCCTTCGGTGATTCATCCCACTACCACTCCTAGTCCTAGTGTTCCATTGCCGAAAGAGCCTATCCCTATGGTTGTTCAAGAAGCGAGTCCTTCTCCTTCTCAACCTTCAAAGTCTAAGCCTAATATTCCTTATCCATCTAGGTTAGACAAGGCTAAAGTGCTCACCAAAGATGACGTTCATGTCTCCAACTTTTTGAAAATGATTTCCAATGTGAATGTTAACATAAGCCTTATTGAAGTGTTGGGAATAAATTTAGGCCAGAACACTTGAACGCTGACAAGAACAACTCAAGCGTTGACAAGAGTAAAATGAGCGCTGATAGCATAAAGCGTTGACAAGTTAAAGTCAAGCGTTGACAGAATGAAGACAAGCACTGATGGAAGATGTGAGCTACACGTTTATTATATTCTAGAATACTTCTAGTAAGGATAGAAACGACAATGTATTTTCTATGTTTATCTTTACCTAGAATAGTTGATTCGTAGCTTATTGTACAAGACTTCTTGTTCTATAAAAGAAGATCTTTTAGGTTAATGTTTAATAAGTTTTCATAAGTATTCGCAAGTTAAACTCTTTCATTGTAATCAAGTTCGTTTATTCTAATACAAGTGAAAGTTTGTTTAACATCTTTGTGTTTTAGATCAAGTGTTAATTCCGCATAACACTTTGTTACTTTATTCATAAGCAAAGGTTTCTCTACGTGTAGTACTTGATCTAATCTCGTATACACAAAGCTTAATCGATCTAAGTTTGGGATCAACAAGTGGTATCAGAGCTTGTTGAGAAACTTTTGATCTTTAAGTAACGCAAGAACCCTAAAACACAAGAAACCCTAAAAACCCTAATATTCTCAAAACCCTAAAAACATCATGTCTGGCACAGATCAAGCTGCTGCTTTGCTACAAAACAACTCCTCAAATCCTAGTATCAAAATTCCCATGTTTGATGCCAGGAACTTTGAGCTTTGGAAGTCTAACTTTGAGCAGTATATATCTATTTATGACTACACTCTTTGGGAGATTGTCGAATATGGGAACACATTCGACAAAGCAGCAAAGATTGCTGCTGCAATTGCCACAAGGACAGCTGTTCCTAATTGTCCTGAAGCTGATAAGCAGGAAAAGCCTGGAGATGGGAGAGCTGTAGCTGTTGAAGATATAGCCAAGAAGAGGGTGGACATGAAAATCTTGAACATCATGAAACACGCCCTAGGTCATGAGAATCAGCACAAGTACAAACGCTTTGAGTCTGCAAAAGAGCTTTGGGAAGCTCTTGAAGTAGCACATGGTGGCAATGCTGACACAAAAGAAGAAAAGAAGAAGCAACTCTTGCATGAGTATGCTGTCTTTAAAGCTCAACCCAATGAAAATCTCAGCAGTGTGAGAAGTAGACTTCTTGACATCACAAGTCAACTTTCCTTCATGGGAACACAGATTGATGACCCTGAATTGAATGCTACTTTTCTCAAAAGCCTTGGTGATGTATGGAAGATTGAGACAAGATCCATTCTTGTCAATAATACCCACAAGACCTCCAGGTTTGATGACATCTTCAACAAACTAAGACTGTTGGAGAATGAATGGCAATTGGATAGTGATAATAAATCTTCCAGCAGCAACATGGCCTTCTTCTCACAAAGTGAAGGCCAATTTGATTCCATGAACTTCTATGGACATCCAGCCACTGGATCTCAATGTGTCAACGCTGGATCTCAGCCTGTCAGCGCTGGATCATATCCTGTCAACGCTTTATACTCAAGCGCTGACACACACAATCATGGCGCTGATAGAATTAAACCTGCTGGTTTTGATCTAGATACTGTGTGTGCATTCATTGCTTCTTTGCCCAGTGATTCAAGGATTACATATGAAGATCTTGAGCAGATAAGTGATGAACAATTGGAAGAGATGGACATCAAGTGGACTATGGCTCTTGTAAGTTTAAGAGCAAACAGGTTCAATAAAAGGTTCAAGAAGAAGATGACCTTTAATGCTAAGGATGTTGCTGGATTTGACAAGTCAAAGGTTGAGTGCTACAACTGTCATAGGATGGGGCACTTTATGAGGGAATGTAGATCTCCAAGAAGATCTGATGCTGGTAAGCCTTCAAGCCAAATGGTTAAGAACCCAGATCCCAAGGCCATGGTTGCTGTTCAACAAATTGATGGCGTTGGGGAATGGGACTGGAGCTGGATGGCTAAGAATGAGGAAGAGGACAGAGCTTTGGTAGCTGAAGTTAAAGAAGAGCATGCTGAATATGCTCTCATGGCACACTCCTCCTCTTCATCAGATAATGAGGTATATGATGATGCTTTCTGTTCTAAGGGTTGTCGTTTAAATACTGAAAAATTAAATCAAGAGATAGTTAAATTATTAGATGAGGCAAGTACTGAAAGATGCAAAGTATCTAATTATCAAATTGCTCTTACCCAAACAGAAAAGACAGTAGCTGAGTATAAGAAAATGGAGTTTGATTTAAAGGATCAAATAAATATCTTAAAACATGAGTTACATCAGAGTAAAGATGTTCAAGATATAGTAAATAGGGTTAATCTTGATTTGATAGCTCAGTTAGAAGAGGCTAACAAAAATAAAGATAATGTGAGTCTTAAAATCCAGAGATTTGATAAGGCCACACAATCCCTAGGAGAGTGTGTTAGTAAACAAAGAGACTCTAAGGATATGAGTGGGATTGGGATGAATAAT
Organism: Glebionis coronaria; assembly: GCA_025667525.1. Taxonomy (NCBI): domain Eukaryota; kingdom Viridiplantae; phylum Streptophyta; class Magnoliopsida; order Asterales; family Asteraceae; genus Glebionis; species Glebionis coronaria. The sequence continues at coordinate 438,845,224 of CM046882.1, read as the reverse complement.
TATACTGGTGTTCCACCACCAGCTGGGGATTTCTATGGTGTCCAATCAAAGGATTTATCTTGGACTGGCTTGCCAGAATGCCAAGAGGAGGAATTCATTCCTCCACCTAGAGTGACTTCCCCAGTTGAGGAATACAAGCAAAAACTGACTGACCTAGATGAGTGGAAGAAAGCTAACCACACCTTGTTTGTTAAGGGAGGGTTGTTGTGTGAAAGTCCAAATGAGCCCACACCAATCAAGAGCCTTGATCCTAAACCTATTAAGATCACACACCCTACCACTGGCAAAGCTGTTGACCTTGGCCCACAAACTGTTAGAAAACCTAGTGTTAAGTATGCAGAGATGTATAGGAATACTAGGTCACCAAAAAGCCAAGTTAGAAATCATGGAACAGGCTTCTTTGCTTCTAGACCTAAGACTATGTCTAGAAAAGCTTGTTACACATGTGGTAGCTTTTCACATTTGGCCTACAAATGTGTCAACGCTTCCAATGTCAACGCTGATAGGAACCATTTCAGCGCTGACAAAAGTCAACATAGGTCAAACACTGTCAGACCCAATACCTTTGTGAACAAAAGTTCACAAGTTGTTAGACCAGCCCCATTCTTTTCTAGAGGGTCTAACACACAAGGCCTAAGACCTTTTCAAAAGTCAAACACTTGGTCCAATAGGCAATGGGTTCCTGTAGCAAACCCTAGGTTAAACGCTGATAAGAGCAATCGGGGCGCTGACAAGAGCAATTTCAGCGCTGACAGACACACTGCCAAACCTAGGTATTTGCAACCACAGGGAAATAGGTCTAAAGCTTCTACTAGCTTAACATGGAGACCAAAACAAGACCAAAACCCTAATTCTACTGGTATTTCTATGACATGCAACAAGTTTCATTATATTTCAAAGGCATTGTCAACACCAATTGGGGTTAACTGGGAATTTCATTCAAACAGGGATGAAAATGGGGTTGTTATGAGAACCAAGTCTGTTCTTGTTGAACAACCAAATGAATCCAAGTCTTCCAAGGCTTGGGTTCCCAAAGAAAACTAATGTGTTTTCTTTATGTGCAGGGCATTCAGAAGAAGATCAATGATTATGGATACTGGGATAGTGGATGCTCAAGGCACATGACAGGAAAGGAAGACTATCTGACCAATTTCTCTCCTATTCAAGATGGTGATAAGGTATACTTTGGAGGGGGCTACGGCACCATCACTGGTAAAGGAACCCTTGTCACCAACAATCTACGGTTTGAGAATGTCTTCTTGGTAAAAGAACTGGATTATAATTTGTTTAGTGTATCACAAGTGTGTGATAACAAAAATAAGGTTCTTTTCACAGATACTGAGTGCTTGGTGTTAAGCAAAGATTATAAGCTCCCTGAGGAAAAATACATAGATTTTAGAACACCAAGGCATAAAGACATATATAATGTGAATCTTAATGGAATTAAGATAAATAATAAAATGTCATGTCTGTATGCTAAAGCCTCAGTAGATGAAAGTAATCTTTGGCACAGGAGATTAGGGCACATAAACTTTAAGAATATCAATAGACTTGTGAGGCTTGGTTTAGTTGATGGTTTGCCTGAAAAGGCTTTCCACAATGACCACACTTGTATTGCATGTCTTAAGGGCAAGCAGCACAAGGTCTCATTCAGGTCTAAACAGGTGCACTCTAGTTCTAAACCACTTCACTTATTGCATATGGACCTCTTTGGTCCAACTAATATAGAAAGTTTGAAGGGTAAATCATATTGTTTTGTTATCACTGATGATTATTCCAGGTTTACATGGACTTTCTTTTTAGCCAAGAAAAGTGAAACTGCCCAAAGTCTGATTAATTTCATTACCCAGATTGAAAAGAAGAATGGTAATGAGGTCAAAATTATTAGAAGTGACAATGGGGGTGAGTTTAGAAATCAGTTGTTAGATGATTTTTGTGCCAAGAAAGGGATTACTAGGCAGTTTAGCATAGCTAGAACCCCACAGCAAAATGGGGTTGCTGAAAGGAAGAATAGGACCCTTATTGAAGCAGCCAGAACCATGTTGGCTGATGCCCACTTTCCTATAGCCTTTTGGGCTGAAGCTGTTAACACAGCTTGTTATGTTCAAAATAGGGCATTGGTCAACAAGATACATAATAAGACACCTTATGAATTACTTTGGGGAAGGAAGCCCAATATTGGCTTTCTCAAGCCTTTTGGATGTCATGTAGTTGTTCTAGAAACTAGTGAGGCCCTAGGTAAATTTGATTCAAAAGGTGATGAAGGCTACTTCATGGGTTATTCAGTGCAGAGTAAAGGATATAGGGTTTACATTAAAAAGGAAAAACGTATACTTGAAAAAGTACATGTTAGGTTTTTAGAAAGTAAACCTAGTGATCCTGAAAGTGGTCCAAATTGGTTGTTTGACTTAGAACCTTTATCTAGAGCTTTAAATTATATGCCTGTTACTGATCCAGACATTGTGAAGGAAACTTCAAGTGTTTTGGAAAAGAGAATTGGTAATGTTTCAGGTATTCAGGTTGCTAAGAAGGATGGACCACCAGCAGTTGAGTCATCTCCCACAAAAGAATATGTTACACTTCCTATCTGGACAGATGAGTATTATGCTGCTGCTACTGCTGCTAGGAAAGATAATGGTGGTGTTCAAATACCACCAAATACAAACATGCATGATTCTTCAGGCGCTGACAAAGGGAAATCAAGCGCTGACACGACCAATTCAGACGCTGATGGCTCAAACGCTGACAACAACAGTTCAAGCGTTGTTAGTCCAAGCGCTGACAAACAAGGTTCAGACTTTGGTGACACCTTTACACAGCTTTTCTCTTCCCATTTTGAACAGGGTGGCCCTTCCAATGTCCATGAAGAGATTTCTATTGATCAAGAAGAATCTGAAGAAGATATTGGCAACATGGAGCATGAAGTTGAGGACACCAGACTCTTTGAAGGAGGAGTTCTTACTTCCACAGCAAAGGATCACCCCACATCTCAGATCATTGGTGATGTTATGGCTCCAGTTCAGACAAGAAGATCCCATCAAAGTCTTGGTGGATTTATTGCCAATATACACAAGAAGGTTGATACCCCTCTTGTACAAGCATGTTTGTTTGCCTGTTTTCTGTCACAGGAAGAACCCAAGAAAATTTTTGATGCTCTCAAGGAACCAAGTTGGGTGGAAGCAATGCAGGATGAGCTTCACCAATTTGCTATACAGGATGTTTGGGAGCTGGTTGATTGTCCTAGATATGTGAGACCAATTGGGACAAGATGGGTTCTAAGAAACAAGAAAGATGAAAGAGGCATTGTGGTCAGAAACAAGGCACGTTTGGTAGCTCAGGGATATACACAAGAGGAAGGCATAGATTATGAAGAAGTCTTTGCTCCAGTTGCAAGAATTGAAGCTATCAGAATTTTCTTAGCTTATGCATCTTGCATGAACTTCACTGTTTATCAAATGGATGTGAAGAGTGCTTTCCTCTATGGGACAATTGTTGAGGAGGTATATGTCATGCAACCTCCTGGTTTTGAAGATCCTGAGAATCCAGACAAGGTTTATAGAGTGAAGAAAGCTATGTATGGACTTCATCAAGCCCCAAGAGCATGGTATGGTACATTGTCCACCTACTTGGTGGAAAATGGTTTCAAGAGGGGCACCATAGATCAGACATTGTTTACAAAGAAGAAAGGAAAACATGTGTTGCTTGTGCAGGTCTATGTTGATGACATCATTTTTGGGTCTACTGATCCAAAAATGAGTGAGGATTTTTCCAAGCTCATGACAGATAAATTCAAGATGAGTGCAATGGGTGAGATGAACTTCTTTCTAGGGTTACAAGTTCAGCAGAAAGAAGATGGTATCTTCATCTCCCAAGACAAGTATGTAGCTGAAATCTTGAAGAAATATGGTTTTTCTCCACATGAGAAGGAGGCTTCCACTCCTATGGATAGGCAACACCCTTGGGGAAAAATTGGAGCTGGAAAGGATGTGGATGTTAGGCACTATAGATCAATGATTGGATCATTGATGTATCTTACAGCCTCAAGACCTGACATCATGTTTGCTGTGTGTGCATGTGCACGCCATCAAGTGACTCCCAAAGAATGTCACCTTTTTGCTGCGAAGAGAATTTTTAGGTACCTAAGATGTTATCCAGATCTTGGCTTGTGGTACCCAAAAGATTCTCCATTGGACCTTATTGCATATTCAGACAGTGATTATGGAGGTGACAAGTTTGATAGGAAATCCACAACTGGTGGATGTCAATTTCTTGGGAGCAGATTAATATCTTGGCAATGCAAGAAACAAACAGTGGTGGCAAACTCTACAACTGAAGCAGAATATGTTGCAGCAGCTGCTTGTTGTGGACAAGTCTTATGGATTCAGAACCAGCTGTTGGATTATAGGTATAATTTTATGCATACCAAGATTTTTGTAGACAATAACAGTACTTTATGCATTATTAAAAATCCTGTACATCATTCTAAAACCAAACACATAGAAATTAGACATCATTTTATAAGGGATTGCTTTGAGAAAGGTTTAATACAACCAGATAGGGTAGCCACAGAAGACAATGTGGCTGATTTATTAACTAAACCTTTTGATGCTGGAAGATTTCAATATTTGGTAACAAATATTGGAATGGTTAATCTCACTTAATATGTGTTTTGGAACCTTTTTGTAAAAGTATGTACAGGATAATGCATTGTTATTGGTCTTTGTGATGATTTAGATTTTCCACATTATTTTTCTAACACTGACAAAGGTAAATGTAACGCTGTCAAGTGTTATTTTGCCGTTGTTAGAGATATTAGTGTCTAACGCTGACAAGAGTTCCTTCAACGCTGTTAAGTGTTGTCGGGACGCTGTCAGCAACAAATGTTAGTTTTGTGGTTTTCATCTAAATGTGTAGGTAGGTGGTAGCTTTATACCATTGGATACAGAGTTGCTTATGGATCTTTGAAGAGCTATTTGGATATGTTTTGTTTATGGATGATGGTTGGAATATTTATATTCCTATCTTGACATAAATTTTTAATGTTCATATATATTTTGAGAACTCATATATCATAGTTTGAGGGGAGGTTTAAGGAACCTTTAGGATTCTTGGGTATCCATATGATACTCTTATCACAATTCTAGATTGTGTCCACAGGTGAGTATGGGTTAGTTTTACTAAACCACGAGGCACTGTAGCATGCATAGTATATCAACTTTGCATGCTGCCAAGACATTTTTGGCCTAGAATTGGTTGTGGTCTGTTGGGAGACTTGGGAATCATTTTGATATGGGTTTTGCCTGGGAGTAACAAGGATTTTATAAGGTAACTTGGTTGTTAAGAATTTTGGTTAGCAAGGGACACTAGAGGACTGTTATGTCTATCTTGCTTATGCAAGTGCATAACTGGACAGTGCTTGCCGCCCTATGATAATTATCAGCTTTTGGTTATCTTCTCTAGGATAAATTACTTGTTAAGGTCATTTTTCTCTTTTTAAAACAATTTTATTTTTGGACGCTGACAAGATTTTTCCAAGCGCTGTTGTGACCAAAATGGACGCTGACATGGCTTTAGGCGAACGTTGACCAGATTATAGCCGTTGGGCGTTGATGGGTTATATTTGACCGTTGACAAACAATGGGACCTACCCAGTTGTTACTTTTTGACATATTTTCAAGCCGTAATTTTAGGAGTTGTTACTTTCATTAAATGCATGAGATAACTTATAACTTTTTCAATATTTTCATGATTAGTTTTTGAAAATCTTTGCCTATTTTTGGGCCAATCACATGCATTCATCCACTCCTATAAATTTGGCTCCTATTTTTAAACAGGGTATCTATAATTCTTGTCTAACACTTTTCTCTTATCAACCTTCATCTTTTATACTTCAAATTAACAGCTTTCATCAATGGCACCAAGATTTAACTCAGCAGAATTGGATTTGGGGTTCAAGTCTCAACACAACATGATTGCTTATCTTGTTGCTGATAATACTTTGTTCCCTCAATACACACAGATGGTCTAGTATTTGAACGCATCCCCATTAAGGTATGCTCTTTCTCATGCACCACTCATTCCAGTCACACACATTAAACAGTTTTGGAACACTGTAAGTTCCTCAACAGTTAATGGAGTGACAACATTGACTTCTATTGTACATGGGAGACCTTGGGTGGTTACTGAGGCCTTGGTACGCCAGGCCTTGCATCTTGATGATGCTGATGGTGTAACCATTCTTCCCATATCTGAAATAGAACAAGGGCTTAGGGCTTTGGGATACCCTATTCCTGATGAAGGTACTCTTAATAAGTACCATAAGCAGGAATTTCCCCCAGCCTGGAAGTACCTCATTCACATTCTCCTTCAATGTTTGAGTCCCAAATGTACTGCACACAATGAGATCAATAGATCCATTGCAACTGCTATTGTGTGTATTGCAACAGGGCAAAAGTATAACTGGTCTAAAATGATTTTTGAAGGAATGTGTAAAAACAAGGGGACAAAAATGACTTTAGCTTATCCCCGTTTTCTGCAAATGATATTTGATGCTCAAAGATATTGTTCAAGGGATCACAATGATTTTTATAAGATCCCTGAACAAAAGAAGGCTATTTTTACCAAGATGAATTCACCACCTCATAGAGACCTACCTTTAACCCCAGCCATGCTTGCTGTTATTGCAGCAGCACAATCCCAACCAGATCCCCAACCTCATATTGACCCTCACCCACAACTTGAACCTATCCCTGAACCTTTACCCTCACCTGGCCAAATGCAAATAGACCAAAATCCCTTTGACGCTGACACATCTAATGTGGGCGTTGATATGCCTATTTCCACCACTGACACCCAACCATCACAATCCCAAACACCCCTTAACCAACCCACATCTACACCTTCTTCTACACCATCTTCCACACCACCTGAATATAGGTTGATTAAACGCCAAAGGACTGCTGGAGTGTTCTCCTCTGGTGGTCCTAGCCATGAAGCAGAGAGAACCACCACCACAAGTGTGGCTGGTGACCTGGATGAGGCTGGGACTATTGGTTCTGGCTTAGCAGTTGGCCAAGGCAGTCCCACCATAATTAAGTCCTCATCCATGCCCAATGAACCTGCCTTGGGAGGTCAAATCCCCATTTTGGAAGAGGGCAGACTGGAACCAATGACGCTTTTGGAATTGACGGCTGTCTGCATTAGCTTGCAAAAGCAAAATGCAGACTTTGTACAAATTATCAGTAATCAAGGCCTTGAACTCAAAGAATTGAGGGAGAGGATTGTTGTTTTGGAGAGTGCTCATTCAAGGGGAGGTATGGAGGAGTCTTCCAAAGGGGAGGAAGATCAAAGAAATCTGAGTGATAAGAGCAGTCAAGATGGTCAATCATTGGATGTTGCTGAAGCTCTTACTACTTTGAAGGAACAAACAGGTTTTGATACGTCCTTGATCTCTCCAACCAATTTAAATTTATCATTTACAGATATGTTGAGAGAGGTTACACAAGGCGCTGAGGGAAAATATTTGAGCGTTGATAAGACAAGTTTGGACGCTGACAGAAGTATTTTGGGCGCTGATAGAGGAAATTTGGGCGTTGACAGATCTGCATATGGAGGTGATGTATTCCAGTCATCATCTATCATCAAAGATGTTCCTACTCAGGTATTATCATCTACCCTACCAACAGTTGCACAAACAGATAAGGGTAAGGGTAAGTTGGTAGAAGAAATTGTTCCAAAGAATGCAGCTCAGGTTGAATTTGATAGAAGATTGGCTGAGCAAATGATGGAACAAGGTGAAAAGGAAAAGTCACCATTTGTTGTGACTTCTGAAGAAGACAGTGATGGAGCTAGCTCAGATTCAAGTGTGATGATTGTTGAACCAGAAAGACTTGAGTATGGTGATGAGCTTGCTAGGGAAAAGCTGAGAGATTTAAAGTTGCAGATTGATTTTGATATGCCAGAGGTGGTTCAGATGTACAATTCATGGGAAGAAAGCTGTATGGATAATCCAGACTTGACCATTTCAGATCAGATATGGGGTTTGGAAATTCTTCTTAGAGTTCAGAAGGATTGTAAAGTGATTTTGAAGCACAAGGCAAGCAACATTCTCTCTGAGTTGAAAAGGGATAGAAGGAAGCTCTACTTTATGTTGCTCAAATGTCATGGAGTTGGATGGACACATCAGAAGCTGAAGGCTTTGACATTTGATGAGCTGGAACATAGGGCTTATCCTATTTGGGTGAAAGTGCAAGAAGAAAACACTTTCAGACTTCTTTCAGATGAAAGAAAGGAGCAACTTGCAGAAGAGATGGCAATCAAGAAAGCTATGATAGTTCCTAGACCAGTAAAGAAGGGATTTATTCTTGAGTTTCCAAAAGATATGAATCAACTATATCCAAGTGAAGCAGTTATTAGAAAGAGCCTCAAGCTCTCCCCATTAGAAGCTTCAGATATGGTGCATGTGTTACCACTAGATTCCAGAAATCCAATTGTAAGTTATGATGAAGATGAATGTGGATTCTGGAAAATTGGAAGATATGGCAAGGAGGTACACACTTTTACCACTCTCATATCTTTATTTGCAAGTTGTGATAGAGAAGACTTGGTGGACCTTTGGAGGTTGCTAGAGACCAAGTATGAGGCTGAAGCACCAACTTCAGCCAATGGAATAAAACTTTGGACCACATTCAAAAGAATGTGTGGGACAAAAGAAGAAGATCCTGAAATATGGAAGGATCTTGAAGATGACCTCAGTGGTCTTCAATGGAGGTTATATTCAGCTGCAGGTGTATACCATTTGAGTTCTACAAAGTTTGCTGAGTATTTACTTGTAGATGCTCAGTATTTCATATCCAAGGCTGTTTTGGAGAAGATAAAGGACACCCAGTTGGAGATAGACTATACAAGTGACGTGGCAAAGAATTTGATCAGATTTATTTATTACCAATATGATAAGGTTTGTCAGACTCCTCCAAGTTCTTAATGTTTATTCAGAAACTTGATCATAAGAGTGGATATCAAGTTTAGGGGAGGATTGTTGGGAATAAATTTAGGCCAGAACACTTGAACGCTGACAAGAACAACTCAAGCGTTGACAAGAGTAAAATGAGCGCTGATAGCATAAAGCGTTGACAAGTTAAAGTCAAGCGTTGACAGAATGAAGACAAGCACTGATGGAAGATGTGAGCTACACGTTTATTATATTCTAGAATACTTCTAGTAAGGATAGAAACGACAATGTATTTTCTATGTTTATCTTTACCTAGAATAGTTGATTCGTAGCTTATTGTACAAGACTTCTTGTTCTATAAAAGAAGATCTTTTAGGTTAATGTTTAATAAGTTTTCATAAGTATTCGCAAGTTAAACTCTTTCATTGTAATCAAGTTCGTTTATTCTAATACAAGTGAAAGTTTGTTTAACATCTTTGTGTTTTAGATCAAGTGTTAATTCCGCATAACACTTTGTTACTTTATTCATAAGCAAAGGTTTCTCTACGTGTAGTACTTGATCTAATCTCGTATACACAAAGCTTAATCGATCTAAGTTTGGGATCAACATGAAGCACTTGCTCAAATGCCAAAATTTGTGAAAATGTTTAAAGATTTGCTTAATAAGAAAGAAAAAATGGTTGAGCTCGTGAACACCCGTTTAAATGAGAATTGTTCCGCGATTCTTCTCAAAGAGCTTCCCGAAAAGCTAGGAGATCCCGGACGATTCGTGTTACCTTGCTCGTTTCCTTAAATCGATGATTGTATGGCTTTAGCGGATCTCGGCGCTAGCATCAATCTTATGCCACTTTTGGTTTGGAAACAATTGTCATTACCCGACCTTGTACCTACTCGTATGACCTTAGAGTTAGCTAATTGAACTCTCGCATACCCCGTTGGTATTACCGAAGATGTTTTTGTTCGAGTTGGTACATTCACTTTTCCCGTGGACTTTGTCGTCGTCGACTATGAGATGGATCCTCGTATTCCGTTAATACTTGGTAGACCATTCTTAAGATCCGGAAGAGCCTTAGTTGACGTAGCCGAAGGGGAGTTAATTCTTAGGGTTCGAGATGAACAACAAGTTTTTAAAATGGGAAAAATCACAACAAAATCAAATGGAAAAGAATCGGTCAATATGATTGATGTTCTTAATTATGATAATGATGATATTTTTATTAATCCTTTTGGAATTGAAAAGTCTAATCAAAATGATTTTGTGATAAACTCATCCCTTCCCTTAGAGCCTCAAATTTTTGATACTCCCATTTATGACACCTATAGTGATGACACTTCTTCAAGTGATCACACTATTTTCGGCTTAGACGACTCGACTTTTGACCCACCCATTTATGATACCCCAATCTTTGATACCTACGATAATGAAACTTCTTTAAGTGATCTCATTAACCTTGATGACCCACCCTATGATCTTAATGCACCTCATATCTCTATGAGTGATTCTTCCATGGAAACTCCTTTTGATTTTTATACTCCAATTTTAGAAGTCATGACTTTTGAGGAGGATCCTTCACTCTTAGAGATCATACCTAATTTAGAGGTTATTCCATTTGAGGGGGATTTAGATATCTTTCTAAATACCTATTTTCCTCACGAGGATGAGTTTTCCTATGATTCCGATGATACTTATGTTTTCACATCAAGTTTGGAAGAGGATGACCTTCCCACTTTGGATTTTGATGATATTTTGAGCTTAAATGTCACTACCTCTTGCTATTTTCCCGTTAAGGAATCGGTGTTTGATCCCGGAATAAAGACTTTTGTGCTTTCATTGCCATATCTCCATAACACCTTCCCTAGTAAGAGACTTTTGCCTAAGGATACCCCACTTTTCTTTGACTTGCGTACCACCTCGGGGTTTATTTCCTTTTGTGATGGAAATTATGTGTTTGACCCGGGTGGATTTTTATTGGGGTATGCCTTATATGACTTTGTTTCACCACCTTATCATGGAGAGATTTTCCTCCCTTGGAAATCTTGATTTTTCCATGATTTTCCCATTTGAATGATCACATTCAGGAATTCGAGTCGAGCTAGAGACTCGTGATAAATAAATCAAGCATCATTTAACTAGGTTAGATTTTTACCTTTTCCACCCTTTTTACCCTTTTTCGCATTCACCCATTTTCACCAATAAGTGTAGGGGGGAGCCAAGTAGGTTGTTTGTGTTGTGATGTTGTGTGCAGGGACATGTGCTTAATGATCCACTTTTGGTATTTTTGACGCGACCCGTGTTCCCGTGTTTCCAGTGTACCCGGTTCCTTAGATAAGTTTTTGCTATTGTGATTCAATCTTGTATATAAATAAAACGCAACATAAATGTAATCACTTTAGTTGCCCCTTCCTTAGCTAGATTTTAAACAACATACTCAATGTCCTAAGTGTAGGGGAGTTTATTCTCCCACATGCTTAAACATTGATGGCAATGTTTATATTAAGTGTAGGGGGGATTTCTATCGAAATGTTAGTGGACTTTTCCATGAATTTGACCCCATTTAACCGGAAAATTTAAAATTTTTTCAACGTTTTTCAAATTTTTGATCTATTTTGGCCTAGTAGTATTTTTATTTATTTTCTTTCCTTTTATCATCGCATCTTATATTTTCCATTTCAAGAATAAAGTCAAAAATAAATAAATAACTGAATAAAATGGTTTTAACAAGTTTTGATATCTTTGATATATTAGGCCCGTCGTGAATATTTTGACTCAACCCGAGTTTACTTATCCAAGTTTACTCTAGCTAGTATCCTTAACCATATGGACCTTAATTGGTTTATTAGGCTAAGCATCCACGAGTCTCATTTCTTGAGATTTTAAATTGTGTAGAACGAGAGATGATAGAGTTGATAATAAGTTTGAGGGTTAATTTTTGCTTATATAAGTTTTTGTGGCTCTTTCTTCCCGCTTGTATATTTAATTGCTTAATAAATGAGGATTTTTGCGGTGTAGATTCGATATCTTAACTCTTAGCCAAATCTTTATTCTCCTTGTAATTAAAGCATGAACACATTAAGGGTGCCAGCGTTGTGGACTTCCGACTAAGGTGGCTCATAACCACTAAGTAGGAGGTATTCAGACCATGGGACCGCGGAATTTGGCCTACTATATATATCATAAATAAAGAAAGAATAAGATTAAAACATGACCTCAAGGAGCCTTAGGGTGTGGGGCATGTAGCACAAACCTTGTCATTAGAGCCTTAGGGTGTATGGCATGGTAAGTGTTGAATAAAAATTGATCCAAAAAATCAATTCCCTCGTTTATCGTTCAAGGAGCCTTAGGGTGTGGACAATAGACGGGGAGCATTTTTACATCTTAAAGAGCCTAAGGGTATATGATGTGAACTTGCTAAACTCCACATAAAGTCTAAATGACTTTGGAGGAAATAATTAATAAGTAGTCGGAATTACGCGTGGTTTTGTGTTTTTGTGTTAAAATAGGTACAAATGATCAAAAGAAGAGAAAACACGGGATTTCACAGTAAAATGTCGAAGAAAAGTCCAAAAAGGATCGAAGACAAAGTTAAAAGACCAAAAGTGTGCCCAAGTTCACAAAAAACCGGCTAAACCGACACGAGTTTGAAGAAAAAATCAACAAAGCCGAAATCAAGCTCGTTCTTAGTGGATTTAACATTATTTGAGTTTAATGGGCCTTGTGGGTCCCACATTTGCTTATTGGGCCCACAAGCCCATTTGGCTAATTAAACAAACACGGATGGTAATATTTTGGGTCCAAAATATGATAAAAGCCCAAAATAACTTAGCAAAACATTGGTTATTACTTTGTTGATGCAAAAAAAAAAAAAACCGTGGCCCAAGCCCAAACGTGTGCACAAACAGTAACGATTAAGTGCTATGTGTTCATTTGGTCAATTAAATGGTCAACATATGCATCCCAACTCAACATTAAACCCGGTCAACAATTCACACGTGTTATATCCCCTTACCATCACCTCACACAAATAATAAACGTTTGTTTAACCCCTCCCCACACCCTACGATACAAACAAGAAACATAAAAATACTCACCCACTTCTCTCTCTTCTCAAACGCAGCCTCCACTTTTCCCATCTTTTTACCATTTTATTACCCACAAACCCTAATTCCTATCACAAAAATTACCCAAGTTAATTTGGGGGTTTTACCCTTAATTGATAATTCACACCAAGGGGAATTAAATCCCCATCTTTTTCGGATCAATCACCAACCTGTGTTCCTCTACTCCAATCCGACGTGGCCTATTCCTTGTTTTTGATTGGTGAAAACAAATCACCATACACCCATCCTCCAATAAAAAGCCTCCACCTCAACACTCAACAAACACAAGAAGCACAAGAATGCCATCCTGGCAATCCGTGGCTCTCATGATTTATTTTCAACCGTAGATGAAGATGAGAAGAAAGAGAAAGCAAGAAATGACGAATTAAATGGCCTGGATTGATTGCTTAATGAGGAAGCTATGAAGAAGGTTTGAGGGTTTCTCCTATAAAACCCCCCTTTCATGTGTAATTTTAATGGCACCTTTTCTTTATTTTTAATTTTTAGTAAATTAGTTTTTAGATTTAATGTTTTTTTTAAATTTCAGTAATTGTAATTTTATTATTATTAATGAAAAATTAGTTTTATTCATTTCATCTCCATTTTTAATTTACTGTCGAAGTTTTATTTAATCTTTAAATCTGCTTGTTTTTTTTAAATTACTGTTCGATTATAATCTGCTACTGTTCGAATTATTATTGTTACTGTTTGGTTTATTATTCATATAAAAAAATATAAAAAAAAATAAAAAAATAAAGAAAGTGAAGTATTTTTCCTACTGGAAAAATAAAAAGGCTACTGTTCGGATAGATTTAGTCTATTGGTTCGGTTCCTGTTCATTGTTCGAGAGGATAAATTTCGTTTGCTTCGGAGTGGCTTATGATGATGATTTTTGATGATTCATGGTGGTGTTTGTTGCTTCGGTTCACAAGGAGGCTCAGCGCCATCCTTCGTGGCAAAGGATTCATCAATAGGTTCTGTTATTCTTTTTAATTTTTGTCAAGTTTTAATTTAAGGTTCTAATCTGCTTGTTTATTCAGTTTATGTTAGCTACTGTTTGGTCTATGTTTGTCTGCATCTGCTTATTTTTTTGTTGGTTTAGATTAGCTCTGATTATTTGTCTGTGTGATATTTTGAAGTTTGTGATTTAGTAATATTAATCTGTTTTGGATTCTGTTTATGTTACTATTTTTATCTGCTTTAAGTTTGTTTTTAATCTATTTTCATTTGCGTTTGGATCTGCTTACGTTAAAACATAGTCTTAAGTTTCAACTGCTTATTTGGTTTTTGGTGATTTTGCTTATATAATTTTTGGTTTTCAACTGCTTATGTCTGTTTTGCTTATTAAGTTTTAGCTTATTCACTTTTATTTAGTTGGCTTATTTCCTGTTTTTCAGCTGTCATTGCTTATTTAGTTTATAATGTTATTGTTTTAGCTGCTAAAAAACATTCAGATACAATTGACTTGAATGAAAATTCCTAGTTAAAAATATTAACAAAATTTCGTCTGGGGTGGGATTCGACCCCCAGACCTCTCGTTCAACAGCATACAGACGCAACCATCTCTTCTAGCCTTTCAATTGTGTTTTATTCTGCATTAGTCCATTAATATAGGTTTTAATAATATAGTTGGCAGTTTATTTAACTTAGTTTAAATACACTTTCTTTTAGTTTTAATTAATTAAGATTAGAAAGTTTTTTTTATTTACTTTTCCTTTTATTCAGTTTTAATAAAAATATAAAAAAAATATTTTATTTGTTTTTAAAATTTAGTTTAAATTTTAGTTTAGGTTTTAAAATAGTTTTCATAAAAGTTTTTTTTAAATAGTATAAAATTAGTCTATTTCAATTAATTAAGTTTTATTTTAAAATATATTTTCATTCAAAAATCCTAATCTTTATTTTAGTTTTTAAAAATTAGATTTGAAGTTTTAATTTTATAAATTAGGCTTTTTTTTACATTAGTTTAAAAATTAGTTTATTTCAATTAGATTAAATAGCTTTTATTTTATATAGTTCTTTAAATTAGTTTAAAAATTCCAAAAATATTATTTACCAAAAACAAATCAAGTTTTACGTTAAACCGAAAATCAATTCGAGTGAGTCGAGGAAAAACAAACTTAATAGAACAAAAATCCCTATATTAACGGTTTACACATTATAGCCTCAAACATGGATGAAATTTTATCCTCAAACATAGATTGCCTCTTATCGGCCTTAAGCATCTCTTGTTTTATTTCATGTTGCCCTTGTTCCATTTATTGTTGGTTTTGTTGTAACCTAGTTACATTTCCCTCCATTTTGTTTGTATGGATCTTAAGCTCATTTGCTAACTCATTTTTCAACTCCTTTTTCAAGTCATGATCTTGGATCTTAAGCTAATGATCTCTCTTTGAATATTATCAAACCTAGCACCGTTTCCATTTGTGTATTCAACAAATTCATTTGGAAGAGCTTTCAAAGTTTGCAAACTCTTATTGTTATGTTGAAAATCATTGTTTTGATTTTTGTTTGAAACTTGATTGTTATTAGCCCCTTGATTCCCAAAGTTGTTACCTTTGTATTGTTTTTGTAACCAAATTGATTGTTTCGATAGTTGTTGTTAGCATTTTCTTTGGGAGCAAAACCCAGTGGAGTCATTTGATTAGAGCAGGTAACTTAACCGTTTTGGTTGTAAGTTCCCGTGGCCTCGTAGGCACTCGAAGTGTTACCACCGTTGGTAATGCACTAGGAGAAATCATTACCTCCACCATAATACATACAAGAAACCTCAACCGCTTTAGCCGTAGCGGGAGCACTTTGTTCACCAACTTTGAATTTAATTAAAAGACCTTTAAGCTTATCAAAGATTTTGTTTTCCAAATTTGACTCAATTTGGCAAGCATCGATGGTATTGGACAATGAAGGTGAAGCCGAAGACGAAGCCTTACGAACACTCGATGTGTTACGAGGACTATAGACCTTAGACCTATTCTCAATAATCAACAACGCTTCCTCAACTGTTTTACACAAAACATTACCACCCGCAGTGGCATTAAGATAATCTCTCTCATGATCATTCAATCCATTGTAAAACGTGTCAATTTGATGCAAGTCAGAAAAACCGTGATGAGGACACTCATGTAACATTTCCTTAAACCTATTCCAAGTCGTAGAAAAACTTTCATTAAATTCTTGTGAAAATTTTGAAATCTCGTTTTTCAAATGCGTAGTCTTAGAGGGCGGAAAAAATTGGTTCACAAATTTTGAAACGAAATCCTTCCACGTTAATATAGAATTGGGTGGATCTTTCTCTAACCAAATTTTAGCAGTCCCCACTAAGGAATACGGAAAAATCATCATCTTCATCAAGTAATTAGCAACGTCCTTAAACTTGCAAGTAGCGGTAAGACGATTGAATTGGCGGATATGGTTGTGCGGGTTGTCCTTTTCATCACCACGGAATTTTTGTTTTGGATCATCGACAACAAACCCGTTTTCACTTCAAAATTCTCCACAAGGATGGCGGGAATTACAATAGCCTCTCCATAACCCTCGGTGGGTGCTTGAAGTAACTCCATCATAGTTTGATTAGCCATGGTTGGTTCTTCTTCTATGATAGGTTCGTCAATAGGAGACTCCTCACTAGAAAGGTTAGGTGTGGTCTCCTTTTGGTTTTTTCGTTTACGTGCACGTCTTGCTTGATTACGAGTAAGCATAAACATCATGTACAACTTGGGGTTGAGTAAAGAAGATTCTTTTTGGTGTTTTTAATTTTTCCAATTTTTTGTGGTTTTTGATTGTTTTTACTTTTTTTTGGATTTCGGTGAATGTATTAAGTAGACAAAAATCTACAACTCTCTCCTCAAATCAAATTTCTTGATTAAAGGAGCCTCAAGGAATGAAAACGATCACGTGAAGTGAACGCCTTCGATGACTTTAGAACGTTGGTGGAACACCAAAACGCTCAAGAGTGTTTAATCAATTGAAACCAAGAAAATATATATGATACTTAGATAATACTTTGGTTGGCAAACACTCGATTAGCCCTTTTTATCTAAACATACACAAGCAAGCGGGGAAATAAGGCGGCGCAAAGCACTTAAGAGCCTTTTTTCTTAGGGTATATTTTATAATACCCGCCTTATAACCACCTTATAGTTTGTGTTTGTCAAAATTAAGCTTCACGAAAGTAATTATCTATTTTGCCTTTTTTCTTTGTTTGGGATTCGAATACAATGATCAAGTGATGAAATCCCGAATCAAGGTTGTGTTTTCACACTTTTGGAGTACTTGTGAATTTATTGTGCTACGTATACAATATATTAATATTCACACAAAAAAAGAAAACCAATAATACGTATTAGTAGAGTGCTACTAATACAAATATATATTATGGCTAATATAAAAACAACAATTGTTCAAATCAAAACACAACACGCCTCCCCGGCAGCGGCACCAAAAATGATGGTTGAGTTTTTACACACCTTTGACTTTAGGAAAAATCAAAAGAGGTAATTAGTGGTAACGTTACTCAAGAGTTTCTACAGGCGACTTCAGGCGGGATCAAACGCCTCTTCCACCCTGATCTTTTCTCTTCCATCTTTTAATTAATCGTTCCTCAATTCTTTGCCGAAATCCACTCGCTGTATAACGACTTGTAATTGTATGATCTTATCTTTTTAGATTGGATTGTTAATTGCACTTCTTTATGTGGCTCGACGAATTTTCAGAAAGAAGCGATTAGTTTTAAAGGTGTTGAGATCTGTTTGTCTTTTTCATTTGTTGATCTTCGAGCCCCCTTCAATCCAAAGTTTACGCTGGATCATGGGATCTGAGTGGGAAAACAGAATTACCTAAGGGTTTTATTTGATCTTGGTGCCTTTTAGTCTCCTTTTTGTCAATTGTCCGGGTAAGATGTAGATATCCGAAGAAGATGATGTCTCTAAGATTTCCATTTCGATTTATGTCACGAATTTTCCTGCATCTTTTTCTGCCAAAGACCTTTTTCACACGTGTAAAGTCTATGGACATGTGGTGGATAGCTTCATACCTTTCAAACGGACTAGAGAAGGTAAAAGATTTGGTTTCGTTAGATTTATCAATGTTTTCGATATAGACAGACTGGTTGGCAATATGTGTACGATTTGAGTGGGGCGGCTTAGACTCCATGCTAATGCATCGAAATTTGTTAGATCTTCCGAGGCGGGTAAGCATAAGTTTAGCAAGGCACAAAATACTAAGTATAATGAAGTCAATAATTGAAATGGTGGGAATGTTCCTGTTAAGGGTAGATTTATAGAAACTGGTAAGTCATTTGCTAATGTGCTCTTGGGTAAACGTCTTGTGATAAGTGATAATATTCAAACCATTGTGTTAGATGACGAGTGTTTGTTCACTAAGGACTTGTCTAAATCTCTCATGGCCAGAGTCAAAGAAGTGGCTTCTCTACCTCACATTTTGAAGGCGATTAATAACGAAGGCTTCGAGGACGTGAGTATTCGTTACTTGGGAGAATTATGGGTTCTGTTAGGATTTGAATCAGTTGACAAACAAGAACTTTTCTGTACCAATACTGGGGTAAGTTCATGGTTTTCAGTATTGAAGCAAGCTTATTATGATTTTATTCCTGAAGGTTGTATTGTATGGGTTGATGTGGAAGGCATACCTTTCAAAGTTTGGTCAGAGAACACATTCAAGAAGATTGCATCCAAATGGGGAGATATTTTGGACTTTGATGATGCTGAGGATAGGAGCTTTCATTCCAAAAGAATGTGCATGTATACGAAATCTCGTTCGTATATACTTGAGGAATTTAAAATTGTTTACAAGGGTAAAGTATGTTTAATTCGAGCTAAAGAAGTCACAGGATGGGCCCCAGATCTGATGGATGTTAGAGTTGATGACGAAAGTCAGTCAGATGATGATATTAGTATACAAGATGAGGGACTTCAGGACGAGGGCAGTGGTGATGATATTAATGATGCAGATGTGGTGGCTGAAACTATTTTTGAGGAATCTGGTGGTAAGGAAGGTAATCATTCAGAAGACCCTTTTCAGATTTATCCTTTACTTGATAAAAATATTGATGTACCGAAGGTTAATAATCTGGAGGAGGAAAGCGGCAAACAGTGGCCCCCCAGGCTATACTCCAGATGGTGAAAAGGTGGAAGCATAAGTATTTAAGGAGAATTTTTCTCAAGTGGAGTCACCGAATGTTGAAGGAGAAGTAAAGGAACCCAGTCCACATACGTTTTTTTGATGTTGGTACTAATAAAAGTTTATCTCAACAAGGGGGGGGGGGTCCTGTTATGGATAAAAATGTTGAGGATTATAGTTCCTAATCTTTTTTCACTGATGGGTCTAGGAAATTCAAAAAATCACAACCACCAAAATCAGGAGGATCTATGCTTTGTTTGATGGAGGAACTTGTTAAAGTGGGTCAAGCGATGGGCTATAATATGGAGGGTTGTATGGATAATATGACCAGGATCATAGAATCACAAGGAGAGGCAGAGGTTTATAAATGAATTTACTATCTTTGAATATCCAAGGCCTTGCCCAAAAGGCTAAGAAAGATTGGGTTAAGGAGTTGTGTGTCAAGAACAAAGTTAATTTTTTAGCTCTCCAAGAGACTAAAATGGAGAGTATAGACCTGGTTACTATTAAATCTTGTTGGGGCAATGTTCGTTTCGATCCTCATAGCAATGCGGTTGGTAATTCTGGTGGTATTTTATGTGTCTGGGATCCGGATTCGTTTCAAAAGGATAGTGTTACTGTATCGGACTATTTCGTCATTGTTCGAGGTTTGTGGTTAAAAACTAATGTTAACATTTTTATTGTTGCTGTGTATGCTCCACAGGAATTAAGGGAGAGTGTATGTTATGGGATTATTTAGTTCATGTTTCTTCTCAATGGAATGGTGAGGTTGTTATGATGGGGGATTTCAATGAAGTGAGATTCAAATCGGACAGATTTGGTTCTGTTTTTAACGTCCGTGGAGCTGATTTGTTCAACACATTCATATCTAACGCGGGTCTTGTTGAAATTTCGTTAGGAGGCAGTGATTTTACATGGGTGCATAGATCAGCTTCAAAGATGAGTAAAATTGATAGATTCTTTATCTCAGATAATCTTTTGAATTCGTCCCCTAATATAAATGCCATTACGTTGGAGAGATTTTTGTCGGATCATCGTCCTATTTTACTTCGCGAGTCCTCTCATGATTATGGGCCTATTCCTTTCAAATTCTACCAACATTGGTTGGAATTCAAGGGTTTTGACGCTTTATTGGTGGATGCTTGGAACTCTGCTCATGGCAGTAAGTCTAATGCTATACGTAACTTAATGTACAAGTTGAAATATTTGAAAGGTAGGATTCGTGATTGGATTAATGAGAACCGAAAGGGTACTAAGGTTAGCATTCTGAAGTATAGAGAAGAATTAGCTGCTTTAGATGCTATGATTGATAAGGGGAACATAGCAGATGATATTGTTAAAAAAAGAGAAGAGTTAATGAATTCGCTCGAAAAAATAAATCATATGGAGGCAACGGAAGTGACACAAAAGGCTAAAATTAAATGGGCTGTGGAAGGAGATGAGAACGTTAGATTTTTTCATGGGATGATTAATAAAAAGAGAAGCCAACAGAGTATTCGGGGTATTATAATAAAAAGTGGGTTGAGGATCCTGTTAAAGTTAAAAAACAGTTTTTTCAACATTTCCATGATAGGTTTGAGGAGCCTTCTGCTGATCGTATCCGCATTAATACTCAATTTCCGAATTCATTGACAGAGGATCAAAGAAAAAATTTGGAACGAAGGTTAACCATGGAGGAGGTGAAACGGGCTGTTTGGGAATGTGGTTATGATAAATCCCCCGGACCGGATGGATTCACATTTGGTTTTTATCGTCATTTCTGGTATGTTATTGGTAGTAAAGTGTTTGAAGCTGTTAATTATTTTTTCACGCATAATGACATCCCTAAAGGCTGCAACTCCACGTTTATTGCCTTGATTCCTAAAGTTCCTGATGCAAACATGGTGAAAGACTTTAGGCCTATTAGTCTTATGGGGAGTTGGTATAAGATTGTTTCTAAAATTCTTACTAATCGATTAGTCGTTGTGTTGAGTTCTATTGTTGATGAGGTTCAATCGCCTTTCATTGAAGGAAGACAAATATTAGATGCGCCATTCATCCTGAACGAAGTAATGCATTGGTGTAAAACCAAAAAGAAACAAGCTCTTTTTTTCAAAGTAGATTTTGAAAAAGCATATGATACAGTTCGTTGGGATTTTTTGGTTGATGTTCTAAGTAAATTGGGGTTTGGTAACCAATGGCGTATATGGATTCTTAATTAATTAAGATCATCACGGGGTTTTATAATCGTTAATGGCAGCCCTACGGAAGAATTCCAATTTTTAAGGGTCTTAAGCAAGGGGATCCGTTATCTCCCTTCCTTTTCATACTTGTGACGGAAAGCCTTCACATATCTTTTCAACGTGTTATTGATGAAGGTATGTTTTCTGGTATTAAGCTTTGCTCTTCCTTAACCATCTCACATTTATTTTACGCGGACGACGCGATGTTTGTTGGTCAATGGTGCGAGTCCAACATAAATACGCTTGTTTATGTATTGGAATGTTTTCGTAGAGCATCTGGTTTGAAAATTAATATGAGTAAAAGTAAGATAATGGGGGTGCATGTAGAGGATAATAAGGTTAATCTAGCAGCGGTTAAGCTCGGATGCATGTTACTAAAAACCCCATTTTCTTACCTTGGTACGAAAGTTGGAGGTTATATGTCTCGGATTCAAGCTTGGGATGACGTAGTAGAAAAAGTGATGGTCAGATTGTCTAGGTGGAAGATGAATACGTTATCTGTAGGCGGTAGACTGACTCTAGTTAAATCAGTTTTAGGATCCATGCATATATTTCATATGTCTATTTTTAAGGTACCCGCTAAAGTACTTCATAAGCTTGAGTCGATTCGTAGCCGTTTTTTCAAAGGTCACGGGAATGGTAGCAAACAAGCTTCATGGTTTAAGTGGAGTGATGTTCTGGCTCAGAAAGAAAAAGGAGGCCTTGGAGTATCTAGTTTGTTTCCTTTAAATAGGAACCTTATGGTTAAATGGGTTTGGAAATTTTTTAACCTCAAAAACTCGTTATGGGCAAGAGTTATTAGGGCTATCTACGGGACTGATGGGAATATTGGAAAGGTCAGTAAGAATGGTTATAGGACTTGCTGGAACTCCATAGTGTCTGAAACAGAGAATTTGAAGCGTAAAGGGGTTAATTTCTATGACTATTTGGAAATAAAGGTGGGTAACGGTGAATCTACATATTTCTGGGATGACAAATGGCTGACAGAAACGGAGCTTAAATTTTCCTTTCCCAGGTTATATGCATTAGAAAACAACAAAAAGGTTACTGTGGGTACTAAAATCCAAGATGGTCGGCTCGATGGCTCGTTCCGTAGACACGTTAGGGGTGGTATAGAGCAAAATCAGTATGTAGAGCTAGTAGAGTTGGTCAACTCGTTTTCTTTAACTCCAGAAGTAGATAGATACATGTGGAAGGTATCTTCTTCAGGATGTTTCACTACGGCTTCCTTCTGTAAGCTTATTGATGCAGCTCGTCATCTAGGAGGTAATAATACTACGCGATAGGTTAAATTGGTTCCATTGAAGGTGAACATTAATGCTTGGAAGATTATGCATGATGCTCTTCCAACTAGACTGAACATTTCACGGCGCGGTATGGATATCACATCTCTTGTTTTCCCTCTTTGTGAAGATGGTAACGAATCTACTTGTCATTTATTTTTTAAATGTTCTTTCGTTCGACAAGTGATTCGCAAAGTTGCTGCTTGGTGGAATATTAGCTATACACAGGTCGATTGCTATGTGGAGTGGGTGAATTGGTTTGATTCCATTCGGCTTCCAACGAAAACTAAGGGGCTGCTTAAAGGTGTGTTCTATACGGTATGGTGGTGGATTTTGACATATCGTAATAAAACTTTGTTTGATGCTAATAAACCTTTTAAGGCAGTGATCTTTGATAATGTAGTGTCGAGCTCTTATTATTGGTGTAGGTTTAGGAGTCAAATTTCTTTTGGATGGATTGACTGGCTTAAAAATCCATATCTTGTAACTTTGTAATTCTAGCGCCTTGCTAGTTTTTATTTAATAAAATTTATGTTCCAAAAAAAGAGGTAATTTGTGGTAAGTACGACGGTTTAGGAAAACCGTGCACAAATGACCCAAAAGTAGGGATCGTTCTCAAGGAGGCTTGTGTGTTGTGTAAAGAAATGATTAAGTGTTTGAGATTATATTTATGAAGAAAGAAAAGAGAAAATAAAGTAGAAAAGGATGACGATTACGATTATGAATTAAACTAAGTCGAAAAGTCGTGCACGTAAAACCGTAAAATCTGACGAAATTTAAAAATTAACCTAAAAATTCCTAGAAGATTGCAATAAATCCTAAAAAATGTAATTAGAGTTTACTAAAAATCAAAAATCACTCAAACCTTTTATTTAATCAAATAATAATTTTTTAATACTAATTAAAGCCCAAAAAATCAATTTAATTAACAAAAGCCCAAAATGAGATTTTCTAACTTGTAAACCTCTAAAATGACTTAACTAAATTAAAAACTATTTTTGAAAATTTTAAAATTAATTAAAACTATTTAAAAATAATTAAAAACTATACAATCTTAAAATAATTCTAAAAATTAATCAAATGACACTAAAATTAATCTAAAAATTGTAAAATTCCTAACTTAATGTATTTAAACTAGGAAAAATGAAAAACTTGCAAAAATCTAAAATTTATTTTTTAATAATAAAATAATAATAAAATAATATTAAAAATCCAAAATTTATAAAAAATTCTAAAAAGTTGTAAACTAGTTTATTTTAACCTAATAAACACTAAAATGAACTTGAAAATACCAAAATACCCCTATTGGGCCTTAAAATGGGCCAAAATGAAAAACAGTCCACTATATTGGGTTTTTTGGCCCAATAAGCAAAAAGTTGTCTAAATAAGCCCAAAATCACCTACTAGACTCGAAATTCAATTTTAAGAACAAAACTCTAAAGGCCCAAAAGCTGAAAGTGAGCTTATCACAACTTAATTGTCAACAACTTATTCTTAATGGGCTTTTTGGCCCATTAAGCCATAAGCTAATGCCATAAGCTCTAATTTGACACACAAGCTTCTTTTGGGATACCAAAGAGATCTGTGAAAAGAAATTTTGAAAAAGCCTAAGAAATAAGCCTGAAATAAGCAAAAGCTCTCTTCACAAAACGACAAAATAGACGTTTTTGAGTTCTAGGCCACCTCAAGTGCTGATTCAACTTGCAAAAGGTTTTAAATGACAAAAATAAGCTTAATAACCAAAAAGATTTCAAATAAGCACAAAGAATAAGCTGGAAAAAGCAATAAGCACTTATGAAAAAGTCAAGTCAATTGGTTTTCTAGTCAAACCTAAAAGTCAAACCCTAATATGCTCCAGATCAGTTTAATGGGTCAAATAAGTAAGATTGATCACAAAAAAAAGTTGTTGCAACTCCAAATAAGCTAGAATAGCTTATGAACAAGATGATGACCAATTTACACTAGCAGTGGCTAGCAACAGGGGAAAGGAGTTCCCACTACTTGACTATTTTGACTTTTCGTCTTATATGGATTTTTGTTGGATTCAAGCCACACAAAGGCACCCTTATAACCAGTGGGTTATAAGGAGTCAATAGCAATCACAAAAACCCAAATCCTTTTAGCCAATTAGTACAGTTTAATCAAAACATCACCAAATATGACACAGATATGAACTTAAGCAGTTTTCACACAAATAAGCAGTTTTAGCAAGAATAAGCCAACCAAATTGAACCAAATGCACACAACAGCTTATATTAATTCAAATGAACATAAATTAACTGGTTTCATGCAATGATTCAAAGTTTAGAACAAGATTCAAGCCAATAAACGTTACTGATGAACGAAGAACAAGCAGATTTCAAACTTTGCTGATGTACTTGACCACAAATCCAATTTCAAACCCTCAAATCTTCTTAACAGGTTATATAAACATTGTTTAATCACTTGTTAGCCCTAAGCATGCATACAATCTATGTGTTTCCAAGATCTTAGGTCAAAACAAGCAGATTTCAACAAGTTATAGAACAATCAAGAATTTGATGTTCAAAAGCCAAAAACTTGTAGATAATAACACACAACCAAGTATTTATTAGACACAAGCACAAAACAACACTTAACAATAACTCAAAATCAAATTGCAAGCTTAAATCAGTAAACCCAAACACCCCTTTCACTTTTTAATCATAGATTTAACAAAGCAAATGTGTGATTCAGTTTAACCCAAGCCTAATCTAGCATCATAACATCAATATCATGCAAAATTAAGCAGATTCAAGCCACAAAACACCTCTTATAACAGCAGAACACAAAATCACACAAATCAAGTACTTTTATCATATTTTGGGTAAGAAGGCTCAGACCTCATGAATGTACATCCATACTCACGAATTTTTGAGCTGATGTGTCTAGCTAAACAAGACACAAGCTTCCATAAAGCTGCTAAGAGTAACAAGGTTAGAACAAGTAATATTTAAAACTGAAAATTGAAAAATAAATTAGATTAATGCAACCTTTGTACCCACTCCTTGATTATCCCCAAACCACAAGCTTACAACACCTTGATAATCTTCTTATCAAGGTGCTATAATCACTTGCAATCCAAAAATTCCAAGGATGTACCAAAGAACTTAGCAAAATATCAGATTTTAGAAATCTTGGCAATTTCTTGCACAAGGTTTAAAAACAGGTTTTGATACTTCAAAATCATAAAGCATAAAATAAGGTTGGCACTTGGATTTCTTCATCACTTCAAACATGTTTTCATTAAGATTGAAAAAGGATTTACAGAAATGTGAACAATGGAAAAACCAAGAGCAAAGCCTAATGTTGCAGCCCTATGCCTTTATATAGGCTACAATGATGAACTAGAAAGCATAAAAAAGTAAACCCTAGTTGGTAGAAGCCCCAAAGTACCCTTGCAGATTTTGAAAAACTTGAACTCTTGTGATGGAACCTTGGCGTTTTGTGGAGCTATAAAGTGTGGAATTTGATCAAAGGGACCATGGGTGTGCTTAGGAAGTAAGCTGAATGTGGGATGTTGGATGGCTGGCACTATTTTGGCTTCTTCCCCAAAACGTGTGCAGGGAATAGAGCATGTGAGTTTGGGAGTGGTGAGGTGGCAAGTTTAAAGGTTGGCTTAGGATTAGGAGACCATTAATCATAATTCTGGAGAAGTTTATGGCCTAATTGCAAGTATTAAGAGAAAACCCAAATTTGCTTAAGAACACCAAGAACAACGGTTTAATCTTGTTTGGTTTAAACTTTGGTGTTTAGCACCAAGTTTAATAACTAACTAAAATTAGTTAAGAAACCGGCTAACTAGAAAGCTGAGGTGGAGAAAAGAGGGGTTGTGATTGGCTAGTTTAGGTGAGTGGGGCACGTGTCAATCTCACATTGGCCTAGGTAAGTTTCTTTGTCATC
The DNA here is from genome assembly GCA_025667525.1 of Glebionis coronaria. Taxonomy (NCBI): domain Eukaryota; kingdom Viridiplantae; phylum Streptophyta; class Magnoliopsida; order Asterales; family Asteraceae; genus Glebionis; species Glebionis coronaria. The sequence goes on along the minus strand of CM046882.1, from coordinate 438,818,612 downwards.
CACTTTAAGCCCCTCACTTCTCCTTTCCTTGTCTTTTCAGTTTTAATTAGCCAAAACTGATTTCCCCTTTATAACAAAGTTTCACTTTTCACACTTTTTCCCCAAATACTTTTCCAAAAGTATTTCAAGGGTATTTGTTGTAATTTGATGATATTTGAAGGGCTCTTTTGGCATTTTCTTCACTCTTCAAGATGTTGACTTGTATTGTTGACTTCTTGGAGGACTAATAATGACAAGTCTTCATAAATAAGGGGCCATTCTTGCCAATTCTTCAAAGTGGAGGGCCCTTCTTTTACAATCTTCAATTCTTCAAGGGTTATTCTTGGAAAATCCACATTAGGGCTTGGTTCATTGTGCGGCTTCGTTTCCCGTGTTCGTTTTTGCTTGTTTCTTGTGATCTTTTGCCATTTTATCAATATCCGTACCTAAAATACACATGTAACAAACACAAGCATATATTTGATATAAATCATGATATTTAATGCATTTTAAGCCTATTTTAGACGATGAGACTATGTATAAAAGCAGTCTCATCACAACCTCCTGGTTTTGAAGATCCCGAGCATCCAAACAAGGTTTATATAGTGAAAAGGGCAATATATGGCCTTCATCAGGCCCCTAGAGCTTGGTATGATACACTTTCCACTTATTTAGTGGAAAATGGTTTAAAAAGGGGCACCATAGATCATACGTTACTCACCAAGCAAAAAGGGAAGGATTTTCTACTTGTACAGGTCTATGTGGATGCTATTATCTTTGGTTCTTCCAATCCAAAGATGAGTGGGGAGTTCTCCAAGCTTTGAATAAAAGATGGAGGTAAACCAAAGATAATAAGGCCCTTCCGTTAGGGGGCGTATAAAAGTCTTGGTAATAAGTCTCATGTTCAAAACCGTTATAAAATCGTGTTTATCGATCCTTCTTGTTGACTTAATTTTTTTGACATCGTTGTCTATTGGGGTGAATTATTGATTTGATGATTTTGGTTACACCGTTAAGTTTCTATTTTTAGACTTAATCTCTATTCACGCATAAGTCGATGATGTATCCTCGTGATCATTAAGACAAAAATAAAATATAAGAGATACCAAGTAGGAATAAGGGAGTTTAGGTTCGTAATTAACACTCATGAGAAGTGATCGTGTTGCTAACTTATAATAACAATGATCTCGCCACACGCTTAGCATGGAATTGGGTGAAAATCGAGGACGACGAAATTATTTCTAACGAAGCATTCACGTGTTCTTGTTCTATGATCCCAAAAGTCACGTTCTCGTGATGAAAACAATACATTATGTCTAAAACACGTGTAGTAGTTTATTTAAATTTATGTCTTGAATATATGTCATCATAAAATGAATTTTGGAAGTGCTATGATACTTAATTCTAGCATTGCGTGGGGACACGAAAATGGTTTAGTATGGGGGAGTGATGAGACTGTATTTATACATAGTCTCATCGTCCAAATTGGGCTTAAAACGCTTAAAATATCATCAAAATACCCATATATATGCTTGTGTTTGTTCATTGTGTATTTTAGGTACGGATATCGTGAATTCACCAAAAGATCAAAGGCATCAAGCAAAAACGAACATGAGAAACGAAGCCGCACAAAGAACCGGACCCGAATCATGATTTTCCTATCAAGTCCTTGAAGTTTGAAGATTTGGCAACTTTGGTCCCTCTACTTTGGAAGACTTGTCATATTATACCCTTGCAATTCTCATTTATTGCATGTGGGTCCCTAATATGTCAAGGTTGTACATGAATAGTCCTTGGAAATGTTCAACATTGCATAATTAGTCCTTGTGAAAAGTTTGCTAATTACTTGTGCCAAATTTGACAAGATGGTCAAACTTGATATCAAAGGAAAAGAAAGAAATCTGCTACAAACTTGTTTGACAGAAAGCTGGAAGCCTAGGGACCTAATGTGACCAGACACCAAACTACCCTCCACCACTTGTATCCTGACACGTCACTCAAACCCGTTTACCCTACCCAAACCCACCATTGAACCCGACCCTACCCAGTCTTTACCCAACTTTAGCCCAAGTCAACCCCTAGTCAAATTTACCCACTAACTAACTTTTTTAAAACCGGATTAATATACTAAAATGCGTGGGAAACATGTACTGTTCATCATCAACACCCCTAATCCACCTTTAAACCCTAGTTCATAACCCAGAATCAATTATGTTCGTTTTAGAGGGCTTTTTATAATTAATTGATGCAAAATGATTCCGACCCCACACCCATTCATCCCACATGCCCAGAAAACGACATATCATCCCCTTGGTCCCTCTCTTAGCTACAATGTATCACGGGTTTTCACCTTTTCTTCAAAGTGAAGACCTAATCAACGAACCAAGACAATTTGCTTGTTGGATACTCATAATGGACGCCCCAGATCACTCTTTCAGACTGCATCATCACATGGCTCTTTGATTTTGACCAAGACCAATCTGCATATTCAAATTTCAGAAGGGCAATATTGGTAGTTTAATGTTTAGGGTTTTGTAAATTCTAGAATGTCCTTCTCACTTGTATATAAACAAGCATCAGTTGTATTTTTTTCTTTTGTTCCAAAATTTGTAATGAATATTCTGACTATTTAATGGAGAATTAAACATTGCATATTTTGTGTTCCATGTATTTGTAAACCTTTTTATCTTGACTATTTAATGGAAGATTAAGGCTTTGCAAATTCGTCTCTTTTAGTTCTTGCATTCTCATTTTTCAGTCTATCAAAAGATTTGCTAGCTAAACTTTGTAAAGCTTTTGAGATCCCTTAAGTTATTGGCTGATTACATGAGCTTGACTTGACAAATCAAGCTCATGTGAAGGTTATAGCTTGAGGTTAGTTTTATTGTCTTCATTGTTCCTTGCAAAAATTTCATTTTCCAAAAATTCTTTTACTGTTCTGGAACCATAAGCTATAAGCTGGAAATAAGCTTAAGCTGACAACTTGGGCTTATTTTACAAGGTTATAGTTTATAGTTTATATTTCACTACTGTTATTCACTTTTTAGTTTACAAAATTTGGGGTCCTAGAAGGTTTTCAGAAAAGTTCATTTTCTTTTGGTGTTGAAAGAATTTTTATCAGCTTGATTCCAAACCCCACTTGAAGTGAAAGTGGATTGGGGGTTTGGTCTCAGCTTGTTCAAAAGCTTCTTATCAAGATTTATGGTATTTGATACTTCTCAGTTTGAAAAAAAAAGAAACAACAACTTTCCATTTCTATTTTTCATAAGCTACAAGCTATAAGCTTGCTTTTTCTATAAGCTTAGCTTATAGCTTATAAGCTATTTGTTTCCAGTTCACTCTTTTTGGTTTCTTTTCTTAGCAGGTTGCATCTATCTCCTTTTATGAAGACATATTGGGGTGTGTTTTGACTAAGTGTAGTCACCACCCATCATCCTCTCTACAACAGTTTATTACAAAAGCCAGCATAAGCCTCCAGCTTATAGGAGAAGGCCTCAGCTGGCCTTTGTGTGGTTGGATGTTAACCACACCAGGTACTGGCTTGAACCCTCCTAGAAATAGGATTTTATGTGATGTTTTGTGATTGTGTGTGATTTTGAGTTTGACTAACTTCATTGTTCATTTTCTTGTTTGATTAAGTTTATTTAGTGATAATATGCATGTTTAGATAAGTTGTAGATAGTTTAGCTAAGATTTGAAAGGTTTTCATTTGATAATTTTTAGTTACTAATTATAAAGGGGTGTTTGGGATAAGGGCTTAGTGAACAAGTTTGACTAGTTTTTGACTGAATACTTGCCCTCACACACTCTCTTTGTAAGTTACATGTCACACCAGTAGTTGGTTTTTACTTTGGGTAAGTTTTAAATGGATTTTGTTTGCTAAAATTTGGCCTATTTCTAGCTAAAATCAGTAACCCTTCATAACTGCTTGATTTAGCTTAAATTTGCCTTCCATTTTGCATGTATGTTAGATTATAGGTCTATAGAGGATTGCTAGTAGCTTATTTGAGATCTGAAAGTGTGTTGTGAGAGTTTTGGTGGTGTGAATCTCAACTTGTGACCATTTGCATCAGCAAACAAACACCCACAGCCTTTTTCTGTATAACAGCAACTTAATTTGGACCTTTTTGTGTAATTCTTGAATTGTGCCTGTGTGTTTTTGTGTTCATATTGACTCCCCACACTTCCATGAGTGTGGGGGTGCCTTTGTTTCCCATCAAAAGCCAAAAACAACCAATTCACACATCAAAACGTGCTCAGACATTCTTATTTTCACTATCAGTGGGAACCAAGTTCCCACTGCTAGAACAAAAGTTCTCACTGCTTAGCAAGCAGACAAGAAGTTCTCCACATGTCACTTTCAATTCTTTCTTTTTTTGTCTTTTGTGACCATTTTTAGGATTTAGACTTCCATTCTTTTTTCAATATTTTTCTTTTTTAATTTCTAATTTTTCAGTATAATCACTTTTTATTTTACTGTTCATTTTCTATTTTTTATATTTAATTGCTATTTTAATTACTTTTTAATTAGGCTGTTTTTGTCTTTTAGTGGTAAAAAGTAATATTTTTCTGTTTTAAAATTTTTCCTAGATTTAGAATATTAATTTAAGGTTTTTAGTTTAAAAATTAGTTACTGTTCACCTTTTTAATTATTTTTTATAATTAATTTAAGTTAATTAGGGTTTAATTATTAACTAGTTTTGTCTTTTAGTGAAAATTTTTACATTTTTCAAACTTTTTCAATTTTCTACTGTTCATTAGGGTAATTTAGGATTTTTAAAATTGTTAAATTAATTTTGGCATTATTTTATTATTTTTTATGATTATTTTAATTTAAAAATAGTTTTAAGTCATTAAAAAAATAGAAAAATAGTTTTTAAAATTTTGGAAAAATACTTTTTAGTCATTAAATAATATAAGTTAGTTATTAGTTCAATAAATTAATATTTTGGGCATTTTGTTAATTATATTTAATTTTTGGGCTTTAATTAGCATTAAAAATTGAATATTTAATTAATAAAAGGTTTTAAAATATATTTGTTGGATTTTTATTCTTATTTAAGACTTAGTTTAATCTTTAAATTAAATTTTTAGGTTTTGTTTTTAATTTCGTCACGTTTTACGTATTTACGTTCGCGTTTTACGTTAATTCGTCGTAGTGTAAATCGTAGTGTAACTCGTCTTTAATTTTTATCTTCTAAACCAAAAACGTCACTAATCCAAACATTGTTATTTCATATTTTGGCACATAATCCACACACCTCCTTCGAGAACGAACTTGGAATTTATTCGTCTTCACGGTTTTTCATTAAATCGTGTCGATTAATACTTACCGCACTTATACTCGTCTTTCCTAAGACTTGTATATAAAAACCTACATCAATTTTTGGCGCCGCTGCCGGGGAGGTGTTTGTGTGCCATTATTATTAGTACCGTGTTTGTGTGAGTAGTGCGTTTTAGCTTTTCATTTTTTTGGAAGCGTACATAAACGTATATACTCATTTTTGTTATTTTTCTCTATTATACTATAATATCCAAATAAAACGTGTTTAATTTTCCTAAGTTAAACACACAACAATCTTTTACTATATTGTAGATATATTGGTTTTCGTTTTTTTCTTGTGAATATTATTATTACTACATTGTACTACGTAAGAACAAATAAATATACAAGTACTCCAAATACGTGAGAAATCACAACCTTGATTCGGGATTTCATCACTCGATCATTGTATTCGAATCCAAAGCAAAAGTTTAAAGGCAAAATAGATAAATACTTTCGTGAGGCTTAATTTCAATTAACACAAACTATAAGGTGGGTATAAGGCGGTTGTATTTCACGACCTAAAGGAAAAAGGCTCTTAAGTGCTTCGCGCCGCCTCGTTTCCTCCGCTTGCTTGTGCGTGTTTTGAGAAAGAGAGCTAATCGAGGGTTTGCCGCCCAAGTATTATCTACGTATATTATATATGCTTGTGTTTTCAAGATTAAACCCTCTTGAACGTTTTGGTGTTCCACCAACGTTCTAAAGTCATCGAAAGCGTTCACTTCACGTGATCGTTTTCATTCCTTGAGGCTCCTTTAATCGAGAAGATCGATTCGAGGGGAGATTTGTAGATTTGTGTCTACGTAATACACCAAAAATCCAAAAAAAAATAAAAAAAACAATCAAAAATGAAAAATAATCTTCTTACCCCTAATCAATTAATTCTTTTTCTAACCCTCTAGTGTTTAATTCTCGTAACACCATTCTCATTTCGTCATGTCCAACGATGGATATTACTCTTGTCCATATTGTGGAGGTCCGCCCGACGGTGGTAATTGTTTCAATTGCGAGATTTATGGAGGAAGAGAGGGGTATATATACAACTCTCCTCAAAACGACCATGGTTACGGATTTCAATCCTATGACCAAACTCCACAACCGCCTTCGTCTTATTTGTGTGATTTTTGCGGTTTGGAGCACGATATCGGATTTTGTTGTACGAATTATAATGACCCCGAACCGAATCCTAATTTCTTTGACCAATCATCGCAATATCCACCGTCATATTCATGTGAGTCTTGCGGAAACACACCTCATTATGGGTATGATTGTCAACCGATGAACCATGATACGTCTTTCGACAACCAATTCTCCGGTTTTGACCAATCACCTCCACAAAATGTTTTCGATGATGATCTCGGTGCTAGTCGCGTCGACAAGGGATTTGAAGAAATTAAATTGCTTTTTCAACAAATTATGGAGAAAAAGGAACTTTCAGTCGTCGAAGTGATCGAAGAAAGCATCAAAGATATGGAAGAGGAGAAACGACGAATCAATCAAGAAATAAAAGATATCTCTAATGAACTCGGCATTAGGAGATATCGTAAAGAAGAAATAAGTGACGAGTTTAAAAGAGAGTGTGAGATTAGAATTAAACAACTTTTACAAGAATACAATGGTTTAAGCATCGATATTCGTCATAAAAAACAAGAACTAGAAAGAGAGGAGCATCTAGCTAGATGTGATCTCACGCCTCCTATTTATGATGACGACGACGATAGCGACATTTTTAATCTCAACTCGTCTTGTGAAACCATAACTCTCACGCTCCCAACGAAACCCGATGCCTCTCTAAGTATGGGGGAGAAGAATCTTAGCACTAATCCTAGTGTTGAGATCCCTATTCCAATCCAAAGTGAGCCTACGGTTGTCTTCGATGAGGAGTTAAGTGATTTTGCTCTCGATGAATTTTCCCACGAAGATTCTAACGAGGAAAATTACGATAGTGAGTATGATACGATTTCATGTGATGATGTCTCTCCCAACGACACTTCGGGTAGAGAATCATTGACTTTTTCGAACCCGCTTTTCGATGATGATTTTTCCACTAGTGATGACGAGTCACTACTCGATGAGGAAGTTCGTGTCGACGAATTTAAAATTTACTCGAATTCCCTTTTTGAATTTGACGACGAGTTCGTTTTTGGTGACGTAAATCCTCTCTTTGATGAGACGTTCGAGGACATCGAGAGTGAGGATTCTAAGGATCCTAAACTCGATGAGCCGGATTTGCTAGTCACCCTCCCTAAGTCTCATTTGGATGAGCCTTCTCTTTTGACTTGTGATGCCTCCATTCTCGAGGGGTTCACCGATGGACCGCCTCTCGATGAGAATGAGGATTTTAATGAGGCCTTTGCCTTTGAACCGGGAGGAGACTTTGAGACCCCTATTTTTATTGATTCTCTTTCAAATTTGCCTTCGTCTCAAAGTAGTCCTACCCACCCTCTTGGTTCTCATGACTACACGTACTTCGAGTACGTTGTAAGGAGTTTTCTTCCTTACAAAACGTATCCTCCGGCTTTGCCTTTATCATTTTCCACCATGAGTGAGGATACGATCTTTGACCCCGGTATAAAGGCTTTGCCTTTATTATCGGTTGCTTTTGGGCCTTGATTACATGTAAGTCCCACTAAAAATGACCATACCAAGATTATCCCTAAATGATCACATTTATGGGGATTCGAGTCGAGCTTTTGACTCGGTTATCAAAAACAAGGTGCCTCGTGGGGGATTCTCATGCTTATCCTTGTAAATATTATCGCTTTCTTAGTTAATGTAACGAGGACTTGTGCTCTTCCTACCTTTGTTCCGTGGTTGTTTGTGATTGTGATTTATTAGGTTCATCGTCATCATTGAAGCCTCTCGTGTTCGTTTTACGGATCACTCGAGCTTCGATCGTTGCCTTTGGAGATTCCGATATCCGATGATATCCTTTTATGTTCTAACGTTTATCTTATTAGCATAATTCATAAACGGCTTTTAGGTTATTCGTTTTACCCTTTCCATGCTCGAGATTAAGCATTCGACTTCGTCTCTAGTATGGGGGTGTTTACACCCCTAGACTCGAAACATTGAGGACAATGTTTAGTTTTAGTATGGGGGGGTGAGTAGATACTTCACCTTGCTTACGTCAACACGCAATCCAATTTTCATCTTTTTGTTATCGTTTTTTTTGCGAAATAAGGCTAAAAATGGCCAAATTTTAAATTTTTTTTTTTGTTTTTCATAAGTGTTTAAGACACGAATGTAAGTTTTCCGATGGTGAGAACGAGAGTAATTTTTGACTCGACCGTGCGTGTTGAGCACTTAGCTTCGATTCCTTAACTTTTTTAGGCTAAGTCTCTTAAATGAGGACGAGAAATGATAGAGTTATTTATAAGTCTCGTAATCGTCACGATCTCATGTGTAGTAATTATTAGCTTATTCTCCCCACGCTTTTGCATAATAAATTGTTAATAAATATTGATTTGGCGGTTTAGTCACTATTGTTGGTTTCTAATTTGTTTTAGTAGCTTCCATGTAATTAAATTGGGAAAACATTAAGGTATCGCCAGCGTCACGGTTTTGAAGTATTGGCAACCCGAATAATCGAAAGCTTCACCTAATAATAAGATTTCAAGTGCTCACCTAAATTAAGCAAAAATTTGAAGCTCACAAGGCTGAAAAATCTATGCCCAAATTGAAAGTGAATCAAGCCTTAATCTTCGAAGCTTTAAAGATCCAAAATTCGCTTTAGCGTGAGGATATACGTCTTTGGCTAATAAAACCACCGATGAGGCGGATAATAAAAGGCAAGGCAAGACCGAAGTCATAATAAAAGCTTCATGGCGAAGTTGAATAAAAGATGGAGGTAAACCAAAGATAATAAGGCCCTTCCGTTAGGGGGCGTATAAAAGTCTTGGTAATAAGTCTCATGTTCAAAACCGTTATAAAATCGTGTTTATCGATCCTTCTTGTTGACTTAATTTTTTTGACATCGTTGTCTATTGGGGTGAATTATTGATTTGATGATTTTGGTTACACCGTTAAGTTTCTATTTTTAGACTTAATCTCTATTCACGCATAAGTCGATGATGTATCCTCGTGATCATTAAGACAAAAATAAAATATAAGAGATACCAAGTAGGAATAAGGGAGTTTAGGTTCGTAATTAACACTCATGAGAAGTGATCGTGTTGCTAACTTATAATAACAATGATCTCGCCACACGCTTAGCATGGAATTGGGTGAAAATCGAGGACGACGAAATTATTTCTAACGAAGCATTCACGTGTTCTTGTTCTATGATCCCAAAAGTCACGTTCTCGTGATGAAAACAATACATTATGTCTAAAACACGTGTAGTAGTTTATTTAAATTTATGTCTTGAATATATGTCATCATAAAATGAATTTTGGAAGTGCTATGATACTTAATTCTAGCATTGCGTGGGGACACGACAATGGTTTAGTATGGGGGAGTGATGAGACTGTATTTATACATAGTCTCATCGTCCAAATTGGGCTTAAAACGCTTAAAATATCATCAAAATACCCATATATATGCTTGTGTTTGTTCATTGTGTATTTTAGGTACGGATATCGTGAATTCACCAAAAGATCAAAGGCATCAAGCAAAAACGAACATGAGAAACGAAGCCGCACAAAGAACCGGACCCGAATCATGATTTTCCTATCAAGTCCTTGAAGTTTGAAGATTTGGCAACTTTGGTCCCTCTACTTTGGAAGACTTGTCATATTATACCCTTGCAATTCTCATTTATTGCATGTGGGTCCCTAATATGTCAAGGTTGTACATGAATAGTCCTTGGAAATGTTCAACATTGCATAATTAGTCCTTGTGAAAAGTTTGCTAATTACTTGTGCCAAATTTGACAAGATGGTCAAACTTGATATCAAAGGAAAAGAAAGAAATCTGCTACAAACTTGTTTGACAGAAAGCTGGAAGCCTAGGGACCTAATGTGACCAGACACCAAACTACCCTCCACCACTTGTATCCTGACACGTCACTCAAACCCGTTTACCCTACCCAAACCCACCATTGAACCCGACCCTACCCAGTCTTTACCCAACTTTAGCCCAAGTCAACCCCTAGTCAAATTTACCCACTAACTAACTTTTTTAAAACCGGATTAATATACTAAAATGCGTGGGAAACATGTACTGTTCATCATCAACACCCCTAATCCACCTTTAAACCCTAGTTCATAACCCAGAATCAATTATGTTCGTTTTAGAGGGCTTTTTATAATTAATTGATGCAAAATGATTCCGACCCCACACCCATTCACCCCACATGCCCAGAAAACGACATATCATCCCCTTGGTCCCTCTCCTAGCTACAATGTATCACGGGTTTTCACCTTTTCTTCAAAGTGAAGACCTAATCAACGAACCAAGACAATTTGCTTGTTGGATACTCATAATGGACGCCCCAGATCACTCTTTCAGACTGCATCATCACATGGCTCTTTGATTTTGACCAAGACCAATCTGCATATTCAAATTTCAGAAGGGCAATATTGGTAGTTTAATGTTTAGGGTTTTGTAAATTCTAGAATGTCCTTCTCACTTGTATATAAACAAGCATCAGTTGTATTTTTTTCTTTTGTTCCAAAATTTGTAATGAATATTCTGACTATTTAATGGAGAATTAAACATTGCATATTTTGTGTTCCATGTATTTGTAAACCTTTCTATCTTGACTATTTAATGGAAGATTAAGGCTTTGCAAATTCGTCTCTTTTAGTTCTTGCATTCTCATTTTTCAGTCTATCAAAAGATTTGCTAGCTAAACTTTGTAAAGCTTTTGAGATCCCTTAAGTTATTGGCTGATTACATGAGCTTGACTTGACAAATCAAGCTCATGTGAAGGTTATAGCTTGAGGTTAGTTTTATTATCTTCATTGTTCCTTGCAAAAATTTCATTTTCCAAAAATTCTTTTACTGTTCTGGAACCATAAGCTATAAGCTGGAAATAAGCTTAAGCTGACAACTTGGGCTTATTTTACAAGGTTATAGTTTATAGTTTATATTTCACTACTGTTATTTACTTTTTAGTTTACAAAATTTGGGGTCCTACAAGGTTTTCAGAAAAGTTCATTTTCTTTTGGTGTTGAAAGAATTTTTATCAGCTTGATTCCAAACCCCACTTGAAGTGAAAGTGGATTGGGGGTTTGGTCTCAGCTTGTTCAAAAGCTTCTTATCAAGATTTATGGTATTTGATACTTCTCAGTTTGAAAAAAAAAAGAAACAGCAACTTTCCATTTCTATTTTTCATAAGCTACAAGCTATAAGCTTGCTTTTTCTATAAGCTTAGCTTATAGCTTATAAGCTATTTGTTTCCAGTTCACTCTTTTTGGTTTCTTTTCTTAGCAGGTTGCATCTATCTCCTTTTATGAAGACATATTGGGGTGTGTTTTGACTAAGTGTAGTCACCACCCATCATCCTCTCTACAACAGCTTATTACAAAAGCCAGCATAAGCCTCCAGCTTATAGGAGAAGGCCTCAGCTGGCCTTTGTGTGGTTGGATGTTAACCACACCAGGTACTGGCTTAAACCCTCCTAGAAATAGGATTTTATGTGATGTTTTGTGATTGTGTGTGATTTTGAGTTTGACTAACTTCATTGTTCATTTTCTTGTTTGATTAAGTTTATTTAGTGATAATATGCATGTTTAGATAAGTTGTAGATAGTTTAGCTAAGATTTGAAAGGTTTTCATTTGATAATTTTTAGTTACTAATTATAAAGGGGTGTTTGGGATAAGGGCTTAGTGAACAAGTTTGACTAGTTTTTGACTGAATACTTGCCCTCACACACTCTCTTTGTAAGTTACATGTCACACCAGTAGTTGGTTTTTACTTTGGGTAAGTTTTAAATGGATTTTGTTTGCTAAAATTTGGCCTATTTCTAGCTAAAATCAGTAACCCTTCATAACTGCTTGATTTAGCTTAAATTTGCCTTCCATTTTGCATGTATGTTAGATTATAGGTCTATAGAGGATTGCTAGTAGCTTATTTGAGATCTGAAAGTGTGTTGTGAGAGTTTTGGTGGTGTGAATCTCAACTTGTGACCATTTGCATCAGCAAACAAACACCCACAGCCTTTTTCTGTATAACAGCAACTTAATTTGGACCTTTTTGTGTAATTCTTGAATTGTGCCTGTGTGTTTTTGTGTTCATATTGACTCCCCACACTTCCATGAGTGTGGGGGTGCCTTTGTTTCCCATCAAAAGCCAAAAACAACCAAGTCACACATCAAAACGTGCTCAGACATTCTTATTTTCACTATCAGTGGGAACCAAGTTCCCACTGCTAGAACAAAAGTTCCCACTGCTTAGCAAGCAGACAAGAAGTTCTCCACATGTCACTTTCAATTCTTTCTTTTTTTGTCTTTTGTGACCATTTTTAGGATTTAGACTTCCATTCTTTTTTCAATATTTTTCTTTTTTAATTTCTAATTTTTCAGTATAATCACTTTTTATTTTACTGTTCATTTTCCATTTTTTATATTTAATTGCTATTTTAATTACTTTTTAATTAGGCTGTTTTTGTCTTTTAGTGGTAAAAAGTAATATTTTTCTGTTTTAAAATTTTTCCTAGATTTAGAATATTAATTTAAGGTTTTTAGTTTAAAAATTAGTTACTCTTCACCTTTTTAATTATTTTTTATAATTAATTTAAGTTAATTAAGGTTTAATTATTAACTAGTTTTGTCTTTTAGTGAAAATTTTTACATTTTTCAAACTTTTTCAGTTTTCTACTGTTCATTAGGGTAATTTAGGATTTTTAAAATTGTTAAATTAATTTTGGCATTATTTTATTATTTTTTATGATTATTTTAATTTAAAAATAGTTTTAAGTCATTAAGAAAATAGAAAAATAGTTTTTAAAATTTAGGAAAAATACTTTTTAGTCATTAAATAATATAAGTTAGTTATTAGTTCAATAAATTAATATTTTGGGCATTTTGTTAATTATATTTAATTTTTGGGCTTTAATTAGCATTAAAAATTGAATATTTAATTAATAAAAGGTTTTAAAATATATTTGTTGGATTTTTATTCTTATTTAAGACTTAGTTTAATCTTTTAATTAAATTTTTAGGTTTTGTTTTTAATTTCGTCACGTTTTACGTATTTACGTTCGCGTTTTACGTTAATTCGTCGTAGTGTAAATCGTAGTGTAACTCGTCTTTAATTTTTATCTTCTAAACCAAAAACGTCACTAATCCAAACATTGTTATTTCATATTTTGGCAAATAATCCACACACCTCCTTTGAGAACGAACTTGGAATTTATTCGTCTTCACGGTTTTTCATTAAATCGTGTCGATTAATACTTACCGCACTTATACTCGTCTTTCCTAAGACTTGTATATAAAAACCTACATCAGTCACCTTCATGCTGTCAAGAGTATTTTTAGGTACCTTAGGTGCTTTCCAAGCTTGGTATTATGGTACCTTAGAGACTCTCCATTAGAGCTTATTGGCTATTCAGATAGTGATTATGGTGGTGATAATGGGGATAGGAAATCCACAACTGGTGGATGTCAATTCCTTGGAAGCAGTCTTATATCTTGGCAATGCAAGAAACAAACAGTGGTAGCCAATTCAACAACTGAGGCTGAATATGCAGCAGCTGCTGCATGTTGTGGGCAAGTGTTATGGATTCAAAATCAGCTATTGGACTATGGGTACAATTTTATGCATACTAAGATTTTTGTAGATAATAATAGTACATTATGCATAATTAAAAATCATGTACATCATTCTAAAACCAAACACATAGAAATCAGGCATCATTTTATAATGGATTATATTGAAAAAGGTTTGATATATCCAGATAAAATAGACACAGAGGATAATGTGTTTGATCTTTTGACTAAACCTTTTGATGTTAGGAGGTTCCAGTACTTGGTTTCAAGTATTGGAATGATCAATCCATCAAATATGTAGTTTTTGAAATTAATGTAAAGTATGTACAGGATGTGCCCTGTTATTACTCTTTGTAAAAGTTAGATTTCTCCACTATGTTTTTCTATCCGCTGACAAAGGCATTCTATCCGCTGACAAGTGGAAAGAAGCCGCTGACATCTTTTGTGGTATTTTGTAGTTTTTCATCTAACAATGCAGGCATGAAGGGAAATTGTAAATATGGATACAGAGTTTCTTATGGACTAAATGAGTGTGGTAAAAATGTTTATTTATGATGCTTGAAATATTTATATTTCTATCTTGAAATAAATATTTTTGTTACGTATAAATTTTTGAGCATTCTCTTCATAGTTTAAGGGGAGGTTTTGGATAACCTTTAGGCTCTTGGGTATTCTTAGGATGCTCTCATCATAATTCTAGATTGTGTCCACTGGTGAGTGTGGGTTAGACATTATGATGCCATGTTTTTATAAATATGGTGGAATATTTAAACCTCGAGGCACTGTAGCATGCATGTAATCTATTTTGCATGCATGCTGCCAAGACCTTTTGGCCTAGATTTGGGATTGGTCAGATGAGAGACTTGGGGTATATATATATTTTTGGCTTACGTGGGAGTTACAAAGATTTTATGAAAGATAACTTCACCCTTAAGAATTTTGTAAGCAAGGGACACTTGAGGACAATCATGTCTATCTTGCTTAAGCAAGTGTGTATGATTAGACAGTGCTTGTGATGCTCAGTCATTTAGGGTAAAAGTTGCTTTCCTCAGGATTAAAGTCTTTGTTAGGTCTTTTATTTTCATTTATTCATTTTATTTTTTACCTAATAACAATTAAAATTTTATCACATACAAGAACATTTTAGACCCAGGCAAACCAAATTTATAACATCCAGTAGTTTTGGTTAATGTAATATCCATGTTCATAAATAAAAAGGTGATTTACTCTGGAATTTTTGCATTTTCACTATACTACATGACTGACTTATGGATCTCACTATCACAATTGCCACATCAACATATGCCTATATGTTATAAACACTATGTATATATAAAGTCTGAGTTCTAAAAGTTACCATATGAATAAACATTGAATAAGAACAACTTAAATATAACAAGGATACCCTAAATTCCCATAGAAACCCTATAAATCCCATATAAGCTAATATTTCAAGAAATGTAATCACAAAATGACAATGTACTATTATTAAACACTCTACACTAATTCTAATCCACCAAATAAAGGAAAGTTAAATAATCACAAAACACTAATATTCACTAATCACAAGCTAATTACAAGAAAATGACCTAAAACCAAGATTTGTATATAAAATCCAATCTATAATGAATTAGACTCTAATATTTTGCAACAAAACATAAAAATCAACCAAGTATCATAATATGATCATAAATTTATCTGGAACCAAGTTACAAATTATCAAAGCATAAAGTACAAGTTTTCAAAGCATAGAACCTTAATCTTATTTAAGTAAACCTAGAATATGATCAACTTATATAAACCCTCAAACTAAGAATGTAGAACCCATAGAAGTCATAAACATACTATATAAGCCCTAGAATAAGCATACATAAGGATATAAACCCTAATTACCCAAGTTTGAAAATCATTAGGATTAATGACCTAAAACCCTAATATTAAGAAATCTACATGGAATCACTACATATTTCTTTTTGGACAAATCTAAAAATACTTATAGAAATTCATTAAGATTATAAGATGATATTAAGACAATGTACAAGTACCCTAATGCACAAGGTATAAGATTTCAGTGCATGACTTGTAAGTTAGGTCAAAATAGGTATTTTTACTCTTTAGACATGTTTACCCTAACTAAACCCTTAAACCAAGTATGAGAACTCATTGGAAACTAAAGACACAATGTATAAGACCTAAATTAAGTTTACATCAGTAGATAAGAGGAGGATAATCTCATTTGCTAAGATTAAACCCTGGATCATTAGAAACTCCTAATCTACGAATGTATACTTCCCATTTTCACATCAAACCTTTGTTAAACTTCAAACCAAGGACCCAAATCTCTTAAATAGAATGTCTAAACCCTAATTAATACCTAATCATTCATTAATCACTTTCCTAAGCCCTTAAACACCAAAAACACAAAGCATAAGTTACAAGCCCTAGATTTTGAATCCGGTTTTACATTTTCCCTCCAAAACTCATTTTCAAACCATTTCCCTCCATTCCAAGTTTTAAAACCTGATATTTATTCATCCTTGGATATTTTAGGAGTGTGAAATGTAGGTGGATCACCTCCTTGCTTTCTACACATCACCATTCTTATCCTATGTTTGTCGTGACTTATTTCTAGCCATAAGGAAGGATTAGGACAAAGCTACAAGAATAAATTTTGTAAAGTTTGAAACTATAAATCATTTTGGGCCAAAAGTGTCATTTTATGAAAGTATAAGCTATAAGAATAAGTTTTGTAAAGTTTGAAACCCTAAGGTTAAATAATAAAGGTTTAAATTGCAATTTATGAAACTTTATACTTAAAGGGTAAAAAGTGTAATTACACCAAACTATGATAACAAGGACTATTTTTGCCAACATTAAAACTCAAAATGTAATAAAACATGTTGTGTCATGTTAGTAGGGAGCTTTGTACAAAGATGTTCCATCTCGATATTACGTTCTGACTGAGTGGTTGGATTTACGATTAAAAGTGCCCTCGCTCCTTAAACGTTTATATAATGGCTTCTGAGTATGATGGCCCGAACAATGATACTATTACTCAAAGTAATAATTCAATCAAATAATGTTAATTAAAGAGAATGAACTCAAGACTAACACTTTGTATATATGCATATTGTGTGTCAGTCTAGATTCTGTGAGAAGGTTGTTGTTGAATAATCAAAAGACTCTATAGGCTAAGGTGAGTTTATAGCCTCACATTTTAAAAGCTTACATACAATTTGAAAACCCGTGAGGGGGATATATGCAAAACTAGAACACAAGTGTCGTGAACCGCTAATCATTTAATGAGCTCTAATATCGTGAATAGTACTATTGGAGACTGACATCTTCTATCTGGGTAAGTCGCACTTGCTAGCAGCTAATGGTCCATTCCTAGGATAAACAGATATGCTTTATTTTGCAAAACTCAGGATAGTCTGGCAATCTTCCTGCTTAAGGGCAATTTGTTGGATTTTTCTAATAATGTCTAGTCGCGGGTCATGAGCTAGTGCAATAAGAATCGATGAATTTAAAACTGGGTGTATAACACTGTAGCCCGAGAGTCATACTTGTATTCAAATCATGTTTAAAACCTATAAATTCACTCAACCTTTATGTTGACTTTAAGCATATATCTCAGGTGAATGAAGACTGGCATGCTATGGAGGGTGATGTCTTGAGTAAGTTATCATTCTATCAATAAAACTAGATCTTTGGGAAACATGTGTTTGTACAGCGTATGTACAATTGTTTATTAAAATCTAATTTAAATAAATGAATGATAACACTTGTTTTATAAAAATGTCTTTTTGGCATTTTATATTATTGTGACTATGCTACTATGAAGTAATACCCCAGATCAATATTCCGCTGCGTAAAGGTAAAATGGGGGTGTTACAGATTGACATTAGAGCTTGCAGTTATAGAGAATAAGGTTTTCCTAAACTATAACTGAGATTTTAAAAATTCAAGACTATCAGCCATCAGCAGCGCCAGCGTAAGATTTTTAATCTCTTTAGAAGCATGTCTTATGTTATTATGTTATAAAAACTACAAGGATGTCTACTTCCACCTATATTATCATCTCCGACGATGATGAAAGAGAAATTCTGATGTTCACTCCATCTTCCACAGATGTGCGTGTTTCGAATTTGTCTTTTTACGATACACCATAAGTACAAGAATATTTATCACATCAAACTGAAGTGATGAATAGTACACCTTCACCTACGTCTCATTTTCTGTTACCTAAGGATCTTTATCCGTCTCCCAATCAAAGTCGTGAAGAGCCTTATGAAACTAAAAAGGTCTCTTGAGCACGGATTGTGGAAAAGCATGGCCGGAAATTAACTGCAATTATAAGTCATCTCGATGCAATTTCCTTAGAAGATTTTAGAAGAGTAGAAAGTAATGTTAGAAATTTGATAAGAGGAAGAGCATAAATTGAAGAGCATTTTACGCAGTTGTAATATAAAATGGACGTTACTCGACGTCATAATATTAAACTGAGTAAAAGAATGCATCATTTTGAAGTAGCAATGGCAAGACTTGATAAGGAGAACGCTGAACTGAGAGAAGGACTTACGAGAACTGGGCTTAATTTAGAATTACTCATTGAAGAACTCAAAACTACTCAACAATCTGACTCCGGATATATTTTGAACAGAATTGAGGAGATTAAAATGAGAAATTAAGCTTAGAAACTAGTCTCAGTTTGTAAATATGTACAGTTTTCTTTATGTAACAGTGATGCTTATCGTGTAAATATGAACGATAAGTTGTTAATAAATAAAGAAGTGTGCTTTTGTTCTTGAAACTCTTGTCATTTTATCATAAATTCATATTATGAATCCTCATATATGAATTTGTTAAGAAATTGTCATTCATATTATGAATCCTCATATATGAAATTCCCAAAAGAATTAGAACTCGACAATGATGTATTAAATTTATTTTATACTCCAGGTATGAAAATTTTATATAAAGTGTTATTATGTGGTAGGATGGCTCCTACAAGAGCATCAACATCTGCGATAATAAATATGACACTTAAAGAAATAAGGCAATTGGTTGCTGAGAGTGTGACTGCAGCTTTGCAAGCACAAGCTACCGATGTAGCAGAACCAAGTAATGGAAATGCTGTTAGAAGAGAAGTTCATGTTGAAAGAAGATGTACTTACAAGGATTTCATGAACTGTCAGCCTTTTAACTATAAAGGATCTGAAGGAGCTGTTGGACTTATCCGTTGGTTTGAAAGAACTGAATCAGTATTTGTTCGCAGTGACTGTTCTGAAGATTGTAAAGTGAAGTTTGCTACGGGTACATTAGTAGAAGAAGCTTTGTCTTGGTGGATTGCTTATGTACAACCCATTAGGATAGAACAAGCTTATCGTATTCCATGGAATGAATTCAAAAATCTGCTAACTAAGAAGTATTGTCCTTACAATGAGATTAGAAAAATGGAGGAGGAATTCTATAATTTAGTAGTGAAGGAGAACAATCTTAAAGCTTATATCCGAAGATTTCAGGAATTAGCATCACTATGTCCTAACATGGTACCTAATATTAAAGTTGATGGAAGCTTTTATTGGAGGATTGCCTAGAAGCATTGAAGAGAATGTTACCGCCTCTAGACCCCAAACTTTAGAGGAAGTTATCACCATTACTAAAAGGTCGATGGATCAAGTGATAATGTATAATCCGACACCAATGGCAGTCAATAACAAGAGGAAGTTTGATGATAGGAGGAATTTTTCTATTAATCGTAATTTCCAGAAGAATAGTTTTCGTAATTATAATCAGGGCAATAATCGTCAGCAACAAAACAAAAGAAATGATGTTTCTAAAGTTTATGCTGTAACTACGAATACTGGTTATAATGGAAGACAACCCTTTGGTAAAAAATGTTCTCTACATCACACATGGTTTTGCACTATTAAGTGTTAGAACTGTGGAAAAACAGGACATTAGACAAGATTCTGTAGAGGTAAAGGACCAGCTACTGAGAGTAATCAAATTCCGGTAACTAGGGTTTGCCATAACTGTAGATAAAAAGGGCATATGGTAAATGAGTGCCGTAAAGAGAGCAATAGTAGAGGAAAAGCTTATTTGCTGAATGATACTCATCAAGATCAGAATACGGTTACGAGTATGTTTCATCTAAATCAACATCTGGTTAAAGTAATTTTTGACTCAGGATCTGATAGAAGTTTCATATCTGTTAAAATTGCTGCTAAGTTAGGTATACCGACTGTTTCCATTAATACTAAGTACGATGTAGAAATGGCCGATGGAAAAATAGTTAACACTAATACCATTATTCAAGGATGTATCATTACTTTATTACGTCAATCCTTTGAAATCGATCTTATGCCAATTAAGCTCGGTAGCGTTGACGTAGTCATAGGGATGGATTGGTTATCTAAATACCATGCTAAAATCCTATGTGATGAGAAAGACGTTCATATTCCTATTAACGATGAAGTTTTGGTTGTCCATAGTGAGCGAAGTAAGACTCGACTAAATCTCATATCATGCTTAAAGATAAATAAGTATGTATCCCAAGGTAGTCAAGTTTTCTTAGTTCAAGTGACAGAGAAACTGCAAGAAGCAAAGCGGCTAGAAGATGTTCCGATAGTTAGAGACTTTCCCGAAGTATTTCCCGAAGAATTACCAGGTTTGCCACCTGAACGTCAAGTTGAATTCCAAATCGATTTGATACCAGGAGCAACACCAATTGCTAAAGCGCCTTATCGATTAGCACCTTCGGAAATGCAAGAATTGTTAAGTCAAATCCAAGAACTATCTGATCGATGATTTATTAGACCAAGTATATCGCCGTGGGGAGCTCCAGTCTTATTTGTGAAAAAGAAAGATTGATCTTTTAGAATGTGTATCGATTATCGTGAGTTAAACAAACTTACTATAAATAATCGTTACCCATTACCCAGAATCGACGATTTATTTGATCAACTTCAAGGATCAAGCGCATATTCAAAAATTGATTTACGGTCAGGTTATCATCAATTAAGAGTTAAGGAAGATGATATTCCTAAAAATGCTTTTAGGACACGATACGGACATTATGAATTTCAAGTTATGCCTTTTGGTTTAACTAATGCACAAGCTGTTTTCATGGACCTCATGAACAGACTGTGTAAGCCATACTTGGACAAATTTGTAATCGTGTTTATCAATGATATTCTTATCTACTCTTGTAATAGAGAAGAACATGCCAAGCATCTTGGTATAATTCTCGAGTTACTTAAGAAGGAGGAGTTGTATGCGAAGTTCTCGAAATGCAAATTCTGGATCAATGTTGTTCAATTCCTAGGACATGTCATTGATAGCCAAGGTATTCGAGTGGATCCTGTGAAGATTGAAGCGGTGAAAAATTGGAGTAAGCCTAGTACGCCTACGGAAATTAGACAATTTTTAGGACTAGATGGGTATTATCGAAGATTTATCAAAGGTTTTTCAAAGATTGTTAAAGCTTTTACAGAATTAACCCAGAAAAATAAACCGTTTATCTGGGGAGATAGTCAAGAGATAGCTTTTCAATTATTGAAACAAAAGTTGTGTGAAGCACCTATCCTAACATTACTATAAGGTAACGATGACTTTATCGTTTACTGTGATGCATCTATTCAAGGAATGGGAGCAGTGCTTATGCAAAGGAATAAAGTTATTGCTTATGCATCAAGGCAACTTAAACCGAATGAGAAGAATTATACTACTCATGATCGAGAATTAGGAGCAGTGATATTTGCTCTTAAGATCTGGAGACATTTCCTCTATGGTATGAAGTGTGTAGTATTTACCGATCACAAGAGTCTTCAATATATTCTTCATCAGAAAGAATTGAATATGAGATAGCGACATTGGTTAGAAGTACTTGCTGATTACGATTGTGAAATTCGTTATCACCCAGGTAAAGCCAATGTAGTAGCTGATGCTTTAAGTCGAAAGGAACATGTTAAGCCATTACGAGTTAGATCATTAATGATAACTCTTTTACCGAAGTTACCTACCCAAGTTCTCTAAGCACAAGAAGAAGCACTTAAATTAGAGAATGTTGGAGAAGAGAAATTAAGAGGAATGGATAAAGAATTTGAAGTTCGTCAAGATGGAATTCGTTGTATTAAAAATCGTAGTTGGTTGCCTGCCTATGGTAATTTACGAGATTTGATTATGCACGAGTCTCATAAATCTAAGTATTCAATACATCCTGGTTCCGAAAAGATGTATCAAGATCTGAAGAAACTATATTGGTGGCCTAACATGAAGGCAATCATAGCAGAATACATTGGCAAACGTGTACAAGAGTTAAAGCAAAGTATCAAAACCCATCCGGTCTATTGATACAACCAGATATTCCAATATGGAAATGTGAAAGATTTACGATGGATTTTGTGACTAAATTACCTAAGACATAAAATGGACATGACACCATCTGGGTTATTGTCGATCGTCTTACAAAATCTACATGATTTCTTCCTATTAAAGAGACTGATAGTACGGAAACTCTTTTTAGATTGTACATTAAGGAAATAATCTCACTGTAGAATCTTGATAACCTATGAATCTATGAAGTGGGTTGAAGATTCCTAGAGAGAGAAACTAGAGAGAGAAAGTGAGAGAGAAACTATGTATTTTATTCAAATGAAAATGTAGGAAATGAACAACAACCAACCCCTTTCCATGGTGGAAAGGGGTATTTATATCCAAGGCCTTATTTGGGCTTGGGCCGACCCATGACAAGCCCATGGGTCGGTTTCTTACTTAACTTAATAAGTAACACTAACTACGAGCTATTACAACATTAATAATATTGTGGAGTGACCGATACTTCTAATATACGTAAAAACGTATTTCTAACAATCTCCCCCTAAGGGAGGTCACTCCACGTTTACAAAGTTCTAAACGTAGCATACTATACTAAGTCTTCGTTCTTCAGCTCGTAGTCTTTCTTCTTTTCTTTTTGTTGTGAATATTTTGATTTGATCTTTTAGGCTTTGGCTTGAGAGCATTGTTCTTTTGGCCTTTCACGTGCGATCTTTGCCTTCTTGTGAAACTTGCCTCCTCGTGACTCCATGTTCCACACACTTATGTCTTTTTGTTGAATTATCGAAAGCTTCAGAGTTTGGTACAGCGGAAGACTTCATTTTGCACTTTCTTGAATTTTGCTGAACTTTGATGCAGAAAAACATAAGCATGTGGGAACGACTTCTACAGGTACACCGCAACACCACCGTCTTCAACTGGTACACAGCAACGCCACCGTCTTCAACAGGTACACAGCAACGCCACCGTCTTTAACAGGTACACAACAACGACACGAATTAAATGGCTTTGACATTTTATTCTAATTAGGTAGCATTTTACCTCCGGTCGGTGAAGACCGTTGGACGATATCAGATATTGTACCCGTGACGGATAGTTTCAATTAAGTAACTTCCTGACAGGATTTCGCGGGTGAAACCGTTCTCTTTATTCGGCCGTCCAAAGCTGACTGCGAACATAAAGAGTGAATCACTTGGATAATTTATCCTTGTGATTTTGAAGCCGTCAATTCATGAAACCTGGAACAAGTGAATTTCAATTAAGATTTTCACCATCGTTGCTTTCCAGTTATGACGAGCTCAATTCATAAAGAATCTTGCACGTCACCTACCAAGTGCTGTTTGATGTTAACACTAGAAGGATTTCCACTCGTCACTGTGATCAATAAAGAGTCACTCTGAGTGTTCTGGGAAGATCATATGATAATGCGTAGAGGCCTGGAACGAGTTTAAGTTCAATTAAGAATTAAACCACTGTTTCTTTCCAGTTTTTCACAAGATTGGTTCTAAAAGAACCGCACGTGTAACCTACCATGAGCTTGTTTGATGTTGGCTCAAGCAGGATTTCCATCTTCATTGTAATACTTGCGTATTACTCGGATGTTCTGGCAATATTACAAGAATACTGGGTAGGACTCATAAAAATCTCTTACTTTTCACAGTGTGTGAGAAAGCAAGGAATAAATGGAAAGTGTCCTAATGAGACTTTTGATGATCTCGTGGCTCTAAACTCGATAGTGCGTTTTGATTTAGTGAGCGATGGCTGGAGAGGAGTGCCACCTTTTCAATATCAGTCTATTCGGAGTGAATAAACCAATAGATAACGTGTTGATCTCCGTGTGATTAAAACAAATACCTTTTGAGAGATATTTGAGTTAGCTGGGAAGGGTTGTGCATTGCATCACTGGGTCCATGACGTCTTTCTTCAATATCGAGAATCATTAACAAAAATTATCTCAATAGCATATGTATTGACCCGGTTTCTGCCTAAAGTTGTAAGGAGGGCTTCTTTCTTTACACCCTTTATCTTTACAATTCTTTTTCATTCTTCAACCCCTTCAATGCTTACCAATACGTCATAACTAGCACCTTGTTGTGATTGTTCCAGTGCTAGCTTAAGTACTTGGTCGACATTCAGCTACGTTCACAATCTTTCTCCAACTTTCCTAGGACTTCTAATTCTATCTAGGGAATTGTCCTTGGGAAGATTCCATCGGCTCTGATGAATCATTGGACTAAACCTATTACTACCACCCTTTTGTCACCACATTCGTCGTGAATTAAGCGTATTTTTGGAAAGTGTAGCCACCATGAAAAATCCTTGAAAATTACTTAAGGTACTTGTGGTATTGAAATCAAAAGTTTTGTACCTTAGGTGTTTTGTTCATAAAAAACGCTCCCCCTTAATACGTGCTTTACACATATTAAGTTGGAATATCGTTAAGTCTTTTTCATCTTTTAGCCAAGTATCATTTAAGTCTCCTTAATCCCATTTTCTCCCCTTATCCAAAATGTTAACCATTAATATTTGGGATATTGAATGGATTAACCGGTCTTTGGGTAAAAATGAAATCGATGTTTGGCCACAGAACACGTTAATGCTCCCCCTTAAATTAATAAGGGATAGTTGTAGTGCTTTAGTATGATATATTTTGAAAGATTTAGAATCTCGTGAGAAATTCTTGAAAAATTATCATACCTTAACACTACATCAAGCCATAAAAGCACAATATTCACAAATTTACATATTCACAATTAAAAACCAATATAAAGTGGACCTGAAATGTATGACCCATTAGATGGATCGTTGCAGTAACTTGTGGTGCACTCCATATGGTCTACCACCAACGAATCTTTCTAAACTCCTCATCAATCTACGTTCACGGAGCTTTTGATCAATCTTCTTGATCACATACTTCGCCATTTGCCGATAACCTTGATGCCAATCCTCAGTCATCTCTGGTAAAGTCCCACCCGAATTAAGATGTTCCAACTTTCCTCTGACGTATAGGAGAGTCCCATCACTGTACTTATAAAGCTCACCCACCCTCATAAACTTCATTAACCCTCGAATGTTCAAGTAGAAAATGCCGTAATTCGGGACAGAAATGCCGGTATAGGGACATCTATCTACATGTTGAGGTAGAACGTGATTCATTGGACGGGTGAGGTTAAGCTTCCTTTGGTAGCTTTCGACTCCCAATTGAAGATCTTCAACTCGTTTCTTGATAACAACGCTTCGTGTGAACATACGAAGTGCTGTATTCAAAGCAATGATGTCTTCACGAGCAATATGGGTGAGTTGATCCCGGGTCATCATAAGCAACATATCTTCGATATCCTCAAGGCGAATGATAGAAAAATCTCCCTGCTGGATTTTGTATTCTCTGTCATCCTCCCTTTTCAGACGAATCTCCGTCACATGATAATAGCCATTCTTGGCTTCAGTTTTCAGCCCTAAAATACTGGAGATGCGGATATCAGATCTAACGTTGCTTCCTGAATTGGCTAAGCAGCAACCCCTGTACGCCCTTCGGACTCGTTCGTCCCAATGGGATGCACCTATAACAGCATACATATCATAATTACGAGTTACCGTTGGGACCCAGAGTCGATTTACCTTTTCCTCGATCCAGGGTATTGTCCCCCAGTTGGCAGCTTTCAGCAAGGTCAGCGAGGTTGCGTACTTTGATGAACCCTTCAGAAGATACTCAAGATCATAGGTGACGAAGAAGTCGAGAGCAATCTGATTATCTTGAGAAGGATCAAGTGGAGGTGGAGCTCTTTCTGATTCATGGAGGCCTGGCCTTTGAACGGTGTTAAGAGCTTTCAGGACCTCGTCAGCATAATACTCGAACTCCATTCGGGTTAACCTGGTTTTGGCGCGAATTCTCTTATCCTTTAGCGCTCTCTTTTCCAACGACGGAGTGACCGAAGATTTATACTCATGAGCCAGAAATGCGCACAAGTCAATCGGGCTGCGAATACGGAGATATAAAACATCTCTGTCAGCGTCTGTGATTGGATCATATTGAACCGCTGCCGTGATCCAAGCTTGTGGCGGTGCAGTCTCGTCAATCTCCAACGTGTCTGCCCAGTCCCGTGTGCCTGACTCAGGAACAGTAGATTGTGGTTCTTGTTGTAGAGGAGTAGAGACATGAACACGTGCTGGTTCTGATTCAGGCATCTCGGCGGTGTCAAGAACGGGCGAGTGTTGTGCAGCTTCAGGTTCAGTTACCGATTCTGCAATCACAGGAGCAACAATAGAACTAACAGGGTTAGTGGTAACAGGTATAGACACAACAATAGATGTACCGGGAATCGATGACGCCGTAGTAGCATTCACATCATGGCGCCACTTGGATCGTCTTGATTCCGTTGAAGTGGATTTTTCCTTTGCCGCTGCATCTTTCTTAGACTTGGTTCCAGACTTAGAAGGTTTCTTTGTGCTGGCAACCTTATCCCCTGTTTCAGGCTGTTTACCATCATCATCCTCATCGCTATCCTCGTTGCTTCCCTTAGCACTCTCCTCATTACCATCACCACCATCATCACCATCATCATCATCATCATCCTCCTCATCATCATCACCATCATCATCATCATCATCATCCTTTTCTTCTTCTTCTTCTTCTTCTTCACCTTCTTCTTCCCCGTCACCCTCTTCTTGTTCACTTTCTTCCCTTTCTTCCTCAGGCAGAATGTGGTAAGGTACCACACTTCCAAACGTTTTGAACAACCGATCATCCTCCATGATAGCATCATTTAGTGATTTGTAGAGAGCCCGTTGAATCTTAGATTTGTCAAAAGATCCAAGTTCCCTCATACGAGCTTTGAGGATCTTCTTCAGTTCAAAATCCGTTAAATCATAGGAAATTTTGTAGGCGGATTCAGAAGGATTGGATGACTTGATCATCAAATTATCAGCCGCGAGTGTCTTCAACTCATCACGCAATTTTGGCATAATTGATTCAACGGATTCTTTCACTCTCTCTTCAACAGAAGCTTCAAGTGCTTCTTTCTGCTCCTTGTATTTATCCCTCATAGCTTGAAGTCTTGTGATTCGTGCAGCATGCTTATCAGCTTCAGCCTGCTTAACCTGAGCTAGTTCTTCTACATGAGCTTTACGTGTCAACTCCATCTCTGCAGCGAACTTAGCAAGCATCTCTTCTTGGGCTTTCTTAGATGCTTCTTCACTTTGAACTCGTCTATGTAGCTCTTGGCGAAGTTCATTCATCTCTCTTTTTTGAATATCCGTATGTTTATCCAACATTTCGGCCATTACAAATGCAGCCATTGAAGATGATGCAGAGCTACTCTGGGTTGGTTGAAGAGGCTCGGTTGTTACTACGGTACTAAGGATGGGAGTTATTGGTGGTGGAAGGAATGGTGTTGAGACCGGTCGGGTTGGTAAGGGTTGTATTGGTGGAGGTTGAGTTACTAAAGGTTGAGTAGGTACCATGATTGTAGGAGCACCAGACTCCTTTTCAACACTTGTTGAAACAGGGATGGATGTCTCCTTCGAAGTAGAATACCTTTAAGGTGATCCAAACTCATAAACATCCTCTGGCTCCTCGTACTCTTCTTCAATATTCATCTGTGCACCAGAACCACTACCTCCCGTGTCTTTCCTACTCCTTTCAATAGCTATCTTCATTAGTTTTCTCTCAGCCTTGTCAAGAGCAGGATCATCAACATTTTCTTCGTCACGGAGAACTAACTCATCAGCCGGACCCTTTCCCTTCTTAGCCTCAGTCTTCTTCTTCTTGGTTTCGGGTTCAGGTAAAGCAGCTGGTTGCTTGCGTTTACCTTTACTCTTGACCGTAGTAGACGAGTCTTCTCCAGTCTGAAGGCTTGCTTTTAGCTTCTTTATTTCTAGTAGCAGCAGTTTGTAATCAGCTGAAGCTTTAATTCTATCCGTCAGAAGATAATCGGGAATAGGACAAGGAATAACACCACCAGATGGTCCTTCATGCCTTAGATCCACAGTATGATCAGCCTCTTCAGTGTGATGACGACTTGCTGCACGCCTATCAATAGTAACATCATTCTTCATACAATAATTAATGATAAGCTTGATAAACCGAGGGTAAGGAAAGAAATTATTCTTTAGCTTCTTGTTTTGGAAGAGTTGAAAGGTGAATTCTTCCCATAACAATAATGCATAATCTGCATTTGCGCCTGTGTACATTCCATGGAAGATGTTCATAATTGGACTACGCAAAGCATCATGCCCACTGGTTTTAGGTGTAAGACATCTACTAAGAATACCCAACATTGCTCTCCAAGGTTGACCTACTTTAGCAGTGGTAAACTCAGACACAACTCGTATGTCAGGACATCCAAGAGCATCGAACATCTCCATGAGTTCGTCTTTGGTAGGATCCCTCGAAAATGCCATACCTTTGGGTGTATCCCGAATGCCAAAAATCTTACGGAAGTCTGAAACAGTAAGTGTCTGCTGCTTGTTGTCGAGAGTGAAGGTGATCTTGTTTGAAGTGCTTTCCTTGGTAGCCCAGAACTCATACATGTAATCATAAGGCACCGAGGCAGTACTCCTTAAAGCATTCTTGAAATGAGATTGATCAAGGATTGCTATGGCGACTTTAAATCCATGGTGGGTGGATTTTGAAACTGGCTTCAGCCGGTAGTTGTTTGGTATGAACTTGAGGGTTCGTGCTTCGGCAATTTCGGCTGCTCTAGCGTCTTGGATTGCTTGTACTGTTGGATTAGTCATCGTATCTGCTTAAGATAAGACATAAAAGGTTGATGCACAAAAAATATATAGATATACATCATTATGACTTCTAAGCATAATACATTTCAACAAGTACATATAATAGGCAAACAACTATCAATCCAACAACTCTTCATTCGGAACTCTTCATTAGGAAGTCCTTCATTCGGAACTCTTCATTAGGAAGTCCTTCATTCGTAACTCTTCATTCGGAAGTCCTTCATTCGGAACACTTCATTCGGAAGTTCACTCGGAACTTCTTCATTCGGAAGTTCTTCATTCAGAACTTCTTCATTCGGAACTTCTTCATTCGGAAGTTCATCCGGAACTTCTTCATTCGAAAGTTCATCCGGAACTTCCTTCATTCGGAAGTTCATCCGGAACTTCCTTCATTCGGAAGTTCATCCGGAACTTCCTTCATTCGGAAGTTCGTTCGGAACTTCCTTCATTCGGAAGTTCATCCGGAACTTCCTTCATTCGGAAGTTCATCCGGAACTTCCTTCATTCGGAAGTTCGTTCGGAACTTCCTTCATTCGGAAGTTCGTTCGGAACTTCCTTCATTCGAAAGTTCGTTCGGAACTTCCTTCATTCGGAAGTTTGTTCAGAACTTCCTTCATTCGGAAGTTTGTTCAGAACTTCCTTCATTCGGAAGTTTGATATCCATGTTCATCCGGAACTTTACAAACGCACCTAAGAAAGATTATTCTAAGCTCGATAGTGATTTTTAAGGCATTCTAAGGCAACCATAGTGATCTAATCCTAATCCGATCCAAAACCCAGCAAAACCCCTAATCAATTAACCCTTAATTTAACACAAACCCTAATTGGATTAAATCTGTTAAAAATGGATTAATTAAGTTGATTAGAATCAAATTTAGACAATATAATACTTGGGTATGTACCTTAGAGATGATAGAGACGGATTTGAAAAGGATTGAATGTGAAAGCCACGTTTTTTGAAAGCTTGAGTGTGTGTTTTAATGGCGGAAAGAAAACAGTGAAACAGTGAGGATAAGAAAAACGGAGGGGGGGGGGTTTGGTTTGACTTAGGTCAAAAGTTTTCCAACTTTCACAAAATGTCACCTTAAATCCCTACACTTTTCTATTCTTTTCCCTTTTTGGTTTTCTTTTCTAATCTCCCTATCCATTGTTAAACTTAGCCAACACAACTTAAGCATCGCAAACTATTAGCAAATTTCAAGATCTTAAAGCAATTCCTATCACATTGAACGAGCACAAGTTGTATTCTAAAGCAAGACCACTCATTTACCATTTAGCCATTAATTTTCCACAAACACTTTTGAAACATCGTTTTGATGACAAAGATGATTTAATATTTTCTCCCCCTTAAACGATGACCCGTGTTCTATTTAAAGAGCTGTAGTCATTGTTTAAAGAGTCAAATATTGATGAAAACATTTCCAATTAATGTCTTGAAAAAGATTGATTCGTGGTGGCAATAAGATTTCTCTTATTTTGACAAATTAATGCACTGAGACGTACACTAACTTGTGTTAGACCAAGTTGTAAAGTAAACTTGATCCCTTTGCATGATTTGGCTTGTAAATCATGCCCGAGAAAATTAATTCCCGTTGTGAGCCAACGTTTTCCAAGGAAATACGTGACTTTAATATGAAAACCGGGTTGCAGTCTGAAATAACTACAAGCCATAATGGGCATGTTTTAAAAATGTACAACTTTTATACGGACTCTATTTATGGCACCGTGTCAATATTGATCGACATTTCTAAAGCCGTAAATATTACCGTACTAAAAGACATGCCCGTTTTAAAAACGAAAAATATTTTTGGGTTTTCTTGATTTTATAATTTTTATGGTTTTTCTAGGTTTTATATTTTTTATGGTTTTTCTTGGTTTTATATTTTTGTATTTTCTTTTTGTGGTTTATATATATACGATAATATACATGATCACGAACAAAGGATACGCCTGAATAGTTTACCACGACTATTCAACTGATTCTTCTGTCAATTCTTTGAGAGTCACTGGAGTGAATGATTTCATGCCAAGCTTGTCGATCAAAAACTCGATTTGTCCTCGATCTAAGGCTTTGGTGAACATATCTGCCAGCTGATACTCAGTAGTGACAAAATACAGCTCGATCACTCCGTCCTCCACCTGCTCTTTAATGAAATGGTAGCGAATGTCTATGTGCTTGGCCCGGGAGTGTTGAACATAGTTGCAGCAAAGGGCAATGGCGCTCTTGTTGTCACAATACATCGGGATTTTGTTGAATCCCAAACCGTAGTCAGTTAATTGTGATCTCATCCAAAGGACTTGAGCACAACAACCGGACATGGCGATGTATTCAGCCTCCGTGCTAGAAATTGCAGCGCTTTTCTGCCTTTTTAAAGACCAACTGATCAATCTGTCTCCAAGGAGTTGCACAGATCCAGAAGTGCTACGCCTCGTGTCTTGACACCCAACATGATCGGCATCTGCGTATGATATTAAAGCAATAGAGGAATCTTTCGGATACCATAGACCATGATGAAGTGTTCCTTTGAGATACCGAAAGATCCTTTTAACAACATGTAGGTGCTTTTCGGTAGGCCGAGCCTGATACCGGGCACACATGCATACAGCAAATTGCAAATCAGGCCTGCTAGCAGTCAGATATAGAAGGGTGCCGATCATCCTACGGTAAAGTTTTGGATCGACAATAATCCCATTCCTATCTTCATCTAACTTGGATTTCTCCACCATTGGAGTGTCCACGGGGTCACAATTTTCAAAGTTATATTTCTTTAAAGATTCTAGAGCATATTTGGATTGATTAATAAAGATGCCTCTGGGATTCTGAGAAATCTGTAATCCTAAGAAAAATGAAATTTTTCCCATCATCGACATCTGAAAGCGTGTGGACATTATCTTCTTAAAGCGTTTGGACAATTCTATGTTAGAGGCAGCAAATATTATATCATCAACATAAATTTGTACCAGAATCATGTCGTTGTCCTCCTTGAGAATGAATAGAGTGGGGTCCACCTTGCCTTTGGAGAAGCCTTCTGAGATGAGATATGTTGAAAGGAGATCATACCACGCGCGTGGAGCTTGTTTCAACCCATAGAGAGCCTTCTTAAGCTTGTACACATGATTAGGAAACTCCGTGCTAACGGACCCATCCGGCTGACTAACATAGACTTCTTCCCTTAGTTCACCGTTCAAAAATGCCGTCTTCACATCCATATGATAGACGATCATGTTCATATGAGCAGCATACGCAAGGAATAGTCTAATGGCCTCCAATCTTGCAACAGGAGCAAAAGATTCTTCAAAGTCTATACCCAAGGCTTGTTTATATCCTCTAGCGACCAATCTAGCCTTATTCTTCAATACTGCACCCATCTCATCAAGTTTAACCTTATAAACCCACAACAAAGTAAGGATGTTAACCTTGTCAGGGAGAGGAACTAATTCCCATACTTCAAGTCTTTGGAATTCATTTAGTTCCTCCTGCATGGCTTCAATCCAAGATGATTGAGTCATAGCATGTTGCCAGTTTTTAGGTTCAACTTCGGAGAGAAATGCATCAAAATAGCAATAGAGTGCACTCTCTTGTAATTGATGGCGGGTAGAGACTGGTCGATCTAGATCTCCAATGACATTCCTAATTGGGTGATCTTTTGTCCATTTAGTGCTATGATTTTCAATCCTAGGTGGTCTGGAGTGAACAATAGAAGGAGCTTCTTCTGAGGTAGACGCGGCTGAAGGGTTTTCAGGTATCGGTACAACAAAGAAAGGAAGCTCTTGTAGGTGAGCATATTCCAAATCGTGATCAATAGAATCCTCTTCCACATCATTAGGCACAAGTAAGGGTGACGATTGAGGTGTAGTTTGAGAATCACTTGGTAAAGGTGCATCCGGTTCAATGTTAATTGAAGATGCATTAGA
This sequence comes from Glebionis coronaria, assembly GCA_025667525.1. Lineage (NCBI taxonomy): Eukaryota > Viridiplantae > Streptophyta > Magnoliopsida > Asterales > Asteraceae > Glebionis > Glebionis coronaria. The sequence continues at coordinate 438,785,662 of CM046882.1, read as the reverse complement.
TAAAGCTTCATTTGCTTGAGCAACAACTTCAGGGATTGGAGCTATCACTACAGGTGCAGGAACTTCATCATTTGGGGGATCAAAGATGTTAGGACCATTGTAATAGTTATATGTAATAGGTAGACTAGGAGGTATGTAGTTCCTCCTGGTCCTAGTCGTAGTAGGAGCAAGTCCTGCTCCTGGTCCTAGTCAAAGTCAAACATTATTAGTTACTTAATATTCTGTTAGGATATGCATGAGTTATATTAGGAGAAGATATGCATATCAGTTTTACACGTTTTCTTGTATGCTGTATTAGGGTTTCCTTGTAGTATAAAAGGAACCTTAGGCAGAAGGGTTACATACACCTTCACAGAACATAGTTCTAGTCTTTATTAATATTAGAAATCCTTAGAAAGGATCAAGTCTTCATAGTTATTCTGTTTCTCTTGTTTATATTTATATTCTACATTCATATTGTGTATAGAGTCTCTTTGTGATTTGACTTGTGATTACAGAAGTCATTCACCGGTCCTGACAGGCTGCAAGATCTATATCTAATAGACCCAACAAGTGGTATCAGAGCCTGGGAGGGTCTCTATACAACAAGAATCAAGTTCTCTTATTTCTAACAATCTGTTTATCATGTCTGCCTCAACTTCTACTCAAACAGGAGAAGAAGGCACTCCTAAAATTGTGCAACCTCAGCAGATCCTGGCTACAGTTTCCAACACAAATGGAAAATTCCCTCTTCTGAAGAAAGGTGAATATGATAACTGGGCAATGAAGATGGAATGGTGGATCACTAACACTGATCAAGATCTTTGGAAGATCATTCTAAATGGAAATAGCAGAAAGCTTACTGGACGAGACAAGAACGGTAATATTACTCTTCTTGACCCTAAGACTCATGAGGAAATCATTGCTATTCAGAAGGAGGTAAAAGCAAAAACAATTTTGCTTCAATCTCTTCCTGAAGATCACATGGGTGACTTCTACCATTTGGATGATGCCAGAGAAATCTGGAATGACATAAAAGCAAGGTTTGGCGGGAATGAGGAGTCAAAGAAAATGCGAAGGTCCATGCTGAGAGATGAATTCACAGAGTTCAAAATCTCAGAAACTGAAGGCCTGAATCAAGGGTATGATAGGTTTCAGAAAATATTGAGCCAGTTGAATCAACTTCGGTCCAAGCCTGATGATGGTGATGTTAATGCAAGGTTTCTTAAAGCCTTACCCTACTCTTGGAACCAGGTGGTAATCTCTCTTAAAGCCAAAGGTGGGCTTGATTATCTCAGCTTTGATGATTTGTTTCATAGGCTCAGAACATTCGAACCTCATGTGAGAGGATATACGAGTGACTCTTTTCCCACTCCTGCTAATTCAGCCTTTGTGAGCTCTATGGCATCTAGTCCCATGTCATATGCAAGTAGCCAGAGCAATAATGTGTCTCCCCAGCATACTATCCAGCATACTATTCAGCATACTGGTCCCATGACATATGCATCTAGTCCCATGTCTTCTGCTTCTGATCCTCCTGCCAAGTCTGGTAGTATGGTAGAAGCTATTCTTCATTCTTTTGTTGCTGATGTTACTGCTGAACAACAACTTGCGTTTGATGACTTCAAACAGATCGATAAGCTGGATCTGGATGAGATAGATCTTAAATGGTAGATGGTCATGCTTACTCTGAGGGTTCACAAGTTTGAGAAGAAAGCAGGAAGGAAGTTTAATTACAACCCTCGGGAGCCAGCAAGATTCGATAGAAGCAAGGTACGGTGTTATATCTGCCAGCAACAGGGTCACTTTGCTAGAGAGTGCCCTAGCAAGAATGATCAGGAGAAGAGCAGGTACTCCGCTTTCAAAGTTCAGGAGGTTAAAGATGACAAGAAAGCATTGGTATCTGTTGACTCCATGGTCAACTGGAATGATCATCAGGCTTCTACTCTGGAATCAGCGGAATCAACGACTGATGTGTTGGCAATGATTGCTGGGAATCTCTCTGATGCAGAAGAAGCAGAAGAGTTTGCTCTTATGGGCATCTCACCTCAGGTACAACATTGTCCTCTTGGTTGTCATGATAAATACACAGAACTGTTGTCCCAATTTAATGAAGTAAATGAACAAAATGATAAGTATTACTTAGAGGTACAAGCCTATAAAGCTTCATTAAACACATTGGAACAACAAAAGAAGTGGTTACAAGATACACAACGTGCATATGAGGATAAAATCAGGATACTAAGCATTGATTTAGAAAACACTACAAATATGCTTAAATATACAGAAACTGAAAGAGATGCTAGTATCAAAGAAAAAGAGGAGATGCAAGCTAAATTAGATGCTACAATGTTAAGATTTGACAAATGGCAAAAGGCACCTAAAAATCTTTCAAAATTAATTGATAGTAGCATGTCTGGCAGAACTAAAAGAGGCTTAGGATTTGAAAAATATATTGATTCTGAAGATGTATTTGATTTATCTTTCTCAAGCGTCTTTGATGCCGACAAAGAGGACGAGGGCAAACCTAGTTACAATAGGTTTAAACCAGCAGCAGAAATGCATGCTGTTCCTCCTCCTCTTACTGGAACTTTCATGCCCACCTCATGGCATAATAACTCGGATGGATCACAGATGCTTGAGTCCCCAACCAGTTCTTCTAATACTAACGACTTTGTCTCATGTACTTTCAGTGACAAAGCCGGTGACTCTGCATCTACTGGTTCAAGTGAAGAGTCAAGACCTACGAGTTCCAAGTCGAATGAACATGCTGCTACTGGTGCTAGGAAGTGTGAAGCGAAAGTCACTGTCAAGTCAAGTGTGTCTGGTCCTTGTTTATTGAGTCCTAGGAAGAATGTTTTTTCTAGAACTGTGTGTAATAAAGTAGGCAGTATGAAACAGTCTCATTCTAATAAAAGGTCTTTCAAAACATGTTTTGTTTGTGGCAGTCCCTTTCATTTAATTAAAGATTGTGATTATTATGACACACATGCATCTGTTAATCATGCTTTACTTGCTCCTGGATCACCAGGAGCTGCTCCATATGCTTCTAGAAGCCTTAATCCTAGTGCTCCAATGTTTCATACTTCTAGAGTATCCTCTCCTGTCATGTCTGATTATTGTAGAGAAAATGGATTCCAGGCAACTAGTAATTATTTTCCAAATTTTAATACAAACTATGCGCATCATTTTGACCACACGTTTTTTGGTTTGGGAAATTTGGGAACTGCTGTTAAGCCCTCAGCAGGTTGTTCCTGGTCAAATAATAATACCCTTATGATGAATAGGCAACCAAGGAACAATGGTGGATCTCATCAATCTTCTTGGCATTCTTCTAATGATCCACAAGGCAGGCTCAAACCTGAAAAGGTTTGGGTCCCCTTAAGACACTAACTTTTGCATTGTGATTATCTTGTTGTTGTAGGTTACTCCATACCAAGATCCTAGTCTAGGCATTGTTGATAGTGGCTGCTCCAGGAGCATGACTGGCAATAAAGGCCTTCTTTCTAACTTTGTACCCTTTTATGGAGGCAAGGTCTATTTTGGTGGAGGTGAAGGCAGAATCACTGGCAAGGGAACGATAAAGACTCCAAATCTCAATTTTGAGCAGGTCTACTATGTGGAAGCACTTCAACACTTCAACTTGATATCAGTCTCTCAGATTTGTGACAAGAAGCAGTTTGTTCTCTTCACCGATACTGATGCACTTGTGCTCTCCAAAGATTTTAAGCTTCCGGATGACTCACAAGTTTTACTCAGAATCCCTAGAAGACACAATCTCTATAGCATCAAGTTGAATGAAGTTAACCCTACTGGTCAACTAGCATGTCTGGTTGCAAAAGCCTCGGAAGATGAAGCCACAAAATGGCACCGAAGGATGGGACATGTGAACTTCAAGACCATTCACAAACTTGCCAATTTGAATCTGGTCTCTGGTTTACCTCCCAAGACGTTCAGAAATGACATAAATTGTGTTGCCTGCAGCAAAGGCAAACAACACAAAGCATCCTTCAAGGCCATTACTGCTTTAAGTCTCATTACTGAACCATTGCAGCTTCTACACATGGACTTATTTGGTCCTACTTCCATCAGAAGCATAGACCACAAGCAATTCTGTTTGGTGGTGACTGATGGTTATAGCAGGTTTGCGTGGGTGTTTTTCATGGCTACCAAAAGTGAGACCTACTCAATTCTTCGAGATTTTCTTACCTTGATAGAGAATCAGTTGTCCAAGAAAGTTAAAGGTATTCGATGCGACAATGGAACCGAGTTTAAAAATAGAGACCTCATCGCACTTTGCAATGCTAAGGGCATCAAAAGAGATTATAGTGCTGCTCGGACTCCTCAACAGAATGGTGTGGCAGAAAGAAAGAACCGGACACTAATAGAAGCAGCAAGGACTATGCTTGCCGATTCCAAGCTTCCGACCATGTTCTGGACAGAAGCTGTTAATACGGCCAGTTATGTTTTGAATAGGGTGTCTATTACCAATCCACACAAGAAAACACCTTATGAGCTGATCACGGGCAAAGTTCCCAATATTGCTCATTTGAAGCCGTTTGGATGTCCAGTCACCATTCAGAATACTAGTGACTATTTGGGGAAGTTTGATGGCAAGGCTGATGAAGGATATATTGTGGGATATTCAGCTCATTCTCGGGCGTATCGTGTCTACAATCTTCAAGCCAAACGAATAGTTGAAACTATTAATCTCAGGTATTTTGAGGAGAAGACAAACATTCAAGGAACAGGTCCAGAATGGTATTTTGATCTTGATTATCTTAGTGATTCGTTAGGATATTTTCGTTTCAAAACTAACCATGATGCAGGACCACAAGTGTTTGCAACTTCTGGTACTGGTGTTCCTTCTAGTCTTTCTGATTCAGATGATGAGGATGACATTTTTGTGGTTCCATCCTATTCCACCACGGTTTCTCCTACTCCTCCTAGTGATGCAACTCCATTGGAAGTACAGGATTCCCAAGCAGCTCTTGATACTCTTCTAAAGCAACAACAAGAAGCTACTAAAGTGGCGGCTCAAGGTAGTTTTGAGTTTCCCTTTGTTGAGCCTTATGACAAAGCTGCTCCTAGTACTCCAGCTTCTGCTCCTAGTGCTAGTCACTCACCTACTGGTACTCCGGCTAGTGAGTCTGCTTCAAATACACGTTTCTCCAGTCCTTCTGATTTGGGGAATCATGAAAAGAAGTCTTCTACCAAGCTGGATGATATTCATAAACAACCAGTAGACGGGATTTTCCAAAATGCTTCATATGATGCTGATTTCGTTGGTGATCTCGGTAACATGGCACCAGAAGTGGAGGTTACCTCTAATCCAGTCTTGCAATCACATAAAGACCATCCCACCACTCAAATTATTGGAGATCCTGGTTCTACCGTCAAGACACGCAGAATGCAGCAGAAGGCCTCGTCTGATCATCATGCTCTTGTGGGCTATATTGAGGATCAAAAGCGTAATAATCATACGGACTTTCAACACTGTTTGTTTGCTTGTTTTCTTTCACAGGTGGAACCTAGGTCTGTTTCTCACGCTCTTGAGGATCAAAGTTGGGTGGAGGCTATGCAGGAGGAAATGCAGCAATTCTTGTTTCAGAATGTTTGGGTTCTAGTTGACCTACCGGATGGGAAGACAGCTATCAATACCAAATGGATTCTCAAAAACAAGAAGGATGCACGGGGAATTGTAGTCAGGAATAAAGCTAGGCTTGTCGCACAAGGACACACTCAAATTGAGGGCATTGATTACACTGAAGTCTTTGCGCATGTTGCAAGGATTGAGGCCATTCGTCTGTTTTTGGCCTTTGCTTCGTATGTTGGCTTTACGGTGTTCCAGATGGATGTCAAGAGTGCATTTCTCTATGGAAAAATTGACGAAGAAGTGTATGTTACTCAACCTAAGGGGTTTGTTGATCCACTTCATCCAAAGAAAGTCTACAAAGTGGTCAAGACTCTTTATGGGTTACATCAGGCTCCTAGAGCTTGGTATGAGCGTCTCTCCACTTTCTTGTTAAAGAATGGCTATAGAAGAGGCACTATTGACAAAACACTATTTCTTCGGCGGAATTCCAAGGATATTATTCTTGTTCAGGTTTATGTGGACGACATTATCTTTGGGTCTACTAGGAAGGAGTGGTGTGATGAGTTTGAACACTTGATGAAAGGCGAATTTCAGATGAGTGCCATGGGAGAACTGTCATTTTTCCTTGGTCTTCAGGTCAAGCAACAATCGGATGGGATTTTCATCAGTCAAGATAAGTATGTTCATGAGATTCTCCAAAAGTTTGACATGGATCCTCTTCGACCAGCAGCAACTCCTTATGAAGTTGCTAAAATCAAACTTAAGAATGAGCCAGATCCACCCGTAAATGTTCATATGTACAGGTCTATGATTGGCTCCCTCATGTACTTGACTGCATCACGTCCTGATATTATGTTTGCAGTCAGTGCTTGTTCTAGACACCAGGTGACTCCAACGGTTTCGAACTTAAATGCAGTTAAGAAGATTTTCAAGTATATCAAGGCTCAACCTAAATTGGGTCTATGGTATCCTAGAGAATCCCCATTTGTACTTGAAGCATACAGTGATAGTGATTATGCTGGTGCTAATAATGATAGGAAGTCAACTACTGGTGGTTGTCAATTTTTGGGTCGTCGGCTTATTTCATGGCAATGTAAGAAACAGACAATAGTAGCTACTTCTTCAACAGAAGCTGAATATGTGGCTGCTGCTAGTTGCTGTGGTCAAGTTTTATGGATCCAAAATCAGATGTTGGACTATGGGTTCAATTTTATGAATACCAACATTTTTATTGACAATCAAAGCACTATTTGTATTGTGAAGAATCCTGTATTTCATCAGCGGACGAAACATATTGAGATTCGGCATCATTTTATACGCGATGCCAATGAGAAGAAGCTGATACAGGTTCTTAAAGTTCATACGGATGACAATGTTGCTGATCTGCTGACTAAAGCTTTTGATGGTCCTCGGTTTAACCACCTGGTGGTTCATATTGGGATGGTCAATCCTTGAAGTCTAGGATTGAGGGGAGGCAAAGCCTAAGGGGAGGCTTTGTGTACATATTAGATCCGTCTAACGTATTCGTAGTATTTAACAATATACTTTCTTGGCTCTGGTAGTGTGTGGCGTTTCTGATGAAGGATTTTTGCTCCCTTCTGATGGATATGGCCTTACATGACTGGCTTCTGGTCATATTTGGTCAGCTTCTAGTTATGATTGGATGCCTTCTGATGGTCTCAAGTCCTTCCAGTATAGTGGTGGTTGGCTATGGGTACTGGTACTGGTCTGGCTACTGTTCATTCCTTTTGTCCTTTATTAATCACGTTTTGCTCCTGGTCCGATTATTGTGCACTTTGACTTTTGGTCAACGCTTCCAATACTGATATTTACAAGTTTGAATTCACCAAATCAATTGGGGGTAAGTTATTATGTTAAAAAGGGCAAGTGGTTAGTATGCCATTATGGCATAATTTGAAAGGGCAACCCCCCATTAATAGGGGTCAATGAACAGTTATTTTTTTTCTTCCTATATGGTCAACATACACTCATTACAATTACAAACACACACACAAAACCGCTTCTACTCCTCTCATCCCAATCTAAATCCTTCTTCAATCCATTCATCAAGATCCATGGCTGCTCTTGCTTATCAACCTGCTCATAATCGTGTTGCTTATCTGGGGGATGGTCCTAATAGTGAACATTTTGCTGATATCTTGGAGTTTATTGAAGCTTCAAACTTAAGGTATGCATTTACTGTTTGTCCTACCATATATGATACTGTGGTACGTCAATTTTGGGCGTCTGCTGAACTTGTAAATGTGGCTGGACGTCCACGAGCAATCCATGCTACCATAGATGGACGTGCTTATGTGGTCACTGAAGCATCTATTCGATCTTCTCTTCATCTTCAGGATGAGGGGGGGTTGTATCACTTCCAAATTCGGAAGTATTAGAGGGTATGGCTGCCATAGGTTATGAACATGGGGGGAAGTTTAACTTCCAAAAGAATAGGTTTTCCCCTCAGTGGAAGCTTCTGGTTCACTATTTAATCCATTGTTTGAGTCCCAAGTCGGGAAGTTGGGATGCGTTTCCTACTCCGTTGGCTACTGGTCTTATATGTTTAGCCCAGGGTAGAGTGTTTAACTTTTCACATTATTTATTTGATGGGATGGCTAGTAATTTTTCCACTGCGGGTTCTAGGAAGAAATTTCTTATGTATCCTAGGTTTATTCAAGAAATACTTGTTTGCATTCCACGAGATAGGGCTGAGCATGTACCATCTAAACTGACAGCAAAAGTGTATTACAACATGATGCATGGGTTTACTGGGGATTGGAGGCCCCTGACTGAAGCCATGATGGGTTTGGCTCAGGGTCCTATAGGTCAGGAGGAGGAGGCTCCTGAGTTGGTTGTGTTAGATGATGATCCCATGGAGGAGGAGGAGGCTCCTGCTGGTGATGCTACTCCTGTGGTAGAGGAGGAGCTAGTTGAGGAGGTGGTGGTTGAACAACCATCCCCTCCCAAGGCTGGTCCTTCCTCGGCTCCACAAAGGTCTCCATTTGTGGAGACTCCACCTCCTAGCCCTGCCCCACACTCGACTGATATCCCTTTTGCTTCTAGTTCTCCACATGTTGACCCCAATGTTGCTTCGGGCTCCCGTGATGCTTTCCCTGATCCAAGTTCTCTTGGTGGGCAGGCAGAGGAGCCTACTACTCTGACACCTTTGCTAGATCTTATGCACAGGTACCATGAGAGGATGATTTGCTTGGAAGCTGACTTGAACCAACATCGGAAGCTCACACGGGAATTTGTTCTTCCTCTGGCCGATCGTATTAAGGTCTTGGAGAATCAACAGCGTCGTCGAAAGAAGCATGTGGTTCTTTCTGAGTCTGAGGATGAGGCTTCGGAGAATGTTGAGGATGGCTTGACGTTGCTGGCAAAGGCTGCCTTTGCTGATAAAGTTTATGATGATCTGCCTGGTCCTCCAATGTCCTCCAATGCTCCGTCTTCCAGTACTGTTCCCCCTTCTATGGGTGGTGCTTCTGATGCTGCTGCTAGTTCTCATGCTGATCCCTCACATGATCCAAAGGGCAAAGCTCCAATGACTGATCCTCCATCTCCCATCCGCAAGCGCTCTCGTCGCCAGCTTGAAGAAGACAGACTTGGTGAAGAGGCTGCTCGTAGGGTTCAGGCTGAGCTTGATGCGGAAGACATTGCTGCTGAGGAAGAACTCCGTGAGCGAAGGCGTGCGCAAATTCAGCATGATGCTATGCACTGGACTGATGGCGAATGGATGCAAGTGTTAACTGTTCTTACTCGGGATTATGCTCAGTTTAAAGATTTGTTGGGTGATGATGTTGATGAACACAACTGCATTCCGGGTGCTATGGTAATGATGCGTAAGCATCAGTTGACTCTTGCTGAGGAACTCAAGAAACAGCGTAGGAACAGACCTCTCTCTCAGGCTGAGCAGCGCCAGCAGATGCAACGTTATGTCAAATTTCAATCTGCTGCTCATTTCAATGCTCCTTGGACTTGGGCTCGGGTGCGGGCTTTGACTTTTGCTGAGCTCAAGAAACTTTATGAGAATATGGTGAGGCGTGCGAGTCAACCTATACCGGAGAAATTTGTTTACCATCCTCGTCGTGTGACTGCTTCGATGCCTGCTACTTCTACTGTTTCTTCATCCATGCCCATTCCTGGTTCCACTGGTAGTTCTTCTGGTTCTGGTGCTGTTTCTGTTGGTCCTTCTACTACACCCTTGGTTGCGCCTATTGGTTCTACTACTGGTCTTGCTGCTACTATCTTTGTGACAACCACCACCACTCATGCTTCCCCCACCACACCTGGTACTTCCACCACTCCTGTTCCAGCAAGCACTTTTGTTGATTCCACCATACCTGCTGCTGCTCCATCTGATGTGCCATCTACATCACCACAAGTTTCTGCAACCCAACCTACTCCCACTTCTGATGCAGCTCCTAGTGGTTCTTTGGGTGGACGTGTTCCTGAGTCTACTCCTACTGCTTCTCCTGCTGTTGCTGAAGTTCAGGTGAAGGTTGAATCCACTCCTTCGGCTCCCATGCCTCGACGTTCCACTCGCCAGAAACTTACTCGTCGTGTTCGTCGCGGTAAATCAGTTCCTTTTGAGAAGCGTGATCCTGAAAACTTAATTGATGCAGCTTCGGATAGCGATTCTGACTTACCTTTAGGCAATGGAAGCATTACGGGTTATACGGTTGAGAGGTCTACAACACTTCCTGGTGGCGTCTCCCATCGGATTACTTTGAGTGATGGGACTGTGCGATTGGTCACGGGTTTGCAGGGTGTGTTATCATGGGCTGACCGGATGGATCTTATGGCATTGTTTGGGCTTGTTGATTCTAGTATGCCATTTGACCCGATGGCGGTGTCTTCCTGGCCTGGTATTCGTCTTTGGGCTGATCTCAAGCTTATGTTGGATCCTCCTCCCTCTGCTACTCCTTTGGGTGTATGGCAAGATCAAATGCAATGGGAGATTGTTCGTTGGAAGCTCTATGCTGGATGTGGAGTACATGTGTTGGAGTTAGGTTCTGGTCATGTGGCGTTTATGTTGACGGATGTTGTGTATCCTTTGACTATTTCTTCCATGGAAGCAATGTTGGCAAGTCATTTGCAGATTTCTACTGCTCCTTCTGGGAATGAGTCGAGTATGGCCACATCTTTGGTCGAGGGTATTCAAGCACGGTTGTTGGCGGATAAGAAGACAGCTTCTGGTATGTAAGGTGAATGGGTTGTAAGTCATTATACTTTGATTTTTGTTTTTATTTTGATTCTTTTCACCAATATGTATAGTGATTGGTGACTTTTATTCTTTATAGTAATTTAAAAAAAAAAAAAAAACAACAATACATAAATAAATTTTTTAAAAAAAAAAAAAAAAAAAAAATTATTATACATTTTATATAATATCTGCTTATACTTTAACACAGTTTAGCTTTTATACTTGTACATAATATCCCTTGGCTGGTTTGAAATGTGGTTCTTGGTTTGCGATTGTTCTGGTACTTGGTTTCACTTGGTGTTGGACGTGGTCCACACAACAAATGGTTCTCAACTTACCATGTCTCATCGACAAGAAAAAGTTGATTCACCTTGAGGGTACGGCTCCTGGTGCGATTATCAAATCCGTTGATGGTTGCCAGTTTACCTAAAACTGGATGGTTTTCACTTGCCATAGTATTGGACTGAAAAGTGGCTAATCCAAGGGGGTACGGCTCTTGGTAAAGATCTTATCAAATCCGTTGATAGCTGTAATAGCTTGCTTAAAGCTATAGGGTGTTCAACTCACCGATGCTTTATTGCTAAGAGTTGGCGAGTCCAGAGGGGTACGGCTTCTGGTAAAGACGCATCAAATCCGTTGACGGCTGTGATGGTTTGCCTAAAATCATCAGGGTACTCCCACTCACCATTGATTCACGTTCTAAGAGTTGGGCTGGGTTCTAGTCTCCCAGGGTGATGCTTATTCCACCAGAATGACTAGCTAGCCCAAGAGCGAGCAGCTACTTGGTAAAGGCTCATCAAATCTGCTCATGTTGCTGACAAGATTCAACACGAGGCTGATTTGTTCCAAGCTTTGGAGAAGCTTCTAGTGGTTCGTGCGGCTGTTCTTCTGATTCTTATCTTATTGATGCTGCTGTTTGTTTTGCTGCTACAATCCTCGGGTTTTATTTGCGCGTTTTCCAGGAAACTTGAACTCAACAGGTCAAATTCAAGTTTAGGGGAGGATTGTTAGGACCATTGTAATAGTTATATGTAATAGGTAGACTAGGAGGTATGTAGTTCCTCCTGGTCCTAGTCGTAGTAGGAGCAAGTCCTGCTCCTGGTCCTAGTCAAAGTCAAACATTATTAGTTACTTAATATTCTGTTAGGATATGCATGAGTTATATTAGGAGAAGATATGCATATCAGTTTTACACGTTTTCTTGTATGCTGTATTAGGGTTTCCTTGTAGTATAAAAGGAACCTTAGGCAGAAGGGTTACATACACCTTCACAGAACATAGTTCTAGTCTTTATTAATATTAGAAATCCTTAGAAAGGATCAAGTCTTCATAGTTATTCTGTTTCTCTTGTTTATATTTATATTCTACATTCATATTGTGTATAGAGTCTCTTTGTGATTTGACTTGTGATTACAGAAGTCATTCACCGGTCCTGACAGGCTGCAAGATCTATATCTAATAGACCCAACAAAAGAATTCATCAAACAACGGTTGAAACAGTTTATCCCACTCGGGCCTTATAGGTGGTAAAAATGATGTAGAAGTAGGATTATTGGGAACTAATCCGGAACTAATATCACCGGTTCCCATCTCATGAAGCGCGGGTTCAGAGCTGCGTTGCTCAGAAGCCATTGTTGTCAGCTCATCGAAATCTGCGTCCATAGTTTCTACAATCTTACCAAGACGACGGTTGTAAATTCGATATGCTTTCTTGGAGGGAGAGTAACCAATGAAAATACCTATATCGGCTTTCGGTTGAAGCTTGCCCAAGTTCTCACTATTAATGTTTGGATAACAAAGAGCACCAAACACATGAAAGAATGAAACATCGGGTTTACGATGATGTAGAAGCTCGTAAGGTGTTTTTCCATGGCGTTTTCGAATGATAGAACGGTTTGGGTGAAACATGCAGTAGATATAGCTTCTGCCCACAAGAACAATGGAGCGTTCGCATAAATCAGCATAGTCCTAGCAGCTTCCATAAGCGTACGATTCCGTCTTTCAACGACACCGTTTTGTTGTGGAGTACGTGCAGCGGATGTTTCATGTGAGATACCAACTTCTTCATAGTAATCACGAAGAGTCTGGTTGACGAACTCTGTTCCATTGTCTGTACGAATACGGCGGACAGTAGTATTCAAACGTACCTGAATGAATTTCAGAAAAGTGATGATAGCCTTCGGTGCTTCATCCTTTGTATGTAGAAATCTAACCCATGTAAACCTGGAGAAATCATCCACAATAACAAGAATGAATTTCTTACCGCTCACACTTTCAGTTCTCATTGGCCCACAAAGATCCATATGCAAAAGATGAAGTTTTTCTTGATTGGTGTCTTCAGCTTTGGGCTTGTATGATTTCTTGGTACTTTTCCCCCTTGAACACGCGGAACATAAATGGTCCTTGTGAAATTTGAGCTTTGGAAGACCACGAACTAATTCGTTTCTAGCCAGATGATTAATAGCATCAAAGTTGAGATGAAATAATCTGCGATGCCATAACCATGACTTGGTCTTAGATGCTTTAGAGAGAAGACATACTGGAGAGGTGGCCATCATGTCTTGTAGGGACAACGTATAAAGATTTTCACCACGAGAACCCTTCAACAAGTCTTTTCCTTCCAAGTTGCGGATGAAACAAGTATGTTGTCGAAAAGCAACCTCTAGGTTGGAATCACAAAACTGTCATACTGAAAATAAATTATGACCAAGACCTTCTACATAGTATACCCTTGAAATCGTAACGTTTCCAATCTGATATTCACCATACCCCATTATCTTTGCAATATGATCATTACCGAATTTAACCGTTCCAAGAAACTTGCTGACGAAATTTCGGAGCATCGAGCGATCTCCTGTCATATGCTTTGAACAACCGGAGTCCAAATACCAGAGGATGATTTGGACCACCTGAAAATATCACCAGACGAGGACAATGTAGAGGTATCGGAATCTGAATGTTCCTTGTGATTAGCAGGTACAGATTTAAAAATCTTAGATTTGCTAACTTTAGGTTTCTTAGATTTCCTAGCCTTCTTCTTCCTAGTTGGTGGTGTAGATTCTAGTTGGCTTAAATCCTGAGGTATTTCTTCACTGATAGGCACTATAGTGGGGGCTAACCTAATTAAAGGGCGCTGTTTCCAAACTTTAGTGCTAGTGTGCCTAACTAAAGGACGCTCAGACCTAACCTCAATGGATGCATTCCTAGTTAAAGGGCACATTGTTCCATCTAATGTAAAGGTCCTACGAGTGGGACGCCATTGCCATCCAACTTGGGCACGAGTTCTACCAGTTGGCTTCCATTCAAGATTATTCCTAATGGCATTCATTTCATTCACATGATCAATAAGACACAAATCATGACGTTGGGAAAACATACATTCGTTACAATTCCAACAGTTCAAATTAGAATTCACGAATGGTTTAGGCTTCTACACAGGCGCAGAGCTTTTAGTCTTAACATGATTCTTTTTATTTAAAACTGAACTAACATTCCTATGGTGAGCTTCTACTTTCTTCTTGTTGGTACTACTAGTGGAGGGCTTGATCTTATCTTTCTTGAGTGGCGATCCTTTAGCCTTAGTAGACTCTTTTACTCCTGTAGAAGGCAAAGTGGGAACATTAGCAACAGATTTTAAAGGTGCCTTACTTGATGGTGCCAATGACGGTTTTGCTCCTGGGGTCTTATTGAATGGAGTTACAGCAATGGGTCGATTAGTGAGTAGTGCAGAACCTGGTTTACCTATGTATTGCAAATATGCTAAGCAATATTGAACTCGCTTAATGTATTCATGAGCTGAGTAATAGTAGCTACTTGAGGGATCTAAGGCATAAAGATCGTCTAAAATATCCCTAACAAGATCTACATGCTTAATTGCATTCCTCATATAATCATCGTAGGTAACCGAGTTTTTCTTATGGAGCGGGTTCTTATAAAGCACTACTGACTTGGTTGGTGGAGCACTAGAGGACGGTGCAGAGTCGGTAGCTAAGTTATCAACAACTTCTTGTCGGGTGAGAAGAAGTGTCTCCTTTAACTCGGCCAAAACCATGTTTTTGTCAATGAGCAGGATGTTTAAGTCAGAGATTTCCTCACACTTTTGGTTCAGTTGTTCAACATAAGATTGTTGCTGTGCTGCATTAAAAACTAAGCGTTCTTCTATTGAACCATAAAGAGCGGATAGTCCCTGTCTTGCCCGATCCATCTCCCCTAGAATAGACGAAAGTCTAATTTCTAAGTCCTGGTTTTTAGACTCTGCAGCCTCTAGTTCCAATTTTAGTGTCTCATTTGATGACACATCTCTCTTCAATCTCATAATCTCTTCCTCTAATGCCTTAACTATTGCAATCATCTTGTCACTCGTCTCAACACCGTTTTCACAACCATTTGATATCAAAAGATCCTCATTTTGAGTTTGTTGTTTTAATTCTAAAGATATACAATGTTGTTCGAGTTGATTAAAGCGTTTTGAAAGTAAATTGTAAGAATCTTGTAGCTTTAAAAATTCAGCGTTAGATTCGTGACAAGAATGATTATCTACCTCATTTACAGTATCAGCAACATTTACAGAGAGATCACACACATCATCACAAATATTCACAGCATCACAGTTAATCACAGCGGATGTAAGCTCATTCGAATAATTAACATTTACAGTAGTAAGCACATCACACGAAATTACTTCGGACAAGAATCGGTCATATTCGGATAAAATCTTTTCCTTTTCAATTAATTGAAGTTCGTAAGCGGTGTCCATTTCATAAACACTTTTTGAACTTATCCAATTTCAAACTCAAGATTTTCCTTAAGAGATGCAAAACTTCCTTTTAGACTTTCGACAAACGGATTGATCTCATTCTTAAACACCTCGTTCATGTGTTCGAAAGCCCATTCTCCGGCGTTTAGGCCATTTGAAGTAGTACATTCCAAAATGACCTTGTCAAAATTAGTAAAGTATTGATTAATCTCTTGCAAGTTTAACCATACAGTGCTAACAGGTGGAAGATCCTTTGGAATTTCCTTAGGACCTTCCATTTTGACAAGTGTAGGAAGTGTACTAGGGTTTTCTTCATTTAACATGTAGGTTGGTGCTGTGATAAGATCTTTATCCATATGGAAGCGAATTCTAAAATCCGTTTTAGCAAGCTCCTGATTCATTTTAAAATAATCACAATCGGGATATTTTGCAAAGTTGTATGACCGATCCTCATCAACTAGATCCTTACTTGTGCGATCATCGAAAATAACAATCGGGTCTAATACCAATCCTAATTGGGTTGCATTATAAAGTCTAGGACTATGGATCAAAGCTTGTTTTGCATACCGTGGGTTAGGGGGAAGGCCTTTTTGACGTGATAAGTTAAATTCTCTAAACGAAGCATCAAATAAGTGCACTAGTTGAGAAGCAGCGTATTGTCTTAAAAGCAAATAATCTAGACTTCTGATCTTATTAGCCGCATTAATTTCCATTTCATTCTTCTTAAACTCGAGTAATTCAAAATCCGTTTGAAGTTTTTGAAAATTAGTGACCACTAACTCTTTTTCTTTAAGTTCATTAGAAGATCTGCTCTTAAGGTTTCAATTTCTTACAAATGACCCATTTGTTTGTTTCGAAAATGATCATATTCGGGATTTGTTAGAACACTAGACGAAGGCACTAATTCCAAAGTGTGAACTTTCTCGTTGCTTAAGGCAAGCTCATCAGACAAATTCTTATTCTTAGCTAGGGTTTCTAAGAGTGCAGCATTCATTTGGCTAAGTAATGTAGCAGGAACCATGACCAAATCTTGTTGAGCAGGAGTATGCGTATGCGAAATGGCTCCCGGTTGTGATTCACCCAAATTCTAGGGACTCACATTGATATTACTATCATTGATTGTCTCCTCATTTGAAAGACTCACCACCGAAGACTCATTCAAATCAGCACTCTCTTGCACAACTTGATGTGGTTGAATACTAGCATCAGTGGTATTATCAGTGGTATTAATAAGTACCTCAGATCTCTTTTCTGGCCCTAAGTTGGAGATAGTTGCTATAAGAGCTGCCTGTGCAGATTGAAGTTCATCACAGTCTGAATCATACGCATCAAGATCATCTGCTTGGTATGTTGCATTCTGTGTGGTGACAACGTCTTGTTCAGCAATCCCTGGATCAGCAAGAAATGCAAGCTCCTCTTCATCAAGTTCCCTTCCTTGTGCCTGAGCATTCACCAGATAAATCTTCTCTGCAAACCATTGACCATCCCTTCTCCTCTTAGGTTTCTTGCAATCCCTGGACATGTGACCTTCTTCCTTGCAGTTGTAGCATGTAATCATTCTCAACTTGCCTGTGGAATTAGCCCGTGGAGGAGTGTTGACCATTGGAGCAGGATTGACCGTGCGAGCATTGGTAGTTGATGTAGTAGGTCTCCCCTGATAAGGTTGAATTGGTTGAACCATTACCTTGCCATTCTCAATAGTAGCTTGTTGGCGAGAATTGGATGAATTCCTCAGCTGATTGTTAGTAGGAGCTGGTCCTCTAAATCCTCGTTTGCTTAAAGTCCTTGTGAGGTAAGCAGACATAGTGGCTAACACTTCAACTGGATCAGTTCCTTGTTTGAATTCAGGAATGGGGACTTCATTATCATCACAATACAGTGCTTGGTCTTGTTGAGCTGTATAAGCACTAGAAGGAACACTCATGTGGTCAGAGTAGCTTGATGGATATGTTGCATTCTCTTGATAAGAAGAATATGAAGACTAAGCATAAGGTGCAATGCTTGCTGGGTGATGTTGTGAAGCATAGTGTGGTGAAGGTGCATTAAACCGATATTGTTGCTGATGTGAGGTGGGTGGTTGCGGTAGAATCGAGTATTAGGGGAAGGTTGGTGTCATGTAAGGTGATGGATGATAGGCTTGATGTCTCAAGATATAAGGAGTGTTGTTGTGTGAAAAGCTTGGTTGATTCGCCATCAAAGCTAAGGAATCAGGGTACATACCTCGAGGCGAACGGTGCATGATCACATGTTTCTCATGCTGCTGAAGAAAAGCATATAGTTGATCCGAATTGCACTTATGCAAATCCCTGGTTAACTTAAAATCGGTAATATACTCACCCCATTCAGCTTGAGGTAAAGTATTCAAAAACTTGGTGTTAACCTGGAATGGAGCAATCACGAGATTGTATACATTCAAATCATTCATGAGAGTAGTGAATCTGAAGTAATAGTCGTGAAGCGTTTCCCCTGGGTTGTACGTGAATCTATCAAACAGATCATACAACTGACATTCCCTTTCCTGTTTGGTAAGAGACGTACCTTGTAGCAACACCTTTAGACGTTCCCATAAATCCTTTGCCACCGTATACTGACTTACCATTCGATAGATGTCATGTGGAAAAGCTTGAAGAATGGTTTGAAGAGCCTTTTCGTCTGCATCGGCAACAAGTTGTTGAGCTGGTGTAAGTTCTTCAAACTCCCTTGGTCGAGTCACATTGTTAACCACGATGGTACCATAGTCAAGTGGACCATTTAGAATTGACTTAACCATAAGCCTCCCATATACCGGTTTTCCCTTAAGGTAAGACATCATCCGGCCTTGCCATGCTTCAAAAACTTCTTTGATGAGCATTGGAGGGCGATTATCCGTTCCCGTAATGACGGAAATATCCGTAAGTGATGTCATCTGAGGCATTACTGAATTCGGATTCATTTTGTTCAGTTCAAAGAAACAAAGATTATCGGTTGACCGAGCAGTGAAGTAAAGCTTGTGAATTGTGTTGAGTTTTTGTTGTAAGAAACCAAGATTAAATCCTCTAAAAAATCGTCGAAAAAACAAGTAAAATATCCCTTGATTCGGAACTTTTGTTGATTCGGAAGTGTTGATTCGGAAGATTTTGGCTTGGAATACCTTGATTCGGAACTTTTCGTTCGGAAGATTTGATCCGGAACTTTCCCTTGATCAGGAACTTTTCCCTTGATCCGGAACTTTCCTTTGATCCGGAACTTTCCTTGATCCGGAACTTTCCTTTATCCAGAACTTTTGGTTCGGAACTTCTTGATCCGGAACTTTCCTTGATCCGGAACTTTTGGTTCGGAACTTCTTCATCCGGAACTTTCCTTGATCCAGAACTTTCCTTGATCCGGAACTTTTGGTTCGGAACTTTTTGATCCGGAACTTTTGTTGATCCGGAACTTTTTGATCCGGATGTTTTTGGTTCGGAACTTTACTGGGTAATCAGAAACTTGATTCGAGTATACAGTCGATCAAAAAATGAAGAATAAACCCATATTTTTACCAAATAACCCAAAAAGTTTTGTGATTTCTACAATAATAAGTAAAAACTAATACTTATCTACTAATCCCAATCACAAAAACACCAAAAACTCCAAGAATCAAGATGGATCTTCTTAAAGAACACTAATTACAATCAAAAACTAAAAAACAACACAAATCATTACCTTAAATCACCCCATAGCTCTGATACCAACTATAGAATCTTGATAACCTATGAATCTATGAAGTGGGTTGAATATTCCTAGAGAGAGAAACTAGAGAGAGAAAGTTAGAGAGAAACTATGTATTTTATTCAAATGAAAATGTAGGAAATGAACAACAACCAACCCCTTTCCATGGTGGAAAGGGGTATTTATATCCAAGGCCTTATTTGGGCTTGGGCCGACCCATGACAAGCCCATGGGTCGGTTTCTTACTTAACTTAATAAGTAACACTAACTACGAGCTATTACAACATTAATAATATTGTGGAGTGACCGATACTTCTAATATACGTAAAAACGTATTTCTAACACTCACACACGGAGTTCCTGTATCTATTATCTCAGATCGTGATAGTCGTTTTACATCTGTATTTTAGAGATCGATGCAAAGTGCCTTAGGTACTCAATTGGATATGAGTACGGCATATCATCCACAAACAGATGGGCAAAGTGAAAGAACGATTCAAACTCTCGAGGATATGCTTAGAGCTTGTGTGATAGATTTTGGAAAAGGATAGGAGAAACATCTACCTTTAGTAGAATTCTCTTAATACAATAGTTATCATGCTAGTATTAAAGCATCGCCTTTCAAAATACTTTATGGAAGAAAGTGTCGATCGCCTGTTTGCTGGGCTGAAGTTGGAGATATTCAACTGACAGGACCAGAAATAATACATGAAACTACTGAGAAGATTGTTCAAATCCGACAGCGATTACAAGCTGCACAAGATAGACAAAGGAGTTATGCTAATACTAGACGTAAACCTTTGGAATTTGTAGTGGGAGATTGTGTTATGTTGAAAGTTTCACCTCGTCAAGGAGTTATTCGATTCGAAAAGAAGAAGAAACTGAATCCAAGGTATATAGGACCATTCAAAATTACTAAAAGAATTGGCCCTGTGGCATATAAACTAGAGCTTCCTGAAGAGCTAAGTAATGTTCACAATACTTTTCATGTTTCGAATCTTAAGAAGTGCTTATCTGATGAATCTATCATCATACCAATGAAATAACTTCAACTCGATGATAAGTTAAATTTTATAGAAGAGCCGGTGGAAATTATGGATAGAGAAGTGAAAAGCTTGAAGCAGAGTCGTATCCCAATAAATAGGTACGATGGAACTCGAAAAGAGGACCTGAGTATACTTAGGAACGTGAAGATCAATTCCGAGCTAAATATCCACATCTATTTTCTTATGTTAAACCTATTTCTAGTTAAATCTCGGGACGAGATTTTAAATAAGGGGGAGAGACTGATAACGCCTAAATCCAACATGTTTTTAGGAGCGTTATCCGTACTTTTGTACATGTATATTGGTTAATTATATGATACTTTTGTGCATATTTGTGCCCAATTGTGTTTGCAAGTCTTTGTGTATCCAATTGCAGGAATGGAGTATATAACAACATAAAAATGGAGAATTATACGAGTACGAAGAATCCTAGTCAAGTTCAAGACCCATGTATAAGTTACAAGCATTTGAAGATCAATTCCGGGTGCAAGAATAAGTATTTCCAAGGAGCAAATAAAGATATTCAGCATGAAAGTTGCCACCATCAACATACATCCAACTTGCCACTAGCAAGAGTGAAGTTGCCACCATCAAATGGGAGTTAATTTGCCTCCACCATCAAATGGGAGTTGATTTTCCTCCACCATAAAATGGGAGTTGATTTGCCTCCATAATGAGTAAAGTTGCCTCCAACATTTGTCTAGGAAAAAATGTGTCCACATTCATGCAAGACCACACAAGAAGTTTCTAGACATGCTTTGGCTCTAAGTATTTGTCTTTGGCTCCAAGACATGCATTCACTCCATGCCATCAACTAGCCTATAAATAAGACCCTTGGGGTCATGTAACTACATCATCTATCAATATCTTTTCACAACTCAAGTATCTCCTCATTATTACATCAAATAAACTCTCTCATCCTTGTCCAAACTCCCATTCCCGGATTTGAACAAGGTGGTGCTAGAAAAGTCAGTTTTTGAGTCTGATAAGCAAAGTTATCATCACGAAACTCTTAGGGATCATTACCCTAATCATTAGCAACATTTTCCCACTTTGTAAGAATCTTGATTATGACATATAATACATTTATTTCTGAGTTTATTTCATCATTTGTTATGAGTAGCTAAGTTTCATTCTACACTTGGTAGGATGATGTTTGTAGTATGAAGTGATGGTTGTGATTGTGATCTATGTTTAAATCAATGTCAAGCTTTCCTATGATCCATTAATATGTGACAATTCTTATCAAAACTTAATTTGTTGGTAAAGATTTCATAGGTCGAAAGGGTTATTTTCTATCAACAAGTCATAGCCGGTTTGTCTATGATTGGCTATCTTTTGTATTGATCATTTCTTAAGAAGTTTTGATTATCAAGAAACATAATTGTAAGTGTTAGCAAATTCGTGAAACGACCGTGAATCGAATGTGTTGAAATTGGATTAAGTCTTGAATTGAGTGATTGAGTCTAATGCTTGTTTTCTTTAACCAAGGTCTTGACGAAGATTAAAGCTTTTGAAAACAATAGATTGGATTATCCATCTAATTATCATAATCATATTTGTTAACATGTCATCACAATCATACCATTACGAATGCTCAAACTAGTCTTTACCAAGTGTACCTTTAATTATATTATTTATCTCATCATTTTTACTTATTACTTGTTTGTCAACAATTGCTACAATCAACGATTATAGTTTCATTTTAGAATAATCATAGGTTTTCCAAATCCCCGTGAAAGATCTCGGTATTACCACATAAACGCTATACACAAACGAAAGGGTTATACTTGCCTGTGTGTTTTTAGTCAATCCGGTAATTCGTGTTTATAAATTTAAAACTTGTTACCAACACCACGCATCAAGTTTTTGGCGCCGCTGCCGGGGATTTGATTGTGTTATTAGTTCTAAAATCATCCTATAATCAAACCCATTGTAGTGTCTCATTGCAAACAAACCCAAAAATCAAAAAGTAAAAAAAAAAATAAAAAAATTTTTCTGACAGGAGACCATTGCCGCCGGCAACAGCCTCCTGCCGCCTTAACCAACAAACAGAAGCCAACTTGTCGTCCAACAAGCTAGCTCTGCCGTCGACAACAACAAACAGAAGGTAATTTGCCGACCGACAACCCCTGTTTGCCGCCGGCAAGTTCCCAAAACTTTAAAAGAAAATAATCTTTTTTTGTATGTTTTTAATTTGTTTGGTTTATTTAATTTCCTATTTACTTATTTTCTTATCAGTTATCTTTTGTTTGTTTTTGTTTTTATTACTTGTAATCCTTTTCAAAAGTCGTTCAAGACTTGAATGAACACACGTTCTTTCGGTCAAGAAATGCTTAGTCCATACACCGATCCCAATCGTTATATTCACCAATCTCGAAAGAAAAATCGCAAGAAACACCCCTTTGTTTCTTTTGAAAACCGAATCCCAAAAACCAAAAACCCACCATTTGATAATCTCTTAGACGCCTTTGTCGTCTACAACCCATTTAACGATCTACCATTTCCAATGGCCGACGATCAATCAATGTGGGCAGCCAACCGAGTAGTAGCACCTACCCCGAGGCTGCTATTGTTCAAGTTGAGCTTGGAGAAAACTTTTCTGTGAAAGGTCATCACCTTTCAATGATCAAAGACCGCCAATTTGACGGCCGTACATGAGCCGATCCACATAAGCACATAATGTGGCATGTTCCGTTATGGAGCCAACGTCGATGGAGACGCCATAAAACTCAAACTCTTCCCATCATCTCTATCCGGAGATGCAAGAGTTTGGTACAACGAGTTGACGCCCGGTACCATTGAAACATGGGAATACATGAGAACCGCTTTTGTTAGCCGTTTCTTTCCACCCGCCATGTACGAAAGACTTATGGGAGAAATCCGAGGTTTCGCCCAACTTCCACAAGAAACACTCATTGATGCATGGAACCGAATGAAAGACCTACTTCGTAGTTGTCATGGACATGGTTTACTAAAAGGAACCATCATCCAAATCTTTTATCATGGTCTCAATGAACCGACGCAAGCAATCCTTGACGCCGATGGACTCTTTCTCTATAAGACTCCCAACGAAGCATATCAATTGCTCGAGGACCGAGTTCTCTTAAAACTCGATTGGTCCAAAGATAACCGAACCAAACCTTTCAAGAAAACCGTTGCTTTCGTTGGAAGTGACGAAAATTCCAAACTCATGGAAAAGATGGATGCTCTCACATCTAAATTCGACTCGCAATTCAAAACCATCAAAGACGAAATGAAAGAGATGCGAGGTGAATGTACTCTTTGCGGAGGACCACACCCATCCACGGCGTGTGATGATACACCAATAAGAGAACCGCCACAAGAAGCAAACTACACCCAAGGAGGATACCGAGGAAGTGGTTATCGAGGTAACTACTACGGTAGAAATCCCGACATATGGCGTGAGTATCGTAAAAACGAAAAACGTGAGAACGATAGTTCCGGTCCATCAAACGAAAAGAAACCCGAAGAGTCAACCTTAGAGAAAATGTTGTTAGCTTTCATAGAATCTCAAAAATTGACAAACACGTTCATTAAGAACCAATTCTTCGATCTCAAAGCCAACGTTGAAAGAGGACAAAGACACCACACCGCAACCATTAATGATCTCGAGACCAAAATCGGTCGAATCACCAATCAATTAGCCAATCGACCAAGTGGGTCGCTACCAAGCAACACTCACACAAACCCAAAACCATCTGCGGATAAACCATACTGCCCACCACCCGCCCGTAATGAACATGTGAATGCCGTATTCACAAGAAGTGGGCTAAGTTATGATCCACCACAATCCCCTCACACTTTCATTAAGAACACGTGATTGAGATTGGTATAAACAATACCCCATGGGTTTTATTTATACTTGAATTATGCTTGGCCACCAAGCACTTTTCTTTGGCTCCAAGGGTTGTAAATAAGGTGTTAATGAAGCTTGGAGGAGAGGGAATGGAGTTATGGTTGGATTGGGGAGCAAGGAGAAGTGAATGGGATGTTTAATGTGACTTTTCAAAAACCTGTCTGGGCAACTTGCCGGCGGCAACAATGCCTTTCCGGTGGCAACTGAGTGATGGTTTGCTGGCGGCAACTGAGTGTTGCCGGTGGCAACTGGGCCACCTTGCCATATTTCTTCTTTGGTCCTTTTTCTTTGTTTCTTCCACCTTTCTTTCTTCCAAACTTTCCAAGACTCCTTATCATTGTATTATTTATCATACGAGAGCTACACTTCCATGTCTCGTTCATCTTTTCACCTCCAATTCACGTCTTTTCTTCATTTATCGTGATGTAACCATTGATGAACCTACAATAGCAAATAAGCTTCATTAAGTATCATATGCTCATAATAATCACACAAATATATGCATAAACACCACGAATACGCTCATATAAACACCACAAAACCCGAACACCAAAGCTACCACTATCGCCGATGAAAGTGAAGACGAGGCCGATGAGCCCGAGAAGGAAGAAACCATTCCTCCTTCCAACCCCAAACCAAAACAAACCACACCCATTCCAACACCAACACCGAAGGCGTATGAACCAAAAATTCCGTATCCTCAACGCCTACGAAAAGAAAAGATGGAGGCTCGTAATGCCAAATTCCTTAAGATGATCAAGGAAGTTAAGATCAATGTTCCACTTGTGGATATCTTTATCGGCATGCCCAACTATGGGAAATTCCTCAAAGATCTTGTGAGCAACCATAGTAAGACATAGCAAATCTCTGCTGTGTTTTTGAATGAAGAATGTTCTGTAGCCTTGCAAAGCAAACTTCCACCAAAGCTCGGAGATCCGGGAAGCTTTCTCATACCATGCACCCTAAACAAAAATATCGAATGTCACGCCTTGGCCGATCTAGGCGCAAGTATCAATCTTATGCCATACTCATTATACAAGAATCTTTCAAACAATACTTTGAAACCTACGAGTATGAGTATACGTTTGGCTAACCACACCTACCAATATCCCATTGGGCTATCCAAGAACATGCTTGTTCAAGTTGGCAAATTCATATTTCCCGCCGACTTCGTAATCCTTGAGATGGAGGAAGACCATCAAGTCCCTCTCATTTTAGGACGACCATTCTTGCACACCGCCGATGCTATCATTCGTGTGAAGAATAAAGAACTCAACCTTGGAGTTGGTGACGATCGAGTCACATTCTTAGTCGATAAAGCTATGCAACACTCCCATTCCAATGATGACACATGCTTCCGCGTGGATGTTATCGATGAAGTAACGAAAGAAGAGTTGGACGCATCGCTTGATGACAACGCACCATTCCAAAAAACTTCGGAAAAGATTAGAAATATCGATCGTGATCGTGAATTCGAAGATTTCATGGCCCTTGATTCCGAAGAAACTCTCGAAGAAGAGGAAAACAAGCCGTTTGAGGTTTTACCTTCGAAATCGAACTTTATAATTCACAAATCTATTCATGATCCACCGACGGATCTTGAGTTGAAACCTCTTCCCGAACATCTCGAGTACGCTTATCTAGAGAAGGACTCACTCCTTCCGGTGATTATCTCAGCCAAGCTCGAGGAAGATCAAAAGAAACATCTCGTTTCTATGCTTAAAAACCACAAAGAAGCATTTGCTTGGAAAACATCCGATATACTAGGAATTAGCCCAAATTTTTGCAAACATAAGCTCAATCTCGAAGACGATGCCAAACCCATTATTGAGAGGCAACGTCGACTTAACCCAAACATGAAGGAGATAGTAAAAGCCGAAATCATCAAACTCCTTGAGGCAGGAATCATATATGCCATAGAGGATAGTCATTGGGTTAGTCCTATTCATTGCGTTCCAAAAAAAGGAGGAATGACTGTTGTGGCCAACGAACATAACGAACTTGTTCCTACAAGAACCGTTACTGGTTGGCGTGTGTGTATTGATTACCGCAAATTGAATGATGCCACACAAAAGATCATTTTCCTCTACCATTCATGGACCAAATGTTGGAAATACTAGCGGGGAACAAATTATTTTGTTTTCTCGATGGCTTTTCCGGATATTTTCAAATACCTATCGAACCATCCGATCAAGACAAGACCACTTTTACGTGTCCTCATGGAACGTTCGCTTATAAGCGTATGCCTTTTGGTCTTTGCAATGCACCTGCGACTTTTCAAAGGTGTATGATCGTAATCTTTCAAGACATGATCGAAGTATCCATGGAAGTTTTCATGGATGATTTCTTAGTCTTCGGAAACTCATTCGAGTCTTGCCTTTTTAATCTAGAGCGCATGCTCATCCGATGCAAACAAGCTCATCTCGTGCTCAATTAGGAGAAATGTCACTTCATGGTGACTGAAGGAATTGTGCTTGGGCACAAAGTCTCCGGAGCCGGATTGGAAGTAGATAAGGCCAAGATCGAAGTGATATCCAAATTACCACCACCCACTAACGTTAAAGCCGTTAGAAGTTTTCTAGGTCATGCGGGATTCTACCACCGATTCATAAAAGATTTCTCCAAAATCGCTAGACCGATGACCAAACTCCTTGAAAAAGACATAGTCTTTGATTTCAATGAAGAATGCATAAAGGTATTTGACAAGCTTAAAGACAAGTTAACGAATGCACTGATCATGGTTTCACCGGATTGGTCGCGACCGTTTGAACTTATGTGTGATGCAAGCGATTTCGCTGTAGGAGCCGTATTAGGACAACGTGAAGGAAAACATTTCCGTCCTATACACTTTGCGAGCAAATCTCTAAATAGCGCGCAACTCAACTACACAATCACCAAGAAAGAACTACTTGCCATAGTCTTTGCTTTCGACAAATTCCGATCCTATCTCGTGTTGTCGAAAACGATTGTATTCACCGATCATTCCGCGTTGAAATATCTATTCTCAAAACAAGATGCTAAGCCGCGTCTTATTAGATGGATTTTACTACTCCAAGCATTTGACATCGAAATCCAAAACAAGAAAGGAGCTGAAAACGTCGCAGCCGATCATTTGTCGTGACTTGAAAATCCAAACATAGAAGAGTTAAGGGATGAAGATATCAACGATTATTTTCCCGATGAAACTCTTATGAAAATCTCTACGGACGAATCTTCGTGGTTTGCAGATTTTGCAAATTACCTCGTTGGAAGAATTCTAAGAAAAGGTTTAACCTATCACCAACGATGTAAATTCTTTTCCGACCTAAAACACTATTTCTGGGAAGACCCCTATCTTTTCAAAGTATGCCCCGATGGCATGATTAGGAGATGTGTTTATGGCACGGAAACAAGGAAGATCCTTGATGAATGTCATCAAGGCCCTACTGGGGGACATTATGGTCCTTCTACCACCGCGAAAAAAGTCTTCGATGCTGGTTTTTATTGGCCAACAATTTTTAAAGAGGCCTATACTCTAGTCGAAAATTGTGATGCTTGCCAACGTTATGGTAGCCTCTCACGAAGAGACGAAATGCCTCAAAACAACATCCAAGTTTGCGAAATATTTACGTATGGGGAATTGATTTCATGGGACCCTTTCCCAAATCCCATAAGTTCAAATATATCTTAGTCGCTATTGATTACGTGTCCAAATGGGCCGAAGCTGAAGCTTTACCCACGAACGATTCACGAGCCGTAATCAACTTTCTGAAAAAGCTTTTCTCTCGCTATGGAATGCCGAAAGCTTTAATTAGTGATCGAGGTTCCCATTTTTGCAACAAACAAATGGAGAAAATCTTAAAGCGTTATGGAGTCACCCATCGCTTTGCAACCGCGTATCATCCACAAACGAGTGGACAAGTTGAAAATACCAATAGAGCCTTAAAACGAATACTCGAAAAAACGGTTAAGGACAATCCTTCCGTTTGGTCAAGGAAACTTGACGACGCTCTATGGGCTTTCCGAACAGCTTATAAGACACCAATTGGCACAACACCCTATCGTTTATTGTACGGTAAAACGTGACATTTGCCCCTTGAAATCGAGCACAGTGCTTATTGGGCATTGAGAAGCTGTAATCCCGATCTCAAAATCGCTGGAGAAAACCGATTCTTGCAACTGCATGAACTCGATGAATTAAGACTCCAAGCTTATGAGAATTCAAAATTTTACAAAGCACGTACCAAAGCTTATCACGACAAGAAACTTCGAATCCGAAAAGAATTCAAGAAAGGAGATAAAGTTCTCTTGTTTAATATGCGCTATAAATTCAAAGCCCCCAAGCTTAAACAAAAGTGGTACGGTCCTTTTATAGTAAAACATGGATACCCGCCCGGTTATGTTGAATTGTATGACAAGAATGGAGGAAGCTTCATTGTTAATGGACACCGTGTTAAACTATACCATGAGGAGTGGAGTGAACATTTTCCGCTCGATAAAAATAAAGAAAAATAAAAAGAAGTACGAGTCAGGCTGATGACTCTATAAAAAATAAGCGCTTCTCGGGAGGCAACCCGTGTGTTTTAAATTTGTAAGTGTGATTTTCCTTTTTAATAAATTCATGCTTACACCCCACATTTTTAACCAATGTTTTGCTTAAGTGTGAGGGGGTGTAGCATGTGTCTCTTTTATAAAAATCTATAAAAACAAAAAATAGAGTGTTTTCGTATTTTTGTGTGTTTTATCTTTTTTGTAGGTACCGCAAGTTGAAGGCGAAGACAAAAATCTTGTATGATGCATGATATGCCCGTGATTTTGGTTTTTCTCTCATTCTCTTGCTTTTGTTAAGTTATATCACATTGAGGACAATTCTAAACTTAAGTGTGAGGGGGTTGTAGGGAAATCGAGAAAAAGATGCTTAATTACCATATTTTTGGGCTATTTTAAAACTTTTGTTCTTGTTTTGCCCTCGTAAATTCAAGCAATGTATATAAATAATTAAGAAGTTATCCAATCAGTAATTTTTGAAAATTTGAGATGTATTTTTGTGTCAAACTTACCCAAGTCAAAGTCTCATATAATAGTAGAAGAAAAATCCAAAAATATAGGAGAAAGTTGCAAGTTCCATGTTTGTCAATACAACATGAACTTTGTAAGTATGTTAATCCATGGCTAGGAGTTTTAGCCAAGAAAAGAAAGAGAAAAAGAAAGAAAAAAGTCAAAAAAGACAAATAAATAGCCAGTGAGCTATAATGTTATGAAGTTGAAGGAAGAAGAAGAAATAAGAGGTATCGATTAGCCAATGTGCTAAGTCGTGATACATGTTGCTTCAATTCATATGTTATTAGTATAGTTAGAAATAAAAGACTTTCTAGATTTTTATGGGTATTGACTTTATATCTCAATTTTGCAACCTTAAAAACTTAAGACGATGAGTTTTATCGTATACTTGTACTTGGTAGACTTGCATCGAATTTTTGTAAAGATACATGTACCTTTGGATTTAATTTTCTTTTCTTCTTGCTTGAGGGCAAGCAAAACTTAAGTGTGAGGGGATTTGATAACGCCTAAATCCAACATGTTATTAGGAGCGTTATCCGTACTTTTTTACATGTATATTGGTTAATTATATGATACTTTTGTGCATATTTGTGCCCAATTGTGTTTGCAAGTCTTTGTGTAGCCAATTGCAGGAATGGAGTATAAAACAACATAAAAATGGAGAATTGTACGAGTACGAAGAATCCTAGTCAAGTTCAATACCTGTGTACAAGTTACAAGCCTTTGAAGATCAATTCCGGGTGCAAGAACAAGTATTTCCAAGGAGCAAATAATAATATTCAGCATGAAAGTTGCCACCATCAACATACATCCAACTTGCCACTGGCAAGAGTAAAGTTGCCACCATCAAATGGGAGTTGATTTGCCTCCACCATCAAATTGGAGTTGATTTGCCTCCACCATCAAATGGGAGTTGATTTGCCTCCATCATGAGTAAAGTTGCCTCCAACATTTATCTAGGCAAAATGTGTCCACATTCATGCAAGACCACACAAGAAGTTTCTAGACATGCTTTGGCTCCAAGTATTTGTCTTTGGCTCCAAGACATGCATTCACTCCATGCCATCAACTAGCCTATAAATAAGACCCTTGGGGTCATGTAAGTACATCCTCTATCAATATCTTTTCACAACTCAAGTATCTCCTCATTATTACATCAAATAAACTCTCTCATCCTTGTCCAAACTCCCATTCTAGGATTTGAACAAGGTGGTGCTAGAAAAGTCAGTTTTTGAGTCCGATAAGCAAAGTTATCATCATAAAACTCTTAGGGATCATTACCCTAATCATTAATAACATTTTTCCACTTTGTAAGACTCTTGATTATGACTTATAATACATTTATTTCTGAGTTTATTTCATCATTTGTTCTGAGTAGCTAAGTTTCATTCTACACTTGGTAGGATGATGTTTGTAGTATGAAGTGATGGTTGTGATTGTGATCTATGTTTAAATCAATGTCAAGCTTTCCTATGATCCATTAATATTTATGTTTCATGTGACAATTGTTATCAAAACTTAATTTGTTGGTAAAGATTTCATAGGTCGAAAGGGTTATTTTCTATCAACAAGTCATAGCCGGTTTGTCTATGATTGGCTATCTTTTGTATTGATCATTTATTAAGAAGTTTTGATTATCAAGAAACATAATTGTAAGTGTTAGAAAATTCGTGAAACGACCGTGAATCGAATGTGTTGAAATTGGATTAAGTCTTGAATTGAGTGATTGAGTCTAATGCTTGTTTTCTTTAACCAAGGTCTTGACGAAGATTAAAGCTTTTGAAAACAATAGATTGGATTATCCATTTAATTATCATAATCATATTTGTTAACGTGTCATCACAATCATACCATTACGAATGCTCAAACTAGTCTTTACCAAGTGTACCTTTAATTATATTATTTATCTCTTCATTTTTACTTATTACTTGTTTGTCAAAAATTGCTACAATCAACGATTATAGTTTCATTTTAGAATAATCATAGGTTTTCCAAATCCCCGTGAACGATATCGGTATTACCACATAAAAGCTATACACAAACGAAAGGGTTATACTTGCCCGTGCGTTTTTAGTTAATCCGGCAATTCGTGTTTATAAATTTAAAACTTGTTACCAACACCACGCATCAGAGACTATAACATCCAGTAGTTTTGGTTAATGTAATATCCATGTTCATAAATAAAAAGGTGATGTTACTTTGAAAGTTTTTCATTTTCACTATTCTACATGACTGACTTATGGATCTCACTATCACAATTGTAACACCCCCAAATTTACACAATTTAATACAGCGGAAGACTCGTTGGTGTTACGGGATAGCACATTACTCACATCATAGACAACGCTTAAAAATCGCGTCGTTTAATAATAAAGCATTTCCATTCATAAATATCAAGTTTACATAGGTCCCAAGTCATATTATTTCATACAAATTTTACAAAGCATTTGAATGGAAATTGTTATTTAAGTGCGGGCCATGATTTCTTGTCGTCTTCCCGAGAATTACCTTCAAGTACCTAAGATAAAACATGTTAAAAGAAAAGGTCAGCGATAACGCCGAGTGAATTCATAGAGTTCAATAAAACCATTAATATATCATCGGTATATAATTATTACCGAAAATCATTTTTGTAAATATCATTGTAATAGGCCATAAAATAGGCAAAGTCATTTTATACAAATCCTTATCAAAAATCATAATATAGGCTTTTGCCTTCAAAATCATTATACGAACCAAAGTCGTAAAAACATCATACAATACGTTTTATAACGTTGTATAAAGTTATATAAAAACCGTTATATGAATATGGTTATGTAAAACCAAAACACGAACATAAAATCAATAATAAGACCCCGTATTGCTAGTCAGGCAATTCATTGTAATTCAGTGCGTATAGCAGTATTTCGTTATTTGGATTATTATAAGCCGCATGACATTGTTACCTTACTACAACAAACAACGGGTAGCTAACCGGAAACTCATTTGCCCATCTAAATTAGCGTGTCGTCAAAATAATCACGCTTGTGTAAATCTTCTCATATATAAATTCGCTTACCAATCAATGTGGCACGACAGGGATCAACCGTCAAGGCGCGAACTGGGGTGATCGTCCCCAAATAGTACTATTATATGCATAAGCGTCTACCAAATCCCGGTAGTTCACAATTCATGCTAATGGGACTTTTAGTGACATAGCCTAACTTTAATAATCCATATCATTTCATCTATCGGGTCATATAATCATACATCGGGTCATACAATCATTCGGGTCCAAATCAATAAACAAACAATCGGGACAAATGGTGTCCTATTTTAGTAAAACTAACATGTTATCTCCCTCGCGGGTTTATAAAATATTTCATAAAAACATTTAAAAGAGTGCGAGGCTATGAACTCACGTTGATGTGGGAAAGCGGGTTATCGGCAATTCGGATGTACGGTACGTGCTTCAATCACAGAAACCACCATTAGTGATGAAAAGATGAGTCTTTGATGAACAAGGCTTGGATTTTGATGGTAAAACTTGTGATAAACCAATATCATCTTCAAGTCTATCAACCTTTATAAACTTCTCATGGAAAATAAGCCCTATCACACCAACAAATCTTCTCCTTGGATGTTAGAATCACCTCCAATCTTCAAAGCTTCAAAGTAGCATCATCATGTGTATGAGTAACACATGATTTTATGGCTAACATAGATCAAATGAGGGTTGTTTTTTATGATGGTTGGACGAATTTTAGAGAGAGAGAGGAGAGGAGTGTGTGAGTTTTGCATGTGAAATGGAAGTAAGTGGTAAAGTTTAGTGGTTTTTGCTAGTTTGGTGGGATAAGTTAGCTTTCATGTGAAGCTAAGCTTACATGTGTAAGCTTATAGCTACAAGGGTGCCACATCATGGATGTGGTGTCCTCTTTTGGCCACCCCATGTGTTAGTGGGGTGGGATAAACTTGTTTTGTCCCATCCCGCTAATTTACGGGTATTCCTCGATTCTAGTTTCCTCAATTTGCGTGCCCTCGGGTCGTTTTACGAAAAATGTTTTTATAAATTATGAATCAACGACAGAAAATGAATCTAATAAAAATTGTCTCATCAAAACGGATTTCGAAAACGTAAATACGTAATCCTAAGGATTCCGGTTTAGTCGTAAAGGACGTTAAACTAAAATCGTAAGTCCTAATCTCTTCTCGTAAATTTGTGAGTTTATGAACCAACACAAATTTAAAATCTCAAAATAATATTCACGGACAAATTTATTTCCTGAAATGTCGGACTATCACCAAAGATGGTGTATGTAAACGTAAGAACGTAACGTTGAATCCTCTGGTTTAGACGTAGTCGATGCTACTTCAAGACGTAAATCCAAATTTCTTCCCAAAAATAAGTGAGTTCATATTATAACATTAAA
Organism: Glebionis coronaria; assembly: GCA_025667525.1. Classification (NCBI taxonomy): domain Eukaryota; kingdom Viridiplantae; phylum Streptophyta; class Magnoliopsida; order Asterales; family Asteraceae; genus Glebionis; species Glebionis coronaria. The sequence continues at coordinate 438,752,060 of CM046882.1, read as the reverse complement.
ATAATGTTTTCAATTAAATATTGAGAATAAAATATAAACCATAAATTGACGGATTGTCACAGCCTTTACCCCTAAACAGGATCTTTGTCCTCAAAGATCATCTTATCTTACTACTCGCTTCTTATAGAGTTAAAGCTATGTGGGTATTTCCTCCACATTCGGTCTTTTCTCACCAGTGTAATTCATTACAATATGCAAGTTTCATCAAACATAACTACGGGAATAAGATCAGGCTTAATATTGACTTACTTTCTCTATCCATGATGTTCACGGGTTTTTGATGAATGCAACTTTTCGCCGATCTAAACTTTATCAAGAAGTGATCAGATTCTCACTTGATAGACATTTTATCAAGTTCGATATACGAAACATAATTCACGCAGCACTTGAAGTCCTATGGTAGATCCAGCTTATATGCCTTTCAACCCAACTTTTACATCATCTCAATGGTCCCATACAACGGGGACTTATATCCCATGATCTTTCAGATCATCAATTCATTTTCCATAGTTAAAATTTTTGGCATAACTTCGCTACCCATCTGGCACTTCAAGATCTATATTTCATATTCACATAACCTCTTGCCCACTACCGGCAGTCAATAATCAGATCCTAATTTCAACAATCATTTCAGGTCTCGCGGGTCGGGTATTTTGTAAGGTTAGGTTTGTCATCATAGGAAACCTTAAACCTTAAAGACATGGCCAACTCACAATGGGTGTATGTCGTGTGTCTTCATCCCAACTCCTGCTTACAGATGCTCTAATATATATCCTCACAAGATTCGATCTCGATCCTAACACGATAATTATCAATGATAATATTTCCAAAGGAAAGAGATTATACAGTTTATTACCAAAGGTCAATCATTCAAACATAGAACAACACTTATAGTATTTTGTATCGTTACTTTACCTCGTCCCTTCAATTGGGGTGGTACACAGTACTCTCATCAAGATTTGTTATCAATGACTTCTGAGCAAATCTCTAGAAATTCGATGCGAAGCGAGGATCTTGATAGAGATGATCGATACCGGCACACCATGTTTACACAACTCCTTTAAACAAAAGGGTCAATTTCTTCATCAAGAATCTATCATTAACAGGAATGATATTAGCAGATTTGGTCAGTCTGTCGACGATTACCCAAATCGAATCAAATTCAGATGATGATCTTTGCAATAGTTAGACGTTTACTAATGTATGAGGCGATGTCTTCCTTCATAATTTGCCATTAGTACAACTTCTTCAGATAAAAATACATTAAATCATAAATGTCATGAATAAAATACTTATACTTACAAGATTCCAACATAACTATATCTTACAATCCTCCATATTTAGACAATCACAAGTGGCCTTTTAATCATTTAGCGCCATTGGCTTCTCTGTTCTAATGCTTCACATTAGCCGCGAACCCCCTTTTATTATTTATATTATCCTTCTTACAAGCATCAATTATTTCTAAATTGTTCGGGCAAATTACTTTGCACCGTCATTATTAAGGAACACAATCCTAATTGATTCTTTATCCTTTCTATATTATGTGTCAGTATCTACATTCACTTTCTCCTGATGAAATATATATAACATGACCGTATTAATTCAAAATTTCTTTCTTCATATCTTCTATGTTTTAGTTTCGTCTCAACTATTATTTTTATCTGTTTTACTCAATCCGACGTCTAAAGTGTCGATAATTATTACAATTAATTAAATAATAATTATTAAATTTTTATGAAACGTAAACGTAAAAATTTTAAATTTCTTAGTTCGACCAATTATATAAAATGTTCAAAATAAATTTGAATTTAATTAACAAGATTTTTGTTGATTTATCAAAAATAATTAATAAGATTCGTAAATGTTCGAAAAACCTCCGTTTATTCTTTGGTAAAAATTTTCTTAGTTGAAAAGCAAAAATTGTCGTTTCAAATTTTAAGTCATGGTTTAAGGTTTCCTCAATCCCTCTTAGGTTGTCTTGAGGTATACACAAACATTTACCCCTAAACAGGAGTTTAGTTAAATGTTTTGGGCATAAGGAAATAATCCCTTAAAAATTTCTTTGATAAATTATTTGTCAAAACATATTTTCACTTTCTTTTTGGTAAAACCCAAAGTCTTAAATGACTTCTAATTTTTGAAGAGTCAATATATATATATATATATATATATATATCTTACCATCATTAATCGAACGATCATTTTATGTAAAGGATTAACCCTTAATTCACATGTTAAATATTCAAGGTACAGATTTTCATTGTTCGACCAATTCAGGGCAATTGATAAATAATTATTAACTCATTCTTATTCTTATAAACAAACAAATAGTCCTTAATGATCACAAGCATGAATTTATCAAATTACAACCTACACACGTGATTCACCAAATTTATGAATGCTACATGTGTATTAGTCAATCCAAACGACATCACGTGAAACTCATAATGTTCATTACAAGTTCTGGATGTAGTGATTGGAATAGATAATCTTTTTCACGGACGCGAAGTTGATGATAACCATGTCGTGGATCAAATTTCCTGAATATACGCTAGAACCTTGTAAATGATCGAACAATCTATCATCTTGGGTAGTGGATATAGATTTTAATCGTCAATTTACCTAACTCACGGTAATTAAACAAATATAAGAAATAATAACACCATAGCTCATCATGATGACGAGCTTGGTAGAATAAAAGCTTTCTCCGACAACTCTCTCAGTTGTACGGTAACACTTTCAATTTAGATGGTGCTGACGTACAGTGCACAAGACACAGGTGCAGCACCGGGAATATAATCAATACCAATTTCAACTTGCCTTAATGGCAAAAGTCTAGGTAATTCACCAATAAATACCTCCTAAAGTTTCAGATAAAAGAAACATCTTTTAATAAATTCATATTAGGTTCTTTCTAGATTATAGTATCTATGACTAATTCACAACCATTCACGATATAATTTCAAGTCTAAATGCAGGATATGGTCATTGATCAAGAATTACTTAGATCACTTTTGATAATCAACATCTTATCTTTTAGGGGAATTCTACTCGAGTTCCCATCAATTAAGACAATGTCATGTCATAATCAACCATTCCATTCTAATGGCACTATCAACTTTCCAGTTTCATTACCGTCGATACGATGTGTATTTCTCAAAAGACTAATAATAACTCATAATCCTTCACAAGTTCAAGGATATCTGGAGACATAACTAACCTTAAAAGAGTAAGGTCAACGCATAATCTACGGGAGAGAATTTCAAATCAGATACAGACAAAAACATTTAACGAATATGAATATATCCCATGTTTTCATAATTTGAGTACGCATTCGAAAGCTCCTCGGATCGTTACCCAGGTTATTCAAATGAAATCAAATCAAAAGAAATGATAGGAATATCGATACATCCAGTCGGGTATCAACATTCGGCAATCAAATACTTTTCCTAAGAATCTCACCACGGGAGAATTGGACAAGAAGGAAATATCAATTGTCAAATAGGACAAATTCTACAGATGAGTAAATTCGACTCAGAAGAATAAATAGTACGGGCACATATGTAGGTGTCCCTAATAATATGTCCCTATTTTGCACTTTTTGCAGATCTCATAAAATTTAATCTTTCACAATCTTCAAAGAAAATTTAGTGTTTATTAATAATTTCATGGTGACTACTAATCAGCCTTGCATGGTCCCTTCCAAATTGTATGTAGGCGCGCAACTATATACAATTTTAAGATTAACGATGCAATACTCAGTTCGTCAAAATTTTATCATCATGTTTATAATAAAAACATTTTCATGCTTAATTCTTAAATAAGAATCAAAAATAAATTTACAAAGATTTTCTTTGTTATAAAAACAATTAAGTTTTCCAAGGTGTTCTATAAACAACTTCATTTCGATAACGATTATTTATAAGTCTCACTTTAAATAATCCATATGGTGATGAAACCCAATTTTTCTCAAGGGATACTGTTTTAACTTATAAAAACAATTAGTGATCTGCAAAGGAGTGATGAAAAGTTGTTCACCAAGAACTAACTACAATATAATAGGAAATGAGCTCAGCCAAATAATCATGAGGTTCATGACCTCGATGACACTCAAAAAGAATAATCTACAACGTAACTCAAATCGAGATGAGTACTTATTCAATGGTTGCATCACTAATGCGAACATTAAGATGAAGCAATATAAGATAGATAACATCAATACATGTAGAATTTATCAATCAAAGGTAGTCTTTTCTTTAATCACAAACAAGTCAGAATTGTATCGTAACACATTACGTGTCACTATGTCGTACAATTCCAAAAACTCATCCTACCAACTGATATCTCAGTTAAGTTAGGGATTTTTAAAAGATACCACAATGAATACTAATATACAAGAGTCATTAGGTGTTCTACATGTCCCGAAAGATCCATCGGTCCCAATTAAGAAGAAGATTTCTTCAATTTATTTATTGGACACTGGGCATCCTCGTCATTGGACAATGGCCTAGGAACAACCCTTAATACGAATCAACAATCAATTAAAACCTTATAATTCAATCACAGGACTCAACAACTTTCTCTTAACAATCTCATATTCCATACGAGTTAAATTTTACTTAATTCAAGTTTTCAATCAACTTATACTCAATGCAATATCCTACCTCATTCTCCAATACTTTCAACCTTATTCTTAGACCTTAAAAGGGCAATAAAAGCTTGATATGGTCAACACTTAATTTCCAATCCTATAGCTCTTACAACAACAATTATCAAATGAGTCATTAATATGAAATGACCTACATATTCAATTAGACTTCTGGGAAAGGTACTAGTGGCATGAGGCTTTTGGGTAATGGTTCCAATGACAGCCTCAAGTGCAACATTCACTCTTTCGATTTCAAATTTAAGAATTGGGTGACAACGAATCAGATGACACCTTTCCAGGTGGTAACATTTTGTCAAACTCCACTCTATAAGGAAAGATCGTCATGACATCGATATCAGTTTTAATCTCGCCAATTCTTCTTCAATATCACAATCAACTACTATCTACATTTCTACGAATATCAACCATTTTGTTGGGATCATAATTATCCACAACTTGGTTTAGATCTAGGATAGCTAGAATTCCTACGGGAATAGCTTCGATTAATTTGCTAGGGAAGTTAGGGTTTCTTGTGACAATCTACGTCGTATAAATGTCTCGTATAAATATAGAAATAATCATCAAACAATCATGTAATTAAATTACATCATATATATATATATATATATATATATATATATATATATATATATATATATATATATATATATATATATATATATATATATATATATATATATATATATATATATATATATATATATATATATATATATATATATATATATATATATATATATATATATATATATATATATATATATATATATATATATATATATATATATATAAAATCCAATTTATATATATATATATATATTAAAATAACACTTCTAAGTCTGGCCTTGTCGGTAACTCGGGAATTCTTCGGCACCGTTATAGTCAAAAGATTTTTAGACATTTTTAGAAAAATGTTTATAGTTAAAAGATTTTGAAATGTTTTATTCAAAACCTTAGTTTTAAAAATCTTTCGTTCTCTATAACGAGAGCTCTGGTACCAAACTGTAACACCCCCAAATTTACACAATTTAATACAGCGGAAGACTCGTTGGTGTTACGGGATAACACATTACTCACATCATAGACAACGCTTAAAAATCGCGTCGTTTAATAATAAAGCATTTCCATTCATAAATATCAAGTTTACATAGGTCCCAAGTCATATTATTTCATACAAATTTTACAAAGCATTTGAATGAAAATTGTTACTTAAGTGCGGGCCATGAATTCTTGTCGTCTTCCCGAGAATTACCTTCAAGTACCTGAGATAAAACATGTTAAAAGAAAAGGTCAGCGATAACGCCGAGTGAATTCATAGAGTTCAATAAAACCATTAATATATCATCGGCATATAATTATTACCGAAAATCATTTTTGTACAAATCATTGTAATAGGCCATAAAATAGCCAAAGTCATTTTATACAAATCCTTATCAAACATCATAATATAGGCTTTTGCCTTCAAAATCATTATACGAACCAAAGTCGTAAAAACATCATACAATACGTTTTATAACGTTGTATAAAGTTATATAAAAACCGTTATATGAATATGGTTATGTAAAACCAAAACACGAACATAAAATCAATAATAAGACCCCGTATTGCTAGTCAGGCAATTCATTGTAATTTAGTGCGTATAGCAGTATTTCGTTATTTGGATTATTATAAGCCGCATGACATTGTTACCTTACTACAACAAACAACGGGTAGCTAACCGGAAACTCATTTGCCCATCTAAATTAGCGTGTCGTCACAATAATCACGCTTGTGTAAATCTTCTCATACATAAATTCGCTTACCAATAAATGTGGCACGACGGGGATCAACCGTCAAGGCGCGAACTGGGGTGATCGTCCCCAAATAGTACTATTATATGCATAAGCGTCTACCAAATCCCGGTAGTTCACAATTCATGCTAATGGGACTTTTAGTGACATAACCTAACTTTAATAATCCATTTCATTTCATCTATCGGGTCATATAATCATACATCGGGTCATACAATCATTCGGGTCCAAATCAATAAACAAACAATCGGGACAAATGGTGTCCTATTTTAGTAAAACTAACATGTTATCTCCCTCGCGGGTTTATAAAATATTTCATAAAAACATTTAAAAGAGTGCGAGGCTATGAACTCACGTTGATGTGGGAAAGCGGGTTATCGGCAATTTGGATGTACGGTACGTGCTTCAATCACGGAAACCGCCATTAGTGATGAAAAGATGAGTCTTTGATGAACAAGGCTTGGATTTTGATGGCAAAACTTGTGATAAACCAATATCATCTTAAAGTCTATCAACCTTTATAAACTTCTCATGGAAAATAAGCCCTATCACACCAACAAATCTTCTCCTTGGATGTTAGAATCACCTCTAATCTTCAAAGCTTCAAAGTAGCATCATCATGTGTATGAGTAACACATGATTTTATGGCTAACATAGATCAAATGAGGGTTGTTTTTCATGATGGTTGGACGAATTTTAGAGAGAGAGGAGAGGAGTGTGTGAGTTTTGCATGTGAAATGGAAGTTAGTGGTAAAGTTTAGTGGTTTTTGCTAGTTTGGTGGGATAAGTTAGCTTTCATGAGAAGCTAAGCTTACATGTGTAAGCTTATAGCTACAAGGGTGCCACATCATGGTTGTGGTGTCCTCTTTTGGCCACCCCATGTGTTAGTGGGGTGGGATAAACTTGTTTTGTCCCATCCCGCTAATTTACGGGTATTCCTCGATTCTAGTTTCCTCTATTTGCGTGCCCTTGGGTTGTTTTACGAAAAACGTTTTTATAAATTATGAATCAACGACAGAAAACGAATCTAATAAAAATTGTCTCATCAAAACGGGGTTCGAAAATGAAATACGTAATCCTAAGGATTCCGGTTTAGTCGTAAAGGACGTTAAATTAAAATCGTAAGTCCTAATCTTTTCTCGTAAATTTGTGAGTTTATGAACCAACACAAATTTAAAATCTCAAAATAATATTCACGGACAAATTTATTTCCTGAAATGTCAGACTGTCACCAAAGATGGTGTATGTAAACGTAAGCACGTAACGTTGAATCCTCCGGTTTAGACGTAGTCGATGCTACTTCAAGACGTAAATCCAAATTTCTTCCCAAAAATAAGTGAGTTCATATTATTACATTAAAATAATGTTTTCAATTAAATATTGAGAATAAAATATAAACCATAAATTGACGGCTTGTCACAACAATTGTCACATCAATACGCCTATATGTTGTAGACATTATGTATATATCAAGTCTCAGTCCTAAAAGTTACCATATGAATAAACAATGAATAAGAACAACTCAAATATAACAAGGATGCCCTAAATTCTCATAGAAACACTAAAAATCCCTTATAAACTTTATATTTCAAGCAATGTAATCACAAATGACAATGTACTATTATTAAACACTCTACACTAATTCTAATCCACCAAATAAAGGAAAGTTAAATAATCACAAAACACTAATATTCACTAATCACAAGCTAATTACAAGAAAATGACCTAAAACCAAGATTTGCATATAAAATCCAATCTATAATGAATTAGACTCAAATATTTTGCAAGAAAACATTAAAACTCAACTAAGTATCATAATATGATCATACATTTATCTTGAACCAAGTTACAAATTATTAAAGCATAAAGTACAAGTTTTCAAAGCATAGAACCTTAATCTTTTTAAAGTAAACCTAGAATAGGATCAACTTATATAAACCCTCAAACTAAGAATGTAGAACCCATAGAAGTTATAAACATACTACATAAGCCCCAGAATAAGCATACATAGGATATAAATCCTAATTACCCAAGTTAGAAAATCATTAGGATTAATGACCTAAAAACCCTAATATTAAGAAATCTACATGGAATCACTAAACAGTTCTTTTTGGACAAGTCTAAAAATACTTATAGGACTTCATTAAGATTATAAGATGATATTAAGACAATGTACAAGTACCCTAATGCACAAGATACAAGATTTCAATGCATGACTTGTAATTTAGGTCAAAAAAGGTATTTTCACTCTTTAGACATGTTTACACTAACTAAACCCTTAAACCAAGTGTGAGAACTCACTGGACACTTAAGACACAATGTCTAGGACCTAAATTAAGTTTTAATCAATAGCTAAGTGGAGAATAATCACATTTGCTAAGATTAAACCGTAGATCATTAGAAAACCCTAATCTACAAATGTATACTTCCCATTTTCACATCAAACCTTTGTTAAACTTCAAACCAAGGACCCAAATCTCTTAAATAGAATGTATAAACCCTAATTAATCCCTAATAATTCACTAATCACTTTCCTAAGCCCTAAATCACTAAGCATAAGTTACAAGACCTAGATTTTGAATCCGGTTTTACATTTTCCCTCTAAAACTCATTTTCAAACCATGTACCTCCATTCCAAGTTTGAAAACCTGATATTTATTCATACTAAGATTTTTTAGGAGTGTGACAAGTAGGTGGATCACCTCCTTGCTTGCTACACATCACCATTATTATCCTATGTTTGCCGTGACTTATTTCAAGCCATAAGGAAGGATTAGGACAAAGCTACAAGCTATAAACTTGTGTAGATCTTCACTAGCCTTAATTAGTCACCCTTCTATCTATCTTACACATTTGAATGCATAACTTGGAGGCTAAGGGTCATTACAAGTATAAATAGGGGGTGTATACCTTCATTTGAAACTTGCACCATGCTTTCTTTAATCTCATACCCATTCTACATTTATACCTCTATATACATCTTAGGACATCCCACAAGACCAAAAACCAGGTCTAGAAGCTAGCCATTGAAGATCTTGAAGCTTTGATAACAAGTTGTGTTCATAAGAAGCCATAAAGAGCCATTTTGGAGCTACCTAAGTAAATCTATGTTAACCAAGGCTTTTATCTTGTTATAAAGTTTAATTATACTTTTTATAATGCCAAAATTATGTTAGAAAGATAATCCAAAAGAAACTAAGTCATTTCATCATTTTAAATAAAAGTTATAAGTTAAAGATGTCTTAAAACCCTAGTTTTGTAATTTACATAAAATAATGAGCAAAAACCTATTTCAAAAGCTATAATTATGAATAAATGTTTTTATTATGATTATAAATGTGTTCATAAAATTTGTTTTCAAATCCTAGATCATTTGGATCATTTTTGAGCTTGTTATGTAATTTTTACAAGTTCAGGGACTAAAACTATCATTTTTGAAACTATAAATCATTTTGGGCCAAAAATGTAATATTATGAAAGTATAAGCTATAAGAATAAATGTTGTAAAGTTTGAGACCCTAAGGTTAAATAATAAAGGTTTAAATTGCAATTTATGAACATTATACTTAAAGGGTAAAAAGTGTAATTACACCAAACTATAATAACAAGGACTATTTTGCCAACATTAAAACTCAAAATATAACAAAACATGTTGTGTCGTGTTAGTAGGGAGCTTTGTACAAAGATGTTCCATCTCGATATTACGTTCTGACTTACTGGTTGGGTATACGATTTAAAGTGCCCTCGCTCCTCAAACGTTTATAGAATGGCTTCTGAGTATGATGGCCCGAAAAATGATACTATTTCTCAAAAAATTAATTCAATCAAAGAATGTTAATTACAGATAATGAACTCAAGACTAACACTTGGTATATATGCATATTGTGTGTCAGTCCAGATTCCGTGAGAAGGTTGTGGTTGAATAATCAAAAGACTCTATAGGCTAAGGTGAGTTTATAACCTCACATTTTAAAATCTTACAAACAATTTGAAAACCCATGAGGGTGTATATATGCAAAACTAGAATACAAGTGTTTTTGTATGCTGCCGATATGATTATTGACACTATGTTTACTTGTTTCCATCCAAAGTCCCTTTTTAATCGTGAACCGCTAAGCATTTAATGAGCGCTAATATCGTGAATAGTACTATTGGAGATTGGCATCTCCTATCTAGGCAAGTCGCACTTGCTAGCAACTAATGGTTCATTCCTAGGCTAAACATATATGCTTTATTTTGCAAAACTCAGGATAGTCTGGCAATCTTCCTGCTTAAGGGAAAATTGTTGGATTTTTTTGATAATGTCTAGTCACGGTGTAACACCCTCAAATATTCATACTTTAATTCAGCGGAAGAGTCGTTGGTGTTACGGGATAGCACATTACTCAAATCATAGACAACGCTTAAAAATCGCGTCGTTTAATAATAAAGCATTTTCCATCCATAAATATCAAATTACATAGGTCCTCAGGTCATAGTATATCATAAAATTTTACAAAACATTTGAATGGAAATTTTATTTGAATGCGGGCCATAAATTCTTATCGTCTTCCCGAGAATTACCTTTAAGTACCTGAGATAAAACATGTTAAAAAGTCAGCGAAAACGCCGAGTGAATTCATAGAGTTTAATAAAAACCATTAATATATCATCATTATATAATCATTACCGAAAAACATTTTATACAATTCATTGTCGTAGGCCATAAAATAGGCCAAAGACATTTTTATACAAATCTTGGTCGTAAATCATAAGATAGGCTTTTGCCTTTAAAACTATTATACGAATCATTGTCGTAAGAATATTATACAATACGTTTTATAATGTTGTATAGAGTTTAATAAAAACCGTCATATGAATATGGTTATGTAAAACCAAAATACAAACATAATATCAGTAATAAGACCCTGTATTGCTAGTCAGGCAATATATTATAATTCAATGCGTATATCAGTATTTTCATTATTGGATTATTATAAGCCGCATGACATTGCTACCTTAATATAACAAACAACGGGTAGCTAACCCGTAATTCCTTTGCCCATCTAAAACAGCGTGTCGTCACAATAGTCACGCTTATATAAATCTTCTCATACATAAATTCGCTTACCAATCAATGTGGCACGACGGGGATCAACCGTCAAGGCACAAACTGGGGTGATCTTCCCCAAATAGTACTATTATATGCATAAGCTTCTACCAAATACCGGTAGTTCACAATTCATGCTAATGGGACTTTTAGTGACATAACCTAACTAATAGTAATCCATTTTATTTCATTCATCGGGTCATATAATCATTTGGGTCCATATCAATAGTCATACAATCGGGACAACTGGTGTCCTATTTTTATTAAAACTAACATGTTATCTCCCTCTCGGGTTTATAAAACATTTCATAAAACATTTAAAAGAGTGCGAGGCTATGAACTCACATTGATTGGGAAAGGCGGGTTATCGGCGTTTTGGGTGGACGGTACGTGCTTCAATCACGGAAACCTAGACAAATAATACTCGGTCTTAGACTCTTGTCCAATGACTTTATAAAAATAATGATTATGTATATATGATGATATTATAAGTATGATTATGATCAAGTGGGATTTTATCTCTTCATACAACATTGTAGTTGTTATGTGTTAGTCAATTTAGACTAGTTATACTAGTTTCAACCCAATTACATATTAAGGCCCAATAAGCCTATTAAAAGTTAAATTCATTATATTAGCCCATTTATACTTTTAATACCAGGTCTATACTCATATGTTGGGCCCAAGTGGGTTAAGACCATGAGTAAGTCTATTTGTGTTAAGCCAAACTAGTTGGGCTAATGATCCAATAAGGCTACTTTGGCCCATTATAGTCCATAAGTTATAAAGCTCGGGTTTATCGGTTTTTACTTGTCAAATGTACTTACATATCAGTATATTAGTTATAAAAATGTTACATTAGACGGGTCCGACCGTCTAAGTTTTATTTGGCGAAAACGTTAATCTTTCGGTTTTAGCCGAAAAGACGTAAAACTTATATAGTTTTATAACTTTAGAAAACAATTGAGTTTGTATTTTTATAAAATGTCAAGTTTATTTATTTTAGTATATAACTCATTTTATAATAATAATTATTAGTTAGTAGGTTTTATGTATTTATTTTATAATAATATTACTTGAGTGCTCTTATTATATTATATACTTTTATTTACAAATCTGATTATCAAAGTCCATTCCACTATTTTGCCATATCTTGAGTTCTACAAGGAGATAGAAGCTCAAATTTGGGCAGAACAAACTACATAATATGTGCTACAAATAACTCCTTAGCTACTGCTCAATCATCCTCTAAGTATTCCTAATAATTCGTCCAAAACAGACTATACAAATTTGTACCTCAATAGTATTTTGATCATATCTTGCTCATTTTAATGATTCCATTGACTGGCTAACTCTCCACATATGTAAAAATCATATATATAAATGTATATTTCATAATCCAGGACATTTTACCAAGTTATCATGTTGATACTTACTGTTTTATACAGCCTATGAATCTAATCAAGATTTTAACATCTTTACTTGTTGATTTTTATCTTTTTAACCAAATCAATTAACACAACATCCCCACATAATATTTTAATAATCATTCATCATCATATACATATACATTTATAAAGAAAATACATGATTACTTTTACAAAATAACAAGATGATAGGAAGAAACAATCTCTATACCACGAAAGTGATGAAAAGGTTGAGATTTTGGATGAACAAGGCTTGGTTCTTGTCACCAAATCTTTAATCTTGACAAATGAACTTTTGAGTTCTTCAAATGGATGAACACTTTCATGGAAATCAGCCCTAAACCTCCTTGTAAACTCCTTCTTAGTTGTTAGGATCACCTCAAATCACCATGTCTTCAATGGGCTTTCATCTTATGCAAGTTATACACAAGATTTATGGTAGAAATTTTGTGATGAATGGGGTGTTTGGTGATGGAGTATGGACGGCCAGGGGGAGAGAGCTGAGAGAGATTTAAGTGGTTTGCATGTATGAAGATGAGAGTAAATGGTTTGTTTTGCTAGTTTTGTAGTTTGAGTGGTTTTGGTTAGAAACTAAGGACATGTGTCCTAAACTTAGCTAAAAAAATGACACCAAGGGTGTTGGTGGGTTTATTTTGCCGCCCATGGTGAGGGGGTGGGACAAATGTAACTTGTTTCATCCCCTTATTAATTTACGGGTAGTCCTCGATTCTAGTTTCCTCGATTTGCGTGCCCTTGGGTCGTTTTACGAAAAATGTTTTTTTAATTATGAATCTACGGCACAAAACGATTCTAATAAAAATTGTCTCATCAAAAACAGAGCACAAAAGCGTAAATACGTAAACCTAGGGTTTTCGGTTTAATCGTAAAAGACGCTAAATTGTGCATGTAAGTCCTAATCGCTTCTCGTAAATTTGTGAGTTTATGAACCAACCCAAATTAAAATTCCAAAATAATATTCAAGAATTAGTTTCTTTCATGAAATGTCGGACTGTCACAAAAACGGTGTATGTAAACGGAAGCACGTAACGTAGAGTTCTCCTGTTTTAGACGTAGTCGATGCTACTTTAAGACGTAAACCCTTATTTCTTCCCAAAAGTGAGTGAGTTCATAAATTAATAACAAAATAAGGATTTTAAATAATACTTGAAAATAAAATATCGACCTCAAATTGACGGATTGTCACAGCAGTTATCCCTAAAGAGGATCTTTGTCCTCAAAGATCGATTTATCTTACTACTCGCTTCTTATAGAGTTAAAGTCATGTGGGTATTTCCTCCACATTCGGTCTTTCTCACAAGTGTAATTCATTACAATTATGAGAGTTTCATCAAACATAACTACTGGAATATGATCAGGCTTATGTTGACTTACTTTCTCTATCCATGATGTTCACGGGTTTTTGATTAATGCAACTTTTCGCCGATCCAAACTTCATTAAGAAATAATTAGGTTTTCACTTGATAGACATTCTATCAAGTTTGTTATACGAAACATAATTCATGCAGCCCTTGAATTCCTAGGGTAGATCTAGCTTATATGCCTCTCAAACCAACTCTTTACATTATCTTGATGGTCCCATACAACAGGGACTTAGATTCCCACGATCTTTCAGATCATACATTCATCTTTACATGGTGATAAATTCTTGGCATAGCTTTGCTACCCATCCTACACTTCAAGATCTACATTTCATATTCACATAACCTCATGCCCACTACTGGCAGTCAATAATCATATCCTAATTTCCACAATCATTTCAGGCCTCGTGGGTCGGGTATTTCCATCCCAACTCCTACCTACAGATGCTCTTATATTTAGATCCTCACAAGATTCGATCTCGATCCTAATATGATAATTATCACTGATAATCTCTCCAAAGGAAAAGGATTATCCCGTTCATTACCAAAGGTCAATTATTCAAACATAAAACAAGACTTCTAGTGCTTGTATCGTTACTTTACCTCGTCCCTTCATTTGGGGTGGTAAACAGTACTCTCATCAAGATTCGTCCCCAATGAAATCTAAGGAAGTCTTTAGAAATTCGATGCGAAGCGAGGATCTTGATAGAGATGATCGATACAGGCACACCATACTTACACAATTCCTTTTAATACAAATAAGACAACTTCTCCATCGAGAACTTATCATTGACGGGAATGATATTAGCAAATTTGGTCAGTCTGTCGACGATGACCCAAATGAATCAAATCCAGATGATGACCTTGGAAGATTTGTGATAAAATCTACGGTGATTCTATCCCACTTCCAAACAGGACTAATAAGCTGTAGAAGCAATCCTTATGGATTTTGGCGTTCAGCCCTGACCTTCGCAAAAGTTAGATGTTTACCAACGTATGTTGCGATGTCTGCTTTCATATTTAGCCATCGGTACAACTTCTTCGGATAAGATACATTTAATCAGAAATGGCATGAATAGGATACTTAAACTTATGAGATTCCAACATGACTACATCTCACCTTCATTTTAGGCAACCACAAGCGACCTTTTAAACATTTAACACCATCGGCTCTTATGTCTAATGGTTCACATTAGCCACGAACCCGTTTTTATTATCTATATTATCCTTCTTACAAGCATCAGTTATTTCTAAATTGCTCAGGCAGATTATTCTACACGATCATTACTAAGGAGCACATCCTAATTGGTTCTTTATTCTTTCTACATAATGTGTCAGTATCTACATTCACATTTCCTGATGAAATATTTATCATGACAACAATTCACTCATAAATTCTTTCTTCATATTTTCTAAGTTTTAGTTTCGTCTCAACTATTATCTTTATTAGTTTTGCTCAATCCGACGTTTAAAGCGTCGATAAATATTACTAGTAATTAAATAATAAATATTTATGTTTATGAAACGTAAACGTAAAAAGTTTTAAATTTCTCAGTTCATCCAATTATAGAAAAATGTTCAAAAATAAACTGGAATTTAGTTAACACGATCTTTGTTGATTTATCGAAAATAATTAATAAGATCCGTAAATGTTCGAAAAATCTTTGTTTATACTTTGGTCAAAATTTTCTTTGTCGAAAAGCAAAAATTGTCGTTCCAAATTCCAAGTCATGGTTTAAATGGTTTCCTCAATCCCTCTTAGGTTGTCTTGAGGTATACACAAACATCTACTCCTAATGGAGTTTAGTTAAATGATCTGGGTATAAGGGAAAGATTCTTTAAAAATCCTTTGATAAATATATGTCAAAACATTTTTGCACTTTCTTTTTGGTATAACCCAAAGCCTTAATGGCTCTAATCTTTGAAGAGTCAATATAGATTCCATTACCATTAATCACACGGTCAAATAATGTAAAGGATCAAGCCTTAAATCACATGATGAAGACTAAAGGTACTGGTTTTCACTGCTCGGCCAACGCTGGGCAGTCTACAAATAATTACTAACTCCTTCATATTCTTAGAAACAAACAGATGGTCCTTAATGATCACAAGCATGAATTTATCAAATTACAACCTACACACTTGATTCACGAAATTTATGAATGCCACATGTGCATTGGTCAATCTAAACGACATAACATGAAACTCATAATGTTCATTACGAGTTCTGGATGTAGTGATTGGAATAGATAATCTTTTTCGCGGACGCGAAGTTGATGATAACCATGCCGTGAATCAAATTTCTGAATATACGCTAGAACCTTGTAAATGATCGAACAAATCTTTCATCTTGGGTAATGGATATGAATTTTGATCGTCAATTTATTCAGTTCACGGTAATTAATAAATATATAGAATGATAATACCATAGCTCTTCATGATGACGAACTCGGTAAAATGAAAGCTTTCTCCGACAACTCTCTCAGTTGCACGGTAACTCTTTTTGATTCAGATGGTGCTGACTTACAGTGCACATGCTACCGGTACAGCACCGGGAATATAATCAATTCCAAATTCAACTTGCCTTATTGGCGGAAGTCTAGGTAATTCACCAACAAATACCTCAGAAAATTTTAGATAACAGGAACATCTTTTAATAAATTTACTTTAAGTTCTTTCTAGATTACAAGATCTATGACTAGTTCATAACTATTTATGGTATAACTTCAAGCCTAAATGCAGGATATGGTCACCCATCGGGAATTATTTAAATCACCTTTGATAATCAACATTTTATCTTTTAGGGGAATTCCACTCGAGTTCCCATCAATTAAGACAATGACATTATGTCATAATCAATCAATCCATTCTACTGGCACTACCAACTTTCTAGTTTCATTACCGTTGATAAGATGTGAACTTCTCAAAAGGCTAATAATAACTCATAACCCTTCATAAATTCAAGGGTATCTGGAGACATAGCTAACATTAAAAGAGTAAGGTCAACGCATAATTTACGCGAGAGAATTTCAAATCAGATACAGACGAAAACATTAACGAATATGAATATATCCCATGTTTTCATGAATTGAGTACGCATTCGAAAGCACCTCGGATCGTTACCCAGGTCATTTAAATGAAATCTAATCAAAAGAAATGATAGGGACGTCGATGCGCCCATTCGAGTTTCAACACTCGGTAATTAGATACTTTCCCAAAGAATCTCACCACGAGAGAATTGGACAAGAAGGGGATATCAATTGTCAATTAAGACAATATCCATAGATGAGTAAATCCGATTCAGAAGAATAAATGGTACGGGCACATATGTAGGTGTCCCTAACAATATGTCCCTATTTTGCATTTCTTGCAGATCTAGTAAAAATTCGATCTTTCACAATTACAAAAATGTAATGTTTATTAACAATTTTTATGGTGACTAATAATCAGCCTTGCATGGTCCCTTCCAAATTGTACGTAGGCACGCAACTATATACAATTTTAGGATTAACGATGCAATACTCAGTTCATCAAAACTTTGTCATCATGTTTGAAATATATATTTTCATGCTTAATTCGGAAACAAGAATCAAAATAAATTTACCGAGATGTTCTTTGTTATGGAAACAATTAAGTTTTCTAAGGTGTTTCATAAACAACTTTATTTCGATAACGATTACTTATAAGTCTCACTTTAAATAACCCATATGGTGATGAAAATTCAATTTTTCTCAAGGGACACTATTTTAACTTATAAAAACAATGTGTAATCTGTAAAAGAGTGATGAAGAGTTGTTCACCAAGAACTAACTACAATATGATAGGAAATGAGCTTAGCCAATTAATCATGAGGTTCATGACCTCGATAGCACTCAGGAATACAAGAGAGAAGCATTTACAACGCAACTCTATCCGAAATGAGTACTTGTTCAATGGTTGCATCACTAATGCGAACATTAGGAATAAACAAGAAAAAAAATAGATAACATCGATACATGTAGGATTTCGCAATCAAAGATAGTCTTTTCCTTAATCACAAACAAGTCAAGAATTGTACCGTAACACATTACATGTCGCCATGTCATACAATTCCAAGGACTCATCCTACCAACTGATGTCTCAGTTAAGTTAGGGATTTTAAATGATACTACAATGAATACCAATCTACAAGAGTCGTTAGGTGTTCCACCTGTCGCAAAAGATCCATCGGTCCCAATTCAGAAGAAGATTTCTTCAGTTTATTTCTTTGACACTTGGTATCCTCGTCATTGGACAATGGCCTAGGAACAACCCTTAACACGAACCAAAAATCAATTAAAACCTTATAATTCAATCACAGAACTCAACGACTTCCTCTTAACAATCTCGTATTCCATACGAGTTAAATTTTATTTTATTCAATGTTTCAACCAACTTATACTCAATGCGATATCCTACCTCATTCTCCAATAATTTCAACCTTATTCTTAGACCTTGAAAGGGCAATAAAAGTTCGACATGAACAACACTTAATTTCCAATCCTATAGCTCTTACAACCATAGTTATCAAATGAGTCACTAGTATGAAATGACTCATACATTCAATTAGACTTCTCAGAAAGATACTAGTGGCATGAGGCTTTTGGGTTATGGTTCTAATGACAGCCTCAGGTGCAACATTTACCTTTTTGATTTCAAATTTAAGAATTGGGTGACACCGAATCAGATGACACCTTTCCAGGTGGTGAGGTTTTGTCAAACTCCACTCTATAAGGAAAGATCGTCATGACATCGATATCAGATTTAATCTTGCCAATTCTTCTTCAATATCACAATCAACTAATATCAACATTTCTACGAATATCAACCATTTTGTTGGGATAATAAATATTCACAACTTGGTTTAGATCTGGAATAGCTAGAATTCCTACAAAAAAAACTTCGATTAATTTGCTAGGGAAGTTAGGGTTCCTTGTGACAATCTACGTCGTATAAATATCTCGTATAAGTACTACAATAATCATCAAATAATCATGTAGTCAAATTACAACATATATATATATATATATAATCCAAGTTATATATATATATATATATATATATATATATATATATATATATATATATATATATATATATATATATATATATATATATATATATATATATTAAATAACACTTCTCATTCTGGCCTTGTCGGTAACTCGGGAATTCTTCGGCACCATTATAGTTAAAAGATTTTTAAAAGTTTTACTCAAAATATTTATTTAAAAATATTTATGGTTAAAACATTTTGAAATGTTTATTCAAAACCTTGGTTTTAAAAATCTTTCGTTCTCTATAACGAGAGCTCTGACGCCAAACTATAAACACCCCCAAATATTCATACTTTAATTCAGCGGAAGAGTCGTTGGTGCTACGGGATAGCACATTACTCAAATCATAGACAACGCTTAAAAATCGCGTCGTTTAATAATAAAGCATTTTGCATTCTTAAATATCAAATTGCATAGGTTCTCAGGTCATAGTATATCATACAATTTTACAAAACGTTTGAATGGAAGTTTTATTTAAATGCGGGCCATAAAATCTTGTCGTCTTCCCGAGAATTACCTTCAAGTACCTGAGATAAAACATGTTAAAAAGTCAGCGAAAATGCCGAGTAAATTCATAGAGTTTAATAAAAACCATTAATATATCATCGGTATATAATCATTACCAAAAAACATTTTATACAATTCTTTGTCGTAGGCCATAAAATAGGCCAAAGACATTTTTATACAAATCTTGGTCGTAAATCGTAAGATAGGCTTTTGCCTTCAAAACTATTATACGAACCATTGTCGTAAGAATATCATACAATACGTTTTATAACGTTGTATAGAGTTTAATAAAAACCGTCATATGAAAATGGTTATTTAAAACCAAAACACGAACATAATATCAGTAATAAGACCCCGAATTGCTAGTCAGGTAATATATTATAATTCAATGCGTATATCAGTATTTTCATTATTGGATTATTATAAGCCGCATGACATTGCTACCTTACTATAACAAACAACGGGTAGCTAACACGTAATTCCTTTGCCCATCTAAAACAGCGTGTCGTCAAAATAGTCATGCTTATATAAATCTTCTCATACATAAATTCGTTTACCAATCGATGTGGCACGGCAGGGATCAACCGTCAAGGCGCGAACTGGGTGATCTTCCCCAAATAGTACTATTATATGCATAAGCTTCTACCAAATCCTGGTAGTTCACAATTCATGCTAATGGGACTTTTAGTGACATAACATAACTAATAATAATCCATTTCATTTCATTCATCGGGTCATATAATCATTCAGGTCCATATCAATAATCATACAATCGGGACAACTGATGTGTCCTATTTTTATTAAAACTAACATGTTATCTCCCTCGCAGTTTTATAAAACATTTCATTAAACATTTAAAAGAGTGCGAGGCTATGAACTCACATTGATTGGGAAAGGCGGGTTATCGGTGTTTTGGGTGTACTGATAGTTGTAAAATCACACTCGTTTAGGAAAATGAGGTAAAAGCGGTAAGTATTAAGCGTACGTTTAGGAAAACGTAAACACTTATGACCCAAAGTGGGGATCGTTCTCGAGGAGGCACGTGTGTTGTGTAATGAATTGATTAATGTTTGTGATTATATTGAGAAAAAGAAAAGAGAAATGGGGTGAGAAGAGAATGACGGTTACGAAGACGGATCGAGCTAAGACAAAAAGGCGTTCACGTAAAACCGTAAAAAACTACAAAACTAAAAATTTTAAACCTAAAAATTAATTAAAAGCTAAAAGTAGTCTAAAATATTATAAATAAGAATGAAAATCCAATAAAAATATTTTAAAACCTTTTATTAATTAAATATTCAATTTTAAATGCTAATTAAAGCCCTAAAATTAAATATAATTAATCAAAATGTCCAAAATATTATTTTATTGAACAAATAACTTACTTATATTATCTAAAGACTAAAAAGTATTTTTCCTAAATTTTCAAAACTACTTTTCTATTTTTAAATCACTAAAAACTATTTTTAAACTAAAATAATTATAAAAAAAATAATAAAATAATGATAAAAATAATTTGACACTTTTAAAAATCCTAAATTACTCTAATAAACAGTAGAAAAATGAAAAAGTTTGAAAAATAATAAATTTTTCACTAAAAGACAAAAACAGTTTAAAATTAAACCCTAATTAAACTAATTAATTATAAAAAATAAATAAAAAGTGAACAGTAAAATATTTTTGGACTTAAAATCTTAAAATGTTTTTCTTAATCTAAGAAAATTGTTAAAACTAAAAAATAACAATTTTTTGGCACTAAATGCCAAAAATAGATTATAAAAAGTTAATTAAAATAGCTATTAATTGTAAAAAATAGTAAATGAACAGTAAATAAAAATCTAATTAAGCAGAAAAATCATAAATTAAATTAGAAAAATTACAAAACAAGTTTAAAGTCCTAACTCTCAAATTTGGGCACTAAAGACAAAATATGTTGAAATCTGATAGTGACACTTGACTGGATTTGTCTTGTAGCTTAGCAGTACTAACTTTTGTGCTACCAATGGGAAGTTTGTTCCCACTGCTAGTGTATAAAAACAGGTCTGGTGACCTTAGAGCTTAGGAAAGCTTACTTGAGTGGATTTCTTTGGACAACAAGGCACCCCCACACCAATTGGGTTGTGAGGAGTCAGTTAATGCACAAAAATCAGCAAGTCACTTCACAAGAATCAACACAAAAGGCACACAAATGCTTACTGATGAAGCCTAACTGATTATTGATGAATGGTAACTCTACATGCATAAAAACGGATTTCAACAGCTCAAATCTTGTACTCAGTCCAACCAAATGACAAATAAGCAATACACAATCCTATAAATCACTTAACCCTAACAGATTATCAAGATTGGTGGTAAAATTTCAACAAAAACAGTCCTAAAAGGGACTTTCTGATCTTGATTGTTTTTCCAACATTTTAACATGCAAATGAGTTTCAAACTTCACCAAACAGAAACCCTATGACTAATATCACCTAAATACAACCTATTTAGTGTGTTAGACAGGTTATTAACCTAGATTCAAGTCAATTAACCCAACTTAAACCTTAACCCAAACACCCCTATAAATCTGAAAATCAAGATTATCACACCAAAAGCTTAAAACACTTAACCTAACAGACTTGAATTACTTCTAACATGCAAGATAACACCTAATTGAGCAATATCAAACCATGTAACAAACAACAAACAACATCCATTCAAATCACATAAACACCAAATTTTGAAAACTAAAAATGGAAACAAGGGATTTACCTAGAGGGACCTACATCCAGGTCCCTTAATGGCTGGATAGCCATCTCCAAACAGGCTCGGGCCTGTGCTGATCCTCTTGGATGAACAGTCAACAGCTCCAAGTAAACTCCTGCTAAGAACAATGCAAACACAATAGCAAACAATCTGTTTTTATCTCTTTTTTAAATCTTTTTCAAATAATTTTCTTAAACTCTTTCCTTTCAAACCACTTAAACACACCTCTTACAAACTTGGGAAACCAGATTTGAACAAGATTGAATCAAATCTTGGACTTTTTCAGAAACTTGAAGTTAACTTTTGAAAACTCAAAAACACTTCACAAATAATTTTTGGAACTCAGATTTCTTTAAATTAAACACCAACTTTTAAAAAGATGAAAAGGAATTATATTTAAGCAAAATACCAACTTTCATTCATTAAAAAGGAATTACAATAAAAATTCAGAAAATCTGGAACAAAGTAAAAGGGACACATGCGTCTCCTTTTATAATACATAATGGAACTATCTAGAAAATAATACAATGTGTGAAACCCTAGCTCTTGATTTCCCTGAAATGCCCTTGGTTTGAATTTGGAATCTTGATAAAAAACATTGGCATGTGATTGCTGATGGTACCAGGCTGTTAGAAGCTCATCCTAGACGTTTGTTTGAGCTTGTGGTCCAAGTAGTTGCTAGCAGACGTTGATCTTGTCTGGTATTGGGGTTTGGGAGGAAAGGGACGTTGCAGGGGTGTTCCCACAAGACACATGGGTGTGTCTTGTGTTGATTTTGGATGTGGGTTTTGGTGACAAAGGGGGTAATCAAAGATCTGGAAAAGCTTAACAAAACCCCCTTTGTTTTATAGTTAATTGAACCTGGGTGTTCTTAGGGTTTATAGGGTGATTAGAGGGAGTTTAATCCGTTTTGGGGAAAGTTTAGTTTAAAAAAACGTGTTTGGTGGGAAAACTTATTGACTGTTTGACCAGGTTTATTAATAAACCTAGTTGGGTGTGGGTTACGGGTTTGGACGGGCATGGGTAGGGTAAATGGGTAGGGTCGGTTTAAATGGTGAGGTGTCAGGATTGTATTGGTGGGGACAGGTTTGGTGGTTTGATGCTTTCAGTCCCCCTACTCCCTAATTGTCTTCACTTTGTATTAAAACAGCAAAACTTCCATTTCCCTTTATAATTAAGTTTGGGCAGTTGGCATTTTTGGCACAACATTTTTATAAACTTGTTTCAAGGACATTTTATGCACTTTTCTCATTCTTCAAGGGTTGTTCTTGTACAATGCTCAAACATGGAGGACCTTTCTTGCTAAATGATGATTTCTTCAAGGACCTTCTTTGCCAATTCTTCAAAAATGAGGGACCAATGTTGACAATTCTTCAAACTTCAAGGTATTTTTGGAAATTCTTGATTCGGGTCCGGTTCATTGTGCGGCTTAATTTCCCGTGTTCGTTTTTTACTGATTCTTGTGATCTTTTTGTAATTTCCTCAATATCCGTACCTAAAATACACAAGCAACAAACACGAGCATATATTTGGCAGTTTTAATGATATTTAATGCATTTTAAGCCCGATTTGGACGATGAGACTATGTATAAAAGCAGTCTCATCACTTCCCCATACTAAACCATTGCCGTGCCCTCACGCAATGCTAGAATAAAGTATCATAGCACCTCCAAAATTCATTTTTATTCACTTTATTGAACGATAAACTAACTACGCTAATACTATTACTATTACTTCTACTTGTTTTTTAGACATAATGCATGGTTTTCATCGCAAAATGGGACGTTTAGGTTCATAGAATAAGAACACGTGAATGCTTCGTTAGAAATAATTTCGTCGTCCTCGATTTTCACTCCAATTCCATGCCAAGCGTGCAACGACATCATTGTCATTATAAGTTAGTAATGCTAACACTACTCATATGCCCTAATCACGTACTTATCCTCCCAATTTCCTAAGTTGTATCTCTTATATTTTATTTTGTCTTGAATGTTTCACGAGGATACATTGTTTGACTTATGCGATAATAGAGATTTAGGTCTAAAAATAGAGTCCTAACGGTGTAACTAAGACCATCAAATCAATAACCCCTCCTAATAGACAACGATGTTAAAAAATTAAGTTGACAAGAAGGATCGATAAACACGGTTTTATAACGGTTTTGAACATGAGACTTATTACCAAGACTTTTATACGCCCCCTAACGGAAGGGCCTTATTATCTTTGGTTTACCTCCATCTTTTATTCAACTTCGCCATGAAGCTTTTATTATGACTTCTGTCTTGCCTTGCCTTTTATTATCCGCCTCATCGGTGGTTTTATTAGCCAAAGACGTATATCCTCACGCTAAAGCGAATTTTGGATCTTTAAAGCTTCAAAGATTAAGGCTTGATTCACTTTCAATTTTGCATAGATTTTTCGGCCTTGTGAGCTTCAAATTTTTGCTTAATTTAGGTGAGCACTTGAAATCTTATTATTAGGTGAAGCTTTCGATTATTCGGGTGCCAATACTTCAAAACCGTGACGCTGGCGATACCTTAATGTCTTCCCAATTTAATTACACGGAAGCTACTAGAAAAGACTAGAAACCCAACAATCCTAACTAAACTGCTAAGTCAATATTTATTAAGCAAAAAATATTTACATGCGAAAGGAGAATAAGCAAACAACAAGAACACATGAGTTTTTGAAAGAATACGAGTACTCTACGTTTAGCATAGTAACTTATAATTAACCCTATCATTTCTCGTCCTCATTTAAGAGACTTAGCCTAATGTGTAGTTAAGGAAGCAAAGCTAAGTGCTCAACACGCACGGTCGAGTCAAAAATTACTCTTATTCTCGCCATCGGAAAATCTACATTCGTTTCTTCAAACACTTATAAAACATGAGAAAATTTTTAAAATTTGGCCATTTTTGCCTTATTTTGCAACAAAACAATAAACAAAAAGATAAACTTTGGAAAGCGTGAAGGTTTGGCAAGGCAAGTATCTATTCACCCCCCATACTAAAGTTAAACATTGTCCTTAATGTTTCGAGTCTAGGGGTGCAAACACCCCCATACTAGAGACGTAGTCGAATGCCTAATCTAGCATGGAAAGGGTGTAACCAATAATTTAGTAGCCGTTTATGAAGTGTGCTAAAAACCTAAGGTTAGAACATCAAAAGGATATATCATTTGGATATTGAGAAAGTCTTCAAAGCAAACGATCGAGTGCTCCCATAAAACGAACACGAGAGGCTCCAATCGTGAAGATCATGATCTAAAAACCACAATGCACAAACAACCACGGAACAAAGGTTGGAAGGGCACAAATCCCCTCACATTAAACTAATTAGAAATCAATAATATATACATGGATAAGCATGGGTCTCCCCCACGAGGCACCTTGTTTTTGATAACCGAGTCAAAAGCTCGACTCGAATCCCCATAAATGTGATCATTTAGGGATAATCTTGGTATGGTCAATTTTTAGTGGGGCTTACATGATAAACAAGGCCGAAAAACAACCGGTATTAAGGACTAAGTCCTTTGATGGTGCAAAATACCGGGATCGAAGATGGCGTTCTCGTTTTCATTGGAAAAACAAATCAACGCCACTTCATTGTATGTCAACAAAAACCCAAAGGGTTTCAAGAAAATAGGTGAGAAGAAATAGAAGGGTGGGACAATGGGTAAGTCATAGAAACATTGAGCTACTCGAGGTAGACTCGCACCAATCAAATAGAAAGATTTTCCATTTATTGCATCGGTGGAAGACCGAGATTTCCCTTTATAAGCAATTCCGGGATCAAATATCTCGTCCTCGGTGGAGAAAGGGGAGGGAACATAAGGGGCTTCCCCCACATTAAGTCCACACAAAGCATCGTCAAAAGGAGAAGACGAGCTTGTAGCACTCAAAACACGTGGTGATGACAGAGTTAGAATTGTAGAAAAATCTTTTAAATTCAATTTAAAATCTTTCCCTTTTTCATCTTTTAAACTCTCCTTGTGAAAACCCGATTTAATTATGTCAAAAATATTTGGTGTTTCTAAAGCAATGTTAGTCACACTAAAAATTCTCACATTTGAAAACCATTTTGGCAAAGGTGGTGGTAAGTTCTCAAAACGTTTGTCAACAAAGAAAACTTCCCCATCGGGATTAACATATTCATCATCTGAAGAATCATTCACAATTGGAAGCGTAGGCTTAACACTCTTAACCTCCACCGGCGGAGGGGACGGAACTTCATTTTTCTCAACAACTTCTAAAACTCTTTTTGAAATCCTATTGCAAATGTTTTTGATGGGATTGACATTATACAAAGACGTGATAGAATACACATGAGAAAGTGTGGAGTTTTGAGTTGCATTTATGACGAGTTCTTCCTCATTGAAACGAAGAGTGATTTTCCTAGCGTGCATATCGATAAGTGCTATCGAGGTATCCAAAAATGATCGACCTAAAATTAGAGGAACTTTAGGATCGATGGGAATGTCAACAACAATAAAGTCTACGGGATAGTAGAACTTTCCAACTTTCACAAAGACGTCCTCGGCTACTCCACAAGCTAGAATCGTAGAATGATCGGCCATCTCGATTGACATTCTTGAAGGAGTGAGATTGGGAAGATTGAGCGACTTAAAAATCTCAAGAGGCATCAAATTAATACTAGCACC
The DNA here is from genome assembly GCA_025667525.1 of Glebionis coronaria. Classification (NCBI taxonomy): domain Eukaryota; kingdom Viridiplantae; phylum Streptophyta; class Magnoliopsida; order Asterales; family Asteraceae; genus Glebionis; species Glebionis coronaria. The sequence continues at coordinate 438,724,717 of CM046882.1, read as the reverse complement.
AAGATCAGCCAAGGCGTAGCATTCTTCCATGTCTTGTATAGCACATGGGATTAAAAACTTGCCGGGATCACCGACTTTTTGAGGTAAGCGGCTAAGAAAAACCGAAGAACAACTAGACGATTTTTGCAATTTCTCTTTATTATTCAACATACTTTTGAAGTTCGCGGCAAATCGAGGCATCATGACTAAGGCGTCGGCAAAACTTATATTAAAATGAAATTCACGAAACATTTTCATAAAAAGTTCAAATTGATAATTATTTCGTTCTTGTGCCTTTTCCTTGTCTCGTCTTGAAGGGTATGGTAAAGGTGGTGTGGGTTGGGGCATAGGCATCGGCCTTGGAATCTCGGGTTCCATGATTGGTATTGGTTCAACCGTAGGTGTGGTTTGAGCGGTACTTCGTGGGCTTGGAATTTGCTCCTTTTCAACAACCACCTCGGGTTCTTTCTCTTTTTCCTTCTCCATAGAAGTACTTGGACGAGAAATGGGTTCTTTGAAAGTTTTACCACTACGAGTAGTAATAACCTTCAATTCTCCTTTCGGGTTTACGATGGTATCACTAGGAAGACCACCCGAAGAAGAGGGTTTACACATGATAGCTTCAAACATTTTTCCCATTCGGTCTTCAAACTTAGATTGCGTAGCATCCGCTTTTAACAATTCTTGCTTAATCTCATGTTGACCTTGCTCCATTTTTTGTTGATTTTGTTGGAGTCGTTGAACATTTCCTTCCATTTTATTAGCATGAGTCTTAAGTTCATTAGCAAGTTCGTTTTTAAGCTCGTTTTTCAACTCGGATTTTAAGCCATTTCACGTTGCATATTGTCAAACTTAGCATCGTTTGCCTTAGCATAATTCAAAAATTCTCCTTGAAGATTTTTGGTGTGATCATTTTGAAAACCTTGAGTGGTAGTTTGAAAATCACGGTTTTGGTTTTGGTTTGAAATTTGCCCATTTCCACTTTGATAATTACCCTTGTTGTAGTTACGTTGATTGCCTTGATAATTACCACCTTGATTGTTGTTTCGATAGTTATTAGCATTTTGATTTGGTGGAGCTTGATTTTGGCGGGAACCTTGACCGTTTTGGTTATAAGTTCCCATGGCTATATAAGCACTCGAAGTGTTACCATCCGCGGTAATACACTCGGAAAGATCATGAGCTCCACAACACGACAAACGACTCTTAGCAACCACTTTAACCGAAGCGGAATTCGAAGCTTCTTGAGCTTTCCAATGGGACATAAGGTTAGCAAATCTATCAAAAAACCGATTTTCTTCATTTGCTTCATCATGTAAGGCATTAATGCTACGAGACGATGACGAGCCCATTTTGGCAACACTCGGTGTGTTACGAGGGCTATAAACCTTAGACCTATTCTCAGTTATAACCAAAGCTTCCTCGACCGTTTTACACAAAAAATTACCACCCGCGGCGGCATTTAAATAATCTCTTTCATGATCATTAAGTCCATTGTAAAACGTGTCAATTTGGTGCAAGTCGGAAAAACCGTGATGAGGACATTCATGTAACATCTCCTTAAACCTATTCCAAGCCGTTGAAAAACTTTCATTTGATTCTTGTGAAAACTTTGAAATCTCGTTTTTCAAATGCGTAGTCTTAGAGGGCGGAAAAAATTGGTTCACGAATTTTGAAACGAGATCCTTCCACGTCAATATAGAATTGGGTGGCTCTTTCTCTAACCAAATTTTAGCGGGCCCCGCTAAGGAATACGGAAAAAGCATCATCTTAATCGAGTCATTCGAGACATCCTTAAATTTGTAAGTAGCGGTAAGACGATTGAATTGGCGGATATGGTTGTGTGGATTGTCCTTCTCATCACCACGAAACTTGTTATTTTGAATCATGGACAACAAACCCGTTTTCACCTCAAAATTCTCCGCAAGGATAGCGGGAATCACAATAGCCTCTCCATAACCCTCGGTGGGTGCTTGAAGTAACTCCATCATAGTTCGATTCGCCATGGTCGGTGCTTCTCTTACAATGGGTTCGTCAATAGGAGACTCCTCACTAGAATGAGTTGGAGTGGGAGTTTTGTTCTTTCGTCTACGTGCATGTTTTGCTTGATTACGAGTTAGCATAAACGTCACGTACAACGAGGGGACGAGCAAAGAAGATTCTTTTTGGTGTTTTGTATTTTTCAATTTTTTTGTGGTTTTTGATTGTATTAACTTTTTATTTTGAGATTTGTGGAATGTATTAAGTAGATCAAAATCTACAAATCTCCTCCTTAATCAAATCTCTCGATTAAAAAAGCCTCAAGGAATGAAAACGATCACGTGAAGTGAACGCCTTCGATGACTTTAGAACGTTGGTGGAACACCAAAACGTTCAAGAGGGTTTAATCAAATGAAACCAAGAAAATATATATGATACTTAATAATACTTTGTGCGGCAAAACCCTCGATTAGCATTCAATCTCAAAATAGGCACAAGCAAGCGGAGGAAACGAGGCGGCGCGAAGCACTTAAGAGCCTTTTTCCTTTAGGTCGTGAAATACAACCGCCTTATACCCACCTTATAGTTTGTATTTTTCAAAATCGAGCTTCACGAAAGTATTTATCTATTTTTGCCTTTTTTTCTTTGGTTTGAGATTCGAATACAATGATTGGGTAATGACCTCCCAAGTCAAGGTTGTGATTTCTCACGTATTTGGAGTACTTGTGAATTTATTGTTCTACGTATACAATATAGTAATAGTATTCACACAAAAACCGAAAAACGATAATACGTATTAGTAGAGTGCTACTAATACAAATACTAATTATGGTTAGTATAAAAACAAAAATTGTTCAATCAAAACACAACACGCCTCCCCGACAGCGGCGCCAAAATGATAGTTGTAAAATCACACTCGTTTAGGAAAACGAGGTAAAAGCGGTAAGTATTAAGCGTACGTTTAGGAAAACGTAAAAACTTATGACCCAAAGTGGGGATCGTTCTCGAGGAGGCACGTGTGTTGTGTAATGAATTGATTAATGTTTGTGATTATATTGAGAAAAAGAAAAGATAAATGGGGTGAGAAGAGAATGACGGTTACGAAGACGGATCGAGCTAAGACGAAAAGGCGTTCACGTAAAACCGTAAAAAACTACAAAATTAAAAATTTTAAACCTAAAAGTTAATTAAAAGCTAAAAGTAGTCTAAAATATTGTAAATAAGAATGAAAATCCAATAAAAATATTTTAAAACCTTTTATTAATTAAATATTCAATTTTAAATGCTAATTAAAGCCCTAAAATTAAATATAATTAATCAAAATTTCCAAAATATTATTTTATTGAACAAATAACTTACTTATATTATCTAAAGACTAAAAAGTATTTTTCCTAAATTTTCAAAACTATTTTTCTATTTTTAAATCACTAAAAACTATTTTTAAACTAAAATAATTATAAAAAAATAATAAAATAACGCTAAAAATAATTTGACACTTTTACAAATCCTAAATTACTCTAATGAACAGTAGAAAAATGAAAAAGTTTGAAAAATAATAAATTTTTCACTAAAAGACAAAAACAGCATAAAATTAAACCCTAATTAAACTAATTAATTATAAAAAATAAATAAAAAGTGAACAGTAAAATATTTTTGGACTAAAAATCTTAAATTTTTTTTCTTAATCTAAGAAAATTGTTAAAACTGAAAAATAATAATTTTTTGGCACTAAATGCCAAAAACAGAAAATAAAAAGTTAATTAAAATAGCTATTAATTGTAAAAAATAGTAAATGAACAGTAAATAAAAATCTAATTAAACTGAAAAATTATAAATTAAATTAGAAAAATTACAAAACAAGTTTCAAGTCCTAACTCTCAAATTTGGGCACTGAAGACAAAATATGTTGAAATCTGATAGTGACACTTGACTGGATTTGTCTTGTAGCTTAGTAGTACTAACTTCTGTGCTACCAGTGGGAAGTTTGTTCCCACTGCTAGTGTATAAAAACAGGTCTGGTGACCTTAGAGCTTAGGAAAGCTTACTTGAGTGGATTTCTTTGGACAACAAGGCACCCCCACACGAATTGGGTTGTGGGGAGTCAGTTAATGCACAAAAATCAGCAAGTCACTTCACAAGAATCAACACAAAAGGCACACAAATGCTTACTGATGAAGCCTAACTGATTATTGATGAAGGGTAACTCTACATGCATAAAAACGGATTTCAACAGCTCAAATCTTGTACTCAGTCCAACCAAATGACAAATAAGCAATACACAATCCTATAAATCACTTAACCCTAACATATTATCAAGATTGGTGGTAAAATTTCAACAAAAACAGACCTAAAAGGGACTTTCTGATCTTGACTGTTTTTCCAACATTTTAACATGCAAATGAGTTTCAAACTTCACCAAACAGAAACCCTATGACTAATATCACCTAAATACAACCTATTTAGTGTGTTAGACAGGTTATTAAGCTAGATTCAAGTCAATTAACCCAACTTAAACCTTAACCCAAACACCCCTATAAATCTGAAAATCAAGATTATCACACCAACAGCTTAAAACACTTAACCTAACAGACTTGAATTACTTCAAACATGCAAGATAACACCTAATTGAGCAATATCAAACCATGTAACAAACAACAAACAACATCCATTCAAATCACTTAAACACCAAATTTTGAAAACTAAAAATGGAAACAAGGGATTTACCTAGAGGGACCTACATCCAGGTCCCTCAATGGCTGCATAGCCATCTCCAAACAGGCTCGGGCCTGTGCTGATCCTCTTGGATGAACAGTCAACAGCTCCAAGTAAATTCCTGCTAAGAACAATGCAAACACAATAGCAAACAATCTGTTTTTATCTCTTTTTTAAATCTTTTTCAAATAATTTTCTTAAACTCTTTCCTTTCAAACCACTTAAACACACCTCTTACAAACTTAGGAAACAAGATTTGAACAAGATTGAATCAAATCTTGGACTTTTTCAGAAACTTGAAATTAACTTTTGAAAACTCAAAAACACTTCACAAATAATTTTTGGAACTCATATTTCTTTAAATTAAACACCAACTTTTAAAAAGATGAAAAGGAATTATATTTAAGCAAAATACCAACTTTCATTCATTAAAAAGGAATTACAATAAAAATTCAAAAAATCTGGAACAAAGTAAAAGGAACACATGCGTCTCCTTTTATAATACATGATGGAACTATCTAGAAAATAATACAATGTGTGAAACCCTAGCTCTTGATTTCCCTGAAATGCCCTTGGTTTGAATTTGGAATCTTGGTCAAAAACATTGGCATGTTATTGCTGATGGTACCAGGCTGTTAGAAGCTCATCCTAGACGTTTGTTTGAGCTTGTGGTCCAAGTAGTTGCTAGGAGACGTTGATCTTGTCTGGTATTGGGGTTTGGGAGGAAAGGGACGTTGCAAGGGTGGTCCCACAAGACACATGGGTGTGTCTTGTGTTGATTTGGGATGTGGGTTTTGGTGACAAAGGGGGTAATCAAAGATCTGGAAAAGCTTAACAAAAACCCCTTTGTTTTATAGTTAATTGAACTTGAGTGTTCTTAGGGTTTATAGATTAGAGGGAGTTTAATCCGTTTTGGGGAAAGTTTAGTTTAAAAAAACGTGTTTGGTGGGAAAAATTATTGACTGTTTGACCAGGTTTATTAACAAACCTGGTTGGGTGTGTGTTACGGGTTTGGACGGGCATGGGTAGGGTAAATGGGTAGGGTCGGTTTAAATGGTGAGGTGTCAGGATTGTATTGGTGGGGACAGGTTTGGTGGTTTGATGCTTTCAGCCCCCCTACTCCCTAATTGTCTTCACTTTGTATTAAAACAGCAAAACTTCCATTTCCCTTTATAATTAAGTTTGGGCAGTTGGCATTTTTGGCACAACATTTTTATAAACTTGTTTCAAGGACATTTTATGCACTTTTCTCATTCTTCAAGGGTTGTTCTTGTACAATGCTCAAACATGGAGGACCTTTCTTGCTAAATGATTATTTCTTCAAGGACCTTCTTTGCCAAATCTTCAAAAATGAGGGACCAATGTTGACAATTCTTTAAGCTTCAAGGTATTTTTGGAAATTCTTGATTCGGGTCCGGTTCATTGTGCGGCTTCGTTTCCCGTGTTCGTTTTTGACTGATTCTTGTGATCTTTTTGTAATTTCCTCAATATCCGTACCTAAAATACACAAGCAACAAACACGAGCATATATTTGGCAGTTTTAATGATATTTAATGCATTTTAAGCCCGATTTGGACGATGAGACTATGTATAAAAGCAGTCTCATCATGTACGGTACGTGCTTCAATCACGGAAACCTAGACAAATAATACTCGGTCTTAGACTCTTGTCCAATGACTTTATAAAAATAATGATTATATATATATGATGATATTATAAGTATGATGATGATCAAGTGGAATTTTATCTCTTCATACAACATTGTAGTTGTTATGTGTTAGTCAATTTAGACTAGTTATACTAGTTTCATCCCAATTACATATTAAGGCCCAATAAGCATATTAAAAGTTCAATTCATTATATTAGCCAATTTATACTTTTAATTCCAGGCCTATACTCATATGTTAGGCACAAGTGGGTTAAGCCCATGAGTAAGTCCATTTGTGTTAAGCCAAACTAGTTGGGCTAATGATCCAATAAGGCTACTTTGGCCCATTATAGTCCATAAGTTATAAATCTCGGGTTTATCGGGTTTTACTTGTCAAATGTACTTACATATCAGTATATGAGTTATAAAATTGTTACATTAGACGGGTACGACCGTCTAAGTTTTATTTGGCTAAAACGTTAATCTTTTGGTTTTAGTCGAAAAGACGTAAAACTTATATAGTTTTATAACTTTAGAAAACATTTGAGTTTGTATTTTTATAAAATGGCAAGTTTATTTATTTTAGTATATAACTCATCTTATAATACTTATTATTAGTTAGTGGGTTTTATATATTTATTTTATAATAATGTTACTTGAGTGCTCTTATTATATTATATACTTTTATTTACAAATATGATTATTAAAGTCCATTCCACCATTTTTGCCATATCTTGAGTTCTACAAGGAGATAGAAGCTCAAATTTGGGCAGCACAAACTACATAATATGTGCTACAAATAAATCCTTATAGCTACTGCTCAATCATCCTCTAAGTATTCCTAATAATTCGTGCAAAACAGACTATACAGATTTGTACCTCAATAGTATTTTGATCATATCTTGCTCATTTTAATGATTTCATTGAGTGGTCAACTCTCCACATATGTAAAAATCATATATCTAACTTTATATTTCATAATCCAAGCCATTTTACCAAGTTATCATGTTGATACTTACTGTTTTATACTGCCTATGAATCTAATCAAGATTTTAACATCTTTACTTGTTGATTTTTATCTTTTTAACCAAATCTATTAACACAAAATCCGCACATAATATTTTGATCATCATTCATCATCATATACATATACATTTATAAATAAAATACATGATTAATTTTACAAAATAAGAAGATGATAGGAAGAAACAATCTATATACCACCAAAGTGATGAAAAGGTTGAGATTTTGGATGAACAAGGCTTGGTTCTTGTCACTAAATCTTTAATCTTGACAAAAGAACTTTTGAGTTCTTCAAATGGATGAACACTTTCACGGAAATCATCCCTAAACCCCCTTGGAAACTCCTTCTTAGTTGTTAGGATCACCTCAAATCACCATGTCTTCAATGGGCTTTCATCTTATGCAAGTTATACACAAGATTTATGGTAGAAATTTTATGATGAATGGGGTGTTTGGTGATGGAGTATGGACGGAAAGGGGAAGAGAGTTGAGAGATATTTGAGTGGTTTGTATGTATGAAAATGAGAGTAAATGGTTTGTTTTGCTAGTTTTGTACTTTGAGTGGTTTTGGTTAGAAACTAAGGACATGTGTCCTAAACTTAGCTAAAAAAATGACACCAAGGATGTTGGTGGGTTTATTTTGCCGCCCATGGTGAAGGGGTGGGACAAGTGTAACTTGTTTCATCCCCTTATTAATTTAAGGGTACTCCTCGATTCTAGTTTCCTCGATTTGCATGCCCTCAGGTTGTTTTACGAAAAAAAGTTTTTATATATTATGAATCTACGGCACAAAACGATTATAATTAAAACTGTCTCATCAAAAACGGAGCACAAAAGCGTAAATACGTAAACCTAGGGTTTACGGTTTAATCGTAAAAGACGCTAAATTGTGCACTAAGTCCTAATCTCTTCTCGTAAATTTGTGAGTTTATGAACCAACACAAATTAAAATTCCAAAATAATATTCAAGAATAAATTTATTTCCTGAAATGTCGGACTGTCACAAAAACGGTGTATGTAAACGTAAGCACGTAACGTAGAGTTCTCCGGTTTTAGACGTAGTCGATGCTACTTTAAGACGTAAACCCTTATTTCTTCCCAAAAGTGAGTGAGTTCATAAATTAATAACTGTTGGAAATACGTTTTACGTATTTATGAAGGATCGGTCGCTCCAACGATATATTATTGTATTAGGCTCGTGATCCAAGTATAGCCCATATAGCCCACATGTAGGGTGGGCTATATATATACCCCTCCTAGCATGTTAGGAGGGGTGGTTCTTCTCATAACAACTTTTCATTTAATAAAATAACACTTTCTCTCTCTACTTTTCTTTTCTCTCCTTTCTCTCTCTATACCTCATCTCTTTCTTCCCCATCTTCCTCCTTCATCCATTCTTATCAATAGATCAATCCATAGTTTACCAAATCCTTAGATATCGTAGACCTATAATTGGTATCAAGAGCCATGGTTAAATCTTAGGATTTGAGTTTTCTTTTTATCTATTGATTTGATTAAAAATCCCTTCTCTCTAATTTTTTTTATTTTTTTGATTTGTTTGATAATAAATTTTCGTCTCATTTTTTTTAATCTGTCAGTTTCTTAAAGATCAAACTTTTTATAAAAATCATCCGCTTTGTTTCTTTTTAGATCAGTTTTTTAATCACATTTTTTAATCATTTTTTTAATCAGTTTTAATCAGTTTCTCATTTTTCTGGTACAACTTTGTCTAATCATTTTTTAAATAATTTTTTAATCAGTCATTTTTTAATCATTTTTTTTAATGAGTCATTTTTAATCAGTTTTCTTCTTCATTTTCAAATCATTCCAAAGTCTCAGGTTTTTTGGTCAACTCAGTCCAATCCAATCTGTCAAAACTGTCTACAGTCCAAACCAATCCAAATCTTTCAGTTTTTCTTATCAGTTTTCCGTTCTTTCCGAATAGACCTTTTTCCGAATAGACTTTCCGAGTAAATTTTTCCGAATAGCCCATCTTTCCGAATAGCCCATTTTTCCGAATAAAAATCTTTCCGAATAGCCAACATTCCGAATAGACTTTCCGAATAGACCTTTTTCCGAATAGACTTTCCGCATAGACGGTTTTCCGCATAGACGGTTTTCCGAATAGACGGTTTTCCGAATAGACGGTTTTCCGAATAGACGGTTTTCCGAATAGACGGTTTTCCGAATAGACGGTTTTCCGTATAGACTATTCGAAATAGACAGACTCTCGACTGAAAAATATAACGGGACCAGACTCGAACCAACTCAAACTCCATCAAACCATTCTCAGCCTCGACTCCAAAAACACACCCGTCATAAACACCCAAGACTCGACTCTCTCGACTGACACCAAAAAGATTTAGACACCAAACCAAGCAACACCCTCGACTCACACCCCTCAACCTTCGAACATTCTCACAGACCCACCCTCACATCACCACTCAAAACTCTCGACAAACATCCTCGACCACACACAACCCAAACCAAACATACCCAGACTCGATTTATCAAAAGAAAACTTTCATCATCTCTCGACAACATAACATTTCTTGTCCATCTTAACCAAACCGACTCACAGAAACTCATCGACCCATCACAACTCTCGCATTCACACAAACCAAACTCTAAAACATATCTATATTCATTCGTCTCATTAATCAACAATTCAAATCTCAGATTATTCAAACTTTAGAAGATCTTTTAGATCTTGTAAGTTAGAATTACATCATCACAGATTGATGTATGGTTACACCATCTCATCAATTTTCGAAAATAAAGAAAGATTAAGAACATATAGGTTCATATCTCTTCTTTGTTTCGATTTGACTCTTACAATTGACAAGAAAGACTCGAACAGATGATAGAAGACAGACTCAACAACATGCAATCAAATTAAGTCACCTACCCGAGACCTTCGATAGATCTTGAAGACAAAATCGTTTTGGATCTTGGATCTCTCTTATGATTCGAACAATTTTTGTTCTTAAATATGGTGGTGGTTGTGATTTAAAGTGGCACTGATCATGAAACCATAGGTGGAATGGGTTCGTTTGATTGGTCATCTTATTGGTGATTGATTTGTGATGGAGAAAAGTATCAAAAAAATGGTGACTGCATCTTTGGTTATTCTGAGATGGGAGATAGAAGAAGATGGGGGGCGGTGATACCAAAGAGTTGGGATTGATTTGTGTGTAGTGACTGCGCTTGGTATAAGGGATTAGGGTAATTGTGTGAGAGGTTAAGTGGTATTTTTATATCACTTTTGTTTTGGACCGGGTGCAACAGATATCATATGGGCCGAGAGTTGACAATTAAAGTTATTCAATATTACAAGAGTGGTTTGATAGATATATTGAGACTTTCCTTTGCATTAAAGTTACTCTCAATATCAATATAGGCTTTAGTATTAATTAATATAGGCTTTAGTATTAATTTGTTTTCCAAATGCAATTTCTTAAGTCTATATTGACGTATGGTACTAGATAATACGAAGAAAAATTCTACACAATTTTTTTACTAGTTTTACTAATAATTTTTTTTAGTTTTGGAATTTAAACCTTGGTTAATGCTTTTATTAACGGACTTCGTAAATGATATGATCGGCTTTTGTGATGGTTTGTATGTGACGTGACAAAGACATATGACAAAGTGACGAGACAAAGTGACAAGGATTATTTGACGAGACCAACGGTTGAGCCGACCACGAAATTATTGTGTCCCAACAAGGATCCAAGAAATTTTCATCGAAATTCAATGGAATCTTTGAATTCGACTTTTCAAGAGGGAGAATTGGATATATTGCAAGACGATACAAGAAGCAGTCACAAGAGAATAGAATCAGGAGGAAAACAAGAACCAAGTAACATGTCAGGTACAGATAATATTCTTCATATGTTGTCTGAAATGAATGCGTTAATTAACAATCCTGCTAATCGTTTTACGACTGCTTCGTTAACCAATTCTGTTTCTAGGACTGAAGAGCTTGAGACGATTTTAGCTCAGCAATCCAAAGAGCTTGAGGATGCCAAAATTGAATTTTCAAAGAAAACGGACAAATTTGAAACATACTTTGAAAAACTTGAAAAGTCAAACGTTGTTCTTGAAAGAAAATTGGATCAAACTGTTCTAGATTCTAAAGCTGAAAAGGATAATCTTTTGAAACAAATTCAACTGCTTGAATCTAAGTTGGCATCCCAAGATAACTTGCTCAAAGAGAATGAGACTTTAAAGGCCCAAGTACAGGAAAAGGTTTTTGCTATAGCTGCGTTGAAAAACGAGTTAAGGAAAACTAGAGGACCTAGTGTGGACACTAAGCTTGAAAAACCATCAATCTTGGGGAAACCGCCTACAAATCAGTTTGTCAGACAACCGATTGTTAGACAACCTACTGCATTTAGATCCGAGCGACCACTATCCTCGAGACCGCGGTTTGCCTCCCAAGTTGATTTGGGTCATATTTCTAGAACAGTCACTCCACCAACTAGGCCTAATGTGACTAAATCAGTTTTAGCAAGACCTAATCACATGATTGCCTCTAATTTCCCTAAGAATAGTTCAATGAACACGTCTAGAACTAGTTCAAATGATGTGCGCCATGATTTTGGTCAAAGGGAAGCTATTCAAAAGACACAAGTAAGAGATAGGAATTTCAAACCTAGTCAGATGCCTTCTAGTTTACCCAACACTGCTAACCGTAGCATGCCCAATCCTAGGAGCATCAATCAATCATCTAGGGATTCTAGATCTTACTCGGACATTAAATATGCTACTTGTAAAACATGTAGAAAATGTGTCTTTACGGCAAATCATGATTCCTGTATCAAGAAATTACTTAATGAGGTGAACTCCCGTGCTAGAATTAAGTCCCAGTGGATAGCTAAAATCAAACCCGTTGGTAAAGATTGGCGCCCCACTGGTAGAACTTTCACTCTTGTAGGAAACGAGTGCCCTTTAACTAGGATAGTCTCCGTTTCTTCTAAGACTACTAGGGAGGAAATTGATAAAGATGATACTTCACTTAAGCCTAAACTTAAGATTTTCTATAAAAGGAAACGTTTGCCAGCTAAGATAAGTGAATCATCTACTCAGGTCGCCTCTGACACAAGTAAAGCCAACTGTGAACCCCCACGTACTTCAAAAATAGATATCTCTAACCCATGCAAAAGTATACAAACTCCTAATGAGAATGCAGGTACCAAAGTTGATGTTCCAAAAGAACGAAGCGGTTCAATCGTTGTATACCGTTCAACTAAGGACACTCTTAGAGTTTGGTTGCTGAAGAAGCAGATATCAGAGAATCAAATGTCTCAGGGGATTCATGGTTAAGCTGCAAAAAGGACTTACAGTCACATAACAGACTGTAACTCGATCTCAAAAGACAGGAAAGTTCATCCCGATGATGACTTATCCTAAAAACGAGAAATTCATTTTTCTCGGGCATGAGCTTATGTTAAAAACATTCCACGTTTTTTAAGCTCATGCACAAGGACTTACAGTCACATAACAGACTGTAACTCGCTCTCAAAAGACAGGAAAGTTCATCCCGATGATGACTTATCCTTAAAACGAGAAATTAAATTTTCTCGGACACGAGCTTACATTTAAACTATTCAATGGTTTTAAGCTCGTGAACAAGGCTTATAGATAAATGACAGTCTGTAACCCGTTCTTCAAAGGCAGGAAAGTTTATCGCCGATGATAAACTTATCCTAACAACGAGAAATTAAGTTTTCTCGGGCATGAGCTAATATTAAAAACATTCGAAGTTTTTAAGCTCATGCACTATGACTTACAGTTAAATGTCAGACTGTAACTCGAACTTAAAATAAAGGAAAGATTATCTTTTATGATAACTTATCCTCTTAACGAGAAATTCACCTTTCTCGGTCATGAGCTTGTATTAAAACATTCGAAGTTTTAAGCTCAGAAAGGAAAGTGTATCTTTTAAATAAGAGAACTTTTCCTCATAACGAGAAATTAACCTTTCTCGGTCATGAGCTTTCCGTTAAAATAGTCAAAGTTTTCAAGCTCATGAAAACGACTTCTAAGTAAATGTCAGCTTAGGACTCGTCCTTCAGATAAAAGGAAAGTTTATCGTTGATGATAACTTATCCTTACAACGAGAATTTTACAACTTCTCGGACTTGAGCTTTCCCGAGATATTCCAAATCTTAAGCTCAAGTAATTGGTTTTCAAAACTTTGAACACAATTTTTCAAGAATTTCTCCAAAGGTTTTTCTAAATCTTTCAAAATTGTGTGTTCAAAAAGGTTTTGATAAAACGAGCATGTCTTCTGGAATCAATAATATTTACGAACCTAGAAATGTCATTCAATAATGACACGGGGTTGTAAATAAAGTTCGAGCAGAAGTTTAAAACATTTAAAACATGCTCCATATGGTTTGCTATTATTTCCGATAGTAACCCGCTTTTCACTTTGAAGTCAAGCATTTCACCGGAAAGCTTTGACTTCAGAATCCGAAGTTATCAACTCCACAATCCAAAGTTCGTTGCAATTGATATCTACATACTCGACGATGCGACTACTCAAACGGTGACTACAGCTCTTTCAATAGAACACGGGTCAACAATTGAGGGGGAGCAATTGTCCAGCATTCAGAATCCTTGATGCCGAGAGTGCCAAGTTCACATATTGGTGTTAAGACAACGATATCAATCATACACATGGAGTCAAGAGATAACTTCAGAAGTTACGAGGAAGACCAATATTCGTGAACAAGAACCATGTGCTTCTTTCATATGATGTTCTCCATCATTCAGGTCCAACCTCGTAAATTGCTAATCTTGTGAATACATTATCATATATGATCTTTGAACGTGATAAATACCTTACACTTGTGTTTAAAAGGTATTTAATTTACGTCTCAAGTACACCCTCATTAATTTGAGGGGGAGCTTGTGTAATTCATGAAGATAATTGGATTTGCATTTTTCTTCCCAAATTCTCTTAAAATACTATTAAATCAATTGATATTAAAAACATTGATTGGGTTAATATTTTTAATATGGGGGAGAAAATGTGATTTAATATTGAGATCAATAATGGTTTGACTTAACGTGCTGGCTCATCCCGACATGTGCGAAATGTTTTCGAATATCGTGGCATTTGTTAAGGGGGAGCAAAATGGATTTGGATATAAAACTGGATTTCATGGTGATTTATACTTACCCGCAACCCATTTATTTCACGACGATGAAGATTGTGGTGACATAAGGATGGTAGGATAGGTTAAAGTCCAATGATTTCTCTAGAACCGGAGGAATCTTCCCAAGGACATTCCATAGCTAGAAATAGTAGTCCTTAGGAAAGATGGAGAAAGATTGTGAACGTAGCTGAATGCCGACCAAGTACTTAAGTTAGCACTGGAACAATCACAACAAGGTGCTAGTTATGACGTATTGGTAAGCATTGAAGGGGTTGAAGAATGAAAAAGAATTGTAAAGATAAAGGGTGTAAAGAAAGAAGCCCTCCTTACAACCTTAGGCAGAAACCGGGTCAATTCATATGCTATTGAGATCATTTCTAATGATTCTCGATATTGAAGATAGACATCATGGACCCAGTGATGCAAGGCACAACCCATCCCAGCTAACTCAGATATCTCTCAAAAGGTATTTGTTTTAATACACGGAGAACAACACATCATCTATTGATTTATTCACTCCGAATAAATTGGTATTGAAAAGGTGGCACTCCTCTCCAGCCTCCGATCACTAAAATCCAAAATGCACGATCGAGTCTAGAGCCATTTGAGATCATCAAATATCTCATTAGGACACACTTTCATATTTCCTTGCTTCTTCACACACTGTGAAAAGTAAGAAAGATCTTAAGAGTCCTACGCAAAATCTTCATGATCTTGCCTGAACATCCAAGTAATACGAAAGTATTTACAATGAAGATGGAAATCCTTCTTGAGCGAATATCAAAAAGCTCATGGTAGGTGACTCGTGCGATTCTTTATGAATCAAACTTGTGATAACTGGAAAGCAACAGTGGTTTAAACTCTTAAATGAATTTAAACACGTTCCAGGCCTCTACGCAATATCTTAGTGATCTTGCCAGAACATTTAGAGTAATACTATTAAGTATTTACAGTGACGAATGGAAATCCTTCTAGTGTTAACATCAAACAGCACTTGGTAGGTAACTTGCAAGATTCTATACGAATCAAGCTCGTGACAACTGGAAAGCAACGATGGTGCGGTTCTTAATTGAACTTCACTTGTTCCAGGAACATGAATTGACGGCTTCAAATCATGCGGATAATATTATCCAAATGATTCACTCTTTACGTTCGCAGTCAGCTTTAGACGGTCGAGTAAAGAGAACGGGTTTACCCGCGAAATCTTGTCAAGGAGGTTCTTTATTGAAACTACCTGCCACAAGTACGATATTTAATATCGTCCAACGGTCTTCACCGACCGGAGGTAAAATGCTACCGAATTAGAATGAAATGTTCAAGGCCATTTCATCCGTGTATATGGTTTGTTGCTAACTGTCTTATGCAGCGTAACAAGAAGGTGGCATTACGGTGTATAATCCAGAAGAAGTCGTCACCACATGCTTGTACTACATACACTTAGTACTTCAACAAATTCAAGAAAGTCTGAAGGTCAAGTCTTCCGCTGTATCAAACTCTGAAGCTTTCAAGAATTTAAAGGTATAAGTATGTGGAACATGAAGTCACGAAGAGGCAAATTTCACAAGTGGTGAATGCACAAGGTCAAGGCAAGGAAACATGCTCAAGACTAAAGTCAAAGATCACATCAAGCATATTCACAAGAACAAGATCGAAGACTCAAGCATAGATGCTAGGTTTAATATTTTGTAAAATGGTGTGACCTCCCTTAGGGGGAGATTGTTAGAAATACGTTTTTCACAATAAAGTCTCGGTCACATCATTATTAGCATAGATCACGAGCTATAGAATATTTAGAACTTTGTAACTTGGAGCGACCTCCCTTAGGGGGAGATTGTTGGAAATACGTTTTACGTATTTATGAAGGATCGGTCGCTCCAACGATATATTATTGTATTAGGCTCGTGATCCAAGTATAGCCCATATAGCCCACATGTAGGGTGGGCTATATATATACCCCTCCTAGCATGTTAGGAGGGGTGGTTCTTCTCATAACAACTTTTCATTTAATAAAATAACACTTTCTCTCTCTACTTTTCTTTTCTCTCCTTTCTCTCTCTATACCTCATCTCCTTCTTCCCCATTTCCACCATCTAATCAATAGATCAATCCATCAATTACCAAATCCTTAGATTACGTAGACCTTCAATAACAAAATAATGATTTTAAATAATACTTGAAAATAAAATATCGACCTCAAATTGACGGATTGTCACACGCGGGTCATGAGCTAGTGCAATAAGAATCGATGAATTTAAAACTGGGTGTATAACATTGTAGCACGAGAGTCATACTTGTATTCAAATAATGTTTAAAACCTATAAATTCACTCAACCTCTATGTTGACTTTAAGAATATATCTCAAGTGAATGAAGACTGACATGTTATGGAGAGTGGTGTTTTGAATAAGTTATCATTCTATCAATAAAACTAGATCTTTGGGAAACCTGTGTTTGTATAGCGTATGTACAGTTATTTATTAAACTCTGATTTAAATAAATGAATGATAACACTTGTTTTATAAAAATGTCTTTTTGGCATTTTCTACTATTGTGACTATGCTACTATGAAGTAATACCCAGATCAATATTCCGTTGCGTAAAGGTAAAATGGGGGTGTTACAAAATTCACCCCTGGCAAATATAGCCGTTGCCGCTGACAAAGTTTTTGACCGTTGAAAAACGCTCGGTCCTACCTAGTTGTAACTTTTACGATATTTTGTGCAGCAATTTTTGTGGAGTGGTTATTTTCTTTAATTGGTATGAGTTAAGTTTTATTTTTCAGAGATTTTCATTATTACTTTTGAGACTTTTTCTTACTTACCTCTATTTTCAACCAATCACATCCCACATATTTCTACTATATATCTGGCTCACCATATTGTGTACAGGGCAACTTTCATTATTTGTTTCACATACATCTTTTACACACTAACCTTTACCTTCATTAAAAGCTTTTCACTTTTATCAATGGCGCCAAAGTTTAAACCTGCTTATGTTGTTTTGAAGTTTAAGGATCAACATAATATGCTTGCATATTAGACTGTTGATCGAGAGCAACCTCAATACAAACAGATGATAGAGTATCTGTTGGCTTCTCCTTTAAGGTATGCACTTACTCATGCTCCTCTCATCCCTGTCACACACATCAAACAGTCTTGGAACACTGCTAGTTCCACAACAGTTGATGGAGTGACTAGAATAGAAGGCATCATCTATGGGAAGCAATGGGTGATTACTGAGGCTTTGGTACGTCAAGCCTTGCATCTTAATGATGCTGGTGGTATAGTCACCCTTCCCATAGAGTTGCTAGATGAAGGCCTTCAAGGCTTGGGGTACAGACTTCCCCCAACAGGGAAAATTAATAAATATTCTAAGGGTCAGTTTCCCCCAGCCAGGAAGTTTTTAATACATTTGCTTCTACAATGTCTTAGTCCCAAATTCTCTTCATTCAATGAAATCAACCATTCAATCGAGAGTGCTCTTGTTTGTTTGTTAAATGGGCAACTTTATAACTTTTTGAAAATAATTTTTGAAGGCATGTTGCACAACAAGGGAAGCAAGATGACTCTTGCTTACCTAAGGTTTTTACAAATGGTGTTTTCTTTACAAGAAGACTGTGGGAGGGATCATGAAATTCTTTTTAAGATCGCTGCCCAAAAGAAAAAGATTTTTATAAACATGAACTCAGAACCATATGAACCCTTGCCTTTGACACACCCTATGCTTGCTATTATTAAAGCAGCCTTACACCCACAACCCCAAAAAGAACCACAATAAGAACCCCAACCAGAGCCTGCACCAGAACCCCAACATGATCAACCACCACCTTCACCACAATCTCATCTTGAACCTATTACTGAAGCCACTGATATTCATATGTCAGCCGTTGACA
Source organism: Glebionis coronaria (assembly GCA_025667525.1). Taxonomy (NCBI): domain Eukaryota; kingdom Viridiplantae; phylum Streptophyta; class Magnoliopsida; order Asterales; family Asteraceae; genus Glebionis; species Glebionis coronaria. The sequence continues at coordinate 438,706,315 of CM046882.1, read as the reverse complement.
CTACCATTCTAGCCCCATACACCACTCAAACAGACCCAAACACCTCTTTTGACTCCCCACCACAATATTTCCATTTAGCCAAACGCCAAAGGACTACTGGGGTGTTCTCCCTTGGTGGTCCTAGCCATGAAGCAGAGAGAACCACCACCACAAGTGTGGTTGGTGATATGGAGGTGGCTGGACCTATTGGCCTTGTTGCATGTCAAGCCAGGTCTGTTGTAGGTAAGCCCACCACCATGCCCCATGATTCCTCAATAAGGATTGAGTTCCCTTATGTGGATGAGGGCAACATGCAACCAATGACAAATATGGAATTGACGGTACTCAGCATAAGCTTGCAAAAGCAAAATGCAGAGTTTGTACCAAAATTGACAGCTCAAGACCTTAAACTTAATACTTTGATGGAGATGATTGTAAAGTTAGAGACCAGGATAAGGTTTGTTGTAGAGTCCTCAGGTGAAGCAAGGGAGGATTCTTACAAAGGGGAGGATGAATGTAACACCCCAATTTGATAAATGGACCGTTAGATGATAATTATAGTGTGTCATCAAAGCATGCAAGGTAAATGTCCTAAAACATAAATGACCATAAGGAAAGCCAGAATCAAACATCGACCCCCAAACATAAACTCAAAGATGCATAAAGTAAATGAAGTGCAAATGAAGGAAGTATAAGGCAGCTCCCATCCTATGCACGTCCTCTCCTTGCTCGAGTCTGTCCTTGGGTACCTGCCATCTGGGTCATGGAAAGAAAGTATACGGCTGAGCAGTACGCTCAGTGAACGAATATAATGACAATGAAATGAATTGCATAAACATAAGTAAATAATGAAATGGAAGTATGAAATGATAGTATAGTGGAATAATGTAAGTCCTGGGAAAACCTAATGTTGTCTTATAAACTGGTTTATATTCTGAAAAGACATATGTTTATTTTATACTAAAAACTATATTTTAAATATCCCTAAGAGCCCATATAGGTCATGAGGTATCACCGTGCATGAATACATAGAGGGGTGAACTCATCATGCAATTAGAGGGGTTGCTTCTAATTATAATAGTCTGGGTTGGAGGGATCAGCTCCATGTAACAGATGCAAGGCACACACCGCAGTTACCATGTAATCTTGCTAAACTTGTCATAGGATGCACCCATTCTACCCACGTGAAAATAATAAAATAGGCCAATAACTAAAAAGGGACGCTGCGAGCAATCACTCTCACCGCAGAAGAGTCATAACACCGGTGCCTCTAGTGTTATGGTTATGGTACCTCCATATCTAGATGAAACTGGCATGCATGTATATAGCTCAGGTAATCTAAAATATAAATCATATAGTTATTCTTTGGTTTAAGACACGTAAAATACTAGGAAAATAGATGGCTGCAAACGAGGACATCCTAATATAGGAAGAAAGTATCCTTACTAAAGGACGAAATATCCGTACCGTATGTCCAGTAATGAAGATGAAAACAAAAGTGGAAGATTACTCCGACTACACGATAACTACATAATAAAAAGGGACGTGTATGAGTTGTCTTTGTAACTTATACTTACTGATTATTGTTTAGTTGAGATGTTCTTAACTTTTTTTACTGATCCATGTTTAATCATGTGTTTTCTTACTGTTTCATGTATTTTGATTAGTGTATTTCATGTTCTTATGTGTTATTATACTTGTTATATCGTAATGAGTAACTTCCTAAAAATAGCAGGTTTCCAAAAATAGAAAGATTTCCAAAAATATTAAGTTTCCAAAATTAGAAAATTTCCATATTTTGAAATAACCTTGATTAACAAGTATATAAAATATAAGCTATAGTTTTAATAAGCATAAAATGTAAGTCATGATTATATAGTAAACTTTATTAAATACATACTTTAGGCTAAAACAATAATTATTAATTAATAATATAGTACATGGTTTTATTAATAATTATTAATTAATAAAATGACATGGTTCATTTAATAAAACTTTACCTTAGCTTAATAAATATAATTAAATTAAAGTATGGTTTTAATTTAATTAAGTCCATATAACATACCTAGGTTAATTTCATGGTTAACTATCTTAATTAATTATAACCTAAGTACCATGGTTAATTAAATTATAACTTGTACTTATATTAATTAAACTAACCAACGTAACTTAATATAATATTCGTGTTTACCCGAGCGTACTAATACTCCCATGTCTCGGTCGCACTAAACAAACAACACAAATAAGCAAAACAACCTAACCCTAGTTCTGTCCAACATATACATACAATTTTGTCCAACATGTTATAACCAGTTCTGTCCTGTCCAACATATATTATCCAGTGTCGTCAAATATATGTACTCAGACCTACAGCCCCTGTTTGAGTACCCCCTCATTAGCAACCTTACCCCCCGACTGACCTCTGTTTCCTGCTGCTGCCTAGTCACTACCCACAGAGAGTCTGGGAGACTCTCGGTTCCCACTGTTTTAACCAAACCACCCCTGTTGGGGTGTTTGGGTGTTGTGACTACCACAAACAAACCACTATCGACCCTAAAAAGGGTGCGACTGGTTGGGATAAAACACCACCGAGAGCTACAATGCTCTCGGTTTGCGTACAAACCACAACAACCCACCATGAAACCCAACCCCTTTTATTTAACTTTGTTATCATCATGTTTTAATACATGTTTTTAAGGGTTCTTGATTATTGAAAGAAAATAATTAACAAGATCAAAGATTAAGAGATACCGTATGCGTGATGGATTAAAAGAAAAGATCACGAAAACTAAACCCGAATTCTTTAAAAGATCAAACCAAAATCCTTGTTCTTGTGTGGTTTTGAGTTGTCGATGACCTGAAGAAAAAAAATAAACGATCGTGGCTTTGTTTAGGGTTTTTAATATTCTTGTTTTATGATAAATAATAAACATCCTGGTTATTTAACTAGACTTGGATTTCTTAATTGGGTTTGGCCAAGGCCCCGTTCCTTTCTTGTTTTCTTTTTACACACAGCCTAACACACACATACATGAGGTTTTCGTTTTTCATTTCATGTTTTAATATTTATCGTACGTGTTCGTGTTTTAATGTCGTGTTTTATTTCTTGTCACGTTTTAAGTATGATACGTAAATACTTATCATGCATTAATAATAATATTAATATACGTAATAATTGTAATTAAATAACATATGTAATAATTATATTAAATGCCCATGATACGTGTTGTATATTAATTAATCATGATGTTTTAATTTGACCGTGTTTTTGTGCATTTAATGCTATTTGGTATTTTAAAGCGGGTTTTACAACTCTTCCCCTCTAAAAAGAATAATTCGTCATCGAATTAGAGATACGATAGAAAGGGACATGGATGTGACGCGGCTGATAAGAGCCTGAAACATGAGGTGACTGAAGGGAACATGGAACGTGACGTGGCTGAAAAGGCATATCTGAATTATGGAAGTAAAAGAGGATAAGAATTCCGGATGGACTCCTCCGTTCCCAAGTGGATTCCCGCTCGGGATGATTCCTCCAAAATATCTTGACGAACCGAAAAATCTTGGTCTACATGACCCCGTCTTGACGATACGGAAAATTTCTGGTTTATAATGTAAGATGGATCCCCATGAAGCTGATCGAGTGGATAAGACATAACATGTAAAGATACATGAAATGATATGATACGAAATAAACTGGGGTAATGGTATTAACAACCTCTGAGTAATGATACGCGATACATACTGAAACGTAGTACGTGAACAATTATGAACGTGATACGTGGAGATATGGCGAAGGTAGTATGGGAAACATATGATGGACGTGATACGTGCAACATATAGTGAACGTGATAGGAGAATGTAGCGTGAACATGATATGTGAAACATATCGTGAACATGCGATAACAAAGAAGGTAATGCCAAACGATACGAGATGGGACGTGAAATGTGACGTGAAACCGTCTCCTGGAAGATGGAAACTTGTACTAAGTTTGAGTCTGGTCTCCCAAGCTTTCTGCACATCTTCTTAGAACGAACAGTGAAACGTAAATCGTAGGATAGCATACGATCATGATCGTGAACAACTTCATGAACGTGAGTGCGGAAAGCAAATCGTAAAAAAATGGAATCAGGACGTGAACGCGTACAAGGTCGTGAATGCGAACATGAGACGAAATTTTGAGCGTTAACGTAAACGTGAACGTGAACGTAAATTCCTAACTGATATGATTGCTGACGGAATACCGTGAAGTTATAAGATTTCTTGCTGAACTCCCTGCAGACTTGCTAACTTCAAAATTATTTTGGATGAAAGAAAATGTATAGGCTAGTTGAAATGGTCGGACGACGGCCCAGATAGCACTATGCTTCTTCTGAGCCTGCGGTTGTCCGGTAACAAAATCCATGGAGATCTTGTCCACTTCTATTAAGGAGTTTCTGATGGTTGAAATAACTACTAGCATGTTGGCGTTCTATCTTAACCTGCTGGTAAGTCAGGCATTTAGATATGAACGTAACTGCATCTTGTTTCATGTCGCTCCACCAAATATGGTTTGAGATTATGATACATTTGTAGAAACTAGATACATAGAAGTTTTGGAAAAACTATGAGTTTGGGTAGATTAGACCATCTCTTAGCGTATGATCCTCTGGAACACATAATTTAGTGTAGGATTCTCTCCTTACGCGTAACACTTAGTCATGAAAGAATTAACCGTGGGAACCATGTGAGTTCGCGTGTCACTGTGATCGACCGAAATTCGTACTTGAATGAATTCAGTAAGAAATTTCTTCTGTCGTAGAATTGCAACATAATGCGAAGATGGTCTTCATGCCCTTCTCTAGACTTAGAGAAGGTCGGAATGTTAGAAATGATCAAAATGACAAGCTTGTCAAGAATTCATGGAAACTAGATTTCTCAAGTCCATAGTTACTGCTAGGCATTCGTGAGAATTAAAGATGTAAACACGAATTCATACTGACCATAACGTGTGCTAAAAATAGTCACGAAAATGTCCTACTCTTTCACTCGTCACTGATGATAGCATGAATCATAAATCGATCTAGGAAAGTGTTTAGAGTCTGGTAGTTGATCAGATAGATCATATACTTGGGAGGGAATAAATATCATGAATGGTGATCCTGTTCAATTTACGGTAATTGATGCGTAACTCCATGCTACCGTCCTTCTTCTTTGATAAACAGAACTGGCGCCCCCCAGGGTGATACACTCGGCGAAATAAACTTCATTCCAGCAACTCTTGCAGTTTTTGCTCCAACTTCTTGAGCTCCATGTCAATCCTCTCTTAACGAATAGGTGGTGCCTGGTAGTTCTTCTAGAATTGCTTCTGGTAATTCTGGCACAATCGGTCGGTTATGGATTTAATAACTTCAAAAAAAATCTCGTCATGAAGTGTAGCTAGAAATTCTTCGTAGCCATGGAATAATGAAGTATGTGCTCACAAAGTAGAAGTATTTTGTTCAGACTTTTCCCGGTATCAAAACATGACCACTGCGTTTAGAGACCTGAATATCGCCGAACATGACCTGATGTGAACTGGAATCAATCGTAGCATGGTGTGCTGCTAACCATTTCATGGATTTTTATCGAACTCACACATACCAAATGGGAAGTGCCTTAGCAGAATGGATCTTGTCTATGAACTAAGAGGAAAGCCTTGTACGGGTGATACAACAACGTTTTTGATGGACATGAATATATGAAATATGGGACTGAGAAATGAAAGTGTCATATAAATACACGAGGTAAACGTGGCAGATCTCACTGACTGTGTTTTCGCTCGTCTCTCACAGAATGAACACTGCGTGTCCAAACATGAACAATACACCAGAGATTGTACTGAAATTCTAATGATTTTATTCACATAGGCACAATAGGATGGGTATACCCCTTGGAGGTTACCCTGAATTACTGAGGCCTAGTTCAGAAGTTATGCGTGAGTCGTGTGTCTTGACTCATGTTTAAGAAATATACGTATGACATGTGTCTTGACTGGTGTCTTGACATGTGTCTTTAGAAATATGCGTAAGACATGTGTCTTGACAGATGTCTTGACATGTGTCTCGAGATGCGGAAAAATGAAAAACTTAGAAAATTTGGTCAAAATGCCAGAATTGGCGGATCGGTTAGACTGCTGACCCTTTATATTTCTGGTCAAGTCCGTTACCGAAGTTTCTGTCGTTATTGCAAGATATTTGCTGTCACGGTAGTTTTCACTACTTCCTTGTCTTTCAGTTCCATGACGGTCATTATCATGACGGTGATTCATGTAACTATTTAGCTGAGTGGTCGACTGGTACCGGTTCCTACTCATATTCCTGAAAAGACAACTGAATGACGTGTGACTTTTAACTAAAAAGGTAAGGACATGGATTATGATGGAAATCGTCTGGTGGTGAAGCATCTTCCTCGTCCGATCGTTTCGATCAAACGCCTTTGTCTTCGTCTTGTAGGATCTCCAATTATAAGCAGCATCAGAATATTGTAAAATCTCCAACTTATGAGTAGCATCAACATTTGTAAAATCTCCAATTTATAAGCAGCATCAGCATCTCGTAGAATATCAGCAAGTGAAATATGCCTGAAATGATTGAGAATTGACTAGCGAATACTCATGGAATATTGTAAGTGAAATACACATGAATTACGATACGTGTAATACACATGGGATACGGTACGTGGAGTACACGTGTAATACAATACATGGGGTACACATGGAATGCATATGAGATGATCGGTATGTGTGTCAATCATCTGACATGCTTTAAAAGGGAATAATTGATTAAGTGGTTAGAAAACCGACCAAAGTAAGCAACATGATAGCCTAGCCATTCCGGCTTAGACATAATTCTGGTTGCATAGTGAAACACAAAAGTATGATTAAACGAATTCAACGATGATCAACAGGAAAGCATGATTAATGAAAACCAACCATGACTATCATGAAAGCAGGATTAAATGAAATCCATCAATGTCTAGCAAGAAAGCATAATCAACATGATGAAACATAATCAGCATAGGGAGACATAAAACATAATCAACATGAAAATGAAATCAACATGAGATTATGAAAACATCGTCGTCATAAAGAACATAAATACGTAAATCACAGGGATTTAACATTGGCTGGTGTGGACTGCTATGGTTCAGTCCACAAAATTTAAAGAGAAGACATGTGACTAAGTATGGATGATTATGGTTCAATCCATACTTGTCAAAACTTCAATAGAATATGGATATTATACAACCATCTGATAGTTTAAGAGAGGGACAGCATAAAATGATTAATCTATTAAAAACATAGGATAAATGTAAGAGATGCATGAAATAGTTCATGAAGACATAGCCAACGAATCTGACATGAATAAGGGTGAACGCCTATGGGTTGGTTCACAAAACAAAATTGACATGAGTAAGGGTGAACGCCTATGGGTCGGTTCACAAAACAAAATTGATATGAGTAAGGGTGAACGCCTATGGGTCAGTTCACAAAACAAAACTGACATGAGTAAGGGTGAACGCCTATGGGTCGGTTCACAAAACAAAATTGACATGAGCAAAGGTGAACGCCTATGGGTCGCTTCAAAAAACAAAATTCGAATGAAAAGCACATGTGACTAAATATGGCCAGTCCTATACCAACTATTACTTAGTCAAAAACTTAGCATAAAACAATGATACGTGAAATGAATAAATGAAATCAACTATCAATTTAGGAAGACGCTGGTGACTACCAACTAGTCACAGGTCGATTTTAAAAGCCTACAGGTCGAAACCAGGCTCTTATACCATAATTATAACACCCTGCTTTGATAAATGGACCGTTACATGATAATTATGGTGTGTCATCAAAGCATGCAAGGTAAATGTCCTAAAACATAAATGACCATAAGGAAAGCCGAAATCAAACATCGGCCCCTAAATATAAACTCAAAAGATGCATAAAGTAAATGAAGTGCAAAGGAAAGAAGTATATGTTAGCACCCATCCTATGCACGTCCTCTCCATGCTCGAGTTTGTCCTTGGGTACTTGCCGTTTGGGTCATGGAAAGAAAGTATACGGCTGAGCAATACGCTCGGTGAACGGATATAATGACAAAGAAATGAATAGCATAAACATAAGTAAATAATGAAATAAAAGTATGAAATGTTAGTGCAACGGAATAATGTAAGTCCAAGGAAAACCTGGTGCTGTTTTATAAACTGGTTTATATTCTGAAAAGACTTATGTATATTTTATACTGAAAACCGTATTTTAAATATGACCAAGAGCCCATATAGGTCATGAGGCATCACCGTGCATGAATATATAGAGGGGTGACCTCATCATGCAATTAGAGGGGTTGCCTATAATTTTAATAGTCTGGGTCGGAGGGATCAAATCCATGTAACGGATGCAAGGCACACACCGCATTTACCATGTAATCTTGCTAAACTTGTCCTAGGATGCACCCATTCGCCCCACATGATAATAATAAAATATGTCAATAACTGAAAAGGGACGCTGCAAGCAATCACTCTCACCGCAGAAGAGTCATAACACCGGTGCCTCCAGTGTTATGGTTATGGTACCTCCATAACTAGATGAAACTTGCATGCATGTATATAGCTCAGACAATCTAAAATATAAATCCTATAATTACTGTTTGTGTTTAAGACATGTAAACTACTGGGAAAACAGATGGCTACAAACGGGGAAATCCTAATATAGGAAGAAAGTGTCCTTACAGTAGGATGGAATATCCGTACCTTATGTCCAGTAATGAAGATGAAAACGAAAGTGGAAGATTACTCCGAATTCACGATAGCTACGTAATAAAAGGGACGTGTATGAGTTGTCTGTGTAACTTATACTTACTAGTTATTGTTTAGTTGATATGTTCTTAACTTATTTTACTGATCCATGTTTAATCATGTGTTTTCTTAATGTTTCATGTATTCTGATTAGTGTATTTTATGTCCTTATGTGTTATTATACTTGTTATATCATAATGAGTAACTTCCTAAAAATAGCAGGTTTCCAAAAATAGAAAGCTTTCTAAAAATAGTAAGTTTCCAAAAAAAGAAAGTTTCCATATCTAGAAATAAGCTTGATTAACAAGTATATAAAATATAAGAATAAGCATAATATATAAGTCATGATTATATAGTAAAGTTTATTAAATACATACTTTAGGCTAAAATAATTATTAATTAATAATATAATGCATAGTTTTATTAAGGATTATTAATTAATAAAATGACATGGTTCATTAAATAAACTTAACCTTAGCTTGATAAATATAATTAAATTAAAGTATGGTTTTAATTTAATTAAGTCCATATAACATACCTAGGTTAATTTCATGGTTAATTATCTTAATTAATTATAACCTAAGTACCATGGTTAATTAAATTATAACTTGTATTTATATTAATTAAATTAACCAACGTAACTTAGTATAATATTCGTATGTGCCCGAGCCTATCGAGACTCCCATTTCTCGGTCGCACTAAACAAACAACACAAATAAGCAAAACAACCTAACCCCAGTTATGTCTAACATATACATACAGTTTTGTCCAACATGTTATAACCAATTATGTTCAACATATTATAATCAGTTCTGTCCAATATATATTATCCAGTGTCGTCCAATATATATACTCAGACCTGCAGCCCCTGTTTGAGTACCCCCTGTTTAGCAACCTTACCCCCGACTAACCCCTGTTTCCTGCTGCTGCCTAGTCACTACCCACTGAGAGTCTGGGAGACTCTCGGTTCCCACTGTTTTAACCAAACCACCCCTGTTGAGGTGTTTGGGTGTTGCGACTGCCACAAACAAACCACCACCGACCCTAAAAAGGGTGCGGTTGGTTGGGATAAAACACCACCGAGAGCTACAATGCTCTCGGTTTGCTTGCAAACCACAACAAACCACCATGAAACCTGAACCCCTTTTTTTAATATTGTTATCATCATGTTTAATACATGTTTTAAGGGTTCTTGATTATTGAAAGCAAATAATTAACAAGATCAAAGATTAAGAGATACCGTATGCGTGATAGATTAAAAGAAAAGATCACGAACACTAAACCCGAATTCTTTAAAAGATCAAACCAAAATCCTTGTTCTTGTGTAGTTTTGAGGTGCCGACGTCCAGGAGAAAAAAATAAACAATCATGTCTTTGTTTAGGGTTTTTAATATTCTTGTTTTATGATAAATAATAAACCTCCTGGTTATTTAACTAGACTTGGATTTCTTAATTGGGCTGGGCCAAGGCCCCATTTCTTTCTTGTTTTATTTTTACACGCAGCCCAACATACACATACATGAGGTTCTTGTTTTTCATTTCGTGTTTTAATATTTATCGTACGTGTTCGTGTTTTAATGTCATGTTTTATTTCTTGTCACGTTTTAAGTATGATATGTAAATACTTATCATGTATTAATAATAATATTAATATACATAATACTTGTTATTAATTAACATATGTAAGAATTATATTAAATGCTCATGATAAGTGTTGTATATTAATTAATCATGAAGTTTTAATTTGACCGTGTTTTTGTGCATTTAATGCTATTTGGTATTTTTAAAGCGGGTTTTACAATGAACCAACAAAGCCCTTTATTGCAAGTGATAAAAGTTAAAAAGAGGGTTCTTTTGGTAAGAAGGAAATAGTTGCTGCTCTCACATGGATGAAGGAACAAGGGAAGTTTGATTCCTCAAAGGTGTCACACGCGACGCCTAAGCAGCTAACTTTTGTGGAGTTAATGATACAACAAGAAACAGGGTCAGCCGCCGACAAGACAAATCTACACGCAGACACTTCGTTGGTAGCCGCTGACAAACCCATAGGTGTATCCCAACCATCTTTGGTGTTAATAGAAGTTTTTTTCTCAGGTATCTCCATCTACTTTGCCAGTTATAGAACATAAGGATAAAGGTAACGCAATAATGGTAGAAGTAGAAGTCCCCAAAGATGATGCACATGTTAAGTTTGATGCCATGTTGGCTCAACAGTTTCAAGAACAGGAAAAGAGGGGACTTAGGAAAGGCGATATAGAAGCTCAGATTAACTCAGAATCTGAGAGAATAAGGTGATCTGGTGATAGTGATGATAAGGAGAGTAATGGTCATGGTTCTAATGTTGGCGTTGATGATGAACCATAAAAATTAGAGTATGGTGATGATGAGTTTGCTAAGGAGAAGCTAAAGCAGTTGAAGCTGCAAATTGATTTTGATGTACCTACAATTCGTGAGGTATTTTTTAGATTTGAATAATCTTGCAGTTCTAACCCAGATATGTCTTTGACTGAGAAAATTTGGGGGTTAGAATACTTGTTTAGGGTGTAGAATGATTGCAAGACAATTTTGGCCAATAGAGCAAATAAGGTTTTGACAAAGAACAAGACAACAAGGAGGGAATTGTATAATATGCTTCTTAGATGTCATCAAACAGACTGGACTCACACAAAGCTAAATAAGCTATATTTTGATGAGTTGGAGTTTCATGCCTATCCAATTTGGGACCGTGTTTGTGAAGAAAACACATTTAGGTTGCTTTCTGCTGAGAGACAGGAAGAATTAGAGGAGGAGATGAAAATAAAGAAGGCATCAATTGTGCCTAGACCTGTGCAGAAGGGAGCAAATTTTTGTTTCCAGCTTTTGATCCCTGTGATACAAGGTTTAATGAAGCAGTTTTGAAGAAGAACATGGAGCTTTTACCCTTGGAAGCTTCTGACATTGCTGTTGTGGTACCTCTTTATTTCAGAATACCAATTGTGAAGTATGAAGAAGATACTGCAGTTTATTGGAAGATCACCAGGTCTGGTGATAAGGTACATGTCTTCACTTCTTTGGTTTCTTTGCTTGCAAGTATGGACAGAGAAGATTTGGAGAATCTTTGGGATTGCTGAAGGAGAAATATGATGTCGAGGCTCATTCTTTATTTGGTGGAAATAAAATATGGACAACATTAAAAAGAATGCTTGCCCATGATGAAGTTGATCCAATTTGGTTGGATCTTGATGATTTGAGTGGCTTAGAGTGGCGTTTATATTCGGCTGTTGGTGTGTACTATCTTTGCACTTCAAAGTTTGCTGAGTATTTCTTGATAGACAGGGTTTATCCACTATCACAAGACTTATATTTTAAAGAAGATGGTCTGTACCAAGCTTAGGGTTGAGTACACAAGTGATGTTGCCATTGACGTTTTGAAGTTTATTCATTCCCAGATCAAAGAAGAAAAGGTTTGTTTGTAAGAATACTCTCTACATTTTGTTTTTATTCGAAAACTTTATGATTAGGGTAAATATCAAGTTTAGGGGAGGATTGTTGGGAATAAAATTATTTAAGTCATCTAGCCGCTGACAAATGGAATCAAGCCACTGACAAGGTGTTATCAAGCCGTTGATAGAATAGGTGCAGACAAGAAGAATCAAGCCACATTCAAGACTTATTAGTTGTTCTAGTCAACACATTTTGTTTAGTTAGGAAGATATGTATGAGTATTGTATTTTGTTATGTTTATCTTTAATATCTTCCTAAAATAGTTGATACGATAGCTTAATGTATAGGGCTCCATATGTGTATAAAAGGAGGCCTTAGGTTTTATGTTTAGATACACTTTCAATCACATTGTTCATCGTTCTTATTATTAATCAAAGTTGAAAGTTTGGTATACGTGCTTTGTTATTTGTTCTAAGTATTAATTCTGCGTAATACTTAGATTGTTGAAGACACAAAGTTTCTCTACGTATTATACTTGAACTAATCTTGATAATACAAAAGCTTAATCGATCTAAGTTTAGGATCAACAACTCCAAGGGTATGACAACCTATAAAATTCACAAGTATGTTATATAATATGTTTAATAGAAAGAGAAAATCCATTAGAATGTTTTTTTTTGCTTTTTATGCATTACTTGGTAAGATGAACTACTTTTCCCAACCTGAACTACCATATCAACATATTCCTATATGTTGTAAACATAACAAGTACAAGTAATTTAACAAGTATACTTGAATAAGAACATTCCAAGAAGTATAATGATACCCTAAATTACCTTAGAAACCCTAGAATCCCTATAAATAAATAATGAACTCAAAGATGATAAAAGTATAAATAAGCACAAGTAAACAAGGAATAAGAACAAGGATTATACTATCATATGGAGATTATAAAGTTACATAAAGAATAAGTAAGAATAAGCTATACAAAACTAAAGTACAAATAAATGTACATAATAGTCTAGATCATCACCTAAAAACCTTTATGAACAATATTTTAAGCAATGTAATTATACAAGAACTATGAATCTATAATCAATACAATATACTAATTCTAATCTACTATATAAAGAGAAGTTAATCAATCACAAAGTACTAATATTCACTAATCCCAAGATAATTACAAGAAAATGACCTAAAACTAAGATTAGCATATAAAATCCTATCTATAATGAATTAAACTCTAGTCTTTTGCAAATAATTATAAAACTCAACTAAGTATCATATTAAGGTAATACATTTACTTAAAACTAAGTTACAAATTATTGAAGCATAAAGTATAAGCTTTCAAATCATAGGATCTTAAGCTCCCATAAATAACCCTAGAATATGATCAACCTATATAAATGATAACGCCCAAATGTAACATGTTTTCTTGAGCGTTATCCGTATGTTTTGCATGGTTTTTGGTTATACTAACGAGCGTTTTAGTTTATATATGTGTGAAGTTGTGTTTTGTGTTGTTAGTTAGCCAAGATCAAGGAAATTAAAGAAAAGAAAAAGAAAGAAAGAATAAACGATGATTCATGCATATATAAAGGAATCCCGACAAGTACAAGTCTTATGGAGACTACTGGAGAAGCTTAGAGTCATGAATTTGTTGCTCACGATACTCATATTTTGGTGCATTTGTGTTCCCTTTGCATGCATGCAACTACTACAAGTCATATGCATACATTATTGAAGCATTTTTGGAACACACATGAAGCTTCTATTGGGACTTTTAGAACTACTTTGGCACCAAACATACACCTTTGTCTGCAAGTATTTTTCTTTGGCTCCAAGACAAACATTGATGACTATGGCTTCAATTCTACCATAAATAAGACCATGGGGTCATTGTAACATATCACTTCACATCACTTCATCACTTTACATTATCACCATCCTTATTCACCAAGGAAACTCTCCCAACCTTGGCGAAGAACCCCATTCCCGGATTTAATATTGGAGTGCCAAAAAGTGACTTTTTGAAGCTCCAATCATCAAAATAACCTTGCCAAAATCTAAGAGATCATTACTCTTATCATTGGTAGTGTTTCTTGATACTTAAATCACCACCAATCTTCACCAAATCTATCCTAAACCACCATCAATTCTCAAATACGAATTTCATAAAATACATAACCCGAAAGACCACAAACTCCTACCATTGGTTCGCAACTTGTATTCAATTGGAGGCTTAAGGATTGCTCTAAATTCTTCCATTCCATTTACTTATTGTAATCATACTTTGGGTAAACTTTGGTTACTTTAATGATGTTGAACTCTATGTCATATGTTGAATGGTTGTTTATTAGTATGATCACGGAGTAGTGTTCTTATACTTTTTTGGAATAATGTAAACATGGATATGGAGTGTTTATTATTTAGCAATGTTGAATTATGATTTTGTTTATAAGTTTGTTTAAATCAATATGAGTCTTGATAACTTGTTGGTAAACCATAACTTGGTCTAAAGGTCGAAAGGATTCCTTGTTATGTTTTGTTCCAAATATTAATGCGCATATATGTTTGGTGTATCATGATTGACAACCATGAGTAAACAAGTTGAATGCATTTATCAAGGTTTAATCTAGAGTATAGGTCGAAAGGGATCTAATGAACAAGTTGGCTAAAATCATACTTCTCACAAATGGATTTTAATTACCGGTTTGTAATATTGATCATAGGTCGAAATGGTTATTTATTCTAACCGTTTCATGTGCAATTCCATGATATTACCCATTGACTTGGAATTGTATACTTATAATTTGTGTGCTATTGCTTAATTATCTACCGGATAATCTATTCACTCCATTGAAATGAATACTAGTTCCAAACAAGTATCCTTTAATATTATTGTTATCATCTCATTTTAGTTGCTTAATCATCATATTCATGTTACTTGTTATTACTCGCTTAATTGTTATTTGTATGGTCATTTTGGGAGTGACAACCATTTTTACCACCAACGTTACATTGTTACAAAGACTCCTTACAACCGAAAACACGCAAATCTCAGTGAACGACCTCGGCTTACCACAACAAGCTAGCTAAAAACGAAAGGGTCATACTTGCCCGTGTGTTCTTAGCTTATTTGGAAATCCGTGTTATAAATTTAAAACGTGTGTACACACAAAAAGAACGCATCAAGTTTTTGGCGCTGCTGTCGGGGATTTGTGTTTTGTTCTTTTCATGTTTTGAATCTTTGTTTCGTATCATGTATCGTTTAATCTCCTTTGTGCTTATTTGGTTTAAAATTTAAGTGCGTTTAGATTAAGCTTTTTAGTCCTTATTTCATCACCCCAAAAAAATTTCTTTTAAGTGTTGTTAGATATTGCCAAAAAAAAATCAAACTTTCAACAGCAGCCAAGTTGCCGCCGGCAGACTCACTTTTGCCGCCGGCAACTGCTCATCAGTAGCAAAAACGTCGGTCGGCATTCCAAAGTTTCCGCCGACAACTTTTGTCCCTCGTCCACATAACCCGAAAAGCCGACCGACAAGCCAAAGTTTCCGCCGGCAACTCCTCAATCTGTAAAAAAAAAAACTTTTTATCGTCTTTTGTTTTAACCGAGCCTACCCCGAAACGATTCCTAGTTGTGTTTTACACTCGTTTAACATCTGTTTTCGAGTTTAGAACCAATTATCCTTGTTTGCTCGTAACCCACCCAACCAATCCGTTTAATTATTTTGTGCCTCGTTCGTATTTCTATTCTCTCCGGTTTATTCCCAAACCCCGTGTTTAGAACCCGAAGTCATTCGAACCGTCCGGTTTGATAGATTTGGTACAATAATTATTTTACGTTTTTATTTTTATTTTCTATTTTTTCTTTATTTGTTTTCTTTAGTTAACATATATAAAAAATGCAAAAATATTTCTTGTTTGAGTTTTGTTATGTGATCGTTTCAAGTTCGTATTTCCTAACTCACGACAAATTGTAAGTACAATTAACCTCAAGTTTTTAATTGCTTTTGGTGTTAATAAAGGTTTTTGGTATCTATGTCTATTTCAACAAATCACGTAAAAAGGGTAAAAATAATATAGCTACTTAACTGTAAAACAAGTTGCAATTACCATAATTAAAGCACGAAGTACAAGTTTTTAGTGTACAAATGTAAAAATGCTCAACTTGTAAAGAAAATAAAAGTGCAAGGACTAATTATGTAAATTCAGAAAGTAAAAGGACCAAAAGTGTAAAATGTAACAAACTTTAACTACCAAACAACAAACTTTCAAAACTATCAAACAAAAATGTAACAAATCCAAAATATAAGGACTGAATTATGCAAACCCTAAAAACTTGAAATTAACAAAGCTGATTAACACTTTCCCAAACTTTGAGGACTAACTTGCAATTAAACAAGTAGTTTTAACAAAAACGGGTAACCAAACTTTAATAAGCTCGTGTGAGCTTATTACTCAATCAAATCAGTTCTAGTTTTTTGCAAAATACTTTAAATCCAATTTAAACTAGGTATCTCAAAGGAAACAGGCTGAAACTGTCTAAAACTCAAGTTAGCTTATTCCAATAAGCTCAAAATAAGATATAAGCTGAATGAGACTTTCACCAATGGATTTTTCGATTGAAAATGATTAAGCTAGTTATCACAAGGCTGGAATGTCAAGAAATTTTGAAAATGATTAAGCCAATAAGCTGGAATCTTAAAATAAGCGAAAAGTGCTTATGGTTGACTTTCGTTGACCACAAATTTCCAAAAAGCAGATTTTCTCAAAAATCACTTAAAACATGTTTGTGAATAGGATTGTGAAAGAAAAAGGTAAGTTTTATGAGTAGAAATGTGGGAATCAGTTAAGCAGTTGGACTTTATCACAGAGAAATGAGTTTGCTAAGGAGCTTATTATGAAGCTAGTTTCTTGCTCAATTCAACAAACTGTATTGTCTCACTTGGCAATTATGAAAGTTCATATATTAAGCTATGAATGGGAACAAGAATCAGCTGAAAACATCCACTAACAAAGATTTAAGAGGTGATTGAAATCCACTAGTTCAAACTCACTAAAACTGACCCAAAGTTTTTATTGGCCAATTGCCTTTTTGACTTTAAATTTGACTACAAAAATTTGTGAAAGGACTTACACTTACCTATTATGTATGGAAATGCTCAAAACAACAAGTTTCAAAAGCTCAAACACTAGAACCACTCTAATCCAAACACAAGTTTTAATCTGTTATGAAAACTTTACAAAGACTTTTTGAGCAAAAGTTTATGAAATCATTTGACACTTATCAAGATTTGTTTTACAACTCAAATGAACAATTAACAAGTGATGAGACTGCTTTTATACATAGTCTCATCGTCCAAATCGGGCTTAAAATGCATTAAATATCATTAAAACTGCCAAATATATGCTCGTGTTTGTTGCTTGTGTATTTTTAGGTACGGATATTGAGGAAATGGCAAAAGATCACAAGAATCATTCAAAAACAAACACGGGAAACGAAGCCGCACAATGAACCGGACCCAAATCTGGAATTTCCAAAATGGACCTTGAAGAATTGAAGATTGACAAGTTTGGTCCCTCAACTTTGGAAGATTAACACTTTATACCCCTCAAATATTCATAATTATGAATAGGGTCCTTAAAGTTTGAAGATATTACAAGATCAGTCCTTGAAGAATCCAAGAATTACATTTGAAGTCCTTGTTAAAAGTATGGAAAATTGATGTGCCAAAAATGACAAGTGAGCAAAAGTTGATAAAGGGAAAAAGGGCGTTGTTAGCCATTTATTACAACTTGAACAAAACAATAGACTTGGGGGGCCTTTTCTGCCAACTAACCAAACCACCACCACCACTCAGACTTTGACACCTCACCATTACCCACCCGAATACCCAATTACCCATAACCCTACCCAGTCCAAACCCGTAACCAACCCAACCCAGGTTTATTAATTAAACTGGGTCAAACCCCAGTCAACTCTTTCCCACTTTCCCACCCAAACAAGATTTTTAAATAAATCTTTTCCCAAAACAGATCTAATCACCCCCTAATTACCCATAAACCCTAAACCAATCCCAGACCCAATTGATTTCAAATCAAAGGGGTTTTGCCCTTAACTATCCAGAAACATGATTGGGGTCACACTCATCCTATCCCAACTCACCAAACAAACTCATGTGACTCCTATGGCCCACCCCGTACCTCCCCTGCTGCGTCACTTTCCACAAAACCCTAGGAGGGGACACATCCAACGTCCCACAAGCTCTACTTGGTCCCCAAGGACTTATTAACGTCCAAGATTACAATGCCACAGCTGGCCATCACTCTCATATCACATGGAGCCTCTTTGACTGATTTTGAAGAAAGAAGACCAAGGATATTTTAGGAATTTCAGAGATTAGGGTTTAGCTTCTAGTATTTTCCTAGTAGTAGTATAAATATGGATGGATTGTGTCCATATTTCTTTGTTCCAGATTTTTCCTTAAAATTTTTATGTAATTCCTTTTTAAGTAATGCAAAGTTGGTGTTTTCATAAAAATTGATTTGTAATTCCTTTTGGTATTTAAAAGTTGGTATTAAGTGTGTTAAGGAAATCTGAGTTCCAAACATTATTTGTGAAGTTGTTTTTGAATTTTCAAAAGTTACTTCAAGTTTCTGAAAATCCAAGATTTGATTCAATCTTGTTCAAATCTGTTTTTTCAAAGTTGTAAGAGGTGTGTTAAGAGGTTTGAATGGAAAGAGTTTAAGAAACTCATTTGAAAAAGGTTAAAAAAGGGTTTCAGAAAATCAGATTTGTGTTATTGTGATCTTCATTTTCTCTTAGCAGGTTTTGAAGATTGTTGATCAAGTGTACTGCATAGGCCCGGGCCTATTGGAGAAGGCAAAGCAGCCTTGGTTGGGCCTGGATGTAGGCCCAACAAGGTAGTTCTTGTTTCCATTTCAAATTTTCAGTCATTATGTGATTTGTGTGATTTTGCATGATTTTGACTGCAAGTTGTTTGATTGCATGTTTATTGGTTTGATTTGAGTTGTTAGAGTATAGTATGCATGTTAGGATTGATTGGAATCAGATTTGTTGAGTTTTGTATTGATTTGCTATGAAAAATTGTTTTCAGAAAGTTTAAAGGTGTGTTTGGATTAAGGGATAAGTCAAGATTTGTGACAAGATTTGTGTTAAAACCAGTCTAGTTACACTCTCTAGGTTGTTATTAGGTTATAGGTGTAATAGGATTTCAGTTTGAACAAGTTTTGAACACAAGTGCATGTCAAAAATTTGGATAACATTGCATAATTCAGAAACTGCCATATTACTGCTTATTTTGTGAGAATTTTGCCATGAAATCTTGTTAGTTGCTAGAGTATAGGTTCTTTAAGGATTGTGAACTGATTATATGCCATTTGATTTGATTGTGTGCAAGATATTGGCCTTTAAAATTCAGATTTGTGTATGTAATTTGTGTTAACTGTTCTCAGACCTAGACCTAGTTAATCAGAACCTTGAGTGCTATTTGATCATTGATTTTGTGTGGATACTTGCTTGATTTGTGCATATTCTGACTCCCTATACTCAACTGAGTATAGGGGTGCCCCTTTTGTCCAACAAACAACACCACAATCAAGGATCAAGTCCTCTTGATTCATCATTTCACAAGTGAAGAAACAAGTTCTTGGTGTTTTCAAAAGACCCATATCTGGGCACGTTTTGGCATTTCAGTGACTTAATCTTGTTTAATTTGGATTAGTGTTTGTGTTTTTGTGATCTAAGAAGCATAAAGTTTAAGTTTTAAAAGCTTAAAAAGAAAAAAAAATAAAAAGTAAAAAGGACGTGGCCAGGACTCGAACCTGCGCCACTCCTCCCACACACAAACGTGTTAACCATCTCTGCCCTAGGGTCTTTGACTGCTAGAGGTTCATTTCAAATATTACTTAAGCAGTTTTGTTTTGTAGCTTATTTAACATAGCAGCTTATTAATAAGCTTATTCTAGCTTATTTCCTTAAGGTTTTTACCAGTTAGCATTTTTCTTTTGTTTGTATTAGGTTTTAGGACTTTTCTGTTTAAATAGTTTATTTTTCCCTTTATTAATTGATTTTCTAGGATTATTTTAAGTTTTAATTTTAAAAAGTCATTAAAAATTAGAAAAAGGTTATTTAAAAATCTGAAAAAATAGTTTTTAGGTTTTTAATCATATCTTTGAGGTTTTCAGCTATTTAAGTTTTCAATTTAGCTTATTTTTTGATTTTATAGGATTTTAGGGTTTTTAGCTAACTTTAAAATTCAATATAAAATTATTAAATAGGTTTCAGAAAATTTTGATTGTATTTTTGTCTTAGTTACATTATTCTAGATTTTTGGTAATTTTTTAGAATTTTTTTATGAACTTTGAATTTTTTTGAATATTTTAATATTATTTTATTATTAAAAATTGAAGTTTGATTTTTTTTAGATTTTACATTTTTCCTAGGTTAAGTACACTTAATTAGGAATTTTGTCACTTTCCAAATATTTTTTTAGGCTTTCCAATTATTTTCTAGAATTAATTTAAATTTTAATAGATTTTAATAGTTTTTAAGTGTTTAAAAATAGTTTAATTTGGTTTTAAAATTTTAAAAAAAATAATTTTTAGCTTAATTAGGTTATTTTTGAGGTTTACAAACTATAAGATCTTGTTTAGGGCTTTTTAATAATTAATTGTGATTTTTTAGGGCTTTAATTAGCATTAAAAAGTCATTATTTAATTAATTAAAAGGTTTTAGCAAGTTTTGATTTTTTGTAAACTCTTAGAATAAAATTGTGGATTTTTAGTAATTTTTAGGTTAAAATTTTTATTTTTGTAGTTTTTTTTACGGTTTTACGTTATCGCCTTTTTCGTCTTAGTTTAATCCGTTTTCGTAACCGTCTTTCTTTCTCATTTCTATTTTCTTTTCCTTTCTTCTTAATAAAACCATCAATCAAAATCAATCCAATTCACAACACACTAGCCTCCTCGAGAACGAACTCACTTTTAGGGTCATTCACACACGGTTTTCCTAAATCGTCGTGCACGCCCTATATTATTGCCTTGTTTTCCTAAACAAGTGTGATTTTACAACTATCATTTTGGCGCCGCTGCCGGGGAGGCGTGTTGTGTTTTGATTGAACAATTGTTGTTTTCTATATAGCCATAATTAGTATTTGTATTAGTAGCACTCTACTAATACGTATTATCGGTTTTCGGTTTTTTTGTGTGAATATTATTAATATATTGTATACGTAGAACAATAAATTCACAAGTACTCCAAATACGTGAGCAATCACAACCTTGACTTGGGAGGTCATTACCCAATCATTGTATTCGAATCTCAAACCAAAGAAAAAGGCATAAATAGATAAATACTTTCGTGAAGCTTAATCTTGATAATACAAACTATAAGGTGGGTATAAGGCGGTCGTATTTCACGACCTAAAGGAAAAAGGCTCTTAAGTGCTTCGCGCCGCCTCGTTTCCTCCGCTTGCTTGTGCGTATTTGATTTTTAGAGTGAATCGAGGGTTTTGCCGCCCAAAGTATTATTACATATCATATATATTTTCTTGGTTTCATTTGATTAAACCCTCTTGAACGATTTGGTGTTCCACCATCGTTCTAAAGTCATCGAAGGCGTTCACTTCACGTGATCGTTTTCATTCCTTGAGGCTTCTTTAATCAAGAGATATGATTAAGGAGGAGATTTGTAGATTTTTGTCTACTTAATACATTTCACCAATTTCCAAAAAAGTTAATACCATCAAAAACCACAAAAAAAATTGAAAAATACAAAACACCAAAAAGAATCTTCTTTGCTCGTATCCTCGTTGTACGTGACGTTTATGCTCACTCGTAATCAAGCAAAACGTGCACGTAGACGAAAGAACAAAACTCCCACTCCAACTCATTCTAGTGAGGAGTCACCTATTGACGAACCCATTGTACGAGAAGCACCAACCATGGCGAATCGAACTATGATGGAGTTACTTCAAGCACCCACCGAGGGTTATGGAGAAGCTATTGTGATTCCCGCAATCCTTGCGGAGAATTTTGAGGTGAAAACGGGTTTGTTGTCGATGATCCAAAACAACAAATTCCGTGGTGATGAGAAGGACAATCCCCACCACCATATCCGCCAATTTAATCGTCTTACCGCCACGTGCAAATTCAAGGATGTCTCGAATGACTCAATTAAGATGATGCTTTTTCCGTATTCCTTAGCGGGGCCCGCTAAAATTTGGTTAGAGAAAGAGCCACCCAATTCTATATTGACGTGGAAGGATCTCGTTTCAAAGTTTGTGAACCAATTTTTTCCGCCCTCTAAGACTACGCATTTGAAAAATGAGATTTCTAAATTTTCACAAGAATCAAATGAAAGTTTTTCTACGGCTTGGAATAGGTTTAAGGAGATGTTACATGAATGCCCTCATCACGGTTTTTCCGACTTACACCAAATCGACACGTTTTACAATGGACTTAATGATCATGAAAGAGATTATTTGAATGCCGCCGCGGGTGGTAATTTTTTGTGTAAAACGGTTGAAGAAGCTTTGGTCATAATTGAGAATAGGTCTAAGGTTTATAGCCCTCGTAACACACCGAGTGTTGCCAAATTGGGCTCGTCATCGTCTCGTAGCATTAATGCTTTACATGATGAGGCAAATGAAGAAAATCGATTTTTTGATAGATTTGCTAGCCTTATGTCCCATTGGAAAGCTCAAGAAGCTTCAAATTCCACTTCGGTCAAAGCGGTTTCTAAGAGTTGTTTGTCGTGTGGTGGAGCTCATGATCTTTCCGAGTGAATTACCGCGGATGGTAACACTTCGAGTGCTTATGTAGCCACGGGAACTTATAACCAAATCGGTCAAGGTTCCCGCCAAAATCGAGCTCCACCAAATCAAAATGCTAATAACTATCGAAACAACAACCAAGGTGGAAATTACCAAGGAAATCAAAGGAATTATAACAAGGGTAATTATCAAAGTGGTAATGGGGAAATTTCAAACCAAAACCAAAACCGTGATTTTCAAACTTCTACTCAAGGTTTTCAAAATGATCACACCAAAAATCTTCAAGGAGAATTTTTGAATTATGCAAAGGCTAATGATGCTAAGTTTGATAATATGCAACGTGAAATGGTTAGCTTAAGATCCGAGTTAAAAAACGAGCTTAAAAACGAACTTGCTAATGAACTTAAAACTCATGCTAATAAAATGGAAGGAAATGTACAAAGACTCCAACAAAATCAACAAAAAATGGAGCAAGGTCAACATGATATTAAGCAAGAATTGTTAAAAGCGGATGCTAGGCAATCTAAGTTTGAAGACCGTATGGGAAAAATGTTTGAAGCTATCATGTGTAAGCCCTCTTCTTCGGGTGGTCTTCCTAGTGATACCATCGTGAACCTGAAAGGAGAATTGAAGGTTATTACTACTCGTAGTGGTAAAACTTTCAAAGAACCCATTTCTCGTCCAAGTACTTCTATCGAGAAGGAAAAAGAGAAAGAACCCGAGGTGTTGGTTGAAAAGGAGCAAATTCCAAGCCCACGAAGTACCGCTCAAACCACACCTACGGTTGAACCAATACCAATCATGGAACCCGAGATTCCAAGGCCGATGCCTATGCCTATGCCCCAACCCACACCACCTTTACCCTACCCTTCAAGACGAGACAAGGAAAAGGCACAAGAACGAAATAATTATCAATTTAAACTTTTTATGAAAATGTTTCGTGACTTGCATTTTAATATAAGTTTTGCCGACGCCTTAGTCATGATGCCTCGATTTGCCACGAACTTCAAAAGTATGTTGAATAACAAAGAGAAATTGCAAAAATCGTCTAGTTGTTCATCTGTTTTTCTAAGCCGCATACCTCAAAAAGTCGGTGATCCTGGAAAGTTTTTAATCCCATGTGCTATACAAGACATGGAAGAATGCTACGCCTTGGCCGATCTTGGTGCTAGTATTAATTTGATGCCTCTTGAGATTTTTAAATCGCTCAATCTTCCAAATCTCACTCCTTCAAGAATGTCAATCGAAATGGCCGATCATTCTACGATTCTAGCTTGTGGAGTTGCCGAGGATGTCTTCGTAAAAGTTGGAAAGTTCTACTATCCCGTAGACTTTATTGTTGTTGGAATTCCTATTGATCCTAAAGTTCCGTTAATTTTAGGTCGATCATTTTTGGATACATCGAGAGCACTTATCGATGTGCATGCAAGGAAAATCACTCTTCGTTTCAATGAGGAAGAACTCGTCATTAATGCAACCCAAAACTCCACTCTTTCTCATGTGTATTCGATCACGTCTTTGTACAATGTCAATCCCATCAAAAACATTTGCAAAAAGATTTCAAATAGAGTTTTAGGAGTTGTTGATAAAAATGAAGTTCCGTCCCCTCCGCCGGTGGAGGTTAAGAGTGTTAAGCCTACGATTCCAATCTCGAGTGATTCTTCGGATGATGAATACGTTGATCCCGATGGGGGAGTTTTCTTTGTTGACAAAAGGTTTGAAAACTTACCACCACCTAAACCAAAAAGATTTCAAAATGTGAGAATTTTTAGTGTGACTAACATTGCTTTAGAAACACCAAATATTTTTGACATAATTAAATCGGGGTTTCACAAGGAGAGTGTAAAAGATGAAAAAGGAAAATACTTTAAATTGAATTTAAAAGATTTTTCTACAACTCTAACTCCGTCATCACCACGTGTATTGAGTACTACAAGCTCGTCTTCTCCTTTTGACGATGCTTTGTGTGGACTTAGTGTGGAGGAATCCCCTTATGTTCCCTCCCCTTTCTCCACCGAGGACGAGATATTTGTTCCTGGAATTGCTTATAAAGGGAAATCTCGGTCTTCCACCGATGCAATAAATGGAAAATCTTTTCATTTGATTGGTGCGAGTCTACCTCGAGTAGCTCAATGTCATGACTTACCCATTGTCCCACCCTTCTATTTCTTCTCACCTATTTTCTTGAAACCCTTTGGGTTTGTGTTGACTATTGATCAAGTGGCGTTGATTTGTTTTTCCAATGAAAACGAGAACGCCATCTTCGATCCCGGTATTTTGCACCATCAAAGGACTTAGTCCTTAAAACCGGTTGTTTTTGGGCCTTGTTTATCATGTAAGCCCCACCAAAAATTGACCATACCATGATTATCCCTAAATGATCACATTTATGGGGATTCGAGTCGAGCTTTTGACTCGGTTATCAAAAACAAGGTGCCTCGTGGGGGAGACCCATGCTTATCCATGTACATATTATTGCTTTCTAATTAGTTTAATGTGAGGGGATTTGTGCCCTTCCAACCTTTGTTCCGTAGTTGTTTGTGCATTGTGGTTTTTAGATCATGATCTTCACGATTGGAGCCTCTCGTGTTCGTCTCATGGGAGCACTCGATCGATTGCTTGGAAGACTTTCTCAATATCCAAATGATATATCCTTTTATGTTCTAACCTTAGGTTATTAGCACACTTCATAAACGGCTATTAATTTATTGGTTACACCCTTTCCATGCTAGATTAGGCATTCGACTACGTCTCTAGTATGGGGGTGTTTGCACCCCTAGACTCGAAACATTGAGGACAATGTGTAACTTTAGTATGGGGGGGGGGTGAATAGATACTTGCCTTGCCAAACCTTCACGCTTTCCAAAGTTTATCGTTTTTTTTATCGTTTTTGTTGCAAAATAAGGCTAAAAATGGCCAAATTTTAATTTTTTCTCATGTTTTATAAGTGTTTGAAGACACGAATGTAGGTTTTCCGATGGCGAGAATAAGAGTAATTTTTGACTCGACCGTGCGTGTTGAGCACTTAGCTTTGATTCCTTAACTACACATTAGGCTAAGTCTCTTAAATGAGGATGAGAAATGATAGAGTTAATTATAAGTTACTATGCTAAACGTAGAGTACTCGTATTCTTTCAAAAACTCATGTGTTCTCATTGTTTGCTTATTCTCCCTTCGCTTGTAAATATTTTTTGCTTAATAAATATTGACTTAGCGGTTTAGTTAGGATTGTTGGGTTTCTAGTCTTTTCTAGTAGCTTCCGTGTAATTAAATTGGGAAGACATTAAGGTATCGTCAGCGTCACGGTTTTGAGGTATTGGCACCCCAATAATCGAAAGCTTCACCTAATAATAAGATTTCTAGTGCTCACCTAAATCTAGCAAACAATTTGAAGCCTCACAAGGCCTAAAATCTATGCAAAATTGAAAGTGAATCAAGCCTTAATCTTCGAAGCTTTAAAGATCCAAAATTCGCTTTAGCGTGAGGATATACGTCTTTGGCTAATAAAACCACCGATGAGGCGGATAATAAAAGGCAAGGCAAGACCGAAGTCATAATAAAATCTTCATGGCGAAGTTGAATAAAAGATGGAGGTAAACCAAAGATAATAAGGCCCTTCTGTTAGGGGGCGTATAAAAGTCTTGGTAATAAGTCTCATGTTCAAAACCGTTATAAAACCGTGTTTATCGATTCTTCTTGTCAACTTAATTTTTTAACATCGTTGTCGATTAGGAGGGGTTATTGATTTGATGGTCTTAGTTACACCGTTAGGACTCTATTTTTAGACCTAAATCTCTATTATCGCATAAGTCAACGATGTATCCTCGTGAAACATTCAAGACAAAATAAAATATAAGAGATACAATTTAGGAATAATGGGAGGATAAGTACGTGATTAGGGCATATGAGTAGTGTTAGCATTACTAACTTATAATGACAATGATCTCGTTGCACGCTTGGCATGGAATTAGGGTGAAAATCGAGGACGATGAAATTATTTCTAACGAAGCATTCACGTGTTCTTATTCTATGAACCTAAATGTCCCATTTTGCGATGAAAATCATACATTATGTCTAAAACGCAAGTAGTAGTAATAGTAGTAGTGTAGCTAGTTTACCATTTCAATAAAGTGAATAAAAATGAATTTTGGAAGTGCTATGATACTTTATTCTAGCATTGCGTGAGGGCACGGTAATGGTTTAGTATGGGGGAGTGATGAGACTGCTTTTATACATAGTCTCATCGTCCAAATCGGGCTTAAAATGCATTAAATATCATTAAAACTGCCAAATATATGATCGTGTTTGTTGCTTGTGTATTTTTAGGTACGGATATTGAGGAAATGGCAAAAGATCACAAGAATCATTCAAAAACGAACACGGGAAACGAAGCCGCACAATGAACCGGACCCAAATCCGGAATTTCCAAAATGGACCTTGAAGAATTGAAGATTGGCAAGTTTGGTCCCTCAACTTTGGAAGATTAACACTTTATACCCCTCAAATATTCATAATTATGAATAGGGTCCTTAAAGTTTGAAGATATTACAAGATCAGTCCTTGAAGAATCCAAGAATTACATTTGAAGTCCTTGTTAAAAGTGTGGAAAATTGATGTGCCAAAAATGAAAAGTGAGCAAAAGTTGATAAAGGGAAAAAGGGCGTTGTTAGCCATTTATTACAACTTGAACAAAACAATAGACTTGGGGGGCCTTTTCTGCCAACTAACCAAACCACCACCACCACTCAGACTTTGACACCTCACCATTACCCACCCGAATACCCATTTACCCATAACCCTACCCAGTCCAAACCCGTAACCAACCCAACCCAGGTTTATTAATTAAACTGGGTCAAACCCCAGTCAACTCTTTCCCACTTTCCCACCCAAACAAGATTTTTAAATAAATCTTTTCCCAAAACAGATCTAATCACCCCCTAATTACCCATAAACCCTAAACCAATCCTAGACCCAATTGATTTCAAATCAAAGGGGTTTTGCCCCTAACTATCCAGAAACATGATTGGGGTCACACTCATCCTATCCCAACTCAACAAACAAACTCATGTGACTCCTATAGGCCACCCCGTACCTCCCCTGCTGCGTCACTTTCCACAAAACCCTAGGAGGGGACACATCCAACGTCCCATAAGCTCTACTTGGTCCCCAAGGACTTATTAACGTCCAAGATTACAATGCCACAGCTGGCCATCACTCTCATATCACATGGAGCCTCTTTGACTGATTTTGAAGAAAGAAGACCAAGGATATTTTAGGAATTTCAGAGATCAGGGTTTAGCTTCTAGTATTTTCCTAGTAGTAGTATAAATATGGACGGATTGTGTCCATATTTCTTTGTTCCAGATTTTTCCTTAAAATTTTTATGTAATTCCTTTTTAAGTAATGCAAAGTTGGTGTTTTCATAAAAATTGATTTGTAATTCCTTTTGGTATTTAAAAGTTGGTATTAAGTGTGTTAAGGAAATCTGAGTTCCAAACATTATTTGTGAAGTTGTTTTTGAATTTTCAAAAGTTACTTCAAGTTTCTGAAAATCCAAGATTTGATTCAATCTTGTTCAAATCTATTTTTTCAAAGTTGTAAGAGGTGTGTTAAGAGGTTTGAATGGAAAGAGTTTAAGAAACTCATTTGAAAAAGGTTAAAAAAGGGTTTCAGAAAATCAGATTTGTGTTATTGTGATCTTCATTTTCTCTTAGCAGGTTTTGAAGATTGTTGATCAAGTGTACTGCATAGGCCCGGGCCTATTGGAGAAGGCAAAGCAACCTTGGTTGGGCCTGGATGTAGGCCCAACAAGGTAGTTCTTGTTTCCATTTCAAATTTTCAGTCATTATGTGATTTGTGTGATTTTGCATGATTTTGACTGCAAGTTGTTTGATTGCATGTTTATTGGTTTGAGTTGTTAGAGTATAGTATGCATGTTAGGATTAATTGGAATCAGATTTGTTGAGTTTTGTATTGATTTGCTTTGAAAAATTGTTTTCAGAAAGTTTAAAGGTGTGTTTGGATTAAGGGATAAGTCAAGATTTGTGACAAGATTTGTGTTAAAACCAGTCTAGTTACACTCTCTAGGTTGTTATTAGGTTATAGGTGTAATAGGATTTCAGTTTGAACAAGTTTTGAACACAAGTGCATGTCAAAAATTTGGATAACATTGCATAATTCAGAAACTGCCATATTACTGCTTATTTTGTGAGATTTTTGCCATGAAATCTTGTTAGTTGCTAGAGTATAGGTTCTTTAAGGATTGTGAACTGATTATATGCCATTTGATTTGATTGTGTGCAAGATATTGGCCTTTAAAACTCAAATTTGTGTATGTAATTTGTGTTAACTGTTCTCAGACCTAGACCTAGTTAATCAGAACCTTGAGTGCTATTTGATCATTGATTTTGTGTGGATACTTGCTTGATTTGTGCATATTCTGACTCCCTATACTCAACTGAGTATAGGGGTGCCCCTTTTGTCCAACAAACAACACCACAATCAAGGATCAAGTCCTCTTGATTCATCATTTCACAAGTGAAGAAACAAGTTCTTGGTGTTTTCAAAAGACCCATATCTGGGCACGTTTTGGCATTTCAGTGACTTAATCTTGTTTAATTTGGATTAGTGTTTGTGTTTTTGTGATCTAAGAAGCATAAAGTTTAAGTTTTAAAAGCTTAAAAAGAAAAAAAAAATAAAAAGTAAAAAGGACGTGGCCAAGACTCGAACCTGCGCCACTCCTCCCACACACAAACGTGTTAACCATTTCTGCTCTAGGGTCTTTGACTGCTAGAGGTTCATTTCAAATATTACTTAAGCAGTTTTGTTTTGTAGCTTATTTAACATAGCAGCTTATTAATAAGCTTATTCTAGCTTATTTCCTTAAGGTTTTTACCAGTTAGCATTTTTCTTTTGTTTGTATTAGGTTTTAGGACTTTTCTGTTTAAATAGTTTATTTTTCCCTTTATTAATTAATTTTCTAGGATTATTTTAAGTTTTAATTTTAAAAAGTCATTAAAAAATAGAAAAAGGTTATTTAAAAATCTGAAAAAATAGTTTTTAGGTTTTTAATCATATCTTTGAGGTTTTCAGCTATTTAAGTTTTCAATTTAGCTTATTTTTTATTTTATAGGATTTTAGGGTTTTTAGCTAACTTTAAAATTCAATATAAAATTATTAAATAGGTTTCAGAAAATTTTGATTGCATTTTTGTCTTAGTCACATTATTCTAGATTTTTGGTAATTTTTTAGAATTTTTTTATGAACTTTGAATTTTTTTGAATATTTTAATATTATTTTATTATTAAAAATTAAAGTTTGATTTTTTTTAGTTTTTACAATTTTCCTAGGTTAAGTCACTTAATTAGGAATTTTGTCACTTTCCAAATATTTTTTTTAGGCTTTCCATTTATTTTCTATAATTAATTTAAGTTTTAATAGATTTTAATAGTTTTTAAGTGTTTAAAAATAGTTTAATTTGGTTTTAAAATTTTAAAAAATACTTTTTAGCTTAATTAGGTTATTTTTGAGGTTTACAAACTATAAGATCTTGTTTAGGGCTTTTTAATAATTAATTGTGATTTTTAGGGCTTTAATTAGCATTAAAAAGTCATTATTTATTATTAAAAAGGTTTTAGCAAGTTTTGATTTTTTGTAAACTCTTAGAATAAAATTGTGGATTTTTAGTAATTTTTAGGAATTTTTAGGTAAAAATTTTTATTTTTGTAGTTTTTTTACGGTTTTACGTTATCGCCTTTTTCGTCTTAGTTTAATCCGTTTTCGTAACCGTCTTTCTTTCTCATTTCTATTTTCTTTTCCTTTCTTCTTAATAAAATCATCAATCGAAATCAATCCAATTCACAACACACTAGCCTCCTCGAGAACGAACTCACTTTTAGGGTCATTCACACACGGTTTTCCTAAATCGTCGTGCACGCCCTATATTATTGCCTTGTTTTCCTAAACAAGTGTGATTTTACAACTATAAACAAGCCACAAACCAACAAGATTACTCTATGGAACACTATTATGACTAATTGATGAATATTAAGTTGAATAAGACCAAATTTTAAGCTAGAACTAAAATAAGAACTAAGCAATTGACTTAACAACTATCAGATTATAACTATCACACCAGATTAACACTAAAACACTCACAATTCAGCAGTTAAACTTTATATCTAGGAATTAAGCATGGCAAAGCATTTTAGTAGAATTAAAATGAAAATTTGATTCCTTTTAGCTAGAAGCCTCCTCTGATGGAGTAGTTAGGCGCTGAGCCAACTATTATCAACACAAACACCAAAGATCAACAACCATTAACCATCAATACATCATCATCATCATCTACAACAAATCTCCCCTGCAACATTATGAATATCTGGCAATGGAAATGAACTAGAAACGTTTGAACTCAGCTACAAGCTTCCAAATCACATCAACAATCTCTATTGATCAGGGTTGATCAATAGAAACTAAGTAGTAACAGGATAGGTATGAGAATGCAGTTATGAAAAGTGAATAGAAGTGAAGAGTGAAATTTAAAGTTGTATTAATGGTGGAATATTTGTTACAAAGCTGTTACAGGTCTAACTAACTACCTCAAGTGGTTGTCAATCACTTGAGGTTAGTTACTAACTAGAAATCTAACTGAAATTAAGGGAAAAATATAAAGTGTGTGTTTTTTCACACACTAAGTACATTACACAAATGAAGAACAATCTGGGCTATTTATAGAAGAATTCTAGAGTTTATTGGGGATGAGTGGCGTGTTGAATCCAATCATTGGCTTCCACGTGGCCTTGATAGCTCAATTGAATAATTCCGCTAAAGAACACAATTGGGATTTTTCATTTGAGTTGATTTCAGACTAATTTGATGGTTGGAGTGTATCCGTCTTGTGATTTTGAGCACTTTTGATGTAGAACACTTGATTTGAAACTCACTCCTTCTTGATATTGAATCTAGGCTCGTTTGAGTATGAATGTGCCACATGTCATGTTGTTATTGGGTGAAATTGGTGCACATGGATCATTATCCAAAAACTAAAATCTGATCGGTTGAAATGGAAGTAGTGGGATTGTACTGTTTGGATTTGGTTTAATTAATATTACGGTTGTGAGTGGCCAGCTGTTGGTGATGTGGCAACCCAAAGGGAAAGAATAAGCACCCCTCATTGGTCCATTTCTTTACACATGAATTAATAGCAAAGTTACTTGAAAGTTGACATTTTTAGTCCTTTGACTTGGCAGATTCATAACTTGAGCTCCAAACTTCATAGACTTGACTCTTTTGGCCCTTTGACTTTCAAACATGCACAATAATGATCCTTGAACTTGTTGACTTGATAGTTGACCATGTTTGACTTTTCTCTTGACTTTTCCATGTTTTTACTTTTAGTCCTTTAACTTTGAAATTTGTCAAGAAATGTCCTTTCACTTTGATTGGCTTGTCACTTTACATCCTCCTTTTGTCTTTTCTTCATCAATAAAGTCTTGAATCACTTGTTTGCTTCAAAATTGTATCTTTTTACCTACACAAGCACAAACAACAAAACATACCCATAATACTGCTTTTATGAATCAAAATTAGGTATTTTGCTTTGTGTTTTAGGGTGATTTGTGATATAATTGATATGAGATTTCACTCATATCAAATCCGCTACACTTGATCATTGCCATGACCTCATGCAATGCCACATTTTAAAGCACCAATTTACACTTTTCTCATAATTAATCCACCTTGGCCAATATGGAATGCATTTACACTACTCTACACTATATGATTTTTATTTTGATTTATACAATGCAATGCAAATAAAAGCAATTCTATTTATATATTTTTGGATTTTCTTGAAATGGTTTTGATGGAAGTAAATCATAAAGAAATCAAAGACTTAGATTAGGGCTTTGGGTACCATGAACACTTATCATCCTCAAGTTTCACTTTTCCCGTACCAAGCTTAAAAACAAGATCATTATTATCCATAAGTGGAAGTGCATCAACTCATTCATATAGATTAATAGTGTTACTCTTATGTCCCCACTTATTATGCCTCTAAGACCGGTTATTATTTGAGCAAATTGCTTGAGGGCAAATTTGTCATCATTTAAAGCGTGAAATATAAGAAGTGTAAAATCTCAAAATAAGGAAGCACGGTTATAATCCTAAGTGACCATCTTATCCATTACTCAAAAAACTGGCCACAATTGATATAAGTCCGACCCAAAATAATAAGTCATTCGCCTTATGTGTAAGATCCTTATGTCATGCATTAATAAGTAGCTACCCACTCGCTAAGAAAAGAAAAATAAAACTCACGCAATAATTTATATTCGCCGCCTTTTTGAGACCTTGGATCGTCAATCCCGCAACCCGTCAAGGTAATATTAGATTGGATCAACTATCAAATCCCCGCAACCCTTGTGAGAGTAATATTTGAATTCAATAGCTAATATAATTAACACTTCACTGCCCCTCTTGGGAGTCTTGTATAATAATTATTTTTTCTTTCTTTTTCTTTTTTCTTTTTTTTTCTTCTAGCCACTCATTTTTTTTCATAAGCCGTTCTTATATTTCTTTATTCCTCACAAAGAAAGTTGAAAAGAATAAAAGGAAAAACACCCGCTAAGTATTAAGCATGACATAAGTCTAGTACACATAAAAAGTTCTTACTTAGAATCTTAATACATACTTATACCAACCACGAATGATTATTCAAAAATGCATAAGAGACTAAAACCGATTAAAATCGTTCTTGATTATTTTTTAACATATATACATGCGTTGACAAGAAAGTAAAGGTTACGAAAGGGGATATAAAAGCCACAATGAATTAATATGAGGTTTATCTAGCCCTTAACACTTACTTCAAACTCTATCATATCTTGTTCTCTACGGTTTAAAATCTCAAATAATGAGACTAGTGGATGCTTATCCTAATAAACCAATAAAGGTCTACATGGTTAAGGCTACTAGCTAGAGAATGCTTAGATAAGCAAACTCGGGTTGAGTCAAAATATCCATGGCGGGCCTAATATGTTAAAGAAGTCTAAATTTGTTAAACCATATCCCTTATTATATTTTTTCCTTTTTATATATTTTTGATGAAAAATAAAAGAATAAATATAAACAATGCAAATGTGTTATGTAAATGAAAAATGATTAATGCAAAAATTATGAATGCATATTTTTGGTGGCCAAAGTAGATCAAAAATTTGAAAAATGTTTGAAAAATTAATTTCCAAGTTATCATGAAGTCAATGACAAAGTTCTAGGTAAGGTCACTTCGATAGAAGACCCCCTACACTTAAGATAAACATTTTCCTTAATGTTTAAGAGTATTGGAGTAAACTCCCCTACACTTATGACATTGATAACTTTGCTTAACCCAAGCTAAGGAAAGGTCTACTATAGTGAATTCATTTTAAGCACAATGTGGTTTGAAAATCACAATAGTAACGAAGTGAACCCGATACAAGGGCCTCCTCCATAAGCTCCAATGTATGTAATGAGAGAGAGCAACCCTACAAACATCAAGAAGACAAAAGAGAGGCATTCTCCTACACTTATTCTCAACTATATACCCTTATTCCTATCCTAGCACACTCTAGTCTAGAAGATCTAAGCCTAGTTATTCAAGCTTGATTTATGGAGTCTCTAGCTTGACTCATACCACACTTAAAAGTGTCTATGGAAAACCTATCATGGAGAGTAAAAGATTTACCCTTTTTAAGAAAAATCTCCATGATTAGGTAAAGCAAGTTTTCAAGTATACAAAACTCCATAAATATCCACCCGGATATAATACATAATTACCATCCCACTTATAACACAATCCAAAAAGTAATATCCCAAGCAATAGTGAAATGGGTGAGGTGCTCTTATTCATAAGTGTGGCCATATTTTCTCCAAAGGATGATGAAGTGATACTCTAAAATCTCCCACAATTTTCCTTTTATTGCATCAGGCGGATACTGAGTTGGCTTAACAATGTCTATACCAGGATCAAAAATCCTTTCCTTGATGGGAAAACAACAAGTAGTGGTTGCCTTAGAAGATTCCCCCTTATAGGTCACATCTTTAGGGAAAGGTTATGGGACAATGGATATCAACTAACTCTTAGAAGAAACCATCATGGCTTGCTTTTCTTTGTCACTTTGAAAAATTAAGGTGGGAAGGAGAGAAGGTAAGGTGTCTTCATGCAATAAAGAATCTAGAAAGAGTATATCTCCCTCCTTGTCAATATATCCAAGAATGTACTCAAGAGGTGTATCAACCTCAATAAACTCATCACTCTCATCAATGATAGAACCCTCCTCATCACCATCATCATCATATATTGTTATGTCAAATATTGGTGACTCAACATGTGTCTCCTCAAAACCCATGGAAGTGTGATCATCAAAGAAAGGAGGCTCACAAATGGAGAACTCATCATCACTATATTCATCATAAATTGGTGTAAAAAGAGGAGGTTCATCATCACTAAAATCCTCATTAGTTTCCTCATCATGGTGGAAAAGTGGGTTATCAAATGATGTTTCAAAAAGAGGATTGGAATGTATCACAAAATCACCAAAGTTAAGCTCTTGAGGTTCATGAATATCCAATGATGAGCTAATGGAGGCTATAGTCTCAACATAGGGAGGATCATAATTTCCACTTGTGCAAGCTTCATAAAAATATTCACCACAAAATTCATCAAGGATATCAACTTGAGTATCCTCCTTATTAAGAACATCAATATGCTTTACCGTTTCGGGCTCATTGGATTTCTTAGAAAACTTCCCCATGTTAAACACAACTCTTTCATCTCCTACCCGCATTGTGAGTTCACCTTCCGCCACATCTATAAGAGTACGACCCGTCCTCAAAAAGGGTCTACCAACAATAAGAGAAACTCTCGGGTCCATATCATAATTAAGCACTACAAAATCCACGGGAAAAGTGAATTTATCAACCCCTACAAACACATCCTCCGCAATTCCCACCGGATAACCTATGGAACTGTTTGCTAACTCAAGTGTCATTTCGGAAGGTGTGAGTTCGAGAAGTGAAAGTATTTTCCAAACCTATAATGGCATGAGATTGATGCTTGCACCAAGATCCGCTAGTGCCAAGCAATTTTCCACCCCGAGAAAATTACAAGGGATCAAAAACCTTCCTGGATCTCCGAGCTTAGTAGGCAACTTCTTAAGCAACACCGCGGAGCAATTTTCATTTAATGAAGCATTAGGTAAATCCACCATTTTCTCTTTGTTCGAAAGGAGGTCCTTGATCATCTTGGCAAATTTAGGCATATTAACTAAGGCTTCTGCAAAGGATATGTTAATATTCAATTGTTTGAACATCCGCAAAAAAATTGACACTTGATTATCATCCTTGTTCTTAAGCTTTTCCTTTCTCAATCTTTATGGGTATGGAAGACTTGGTTTTGGTGTAGGTTGAGTGGTGGTTGTTGAAGGATTTTCTTTGTTGGGTTCTTTATTGATGGGTGGAGAAGGTGAAGGAATAGTAGGTGTAGGTATTGAAGGTGTAGAACTAGAAGATGAAGGCTTGTTACAAGAAGGAGCCATAGTAGGAGTCACCAAAGTAGGTTTAGAAGCAATTGAAGGATCATTGGTCTTTTTTCCACTCCTTGTTGTGATTGCATTCACATTAGCCCTTGGATTTGTTTGTGTGTTTAAAGGTAGAGCACCTTGTGGTCTTTGATTAAGAAGCATCATAAACCTCTTGTTGGTTTCCTCATGTATTTCCTCATTCTTTTCTCATTGGCTTGAAACCTCCTTTTATTCTCTTGATTCATTTTGTGAAGAAGGTTAATGGTGTTAAAATCATGTGGCACATTCCCTTAAAAGGCTTGTTGTCGGAAAGGTGGAGGTTGATTGTAAAACCCTTGGGAATTGCCATGAAATTGATTCCCTTGGTTGTGAAAGGTATTGGGTGCTTTATAATTGTTTTGTCCTTGGTAATTTGGCCTAGGCCCTTGATTTCTTTGAAGAAATTGAGGAGGGTTGGTTTGGTTTTGGGTGGGTGGATGGGGTGGAAAGCCGGGTGGAGCAAGGTAGTTATTTGACTTGTAAGAGAGATGGTTAGGGTTGATGTTAGGTTTGAAGTGCTCTCTTTGTTCTTCTTGATAAACATAACATTCACCTTGATAATTTAGAACCTTGCCACATTGTAGGTAAGAATGAGGTCCTCCACATATCTCACAACTTATGGTAATAGCATTCACATCATTGGGAGAGTTGTTCAAGGAAACTTTTATAATGGTTTGGATCATCTCTTGATTCATCTTTTGACTCTTTTCCATTACTTGAAGAATTTTATTGTGACTTTTGAGGAGTTGATTATCAATGGATGTGTGAGCATGCTCTTGCACTACACAGACCCTCTCATCTATTTGGTTATTTGTTTGCACCATGGATTTAGTCTCAATAATGTCCCATGCCTCTTGTGTGGATTTGGAAAGATTCCCACCCACGGATGAGTTGAGGGAATCTTGATGATGTGGTCTTAATCCATTGTAGAAAGTGTTGATTTGATGAACTTGGTTAAATCCATGATTGGGGCATTTTCTCAAAAACTCCTTAAAGTCTTCCCAAGCCTCACTAAAGGTTTGATAATTCCTTTGTTGAAAACCAATAATTAGGTTTCTAAAACAGTGGTTCTTGATGGAGGAAAGAACTTGTTCACAAATTTCTTGGTAAAATCCTCCCAAGTGGTAATGCTCTTAGGAGTTTGTCTATCTAGCCAATACCTAGCATTACCGTCTAAGGAGAATGGAACTAAGATCAACTTAATGGCATCATGAGGAAACCCATTATACTTGAGTGTATTTCATATGGACAAAAACTTCTTGATATGATCATGGGGGTCATCCATGGGTCTCCCTAAGAAGGGTGTAGAAGAAACCAAAGTGATCATATGTGTCTTAAGCTCAAAGGTGTTTGTGGGTATCTCGGGTATAACAATGGCATCGGCATTCCCCTCTACATTTGATTGGAGGATATCCATCAATGGTCTATTATCAACGGCGGCCATGGCTTCTTATGTGTTGTTCAAAGCACGATGCTCAGGATCGGCTTGATGGACGGTGTTGTTCTTGTTCTTACTCTTGTTCTTCCTTCTGGGAGGAAGGGGTTGTACACCAAAAGGTATGTGTGCACGCGCTCTAGTGCGCATGCAATTCAACTCAAGGAGTGAGAGAGGAGTTCTCGATCGACTTTGGAAAAGAAGGGATTATCCTTTCCGAGGTTCAATAAGTAATATCCACAAGAAAATATAATATATGTAAGTAATAATTGGGTGGCACACCACTCACCACTATCACTCTCGAAAGACCCACAAGGAAGCGGAGAAACGAGGCGGCGCGTAGCACTTAAGAGCCTGCTTCTTTAGAATGTGTAATACACTCACCTTATAACCCCCACACAGTGGCCTCTTTCTCAAGATAAAGAAGATTATGGTATTTATCTATTGTGCCTTAATTAAGTTTGATCGATACACGTGCTTAGGACCGGAACGCTCCCAAACACGGCGTATTGCAAAAGCAATACTTATGGAAGTATGGGTATTGAGTGTTTGTATGAGTATATATATCTACACATAATAATATAAAGAAAATATTTTTGTATTTATCGGGGTTTTTAAGAAAATACTATATGTACGTAAAAACGATGAAAATCGATATATACAATATATTTTTGTTGTAATCTTTTTAGGAAAAAGATTAATTTTTGAATTTTTTATTTTTTTGGTTCAATTCTTAGGAAAGAATTGATTTTTGTGGTTTTTGTTGATCCCTTTGATTGGATCTATATTTTGTTAGAACTAGTATAGTAGTTTGTAATCAAACTAAAACACTCTGAGAACTCTTACTCAAACTAAATAAGTTATGCGGAATCTAACTTATAAAGCACAAAAGAACATAATTACTTTTAACTATTTGATTCTCTTATTAATCGACTTGAATGAGGTACATGAAAGACATTGTACCTATCTTCCTTTTATAGGTTAAGGAACCCTAGAAACCTTAGAATATTCTGTAAAGATAATTATATCACAGACGATATATTATCAATATTCTAACTATTTAAGTATATCACATAAGATATAATCTAACTATAACTATGACATATCTTATACAAAGATATATTCGTCCTAATCAATATAGCAGTACTTACTTTATAAGTAGCGGTACTTACTATGTACCGCGTTAACACTAACGGTACTTGCATAATACTAACAATACTTAAATTAAACGGACGGTACTTGACACTTAACAAATAATTCCCAACAATCTTCCCCTAAACAAGAATGATAACTTGTTGTCTTCTTGTTTCTCTTTGTACTGGATGTATTTAAAATACATGTCTTCAGTCTTTCCTTCATCCTTGGATTGAACTTGGTAATTTGTATTTGTATCCAACTGAATGTAGCCAAACACTTCAATGTAGGTCTTCTTCTGATAAGATAATCTTCAAACATCATGAACATCATCTTTGTCTTCAACTTATGATCTTCTTGTGTCTTGTAACATTCAATTCTTTTTGCCGAATCAGTAATTGTCTTCTTGAGTTAAATCTATGAACTCTGAATCATGAACTTCAGTCTTGATTTGATGAGACAAAACCTTCTAAGTATTTTCTTCTTTGAATACTTCTTTGCTTGCAATCTTCGTACCTGAAATAAAACAGTTAATAGCCAAAACCAATCTGTATTGACTTCATGATTTTTAGCAAATCACCAGCTATCAACGGATTTGATAAATTCTTTACTAGTTAGTCGTACACTCTGGAATAGCCAATACTTTATTCATAAAGAATAAGGTGTACTGCTAACCCTACAGTTTTTGGTAAATTGTCAACCATCAACGGATTTGATGAAGTCTTTACCTAGTATTATTTGTCTAGGACTAGCCAACTCTTTGTCTCGAAACAATGTGAGTTAGAACTATATAGTTTTTAGCAAACTATCAGCTTTCAACGGATTTGAGAAGTCTTTACCACAACCGTTTGCTTATGGACTAGCCAGTTCTTATGTGTGTTAGACATGGTGAACTAAGAACCATTTGTGAAGTGTGACTGAAAGTCAAACACTTAAGGCTCTTTCTCAGCTTCTTCCTCATCTTTCAAATCCTTGATTTGTTGTTTAACCATTCTGATCAACTCTAAAGCATCAACAAATTCTTCTGTAACTTCCAATTGTTGTTCTAACATCCTTTCCAACAATCTTCTTTTAAAAGGGTAAGTCTTCTCTTGCAGCATATAGTATGTAACATCATCTATATCCAAAATATGCAATCCACATGACCTATAATATCTTCAGTAACTAGGAACCTGATTCTCTAATTCCTTCAACATTTCTTGATCACAGTCCTGTGGCTCATACATAAAGAGAAATTCCCTATATAATAGTGATACTTCAGTTTTACCTGCACTAGCTTCTTGAACTAAATTGAAAAGATCATGAATATCTTGTCTGTCAAGAATGTGAAGAATATCCTCCAAAAGTCTGAATATCCTTGTTGTACCGTCAGTTCTATGAATTCCATGAGCTTCAAGTCCTTGATCCATAGAGTAAATCCATCTAGCAATAGATGATCTCTTTCCAAAAATCTTTGTATCAATACATTGATCTTCAAATATTACAATCTTCGAGTACTTCTTCAAGCTCTCATCATCATCACTATCTTCTGCTATTGATTTAGCCCTCTTGGCTTTCTTCTTTATCTTTGTTGATCTTTTCCTTTTAACACCCTTGGAGGTTCCCTCAAGTTCTGTTGAACCCTCTTCCAAGTTTGTACGTACCGTCTCTTCAGTATGTACTATTGACTGTGTTTGTACTGCTTGTACATTTTCAGTCTGAGCAATGTCTTGAGCTTCAACTCCTTCATTCATTCTTTGAGCAGTATCTTCCTCCCTTGAACTTACCTTATCGTTTCTATTCTTCCTCACATAAGTGGTCTTGATAGGTGGAGATGTATTTGTAGGTTCAGAAGTACTTGGCTCAATTCTAGGAGTACTTCCAAATTGCATTTGTTGTTGTAGATGTCTTTTAAGCTCTTCAACAGCCATTCTATCTGCTTCAGATGCAATCTCAACAAAATTCAATTCAGTTCTCTTATTTTGCTCATACAAAGTCTTGATTTCTTCAAAAATTTTCTTGACCAGCTGAATATGAGTAAAACCCTTAACTCTCTTAAGAAAATTCATCATTTGATTCTGTTGGAAATACGTTTTACGTATTAAGAAGGATCGGTCACTCCAACAATAGTCCATGTAATAGCTCGTAGTTTAGTTAATTATCTTTATTTAACAAACAAGAACAAGCCTAGCCTACAACATGTGTAGGCCGGCCCAAATGTAAGCCCAAGCCCATGACAAGGGCTTGGGTATATAAACCCTCTCCTTAGATGGAGAGGGTGTGTGGTTATTCATTTTTCACATAGTAAACATTTATTTCTCTCTCTAGAATTATGTGTAATCCACCATCTCTCTATCTCTTTCTCTCTCTAAAACATAAGTAAGATTTACACTTCTTCAAATGGTATCAAGAGCCATAGGATGAGTGTATAGTTTATGTGTTTGCTTTTAATATAAATTCGTGTGTTTTGATCCCTAAATCCCACGTCCAAAAATCTTTTTGGTGTTTTTTTGTGGTTTGATCTTCACCAACATCATTTACATATACGTGTTAGTGATTTGGGTTACTTGGATCGCTCAAAAACGCAAAAATTTTGAGTGTTTGGATTCACTTTTGGCTTCAAGATTCGTATTTCTTAAAGTACATACGAATTCCTTGTTTTTCTCCAAATTTCGCAACATTTGGTATAATTTCGCAATTGTGGAATTGCGAAATTGTTGAGAATTGCGAAATCCTGCAAGTCTGCCTATTGCGAAATCTTTGCAAAGTTGCGAAATTAGTATATTGCGGAATTAGTATTGCGAAATCTTTGCAAAGTTGCGGAATTAGTATATTGCGGAATTAGTTTTGCGAAATCTGTGCAAAGAATATTGCAGAATTGTTCATTAGTGATTGCGGATTTGAATGCAAATAATATTGCGGAATTTTTCATTAGTGATTGCGGATTTGAATGCAAAAAACATTGCGGAATTATCTGTAAATTGCGAATTCTTGCAAGTTGGTATTGCGAATTCCTATGTTTTGAGTGATTGCGAAATCTATCATTTTTAAGGTTGCGAATTTGAATCAAATCCACAACGGGATTGCGAAATCATTGTACCTTATTGAGGAATCTTTACATTGCGAAATCTTTGGAACTTTTCACGATTTTTTCAAGATTTTCGAAAAACGTGATTTTGAAAATTTCGTGTGGAATTTTTGGTTTCTCAAGAAGACAATTTTAGGGGATTTTAACATAGTTTCTCGACTTCAACACACGACAACAAGCAAATTTACTTTCTCTCATTGTTCGATCATCGTTTGTAAATCTTAACTTATCGAAATGGAGTACACATCTCTTACGGACAAGTCCATCCTCTCGGGTAAGGATAATCGTCCACCAATGTTGGAGAAGTCTATGTACGAGGATTGGACTTCCCGAATGGAACTTTATATGTTGAACAAGGAAAATGGACATCTCATTTGGGCATCGATGCTCAATGGACCATTAGATTATGGTACAGTGACGGAAGGTACAACTACTCGTCCTCGCACAACGGGTGAATTGACTGGAGATATGAAGATTCAAGATAAATGTGATAAGTATGCTACAAACATCATTCTCCAAGCCCTTCCTCCAGATGTCTACAAACTCGTCAGCAAACATAAAGTTGCCAAAGAGTTATGGGATAGAATTCGGGTTCTAATGCAAGGCACCTCGTTAACTAAACAAGAACGAGAGTGTAAGCTTTATGATACTTTTGATAAGTTTGCCTATGTGCCAGGGGAGACTCTCAATGACTACTATCTGAGATTTACCCAATTGTTGAATGAGCTATATATCTATGGCATGGCAATTCCTACTTTTCAATTGAACACCAAGTATTTAAAAACTCTTCCTTCAGAATGGAAAAAATACGTGACGGATGTTAAATTGGCTAAGGACTTGCATAACACCAATGTGGATCAACTTCAAACTTTTCTTCAACAATATGAATGCCATGTCATTGAGGCTCGGTTGTCTAAACCTAAAGTTCATGATCCACTTGCCATGTATGCTTCTCAACAAAACATGGCTTATACTTATCAACAACCATCATACTTGCAGCAGCCACCACCACACACCTATCAGCAACCACATCAACCATCTTATCAACCACCGATGATGCCACAACAAGCATATCAACAAAGTGTTCATCAACAATCTTTTCCACATCAACCACCATATCAAACATCACCATCACAAGCCAACACTTCTCCAATGGGCTATACTCCTCAACAAGGATATTTTCCAATAGAAGCACAACCAGCACAAGCTTTCTACTCTAATGAACTTCCACCAATCCATGCACCAGTCTTTACTCCAAATGATACGCCAGCTGATGTATTAAACCATCTCACTGCCTACTTGTCGAAACTTGTTGCAACTAGAGGATTTCCACTAACAAACAATCAGCTCCGCACCTCTTCAAATCCTCGACAACAAGCTACTGTTCAAGATGGTCAAGTAACAGTGCAACATATTCAGGGAAGGCAAAATTCATATGGACCTCCTACACGGACTGTGAATGCTCAAGCTGTGAATTCTCAAGCTAATGGAAATGGAAGCCCCATTGGTCCTCAAAAGGTTGTGACTGGCTACAATTGCCAAGGACAAGGTCATATGGCTAGGCAATGCACTCAGCCGAAAAGGAGAAGGGATGATGCATGGTTTCGTGAGAAGATGTATTTGGTTGATGCTCAGTCTAAGGGGAAGATATTGGATTCAGAGGAGTTAGCATTTCTTGCAGACCCAGGGGCAACAGATACTGAAGGCATTGTAGTCGTTTCTACTTCTAATGCAGCTTATCAAGCTGATGATCTTGATGCATATGATTCGGATTGTGATGACATTCACTCTGCCCAAGCTGCTCTCGTTGCTAATCTCTCTCACTACGGTTCTGATGTTGTCAG
Organism: Glebionis coronaria; assembly: GCA_025667525.1. Taxonomy (NCBI): domain Eukaryota; kingdom Viridiplantae; phylum Streptophyta; class Magnoliopsida; order Asterales; family Asteraceae; genus Glebionis; species Glebionis coronaria. The sequence continues at coordinate 438,662,217 of CM046882.1, read as the reverse complement.
TGAGGTACCAACCACATCTAATAATATTGATGATAACCAACATCAAGTTGGGCATAAAAATGACAACCTCGAATAGCATTCGAGGACTAGTAACTCAAATGATGTGGTACCCAATCCTAAACATTTGAGTGAACCTCAACCAAATGCTACGACGGGTATGGCATCTTATGCTTAACATGATTTGGTCATGGTGCCTAAACATATAATTGATCAAATGCATATGGCCCTCAGACAATCCATAGATACTAATTCCACCCTAACTGCTGAGCTTGCGTTGCATAAAGAAAAGGTTAAAACTTTTGAAATGGTCCCTCAAGCAGGGAAAATAACATGTTCTGAATTTGACCAATTTTGCTTTGAAAATATTGAACACTTGAAAGAAATAGAATCATTAAAATCTATTCCTTCCAATGAATTAAAAGCAAAAGAGTCGGTTGTCAATGATTTTCAGAAACTTAAAATGGATTTCGAAACTCTCGAGTCTAAAAAGGTTGAATCGGAAATTAATGCTACCAAACTTCTTAATTTCAAGGAACAACAGCTTTTAAAACAATACGCTTCCACAGAAAAGGTTCATCTTTTAACTAAATCATTTATAGAACTCGAACTTAAACGTCTTCAAGATTTACCACCTAATCCCGGTTATGCAAAACAAGCTCAGGAATATATTCCGTGTCTTTATGATATGACCCTTGTTGGGTCTACTAGATGTAGATCTTGCAGCCTGTCAGGACTGGTGAATGACTTCTGTAATCACAAGTCAAATCACAAAGAGACTCTATACACAATATGAATGTAGAATATAAATATAATTAAGAAGAACAGAATAACTATAACGACTTGATCCTTTCTAAGGATTTCTAATATTGATAATGACTAGAACTATGTTTTGTGAAGGTGTGTCTAACCCTTCTGCCTAAGGATCCTTTTATACTACAAGGAAACCCTAATACATCATTAAAGAAAACGTGTAAAACTGATATGCATATCCTTTCCTAACATATCTCATGCATATCCTAACAGAATATTAAGTAAATAATAAAGTTTGACTTCGACTAGGACCAGGAGCAGGACTTGCTCCTACTACGACTAGGACCAGGAGGAACTACATACCTCCTAGTCTACCTATTACATATAACTATTACAATGGTCCTAACAATCCTCCCCTAAACTTGAATTTGACCTGTTGAGTTCAAGTTTCCTGGAAAACGTGCAAAGAAAACCCGAGGATTGTATCAGCAAAACAAATAGCAGCATCAACAAGATAAGAATCAGTGTAACAGCCGCAACATGAAACACTATAAGCTTCTCCAAAGCTTGTAACAAATCAGCATCGTGTTGAATCTTTTCAGCAACATGAGCAGATTTGATGAGCCTTTACCAAGTAGCTGCTCGCTCTTGGGCTAGCTAGTCATTCTGGTGGAATAAGCATCACCCTGGGAGACTAGAACCCAGCCCAACTCTTAGAACGTGAATCAATGGTGAGTGGGAGTACCCTGATGATTTTAGGCAAACCATCACAGCCGTCAACGGATTTGATGCGTCTTTACCAGAAGCCGTACCCCTCTGGACTCGCCAACTCTTAGCAATGAAGCATCGGTGAGTTGAACACCCTATAGCTTTAAGCAAGCTATTTCAGCTATCAACGGATTTGATAAGATCTTTACCAAGAGCCGTACCCCCTTGGATTAGCCACTTTTCAGTCCAAGACTATGGCAAGTGAAAACCATCCAGTTTTGGGTAACCTGGCAACCATCAACGGATTTGAGAATCGCACCAGGAGCCGTACCCTCAAGGTGAATCAACTTTTTCTTGTCGATTAGACATGGTAAGTTGAGAACCATTTGTTGTGTGGACCACGTCCAACACCAAGTGAAACCAAGTACCAGGATAAGCTCAAATCAGTAACCAGAACCACATTGTGAAGCAGCCAAGGGATATTATGTACAAGTATAAAATCTAAACTGTGTTTAAAGTATAAGCAGATATTATATAAAAAGTTTTTTTTTTTATTATGAAATGTTTTTTTTTAACAATAAAGAATGAAGGTCACCAATCACTGTACACACTGGTGAAAAGAATAAAAATAAGAACAAAAATACAAAGTATAAACACTTACAACCCAATCACCTTACATACCAGAAGCAGCCTTCTTATCTGCTAGCAACCGCGCCTGAATACCCTCTACCAATGCCGTGGCCATACTTGACTCATTTCCAGAAGGAGCAGTAGAAATTTGCAAATGACTCGCCAACATCGCCTCCATAGAAGAAATAGTCAAAGGATACTCCACATCCGTCAGCATAAACACCGTATGACCAGATTCTAATTCCAACACATGAATTCCACATCCAGCATATAGCTTCCAGCGCAGAATCTCCCATTGCATTTGATCCTTCCATATGCCCGAAACAGGAGCATTTGGAGGAGGATCCAACATCAGCTTGAGATCAGCCCAGATACGCATACCAGGCCATGAAGACACAACCATGGGGTCAAACGGCATACTAGAATCAACAAGCCCAAACAACGCCATAAGATCCATACGGTCAGCCCAAGATAACACACCCTGCAAACCCGTTGCCAATCGTACAGACCCATCACTCAAAGTAATCCGATGGGATACACCACCAGGAAATGTGGTAGAACGCTCAACCATATAACCCGTAATGCTCCCATTGCCCAAGGGTAAGTCAGAATCGCTGTCAGAAGCTGCATCAATTAAATTCTCAGGATCACGCTTCTCAAAAGGAACTGTCTTACCACAGCGAACACGACGAGCTAGTTTCTGACGAATGGAACGTCTAGGTGTGGGAGCAGAAGGTGTTGATTCAACCTTTACCTTAACCTCAGCAGCAGCAGGGGAAGCAGTAGAAGTAGACGCATGAATGTGTCCACCCAATGGACCACTAGGAGCTACATCAGAAGTAGGATTAGGTTGAGTTCCAGGAACTGATGGTGATGGAGATGGCACATCAGATGTAGTAGTAGTAGGTATGGTGGTATCAACAAAGGTGCTTGCAGGAACATGTGTGGTGGTGGTAGTAACAGGTGTGGTGGTGGTAGTAACAGGTGTGGTGGTGGAAGCATGAGTGGTGGTAGTAGTAGCAAAGATGGTAGTAGCAGGACCAGCAGTAGTAGCAACAAAACCAGAAGGACTACCAGCAGAACCAGGAGTGGGTGCAGACGAAGGACCAGTAGAATCAGCAGGCATAGAAGCAGTCACACCACGAGGATGGTAAATAAATCTTTCCGGAATAGGTTGACTCTGACGCTTCACCATCTTTTCATAAAGAGCCTTTAGCTCATCAAAAGTCAAAGCCCGCACCCGAGCCCAAGTCCACGGAGCATTGAAATGAGCAGCAGATTGATATTTCACATAACGTTGCATCTGCTGGCGCTCCTCAGCCCGAGATAAAGGTCTGTTCCTTCTCTGTTTCTTAAGTTCTGCAGCAAGAGCCAACTGGTGCTTACGCATCATTACATCTGTGTTCATCCACATCATCACCCAATAGATCTTTAAACTGAGCATAATCCCGAGTGAGAACAGTCAACACTTGCATCACTCACCATCACTCCAATGCATGGCATCATGCTGAATTTGTGCACGCCTGCGCTCTCGAAGCTCTTCCTCAGCAGCCCTATCCGCTTCATCAATCTCAGCCTGAACCCGACGAGCAGCCTCTTCACCAAGCCTTTCCTCCTCAATCTGTCGACGAGTACGCTTGCGAGAAGGAGATGGAGCATCAGTCATTGGGGCTTTTCCCTTCAGATCATGAGAGGGATCAGCATGAGAACCAACAGCAGGATCAGAATCACCACCCATAGAAGGGGGAATAGGACCAGGAGAAGGAACATTGGAGGACGTTGGAGGAACCGGCAAATCATCATAAACTCTATCAGCAAAGGCAGCCTTTGCCAACAACGTCAAGCCATCCTCAACATTCTCCGCACCCTCATCCTCAGAATCTGAATGAACCATATGCTTCTTGCGACGACGTTGTTGAGTCTCCAACGCCTTGATGCGATCAGCCGGAGGAAGAACAAACTCCCTTGTAAGCTTCCGATGTTGGTTTAAATCAGCTTCCAAACAAATCATTCGCTCATGGTACCTGCGCATAAGATCAAGCAAAGATATCAGTGTAGTAGGCTCCTCCGCCTGCCCACCAAAAGAACTTGGATCAGGGAAAGCATCATTGGAGCCAGAAGCAACATGTGGGTCAACCTGTGGAGTACTAGCATCAAACGGGGTATCAGTCGAGTGTGGGGCAGGACTAGGAGGTGGAGTCTCCACAAATGGAGACCTTTGTGGAACCGAGGAAGGACCAGCCTTGGTAGGAGATGGTTTTGCAACCACCACCTCCTCAACTAGCTCCTCCTCTACCACAGGAGTGGCACCAACAGTAGGAGCCTCCTCCTCCATTGGGTCATCATCAATCACCACAAACTCAGGAGCCTCCTCCTCCTCACCCATAGGACCCTGAGCCAATCCCAACATGGCTTCAGTCAGGGGCCTCCAATCCCCATTAAACCCATTCATCATATTGTAATACACTTTAGCTGTAAGTTTAGACGGCACATGCTCAGTCCTATCACGTGGAATGCAAACAAGGATTTGTTGAAGAAACCTAGGGTACATAAGAAATTTCTTCCTCGAACCAGCAGTAGACAAATTACTAGCCATCCCCTCAAATAGATAATGAGAAAAATTAAACACTCTACCCTGGGCTAAACAAATAAGACCAGTAGCCAAAGGAGTAGGGAAAGCGTCCCAACTCCCAGACTTGGGACTCATACAATGGATTAAAAAGTGAACCAGAAGCTTCCATTGGGGGGAAAACCAATTCTTCTGGAAGTTAAACTTCCCCCCATGTTCATAACCTATAGCAGCCATCCCCTCCAATACTTCCGAATTGGGGATTGATTCAACACCCCCCTCATCCTGAAGATGAAGAGAAGAGCGAATAGAAGCTTCAGTCACCACATATGCACGTCCATCTATGGTAGCATAGAGTGCACGTGGACGACCAGCCACATTCACAAGTTGAGCAGACGCCCAAAATTGACGAATCACACTATCATATATGGTGGGACGGACAGTAAATGCAAACCTTAAGTTAGAAGCTTCAATGAAATCCAAAATGTCAGCAAAATGTTCACGATTTGGACCATCACCCAGATAAGCAACACGGTTGTGAGCAGGTTGGTAAGCAAGAGCAGCCATGGATCTTGATGATTTGATGGAAGAAGGATTGGGATTAGGGTGTAAAGAGTAGAAGCGGTTTTGTGTGTGTGTTAATTGTAATGAGTGAGTCAAGGGTGTATGTTGACCATATATAAAGAAAGTGGTAACTGTTCATTGACCCCTATTAATGGGGGGTTGCCCTTTCAAATTAAACCATAATTGCATAGTAACCACTTGCCCTTTTTAACATAATAACCAACTCCCAATCAACATGCAGAATTCAAACTTGTAAATACCAGGAATGGGATCGTTGACCAAAGGTCAAAGCACACAATGGTCAGAGCAGGAGCAAAACGTGATTAACAAAGGACAAAAGGAATGAACAGTATGCCAGATCAGTACCATGAGCCAAACACCACCTGACATGGAATGATTTTAATCCACCAGAAGCCAACCAATTATAACTAGAAGCTGACCAAAGAGGACCAGAAGCCAGGCATGTAAGGCCATATCCACCAGAAGAGAGCAAAAAATCCTCCATCATAAGCACCACACACCATCATAACCAAGAAACTATGTTGTTACATACTATGAATACGCTAGTCTAACCTAATATGTATACAAAGCCTCCCCTTAGGCTTTGCCTCCCCTCAATCCTAGACCTCAAGGATTGACCATCCCAATATGAACCACCAAGTGGTTAAACCGAGGACCATCAAAAGCTTTAGTCAGCAAATCAGCAACATTGTCATCCGTATGAACTTTAAGAACCTGTATCAGCTTCTTCTCATTGGCATCCCGTATAAAATGATGCCGAATCTCAATATGCTTCGTCCGCTGATGAAAAACAGGATTCTTCACAATGCAAATAGTGCTTTGATTGTCAATGAAAATTTTGGTATTCATAAAATTGAAACCATAATCCAACATCTGATTTTGGATCCACAAAACTTGTCCACAACAACTAGCAGCCGCAACGTATTCAGCTTCTGTTGAAGAAGTAGCTACGATTGTCTGTTTCTTACATTGCCATGAAATAAGCCGACGACCCAAAAATTGACAACCACCAGTAGTAGACTTCCTATCATTATTAGCGCCAGCATAGTCACTATCACTATAGGCTTCTAGAACAAAAGGAGATTCTCTAGGATACCATAGACCCAATTTAGGTTGAGCCTTGATATACTTGAAAATCTTCTTCACTGCATTTAAGTTTGAAACCGTTGGAGTTACCTGGTGTCTAGAACAAGCACTTACGGCAAACATAATGTCCGGACGTGATGCAGTCAAATACATGAGAGAGCCAATCATAGACCTGTACATGTGAACATTTACCGGGGGGTCTGGCTCATTCTTAAGTTTGATTTTAGCAACTTCATAAGGAGTTGCTGCTGGTCTAAGAGGATCCATGTCAAACTTCTAAAGAATCTCATGGACATATTTATCTTGACTGATGAAGATCCCATCCGATTGTTGCTTGACCTGAAGACCAAGGAAGAATGACAGTTCTCCCATCGCACTCATCTGAAATTCGCCTTTCATCAAGTGTTCAAACTCATCACACCACTCATTCCTTGTAGAACCAAAGATAATGTCGTCCACATAAACCTGAACAAGGATAATATCCTTGGAATTCCGCCGAAGAAATAGTGTTTTGTCAATAGTACCTCTTCGATAGCCATTCTTTAACAAGAAAGTTGAAAGACGCTCATACCAAGCTCTAGGAGCCTGATGTAACCCATAAAGAGCCTTGACCACCTTGTAGACTTTCTTGGGATGAAGTGGATCTACAAACCCCTTAGGTTGAGTAACATACACTTCCTCGTCAATTTTGCCATAGAGAAATGCACTCTTGACATCCATCTGGAACACCGTAAAGCCAACATATGAAGCAACGGCCAAAAACAGACGAATGGCCTCGATCCTGTCAACCGGCACAAAGACTTCAATATAGTCAATCCCTCAATTTGAGTGTGTCCTTGTGCGACAAGCCTAGCTTTATTCCTTACGACAATTCCCCGTGCATCCTTCTTGTTCTTGAGAATCCATTTGGTATTGATAGCTGTCTTTCCATCTGGTAAGTCAACCAGAACCCAAACATTCTGAAACAAGAATTGCTGCATTTCCTCCTGCATAGCCTCCACCCAACTTTGATCCTCAAGTGCATGAGAAACAGACCTAGGTTCCACCTGTGAAAGAAAACAAGAAAACAAACAGTGTTGAAAGTCCGTATGATTATTACGCTTTTGATCCTCAATATAGCCCACAAGAGCATGATGATCAGACAAGGCCTTCTGCTGCATTCTGCGTGTCTTGACAGTAGAAACAGGATCTCCAATAATTTGAGTGGTAGGATGATCTTTATGTGATTGCAAGACTGGATTGGAAGAAACCTCCACTTCTGGTGCCAAGTTATTGAGATCACCAACAAAGTCAGCATCATATGACACATTTTGGAAAATCCCATCTACCGGTTGTTTATGAATATCATCCAGCTTGGTAGAAGACTTCTTTTCATGGTTCCCCAAATCAGAAGGACTGGAGAAACGTGTATTGGAAGCAGACTCACTAGCCGGAGTACCAGTAGGTGATAAGCTAGCACTAGGAGCAGAAGCTGGAGTACCAGGAGCAACTTTGTCAGTAGGCTTAACCAAGGGAAACTCAAAACTACCTTGAGCAGCTGCTTTAGTAGCTTCTTGTTGCTGTTTGAGAAGAGTGTCAAGAGCTGCTTGGGAATCCTGTACATCCAAGGGAGATGCATCACTAGGAGGAGTGGGAGAAACCGTGGTGGAATAGGATGGAACCACAAAAATGTCATCCTCATCATCTGAATCAGAAAGACTAGAAGGAACACCAGTACTAGAAGTTGCAAACACTTGTGGTCCTGCATCATGGTTAGTTTTGAAACGAAAATATACTAACGAATCACTAAGATAATCAAGATCAAAATACTATTCTGGACCTTTGCCTTGGATGTTTGACTTCTCCTCAAAATACCTGAGATTAATAGTTTCAATTATCCTTTTGGCTTGAAGATTGTAGACACGATACGCCCAAGAATGAGCTGAATATCCCACAATGTATCCGTCATCTGCCTTGCCATCAAACTTCCCCAAATAGTCACTAATATTCAGAATGGTGACTGGACACCCAAAAGGCTTCAAATGAGCAATATTTGGAACTTTGCCCGTGAGCAGCTCATAAGGAGTCTTCTTGTGAGGATTGGTAATAGAAACCCTATTCAAAACATAACTTGCAGTATTTACAGCTTCTGTCCAAAACATGGTTGGAAGCTTGGAATCGGCAAGCATAGTTCTTGCTGCTTCTATTAGTGTCCTGTTCTTTCTTTCTGCCACACCATTCTGTTGAGGAGTCCTAGCAGCACTATAATCTCTTTTGATGCCCTTAGCATTGCAAAGTGCGATGAGGTCTTTATTTTTAAACTCGGTTCCATTGTCGCAACGAATACCTTTAACTTTCTTGGACAGCTGATTCTCTATCAAGGTAAGAAAATCTCTTAGAATTGAGTAGGTCTCACTTTTGGCAGCCATGAAGAACACCCACGTAAACCTGCTATAACCATCAGTCACCACCAAACAGAATTGCTTGTGGTCAATGCTCCTGATGGAAGTAGGACCAAATAAGTCCATGTGTAGAAGCTGCAATGGTTCAGTAATAAGACTTAGAGCAGTAATGGCCTTGAAGGATGCTTTGTGCTGTTTGCCTTTGCTGCAGGCAATACAATTAATATCATTTCTAAACGTCTTGGGAGGTAAACCAGAGACCAGATTCAGATTGGCAAGTTTGTGAATGGTCTTGAAGTTCACATGTCCCATCCTTCGGTGCCATTTAGTGGCTTCATCTTCTGAGGCTTTTGCAACCAGACAAGCTAGTTGACCAGTAGGGTTGACTTCATTCAACTTGATGCTATAGAGGTTGTGTCTTCTAGGGATTCTGAGTAAAACTTGTGAGTCATCCGGAAGCTGAAAATCTTTGGAAAGCACAAGTGCATCAGTATCGGTGAAGAGTACAAACTGCTTCTTGTCACAGATCTTAGAGACCGATATCAAGTTGAAGTGTGGAAGTGCTTCCACATAGTAGACCTGCTCAAAATTTAGATTTGGAGTCTTTATCGTTCCTTTGCCAGTGATTCTGCCTTCACCTCCACCAAAATAGACCTTGCCTCCATGAAATGGTACAAAGTTAGAGAGAAGACTTTTATTGCCAGTCATGCTCCTGGAGCAACCACTATCAACAATGCCTAGACTAGGATCCTGGTATGGAGTAACCTACAACAACAAGGTAATAAAAATGCAAAAGTTAGTGTCTTAAGGGGACCCAAACCTTTTCAGGTTTGAGCCTGCCTTGTGGATCATTAGAAGAATGCCAAGAAGATTGATGAGATCCACCATTGTTCCTTGGTTGCCTATGCATCATATGGGTATTATAATTTGACCAAGAACAACCTGCCGAGGGCTTAACAGTAGTTCCCAAATTTCCCAAACCAAAATACGTGTGGTCTAAATGATGCGGATAGATTGGATTAAAATTTTGAAAATAACTACTGGTTGTTTGGAATCCACTATCTCTCCAATAATCAGACGTGAAAGGAGAGGATACTCTAGAAGTATTAAACATTGGAGCACTAGGATTAAGTCTTCTAGAAGCATATGAAGCAGCTCCTGGTGAACCAGGAGCAGAAAAAGCATGATTAACAGATGCATGTGTGTCATAATAATCACAATCTTTAATTAAATGAAAGGAACTGCCACAAACAAAACATGTTTTGAAAGACCTTTTATTAGAATGAGATTGTTTCAAATGCCTACTTTATTACACACATTTCTAGGAAAAACATTCTTCCTAGGACTCAATAAACAAGGACCAGACACACTTGACTTGACATAAACTTTTTCTTCACACTTCCTAGCACCATGATGAGACTGCATTTATACATGGTCTCATCGTCCAAAACGGCCTTAAAATGCATTAAATATCATAAAATATGCCAAATATATGCTCGTGTTTGTTACTTGTGTATTTTTAGGTACGGATATTTGTTGGGTCCAATTATTAAGTTGATAAGTCAAAACACAACAAAATAAGAAGACAAGGGCTAAAAAGTACAAGTTGCAAAAGAACAAGCCGTTGGAGTCTTTTTATTACTTTAGCTTTCTTTGTAAGCTATGTTTTCTAGTATATAAAGAAAACATAGGCCGTAGGTTTTAGATAATATCATTCATTCACAATGTAAACCTAAAGTGTGTGTCGCACTAGACGTGGGATTCAATGTATACACGTCTAGTGGATGTTTGTTATTAATATAATGAACATCCCCAATCGTTTTAATTCATGTGTTCTTTGTGTCTAAACACCTTGTCATGATCATTGTTCTTTTCCGCTATGTTATCATATGAACGATGATCAAACCTAGATATATGGTTCATAACCATTGAGCCCAACGATCAAGAGGACTCATCAATTGGTATCAGAGCCTAAGGCTCGTGATATCTAGGTACGACGAGGTGTTCGTGTATGGTGAAGAGAAGAAAAATTCGTATTGAATTTTTCTGGACGTTTTTGTGTGCGCAGCAGTATTCAGAAGGTCATAACTTTTGATCTAACCGTTGGATCGTCACGAAATTTTAGATATGTGTTCTACATATATAGATCTAAACATCCACCGGAGGGATTGTCGAGTTTTATCCCCAGGCAAAAGTTATTAAGCGTCGAAGTTGGCAGCAGAGGTGATTTTCAGATTTCTGCTTTCACATGAAATCATGAACTAGGGTTCTTCAAACCCTAGATCTACTTAAAAAGCAGGAAGAATTGAAATTGGTGGCTGTTATAACGTGTGAAGATCCACGATCTTAGGTTATTCACAAACCCTAATTAGGGTTTCAATGCTTAAAAGTTCAAAACCCTAGATCGCTGTTATGGAACGATCCGTTTGGTTAATGCTGTTACAAGCAGATTGTGGCTCACTTGTGCTACAACGTTGATATATACATATGAAGAGTGTTCACACGGTCTCTTAATCCTAATTGGTTATACATTGCATTCACACGGCCAAAAAGTAAACCCTAATATTCACTTTTGATCGTCTACATGCTCTTCCACTGTATAAGCGTGAGCCTTCAAGTCCTATTGGTTGAAGATGGAGGGTTCACACGATTGCTTGTTTTCTATTGGTGGAAGATATTTATGTGTTCACACGATCAAGCAAGGATGACAAGAATGCATTCACACGGTGAGAAGCATATGATTGGAGGTTTATTATGTTCACACGATTGGTAAATCATGAATGGTTACATGCGTTCACACGGTATACAATTCCTTATTGGAGGAATATAGCTATGTTCACACGGTTATAAGCGTTTTTGTTTAATACAAGGTTTAAACATCAACGTTGATGTTTGAAATCTAAACACTGACAGGTTTAAATGAGACGCTGACGAGTGAAAGAATGAACGCTGACAGGAATTTATGGTTGGCGCTGACGTGTGTAATTCAAGCGCTGACAGGAATGGTTTCGACGCTGACAAGGAATAAGTCGACGCTGATAGGTTGACAGTGTCGTCCGATATATGAGCTTCAACGCTGATACGTATTGTCAGATATCGGACAATACATCTGACAGAAGAGATATTGGACAACACATGGATAGCTGCTGTTTGAGAAAAACTGGTATGTTTTTAAGCACACAAAAAGAAGGGAAAGACACACAAAGGTACATGGAATCTCCGTTATAATTTAGAATATCAAGTTGATATTTATGGCTCGGATATTTTTTAAATGGATTAATGATTTTAAAGCGAGTTAGCAATTATTCGTGGGAATTTGATGGATATTTAAACTATGTAATCGGGATAGCCTTGCAAAAGAGTTATTCAGCATTACACTTTTACATATGGTATGACGATGTTATTTCATTCAAATTCATCATGAAGAAGTGTTAGCTTAAGGGGAAGAATTCTTATGGGAAGTTTGATGATTGAAGGAAATTTTCGTAAGTTTGTGTTCTATCATATCTTAAAGTCGTGGTCCTCAGCACTGACTTTAATGGTAACTTGTTCGTGCTTACATAGTTGGTGATGAAGACTTGTCATAAACACTTGAAGGAGTTACATTATCGTGCTCAGTGTCTCACATAGGATGAGAATATTGACAAGGGATCGAGGTCTACTTATATTTTTTTTTCAATTTGGTATAAGTTCTTCATCACATGGATAAACAAGACATGGAACATAGGTTTGTGGTTATTTTACTTCTACATCAAGACTACTTTAAGTTATTTTTCTTCAGGATCATTACATAGAGCCTACTTTTGGAGAATCTACAAGATTGCATACTTTCACATATTCCCTATTGATGTGTCAAAAAGGGGAAGAATATGTGCTATACTTAAGGGGAAGCTTCTTGGAGATCATGTACTAAATACAAAGGATTCATGCTTAAGAAGAGTGTTTTGACATCATCAACTAGGGGAAGATTGTTGGGTCCAATTATTAAGTTGATAAGTCAAAACACAACAAAATAAGAAGACAAGGGCTAAAAAGTACAAGTTGCAAAAGAACAAGCCGTTGGAGTCTTTTTATTACTTTAGCTTTCTTTGTAAGCTATGTTTTCTAGTATATAAAGAAAACATAGGCCGTAGGTTTTAGATAATATCATTCATTCACAATGTAAACCTAAAGTGTGTGTCGCACTAGACGTGGGATTCAATGTATACACGTCTAGTGGATGTTTGTTATTAATATAATGAACATCCCCAATCGTTTTAATTCATGTGTTCTTTGTGTCTAAACACCTTGTCATGATCATTGTTCTTTTCCGCTATGTTATCATATGAACGATGATCAAACCTAGATATATGGTTCATAACCATTGAGCCCAACGATCAAGAGGACTCATCAATATTGAGGAATTGGCAAAAGAACACAAGAATCAATCAAAAACGAACACGGGAAACGAAGTCGCACAATGAACCGGGCCCAAGTTTGGAATTTTGCAAAATGACCCTTGAAGAATTGAAGATTGGCAAATTTAGTCCCTCATCTTTGAAGAACTTGTCACATTTGACCCTCAAAATGTCAATTGTACAAGTATTATCCTTAATGTTTGAAGATTGTTCAAGATCAGTCCCTGGAATTTGAAGATAATACAAAAGAAGCCCATGGATAAAGTTTTAAAAGTTTATGTGCCACTTTTGACAACTTGTCCAAAGTTGTTATGCATAAATTGGGCGCTGATGGGATTTTATACAAAGTGAAAAGAAGTGAATAGCTTGGGGGCCAAATCTGCCAAACCAACAAACTCCCACAACCAACCAACCAGTGACACCTCATCAAACCCACCCACTAAACCCTTTTGCCCGACCCTACCCTATACCCGGTTTAGTTTTTAAACTTGGTCAAACCCAAGTCAACTAATTCAACTAATCCCACACCTTCCCTCCTAAACACTAAATTTAAAAACAAAATACACCCAAACCAGATTAAACGCCCCCTAATCTCACTTGAACCCTAATAACACCCCAGATTCAATTAGCTCAAGACCAAAGGGGTTTAAGCCCAAAATGTCCAGATCTCTAATTAACCAAACCCTCACCTAAACCCCACCTTTGTTTTGGTCCCCCCATCACCTCACAGCCTCCACGTGTCCTCCCCTGTCCATCGTTTTCACACAAAACCCAATACCCCGACCAGATAAACGATTGGATGCAACTACTTGGTCCCCAAGATGAATCCTACGTCCAAGATTGAAGATTCCAAGCTGGCATCAGTACAAGCATCACATGGGCGATTTTTGACCCATTTTCAGTCAAATCTTCAAGGGCACTTTGGAGATTTCAGTAGCTAGGGTTTCACATTCTAGAATAGTCTTTTAGTTGTATTTAAAGGGGATGAGCCTGTTCATTCCCCTTTGTTCCAGATTTTTCTCTAAAAAGTTGTAATTCCTTTTTAAAGAAATTAAAGATTGGTGTTTTGTTCAAATATAATTCCTTTTAATGTTTTTTAAAAGTTTGGTATATTTTTGTTGAGAAAGTCTGAGTTCCATTTAACATTGGGTAAACACTTGTGTGTTTTGAGAATTTTCAAAAATTTTTCAAAAGTTTTAAATTTGATTCAAATTTCAGAAAGCAAAACCCTTTGAAGTGAAAGTGGAAAAGGAGTTTTGATTTGTGAGTTTGGATTAGTTTAAAACCTGTTTAGTTTTAAAGGTGATTGGGTTTCAAGGTTGGATTTTCAGAAAATCAGAAAAGTATATTTTCTTTGTGTTTCTTTTTTTGATTTTTGCAGGTTTTTGGTGATTAGTTGCTGTTAAAGGTTCAGCACCAACCCCAGTTGGTAGGAGGTGGATTTACATCCACAAAGAACCTTGGATGTAAGGTTCTTAGGTAAAAAAATCCCTTCCTTTTTGAAAATTTCAGAAAGTGGTAATTTATGTGAATTTGCATGTTAAGTGAGTTTATATGGTTTGATTTGTGTTTAAATGGTATGATATGCATGTTAGATGTTGTTTGAATCAGTTTGAAATAGTTTTGAAGTAAGTTGATTTGCTAAAAACGTTTTCAGAAATATAAAGGGGTGTTTGGATACGTGTTTTAGCAGGGGAAAAACTCTTTGGTTGTGTTTCAAAAAGTGTTAGAAAGAGTAAAAAGGGTAGTATTAGGTTTGTGATAGTTTTGTTGTCAGTTTGGTGTAGATTTGTAACAAATTGCATGCTCAAAAGTGAAACAAGCTTAGCCAAAATTTGCCTTATCATTTTTATGAATATTGCTTTGAAATTTGAAGCATAAGTTTGGAATCTGTTAAGTGCTAGGTGGATTTAGGATTTGAGTTTGTTTGTGTGCTATTGAGAGTGATTGTGTGCTCAATTTGGAGGCTGAACCTCATTTGTGTGCAATCTGTTAAGCAAAACACCCATCAGACCTTGAAATTTATGTCAGCAACTCTCATTTGCTTGACTTGGCCTATTTGTGAAGTGATTGTGTGCTAAGTGGTGTTGATTTCTGCTTATTATTGACTCCCTACACTCCAAAGAGTGTAGGGGTGCCTTGTTTATCCAAAAATATCCACAAGAAAAGCAAAGCCAAGCTCCTTTTGGTTCATATCTGCACAAGTATAACACATACTTGTTCATCAGAAATATAAACAGACCTGGGCATATTTGAGCTTCTAATTGATCCAATCTTGGTCACTTTAGGTTTGTAATTGTGTTTTTGTGTGTTTAAAAGTTACTGGAATCCAGTTTTAAAAAGAAAAAGAAAAAAAAGAAAATTTTTATAAAAAGGTCACCCGCAACGGACTCGAACACGCGACCCCTCGCTGGGGGACTAAGCGTGTTTACCATTGATCTAGATGCCTTTTTACGTTTTAGTTTCATTTCATTAGTTATTTGACCTCTTTTTCTTTTCACTTATTTTAAATAAGCCGTAGCTTATTTGAATTTTTCCAGCTTATTTAGTAAGCTTTTTGGGCTTATTTCATTTTTCATAGGATATTTATAAGTTTTAGGATTTTTCTGTGTAAAATTTTTATTTTTCCTATTATTTAATTAATTTCTAGGATTATTTTTAGTTTAATTTTTAGAAAGTCTATTAAAAATATTAAACAGTAATATAAAAATACAAAAAATAGTTTTTAGGTTTTAATTTGTATTTTTGAGGTTTACATATCAAAAAGTTTTCAAAAACTTTAATTTTTAATTTTATTTAATTTTAGGGTTTTTAGACAACTTTAAAAATTAATATAAAATTATCTAAAAGGTTTTAGGAACTTTAATTTTCATTTTCTTCTTAGTTAGAATATTTAGGATTTTTGAGAATTTTTTAGAATTTATTTGAGAACTTTTAATTTTTTAGATTATTTTAATATTATTTTATTCATAAAAATAAAAAGTTTTATTTTTATTTCTTTTTCATTTTTCCTAGATTCTAAACATTAAAATAGGACCTTTGTCACTTTCCAATTAATTTTTAGGCTTTTCAATTAATTTTTAGAATTAATTTAAGATTTAATAGATTTTAATAGTTTTTAGGAGTTTAAAAATAGTTTAATTTGGTTTTAAAATTTTTAAAAATAGTTTTTAGCTTAATTAGGTTATTTTTGAGGTTTAAAAACTATAAAATCTTGTTTAGGGCTTTTTAATATTTAAAAGTGATTTTTAGGGCTTTAATTAGCATTAAAAAGTCATTATTAAATTAATTAAAAGGTTTTGGCAAGTTTGGATTTTTTGTAAACTCTTAGAATATTATTTGGGATTTTTAGTAATTTTTAGGAAATTTTAGATTAAAATTTTAAATTTTGCACTTTTTACGTTTCTACGTCGTAACTTTCTAGTAGTGTTTTTGCCTTATTTTTCTATTTTTTTCGTCTTCGTCATTTTCTCTTCTTTTCTTCTCATTAATAATCAAAAACATAATCAATCATTCATTACACAACGCACGTGCCTCCTCGAGAACGATCCCCATCCATTAAGGGTCATAAGTGTTTACGTTTTCCTAAACGTACGCTTAATACTTACCGCTTTTACCTTGTTTTCCTAAACAAGTGTATTTTTACTACTATCATTTTGGCGCCGCTGCCGGGGAGGCGTGTTGTGTTTTGATTGAACATTGTTGTTTTTCTATATTAGCCATATAGTATTTGTATTAATAGCACTCTATTAATACGTATTATCGTTTTTCGGTTTTTTTGTGAATATTATTACTATATTGTATACGTAGAACAATAAATTTACAAGTACTCCAAATACGTGAGCAATCACAACCTTGATTCGGGATTTCATCACTCGATCATTGTATTCGAATCTCAAACCAAAGAAAAAGGCAAAAATAGATAAATACTTTCGTGAAACTTAATCTTGATAATACAAACTATAAGGTGGGTATAAGGCGGTTGTATTTCACGACCTAAAGGAAAAAGGCTCTTAAGTGCTTCGCGCCGCCTCGTTTCCTCCGCTTGCTTGTGCGTATTTGATTTTGAGAGTGAATCGAGGGTTTTGCCGCCCAAAGTATTATTACATATTATATATATTTTCTTGGTTTCATATTGATTAAACCCTCTTGAACGATTTGGTGTTCCACCATCGTTCTAAAGTCATCGAAGGCGTTCACTCCACGTGATCGTTTTCATTCCTTGAGGCCTTTTTAATCAAGAGATTTGATTATTGAGGAGATTTGTGGACTCATTGTCTACTTAATATATTCACCAATTCCAAAAAAGGTTAATACAATCAAAAACCACAAAAAAATTGAAAAAAACACAAAATACCAAAAAGAATCTTCTTTGCTCGCCTTCTCGTTGTACGTGACGTTTATGCAAACTCGCTCTAAAGCTAGACGTGCTCGTAAACGAAGAAACAAATCACTCACTCATTCTAGTGAGGAGTCTCCTATTGACGAACCCATTGTACGAGAAGAACCGACCATGGCGAATCGAACTATGATGGAGTTACTTCAAGCACCCACCGAGGGTTATGGAGAAGCTATTGTGATTCCCGCAATCCTTGCGGAGAATTTTGAGGTGAAAACGGGTTTGTTGTCGATGATCCAAAACAACAAATTCCGTGGTGATGAGAAGGACAATCCCCACAACCATATCCGCCAATTTAATCGTCTTACCGCCACGTGCAAATTTAAGGATGTCTCGAATGACTCGATTAAGATGATGTTATTTCCGTATTCCTTAGCGGGGCCCGCTAAAATTTGGTTAGAGAAAGAGCCACCCAATTCTATATTGACGTGGAAGGATCTCGTTTCGAAGTTCGTGAACCAATTTTTTCCGCCCTCTAAGACTACGCATTTGAAGAATGAGATTTCTAAATTTTCACAAGAATCAAATGAAAGTTTTTCTACGGCTTGGAATAGGTTTAAAGAGATGTTACACGAATGTCCTCATCATGGTTTTTCCGATTTGCACCAAATCGACACGTTTTACAATGGACTTAACGATCATGAAAGAGATTATTTAAATGCCGCCGCGGGTGGTAATTTTTTGTGTAAAACGGTTGAAGAAGCTTTGGTCATAATCGAGAATAGGTCTAAGGTTTATAGCCCTCGTCACACACCGAGTGTTGCCAAAAGGGGCTCATCATCGTCTCAAAGTATCAATGCATTACATGATGAAGCAAATGAAGAAAACCGATTTTTCGATAGATTTGCTAACCTTATGTCCCATTGGAAGGCTCAAGAAGCTTCCAACACCGCTTCGGTTAAAGCGGTTTCTAAAAGTTGTTTGTCGTGTGGGGGAGCTCATGATCTTTCCGAGTGCATTACCGCGGATGGTAACACTTCGAATGCTTTTGTAGCCACGGGAACTTATAACCAAATCGGTCAAGGTTCTCGTTCAAATCAAGCTCCACCAAATCAAAATGCTAATAATTATCGCAACAACAACAACAACCAAGGTGGAAATTACCAAGGAAATCAAAGAAATTATAACAAAGGTAATTACCAAAGTGGAAATGGGCAAATTTCAAACCAAAATCAAAACCGTGATTTTCAAAACAATGCCCAAGGTTTTCAAAACAATCACACCAAAAATCTTCAAGGAGAATTTTTGAATTATGCTAAGGCTAATGATGCTAAGTTTGACAACATGCAACGTGAAATGGTTAGCTTAAGATCCAAGTTGAAAAACGAGCTTAAAAACAAACTTGCTAATGAACTTAAAACTCATGCTAATAAAATGGAAGGAAATGTCACACGACTCCAACAAAATCAACAAAAAATGGAGCAAGGACAACATGAGATTAAGCAAGAGTTGTTAAAAGCGGATGCTAGGAAATCTAAGTTTGAAGACCGTATGGCTAAAATGTTTGAAGCTATCATGTGTAAGCCCTCTTCTTCGGGTGGTCTTCCTAGTGATACCATCGTGAACCCGAAAGGAGAATTGAAGGTTATTACTACTCGTAGTGGTAAAACTTTCAAAGAACCCACTTCTCGTCCAAGTACTTCTATGGAGAAGGAAAAAGAGAAAGAACCCGAGGTTGTGGTTGAAAAGGAGCACATTACAAGCCCACGAAGTACCGCTCAAACCACACCTACGGTTGAACCTACACCCATAATGGAACCCGAGATTCCAAGGCCGATGCCTATGCCTAATTTGCCCCAACCCACACCACCTTTACCCTACCCTTCAAGACGAGACAAGGAAAAGGCACAAGAACGAAATAATTATCAATTTGAACTTTTTATGAAAATGTTTCGTGACTTGCATTTCAATATAAGTTTTGCCGACGCCTTAGTCATGATGCCTCGATTTGCCGCGAACTTCAAAAGTATGTTGAATAACAAAGAGAAATTGCAAAAATCGTCTAGTTGTTCATCGGTTTTTCTAAGCCGCATACCTCAAAAGGTCGGTGATCCTGGAAAGTTTTTAATCCCATGTGCTATCCAAGACATGGAAGAATGCTACGCCTTGGCCGATCTTGGTGCTAGTATTAATTTGATGCCTCTCGAGATTTTTAAATCGCTCAATCTTCCAAATCTCACTCCTTCAAGAATGTCAATCGAAATGGCCGATCATTCTACGATTCTAGCTTGTGGAGTTGCCGAGGACGTCTTCATGAAAGTTGGGAAATTCTATTATCCCGTGGACTTCATTGTTGTTGATATTCCCATCGATCCTAAAGTTCCGTTAATTTTAGGTCGATCTTTTTTGGATACCTCGAGAGCACTTATCGATGTGCATGCAAGAAAAATCACTCTTCGTTTCAATGAGGAAGAACTCGTCATTAATGCAACCCAAAACTCCACTCTTTCTCATGTTTATTCGATCACATCTTTGTACAATGTCAATCCCATCAAAAACATTTGTCAAAAGATTTCAAATAGAGTTTTAGGAGTTGATAAAAATGAAGTTCCGTCCCCTCCGCCGATGGAGGTTAAGAGTGTTAAGCCTATGATTCCAATCTCGAGTGATTCTTCGGATGATGAATACGTTGATCCCGATGGGGAGGTTTTCTTTGTTGACAAACGTTTTGAAAACTTGCCACCACCTAAACCAAAAAGATTTCAAAATGTGAGAATTTTTAGTGTGACTAACATTGTTTTAGATACACCAAATATTTTTGACATAATCAAATCGGGTTTTCACAAGGAGAGTGCTAAAGATGAAAAAGGAAAAGATTTTAACTCTAATTTAAAAGATTTTTCTACAATTCTAACTCCGTCATCACCGCGTTTATTAAGTACTACAAGCTCGTCTTCTCCTTTTGACGATGCTTTGTGTGGACTTAGTGTGGGGGAAGCCCCTTATGTTCCCTCCCCTTTCTCCACCGAGGACGAGATATTTGATCCTGGAATTGCTTTTATAAGGAATCTCGGTCTTCCACCGATGCAATAAATGGAAAATCTTTTCATTTGATTGGTGCGAGTCTACCTCGAGTAGCTAAATGTTTTGCCTTACCCATTGTCCCACCCTTCTATTTCTTCTCTCCTATTTTCTTCTATCCCATTGGGATTTGTGTTGGAGTTGTGTTGTCTCGTCTTTCATCCGAAAACGAGGACGCTATCTTTGACCCCGGTATACGTTTATCGGATTTTTAAAAGTACTCCACGTACTTTTGGGCCTTGTTTATCATGTAAGCCCCACCAAAAATTGACCAAACCATGATTATCCCTAAATGATCACATTTGTGGGGATTCGAGTCGAGCTTTTGACTCGGTTATCAAAAACAAGGTGCCTCGTGGGGAGACCCATGCTTATCCATGTACATATTATTGCTTTCTAATTAGTGTAACGTGAGGGGATTTGTGCCCTTCCAACCTTTGTTCCGTGGTTGTTTGTGCATTGTGGTTTTTAGATCATCATCTTCACGATTGGAGCCTCTCGTGTTCGTTTCATGGGAGCACTCGATCGTTTGCTTTGGAGGCCATTCCCAATATCCATATGATATATCCTTTTATGTTCTAACCTTAGGTTTTTAGCACACTTCATAAACGGCTATAACTTAATGGTTACACCCTTTCCATGCTAGATTAGGCATTCGACTACGTCTCTAGTATGGGGGTGTTTGCACCCCTAGACTCGAAACATTGAGGACAATGTTTAACTTTAGTATGGGGGGGTGAATAGATACTTGCCTTGCCAAACCTTCACGCTTTCCAAAGTTTATCGTTTTGTTTATCGTTTTCTTGCAAAATAAGGCTAAAAATGGCCAAATTTTAAAATTTTTCTCATGTTTTATAAGTGTTTAAGACACGAATGTAGATTTTCCGATGGCGAGAATAAGAGTAATTTTTGACTCGACCGTGCGTGTTGAGCACTTAGCTTTGATTCCTTAACTACACATTAGGCTAAGTCTCTTAAATGAGGACGAGAAATGATAGAGTTAATTATAAGTTACTATGCTAAACGTAGAGTACTCGTATTTTTTCAAAAACTCATGTGTTCTCGTTGTTTGCTTATTCTCCCTTCGCATGTAAATATTTTTTGCTTAATAAATATTGACTTAGCGGTTTAGTTGGGATTGTTGGGTTTCTAGTCTTTTCTAGTAGCTTCCGTGTAATTAAATTGGGAAGACATTAAGGTATCGCCAGCGTCACGGTTTTGAAGTATTGGCACCCCAATAATCGAAAGCTTCACCCAATAATAATATTTCAAGTGCTCACCTAAATTAAGCAAACAATTTGAAGCCTCACAAGGCCTAAAATCTATGCAAAATTGAAAGTGAATCAAGCCTTAATCTTCGAAGCTTTAAAGATCCAAAATTCGCTTTAGCGTGAGGATATACGTCTTTGGCTAATAAAACCACCGATGATGGCGGATAATAAAAGGCAAGGCAAGACCGAAGTCATAATAAAAGCTTCATGGCGAAGTTGAATAAAAGATGGAGGTAAACCAAAGATAATAAGGTCCTTCCGTTAGGGGGCGTATAAAAGTCTTGGTAATAAGTCTCATGTTCAAAACCGTTATAAAACCGTGTTTATCGATTCTTCTTGTCAACTTAATTTTTTGACATCGTTGTCTATTAGGAGGGGTTATTGATTTGATGGTTTTAATTACACCATTAGGACTCTATTTTTAGACCTAAATCTCTATCATCGCATAAGTTAATGATGTATCCTCGTGATCATTAAGACAAAATAAAATATAAGAGATACAACTTAGGAATAATGGGAGAATAAGTACGTGATTAGGGCATATGAGTAGTGTTAGCATTACTAACTTATAATGACAATGATCTCGTTGCACGCTTGGCATGGAATTAAGGTGAAAATCGAGGACGACGAAATTATTTCTAACGAAGCATTCACGTGTTCTTGTTCTATGAACCTAAACGTCCCATTTTGCGATGAAAATGATACATTATGTCTAAAACGCAAGTAGTAGCAATAGTGTAGTGTAGCTAGTTATCATTTCAATAAAAGTGAATAAAATTGAATTTTGGAAATGTTTTGATACTTTATTCTAGCATTGCGTGAGGGCACGGCAATGGTTTAG